>OY804260.1:24558080-25758080 GCA_963680825.1 Meiosimyza decipiens
AGTATACGAGAGTAAGCACAAATAAATGAAAAAAAATAAATATCAATAATACTGAAAGAACTTCAGCATGCAAACAAGCGAAAAACTAAAAAAAAGACCTGTCAAATAAACAACTGAAAAATGCTGATGAGAAGTAAATTTTTGGGTAAACAAAGGCAAAAACATCAATAATGCGAAGCAACAAATACCTTAGAACTTAAAACTGTTGAAACAGTACAAATTGCAACATCTTGCCGACAAAAGTAAATAGAAATTGAAACAGCACAACAAAAATATGACTACCATCGACAGCGGCGGGAACAAAAGTAATGCAATCCTACAGTTACTCAAAATGCAGTAGATGATGATGGTAAAAATACTCAAAAATAACACAAGGCAACATAATTTTTGTATTTAAGTTGTTATTAAAAAGCGAGCTAAAGTAACCTCCAAATATTATAAAATTTTAACCAAGTACACTGGAAAAAAAGTTGCACCTAAAGTCATGGTAAAGGTATTCATATGTCGGCGTTTTCATTTTATGTTATATGAGGGAGATTTTTACAAGAAAACCATACAATTGTAACGAATCACCAAGCTATGCTACATGCAAAAACTTCAGTAAGTGCGAAACCTCTATTTGTGAAAAAACCATTGAAATCACACTTTAGCAGGTCTGAAAGTATAGAGCTAAAAGTAAGTTCTCTTACAAAAGCAAATACGATTGTGTTGCTTAGTGTAAACAGCATTTATAAGCAGCAATTTCAAAAATAAAAAAGTAGACTAAATTAAAAAAAAAATAACTAAAAATCGCAACAGACCAAGCAAAACTTCAAAGCATTACTTTGCCAATGATACCCGTATACACTTCACTTAATGACACTTTATGTGAAGTGTAAAGGATGAGTTAGGATTGGAAATGGCTATGGCAATACTGCCATATTGCATGGTCGAAAAAGATTATGATTACATTAGTGGGTAAAACGAAGAGTTCTTCAGCGCAGCAAAAAAATAAGTTAAAGGACTAAAGTTTGTGAGAAGAGATTTTTTCTTATTACAATACTTTGCCATTTGTACGAACTTACGAAAAAACAAGAAAGTCTATTGAAGTTTGGTAAACGTTGGTAGAATTTCCACCAAATTATAACTTGGCTAAAAAGTTTTCTGCTTGCACTCATAAAATTGAATGGACTTCAGTTAAGTTGTAACAAGTTGTTACATCTAAATGTATAAAATGAATATTTTCGTTTTTCGCAATTTTGACTTAAAGTCAGAAAGCAATGAGTTTAAAATTTAGTTACAAAAATAAAGTATATATAGGGAGTTTCAAATAGCATTGGAATCGAACTAGAGGCTGCCCAGGAGATGACTATTGGGCTGGCGATGCTTTTTCAGCTAATGTAGACTGCGCTTGAAACTCTGCTCTCATTATTGTTGCACAATGTACTTGTTCTGCTTGTAATCTTGTATGGGTTCTAGGGTTTTCATCTCCTTCGCGAAAATAACCTTATGTTGTTTATTTGTTGCAGTAAATGATTTCGACATATCATCAAGAATGTTCCACCGCGAAATTTCTAAAAGGTTGTAGTAAAAAATAGAAGGTGTATCCTTGATTCAGTGGTCAGGAATTACCGACATTAAAATTGAAGCGCGCTAAAGAAAGATAGGAATTTGTAGCACTTAAGCGTTAAACAGAATACGGACGGGCGACGGGAAGCAATCAACACTTTTTCGTATGAAATAGAACAGAGTTGCGGTGGACGACTGCAAGCCTGCTTCAATTATATTTTAACCGTCAGCGGGTGACGATCGGTGTCGCATTTCTAATCAGTTTGTGTCAATTTGTTTTATTTACGTTTAAAATTTCAATGAAAACCAAATTACAGCTGAATGTAACAACGCCCACCGTCCGTCGCAATTGTGTTTACTCGAACAATTTTCCGGCAGTCTTTACTTTGACAGCGGGTAATCATTACCGATTTCCCGCCACCCATCTCTATTCTGTTTAACGCTTTAAACAGTTAAGAACATGTGATTTGGTTTGTGTATAGAATATCGCAAATACACCCAACTCTTTTTTTACACGGATTTGTATTTTTGTGTGTACAGGATCGCTCAAAATTTCATTATAAGAGTAACTGGGTGCAGCTCACAAAAAAAAAACAGCAAAATCATATACCTCAAGGTCTATGCATGTGCTCTTGGTTTGACTATTATTTCTTCATATAAACAGCCATAGACAAAGAAATAGCACATTTTCTTATGTGGTCATTCTTGTGCTTCAACATTTCAATATTATTAACAAACATCACGTCTTTGCTTTTTACAAAGCTTTATTCTTAATAATAATAAAATTCGAATTCCAGCTATAGTCACTAACCCAAAAAACAAAATAATCAAAATCGTAGAAAACCGAAGAAATGAGGCTGGATACTTAAATAACACAACTAAAAAAAATAAAATCGTGTAAAGTTGCATTTGTTGAATTCGACTTATGTGCAAACATTTAATTCATTAATATTTTATGCAGTATCATCAACAGTACCCTAACAGCTTCATACCTGCAACCCATAATCTCCTCGAGTTTTTTTACGTTTTGTTTTGGGTTCGGCCAAACTTTCTGTGCGCAGATCAAATATATTGTTAGTTTTTCTTTGCAATTTGAACCTTGACTTCATTCCACAGACTCTCTTTAAGATTTAAGAATTCTTTGGAGTAGTGGTTCCATTTAGTTTTCATTAAAGCCATGTAATTCCGCATAGTTTTTCAAAATGTCCAAATACTGAGTACTGCAAAGCGCTGGATAAAAAGTTTGAATGATAATGTAGGCATGGCATCTCCCATACAACAAAATTAATTTTGGCTCTTTGTTAGGTTGACTTTTCAAGCTATGTAAACCAAACTTGGTGCGAAAACCTCTAGTGAAAGAAGCAAACAAAAGATAAACTGTAATTAGACGTGGCAGCTGTGATATAAGCAAAATCTAATATACACTATCCAAAGAAAACAAAATCTTATTTTGGAACATTTGACAACTGGATCTACCATACAAGCAAAAACTTTGATGGGCACTGCCAAGAAAGCTTCTCTAGCGAATTTCATCGCACGGATGCATTAGGTGACACATATAAGCTCTGCAGAAAAATTGAGTGAACTTAAAGAGAGGTGTGGTGCATAACATAGAAGTGAAGTTTTCGAAACTGTATGAATAGCAAAGTATTAAATCGATGTTGACAAGCATTGGACAAAAAGTTAGCGTGACACCTCCCTTATAAGATATTACCTCAAATACATAACTATAAAAAATGTTGTTCTACTTAACTATTACCACCCGTGTGAAACCGGAACGGGTAGCTAGTAAAAAAGAAATTAAAAAATTGAGTGTCGTAAAAAAATGCAATAAAATGTCTTGTAGTGCACATAATGTGACGTATGCTGATATGTAACACAATATGCAAAAGAAGTTATGTGATATTTTATTGCTATATACAACACGTGCTGCGTATGCGTGCAAGACTTTCTTTTGTTAGTTGTATGCAGCATATGCAGCGTAATAATACAATGCTTATACGTATAACAGTATCCTATATTATTGTTGTTAATTTTTTTAGATGTTGCAATTGCTGCTACTGTTGCACTGCCGCTGCACCTTCGTTTATATGGCAATGTAGAAAATGTTGCAATACTTTTGTTGCATTAAAATAGTTACACAAATTTTACAGCATACTAGTGGATATTTTTAGAGTTAAGCGTTAAAGTAAATAAAGCAGCATAAAAAACTATTCGGAATTTATTTAAAAATAAAAAATGCCGAAGGCTCCTTGATAATTGAAATAGAGGTACTAAAGCAATTCTTTTAAGTAAGGTATAGCAAATATATTTTGATGGGGTGTGCAATATTTTTGAGCTTTGACTTTTTTCACAGAGAATCAAATGTTTTACTAACAAAAATTACGTTTATCAGTTTTCAAGCTAAGAGACTTCCACTTGAATTTTTAAGGCATACGGCACGCTGACCAGAATTGCTGGTTTTTCTACTGGGAAAGTTTTAACGTGTAAGCGTTGGCTATAATAATTTCTTTTCACAATTTTCAACTGCTTGTCATAATAATAATTAGTTTTATGCTGCTTGCGTGACAGCAAAACTACGTGAAAAAACTCACGCAAGTTTATAAATAGTAGCACTTTACAAAAATAATGAAAATTTGACGCATTTTTAAGATAATTCAACAACCTGTACAAAAGCACAAAAAAGATTTTTATAAAAACACTTGACTAGCAACTGAAATGAAGTGTTGAGTACTATAAGTCTTTCAAAGCAAATTCAAACATTTGAAGGACTTTAGTTTGGCTGCACTATAAATATAAAAAATAAATAATAACAAAAAGAAGCCAGTTTTGTCCATGGTGACCATTATCCCAAACTTTTTAGACGTTTAAAACTAAAACCATTCTTTAAATTTCTGTTGCCACCAGCTCGAAAAAATCTAAAACAGATCTTATATAAAATTTTCTGGTCAAAAATCAAATGATATAAAAAATCAAATGATAATAAAGATATAAGTTTAATTTAATTTTGATAAAGATGTCGTGGATAGACATTTAGTTAAAGGATTTTTTAATATATTTCGAAACTTTAATCTCTAATTTATTAAGTTCGATGCGGTTAATGAGCCAAAATAACTGTTCTCTTCGTTAACAAATATTCTTAAGACTAAAATATCAGAATTTCACTAATGGAAGAAATAAATCAGCTCGAAGAGTTCATTAGAAAAAATTTTAAATAATTAATAAGCCTAAAAAAAAGTGTAAATACATCAGCGTTTTTTTTATTTTTTAATAAAAAAGAGAGAAGAATTACTTTTAAGTAAAACTTGTTCATATTCTCTTTCTCCTGACAATAAAAAATTGTTTTTGCTGTTGTTGTTATATTTATAACATTTTTTAACAATAAAAATAACAGTTATTAATTTGTATAAAAATGTTATATTTTTCTTCTGATTCATAACTGAAATATAATGGAAATCTTACAATAAAAATTGAAAACTTACGAAAATTAATACAATTGCAACTAAAAAGTTTAACTCAATGAGTTGGACTAGCACTAGCACGCTGCAATCATAGTTGAATCACCACAGTTCTTGACAACTAATTGAATATATAGCAAATTGCTCTTTTTTATGATTTCATGCTTTTTTATGCTGCACGCAACATAATTTGCATAAAATATCACAGCATAAGAGTCAAATTAACACGCACAGCTATACTATATGTTAAGAGTGAGCGCTTTTGAACATTGCTTTAATGAAGTGGAGATTTAATGCAACTAAAATTAAAATAATATAATAAAAAGCTTGTGTATTTCATAATATTAATCAGACATTTAAGCATTTGGAGCCTTCATTTTTAGGCTATGCGCAAAGACATTTCTTAATTAGTTTATACTATAAATTCAGCAATCTACGTCGTATGAGCGACTTCATATTATTAAGTGAAATTTTTTAAAAAATTAATCTCCGATACAGAGAGAGAGTGTTGTTTGACAAAATCCAGCAACATTTTCCACAAATCAGTTGCCTGTGCTAAACACGAACTTGCTCCACGCAATGCGGCTCACATGGTCACGTTATTCGCTGCTTACGAGAACTTCTGTCTGTTAAAAAATTATAGTTTTTACAAGTTTTTAAGTCTCTTGTATTAAAATCTAGGCAATATTAGAGCTAAGTTCTATCACAACCACACCATAATTTTTTAAAAAACATTTTATTGTTCATACGCAATCAAGTAATGTCCACAGAATTTTATGTTTCAATTTATCTTCGAAATTCATTTCCAATATACACATGCCTTCATTATCTCTCATTAAGTATTTTAAGCTGATATATGTCTAGCTCATTGTTTTTCAGTTAAGCCCTAAAACATGCATTTCTCTTGCATTTGCAACATAAAATTCAGTATTGGCAAATCCTTGCAAACATAACAAATCGCATGTCAAGTGTAACAAATGTAAATACAACAACAACGAACAATTTAAATTACATACAACAATAACTACATAATGCTTATAATAGAATGTAGCTTGAAATCTTATTTGACATCATCATCGCCTACACAAATGGCAACTTAAATCCCCGCATTTAAGGGTAACCGCAGCTATTAATGCAACAAATGCCACAAGCAATGTCTATGAATGTTGTTGTTTTTGATATTTTTGTTGTTATTGCTATTGCCCATACACAATAACGATTGTAATCGCAATACGAAATGAACGCATGACTAAGCAAAACATTTCAATTGCATGTCAAGTGCGCTTTTAGGCGCATATCCACACATGCATAGCTAAAAAACACCAATTCATTTGTGTGTGATAGTGCACTGACACATACTTGTATGTATTTGTTTGTCAATAACAAAGTCTAAAGTCTGAATTAAAAAAAAGTAACGCCAATGGCAACAATTGAAAATCAACTGCAGCATAAAAGTATGCAAGTATTTTAGTATTATTTTACACTTAAAGCATGCAAGCAGTACATTGTCAACAAAAACAACAACAGTGAAATAAACAATTTCCCCAACGTCAGCCATACATAAAAAAACAATTAATTTACAATTGTTGTTGCTGTTGTTGTTATGCCTAAATGTATGCTATACACACTTTGTTGCAGTGATTAAGCAGAAAAAAACCAAAGCACACAAGATACAAAGGGATTTAATTTCAATGGTCTACACAATGGATTTTTTGTGCTCTAGTTTTGTTTTAATTTTTGTCATGTTATTTTGTTCGTGACAACTATGTGTATGCAAGTGCGCTGAAAAGTATGCACTACTCGAATGTAGTGTTGTTTATTTTTTTAATTGCAATTGTCATTCAAGTGAAATTGCATAAAATGCTACACCCCAGCAAAATGTGCCACTGCAATTTCCGGAGATTTTGTGTCACGCAATGGTATTGTATTTGTGGATTTCAAAATTAACCAACACATATATACTCGTGTCCGAGTACTGTAGAAATTACATATTACTTTGTCATAGCATTGTAAAGTATTAACGTTGCAAAGTCGGCAACAAAAATTGAAAGGTAGCCACAGTAAACTGTTTTCAATTTTTCATTTACTACGTTATGCAAATGCATTACTTCTTTCAACAAGTTGTCGCATTTTAGGCTCTAGAAATTATTAATGATACAACAAATAAGAACACATGGCTCAAAGGTGCTTAATTGCTGTTTGACTGCATTTTACATAAATTGGCACTTTAAGCGAAGTCAATTAAATTCATTAAAAACAAAAAAAACCATTGAAAGCAATTTACAACTTAAGTGCTCAGATTTTCACGGCACATGCGACAGTTGAAAGTTAATGCGTCTATAAAAAAATTATTGCCTACAACGCCATGTACTTTCTATCTGTCATTAGCAGTTCTACGAATATGTAACATGAGGTTAGCAAAAATTAGGTAGCGAATATGCACTTTTAAATGCTGAATGGTGCTAGCAACGTCAGAAACTTAGACTTTGTTTGATAAAAATTTCAAAAATCATTATGTCGCGCAATTCTTACAGATTTAGAGATTTTTACAATTTTTTATTTTTCTTCTTCAAACAAGTTGTGCATAGTTTTACAGATCGCCCTTAACACTTTTATCAAAAAATCGAAGTCATAATTTCAAAACTAAATATGCATCATTTATGTTTTTTATTTGGTCTGTAAGAAAAATCTTATGGAATGTTAATGATTAATTAATTAGATCTAACACTAATAACCTCCAAATTTTAATAATAAAAACTTTCCAAAAGTTGAAAGTTTAACAATTGTTTTGGAAAATGTATAGTTTGAAAACAACTACAGCAACTTATAGTCACTTAGCATTCGTTTCAGCAAAACTAAAGTCAAAACTTTGGTCTCAGAAAACTTGCTAAGCAAACACAAACTAAAAATAAACGGAAGGACAGTGTACCTTTACTAAGTAGCGAGTTATTAATTTTTTTCTTTCCTTATTTTAATTCCACATTAACATTTCAACGGGGTCTTTTTGTGCTAAAATATTCTCTTAAAGAATATATAGTAGGCTCCCTCTATTGTTTTTTTCCTTTTCTCCGTGTGTTCTAGCAATTTTATAGCTATGATTTTAATACGCCAACTACGATTTTATTTGTTTGTTTTTTATCATGTTCATTATGTCGCTTTTTCTTAACATCCACTGGAGTTTTTTCTATACTATCGCTATATAAAAATGTCCATAAAAATCGGCCATACGACTTTAACTATCTTCTACAACATGGCATGTTATGCGTTTAATCACGTTCCCTTTGCTGCTTTTTTGTCAAATTGATAAGAATTCTTAGCTACCAAAATGAGGCCAATTTTCACACGTTTTATGTTTATGCAGCAGCAATACAGAAAAAATCAACGAAAAAAGCGGATATTCCCTTGGAAAAAATAAACAAACAAAATAAATATCAAAAATATTAGAAAATTGGAAAGTTGTGTTGTTTAGCCAGCACTGCTGTTGTTGCTATTAATGTTAAAGGGTCCATTTAACGCTACTGCTCTGTTGCTGATTATGATAAGGATACGTTGTGCATTCAGTATTATTACGAGTATTTTTTTGCTTTTTAGCTTTTTGGCAAATGCGAAGTGTTCCCGCGGGAACAGTTAATGCGTGCAAACGCTTGACGCTTCATGGAAAAGAGATAAACATAGCTGAATTAGGCAAAATTGGTAAAATAAAAAGAGAAATAATATGCAGCTTCAGAAATAGGCTCACAGTTAATATTATAACGATGATGATGGTACTCAAATATAATGTTTTTATTTAATTTAAAATTGTTGAAATTAAAAAAAAAGTTGACTTAAAGTAACACACCTAAGGCTTTCTATATTACGAAGAAATCTTCTTACTTTTTTGGTGAAGTACGTATACGAACACTTATTTCCAAACATAAAGTTTTACAATATTAAAAAATGGCTCCAGCCAAAGGTTTATTTATGTTGGAACATCTTTCATTCTTGGTAAAGAGGTTAGGAGGTTAAGAACACTTAGTTTTATTGTGAAATACGCGCATATTAAAAGGAGCATAAGTCTGAGGTAAAAAAAAGGTGAACGCTTCCTCTGATCCTCTGAAAAACTTACTCCAAAATTATAAAAAGAGACTTCAGGTGGTACAGTCTGTTTGTTGGTAAGCGATCCTTCGGAATACTTTGATGAATCGAATGCGATTTCTGTTGAGGCCTAGCAGATGTTTTCTCAACCATTTCGGGAAATCATCTTGAGTGAGCGTCCTGGTTGTCTGTTTGGTTTTGCCTTTCAATTTCTCTCTTTGCAGTGTCAGGTAGGTATAAGTGTTGATAGAAGCTAGAGCTAAGCTGAGTGCAGGATGGCTATTTTACTGACTGAGCACACAAGTGTCCATGATATCAAAATATGCTCTGGTTTTGAAAAATGGCATCATCGCGACTTTGACGAGAATTAGAGAATATTGAATGATGAAACTGGTGCAAATCTGAAGCAGCCGTCTGTTTGAGAGTATTACTTCCATGGCTGCAGTGGGACTTCTGACAATAATCAAATGATGGGCCACGAAATTCGCTATCAGTAAATGGTATTGACAGTGAATTTTCAATATAAAATCGATGTAAGTTTTGGGGTATTGAAAATTCACGAGTAAGGCACTAGGAACCATTACATTTTCTCAATGGCATTGACTAGTATGACACTTAAAAAAGAAAAGTATAGTAGTGTTACTATAACTAGTGTGCACTACACAACCATGATCAATTACTTGATGTTGCCGAAAATTTCTGAATTGAACTTGCAAAACATGTGGTCCCAGCAAATGGTGCAACCGTACGAATGCAGCACAAAATAAAAATTAGCATCTGCTCGGCCGCTTAATCTTTCGATGTGGTGTTTTTTACCGGCCGGCCATATTTGATCGTTTCAATCCGCTTCCTTTGGGATTTTTTGAAGTCACACACCTTATAGAAGAATCTCATTGGCATAGATTAAGAATAGCCCATCAAAATATTGGTTTCTTTGCACGTCGTATGAGTAACGTATAAATGAGCTCTTAGTTAAAGTTCAACGCCATCTTCTGAGTGCACATAGGATTATAATCTTGGCATTAAAGACGACGAACAAAGGTTCGAAAATCTGATCGCATGCTGTTGATATTCGTTTTGTCACTCCACAACACGTTTACCAAAAATTTATACTTTTTCTTGAGAGTAAAGACAGCTGTGAAAACATGGACTGTTGCACTGACAAAATGTACCATTTTCAGTATTTGGACATATTGAAAATACATGTGGAACCATATGCATTATATTCCATTCCAATTAAGTGGACTTTTTTGCCATACACTCCTCTAAATAAGTAAAGAATTGGATTTGTAAGGAGAAGATAGACATTTTGAACTTAAATACAACCGAAAACCTGTACAACGAAGTCAAGACTGAAATAATAAAGAAAAATTATGGAAATATGGACTTACTTTGATCTGCCACACAGAAAAACTGGTGTGCCATAAACAAAGCAAAATGCCAAAAAAATTGTGAAAAGTATGGATCGCACATATCAGAACCTCTTATGTAGCTCACTACATAAATGTTAGTTTTGCAAAGTGTCCTTTAAATTTTTTAACTTCACCACCAAATATGTAGAAAAGTTCAAATAACACGCGCATTGACCTTCAGTTTAGTTATATCTACTGTTTCAACAGAAAGAAGATGTTTAATTAAATATTTTATAAAGTAAATTTTAGCTTAATTATATACCAGATATATCGACTAAGAAAATGTAGAATTCACTCATACAAACATGCAAAATTTCATACTACGAATTCAATATATGCAACAAAGTGTGACATCTAAAAGTCTAAGCAAATCCTTTCAACTGTGTAACCCAGTATTATAGATTTTGTTCGTTTTTTTTTTGCCTTTTCACTGCTAATTCTCTACTTTGAAAACTCTCTTCCGCAAACGATGTTGTCCCTGACTTCCGCTACCGTAATTTTAAGTAGTTTATTGTTTTAAAAAAAGATAAATTGAAAAAATAGATATTACACTTGATAGCAGTGATTTTGGATATCGCAGTAAAATTTTTTTCTAGTGAAAATTTCAAAAGTGCAAAATGGGTTGTATAAAGGTGGAATAAATAATCAGTATTTTCGAAAATTAATGATAGGAAATCAAATGAAGACTTTCAATGCAATGTTTTGACAACGCTCTTGTTCTTTTTGGTCCTGATTTCAGATATATTTTTCAGCTGAAATGAAAATCCTCAATTATGCCATTTTCATGATATCACGATTTTAATGCATAAATGTCAAAAATGTCAAGCTGATAAGATTTTTTTGTTTGTAGCTTACCGCAATCGAAATGAAAATTAATATTTCTTAATAATATTATCTTATCCAGTGCTGATAAATCCAAATCTGGGTGCTAATTTTTTTTAAGGCATCAATATGTCTTTCATCGCAAACTTGAATAAGAAAATATTCCCATGGTTTTGGGTACTCAAAGCTCTAACTTAGTTTGAAACTTTTCAGCAAATCAGCACTTTCCTATAATCACTATGTTATCTAGGGAATTATGAATAAAAATACAAAATTTTTTGCGACTCTACAAAAAATTGGTCAAATTGTTTGCCAGTCTGAATTTAACATTTTTCCCATAGCTCAAATTATGTGTTGCAGTGTAAAATTTGTGCAGGTACTTTCTATTAAGTTAAATAAAAATTTTGAGAAAATGAAATTATAGTTGACCTTTTCTGTTGTTGAAGCAAATAAAATGCAGATTA
This sequence comes from Meiosimyza decipiens, assembly GCA_963680825.1. Lineage (NCBI taxonomy): Eukaryota > Metazoa > Arthropoda > Insecta > Diptera > Lauxaniidae > Meiosimyza > Meiosimyza decipiens. The sequence continues at coordinate 24,569,859 of OY804260.1, forward strand.
GTTTTTCCTGCTGCTGTGTAGCTCTTAAATTCAAAAACTTTTTGTGCATACTTTTAGGCAAAATAGGCCCGCTCCTTGCCTATGTATACTTGTAACGTAACACAATCGTTTACGTTCAATTGTTTGTTTGGTCAACTAAAATACTGCTACGTACAAACATAGCACAACGGATGTAGATAGAAAAAGTTCTAGCAATGGGGTACTAAGTAGTTGTTGCTTTTGTTATTATTGTTAGAATTTATTGCCTTACAACAGGAAAAAAAATTATGACAATGCTTAAAATGCACTCGAGTGTTTTTGTACATAAGTAAGGCAATTTTATGGTATTTAAGTGGTTTTGGCAAAAGTTTAAATGAAAATTGTTGAAAAAGTTTTGAGTTCTGATTTTTATTTTTTTAATATTTTTATTTTCATTTTTGTAGCTGTGCCATGAAAAATCGTATTTATTAACTCTGTTGTAAAAATTTTAAAATTTCAATTTATTTGTTTATTTTGCCTTTACTTTTTGATTTTGTATTGCATAAACGCAAGGATTTTAATGCGATTCACCTAAAAATATGCATTATTTATTCTCTCTTGTTCAATTTATCAAATTGCAATGGGTTTAGAATTTATTTGCTATGTTTTATCGTAAAATATTTCAAACGAGTTGTTAATCGAAATTAAATTGGAAAGTTGCTGCACATATAATAAAAAATGCACCCTTTAAAGTATGCAATGTATTTGGTGTAAATTCCGAATTTTAAAATCATACAAAAATGTTTTTAAGCCATTATTGCGTGCAACATGTTTGATTGTTAGCATATATTATAAAAATGAGTTCATTAAATTATAACTACCTGAGCTTTCGTTGGTTATTTTCCAACTTCTCCAGGGTTGTTCATATAAATTTTATAATAACATTTAATTATTTTAATTGCCGCTTTCCCGAATTAACTATAAACATTAACACAAAACATTAACATTTAAAATTCAAAAAACTGGACAACATCAAAATAGCGAAAAACGAACATATAACATTCAAACAGCACTCATAACTACGGGTATTCCAGAAAATTCGCGTGAGTCAAACTAAAGATCAGAGTTTTTCTCAGTGGAGTATACTGCGTGGAAGACGAATGTTACTGGTGTGTGGCACAAGAATATGGGCTGTAACCGACCTTGAGTATGTCTGTGATAGTCACATGGCAACCTAGGTTAATTTCGTAAAGCGTCTGATCCACAGTAGGTTACATTAGGATTTGGATACTATTTTCTTTTGTCGACAATACGATCTCAACAACATCATTTCCAAATGACGCTGTAACTGAGGCCATTGAACAGTTTTTCGAAGCAAAAGTTTATTGAGCTTAAGAAAATTCAATTCTAAAGAGAATTAAATGTTACTCATACGACATGTTGATGATTATAATTATAATTATATAACTTTTTTTCACCGCAGGCATAAAAAGAAACGCAGAATTTCATTTTTGTTGCGGCCTGAACTGAATCTATAAAAAAATCAATCAAGAAAAATGTCACTTTAATTTGTTATGGTTTCCCTTAAGTAAACCATTAACAAAAACAAAATCGAAACTCTGCTTTTGGTTAAATGCCAGTGCAAGTGACAACATTAAAGTGTAAAATGAAGATTTTTTAAAGCTATCAAAAAATTTAAAGAGACAAAAACATTGGCGGTTTTGCAAGTAGTGCTGCTATTGGTGTTGACACTCTACAACAATTTCTGATAACAGCTAAAAGTTGCCAAAACATTTGTTGGTCAGCTCTTTGTTGCTGTTGGCATTTCTGTTTGTTTGTAAACACTAAAGCGTGGAAAAACGTTGCTGTTGACAAAATTTTCAAAGTTATACAGCAAACAAAGAACACAAACCAATGAATGGCAAGTGGGCAACAGAAAATCACAAACAGACACTCAATGCAAAACAAAAAGCCAACACGAATGTAGCAATACATACAAGCAAAATTCTGAGGGTGGATTGCACTAAAAAAATTAATTTCAATTGGAATATAAAGTGCTGTTAGATTTTGTATGCAAGCTACAATTATAATTGGTGGTCAATAATCAGAGCTGAAATTACATGTCATGTAACTTTAAGTCAATAAATGTGATAAGCCAATTTTATGACTAAATATAACAAACATAAGATTTTAAGAACTAAAGTATAAACTTATGCAGTTTAGTGTTTTTTAAATGTTAATTAAAAAACTACCCATGCACTACGTCAACCAAAATATTTTTAATCATAAATTTTAAATTCAAAAAGTCTTATAACAATGCACCACCTTATTGCACATACACATATTAAGCATAAGAATAAAGCAAAAAATATACAAAGTAAACAACAACCACCAAAAGAAACTTTTAGTAGAAAGGTGCAAGAAAACAACTACAAGGAAATGAACAGTCACCAAAAACAAAAAAAGGAAAACGAATTAAAATAAAATTAATATGTCCGTCAGTAAATTAGAAAGTTTTGCGGCTCGTTCTTGTGTGACGTTTTTCCAAGTGCTGGTTTTTTTTTAATGTATATGTGAGTCTCTATGTTAAGTTAACGAAAGCATTGCCAACAACAGACACAAAAAAATACACACACACATTAACGAATACATGCAAATATTTAAATGAAAGCTTTTTTGGTAAAAAGCAGCAAAGTATCATCTTCCTGCCTGGACCTGCCACAACGTGACTGTGAATAAGCCACACATTATAAATGCTGCCTCTTTATTAAGTTGCTGCGCATCTACACACTTTTGCTGCATTATTTCTTGCTGTGAGGAGTGCATGCAGCAGCAACTTCTTTTTGTATGCTACACCTTCATGTGTAGTTTAACACCCGCACATAAAGAATTTTCAGCTGACCCTGTAGGTAATACAATTATAACTACAAATAATTTTTCAGAGCACATAAAATTTTAATAAAATTCAAAGTTGAAATCAATGCCGTATCACAATGAGCAGAATTTGATTTGAAAATTTAGAAAACTTAGAAAATTTAGTGCACTGCAAAACTTCATAAGGTAAAACATTTATCTGTATCATTTGATTATTTAACTTTAAAATGATATTATTTTGAGAAATAAACTTCTATCTATGTATCAGTTCGCTTTAACATTTAATATGATAAAAAACTACAGTTTTTGAATTAATTTCTATGCAGTTTAATACTGAAAACTCAATTCACCATACAGTAAAACTGCAAAGTTTTAGTTTCATCTGTTGCAAACTTGGATAGAGATCATTGAAATATTTTTTTTCAATAAATTAATAGTAAATTGAATTAATTATGTGAGGCTTAGGTACAGCAAAATCAGACAAATTTCCGTTTTTCTAACACTAATTCGAAATCTTGTTTTTTCTTTACTTCCTTATGGGTTGCAGCTACCAAAAATTAGAAACATGCAAATTTTCTTTCTCTCTGTATGCTTATGTGGGAAGTTGCTTTGTTTGTTTTTACGTTGACAACAGCTGTGGCATTCTGACAGCGGCTGTTGCTACCGATGTTGTTGTTGCTGTAGCACTACGGCTGCTACAGCGCCAACTGGTGTTTCTGTTGCTGCCAACGTTTTGTTTGTAAACAAAAATTAAAAAAGTTCATCAAAGTGTCAACAAAGACGTCAACAAGGTGAAACGACTGACTTCCTTCTAAAAAGTTTCGCACAAAACACTTTATTTGCTGTGTGACAAGTGGTAGCAAAAAAGGAAAGAACAGAGCGCGGAGTGTTGAGCAACAGCAGTCCATTTTGTTTTTGATGGCGCAAAATTTGGTGTTGGCTTTGTTTTTAGTTTGTGTGCTAGAAAAGGTAATTGATTTTCTTTTTGGTCTACTTTTTCTACACCGTAGGTACGACAGCTGCTATTAAATGCAGGTAGGCAACAAGAAGCTAAAGAAATTGTTGCAAATAGTAGATGTCCAGCTTCTGGTTTATGTTAAAATCTTAACAAAAAAATTTTGATTCGGCTTCGTACCGAATTTACATTGAACAATGTGCGAAAAATCAATGCAAACTTCAAAGCAATCGCTACATTTGTGCAAAAAGTGGGAATTACATTTTCGAAGAATCGACGACGTTTTGCTCAGGCAATAAGACAATCAAAAGATTTTGCAAAATTTTTGATGTTTTTTCATTTTATTTTGAGATTTCTAAATACAAATCTGCCTTATCCTTAAATCGTTAAGAAAACTTTTTCCTTAATTTGAATTTCCATGGTAAATCCATTTGTAAATAGAAAATTTTCCGATTATCCGCCTCTCGTGTAAATTCCGTTTTCAATTTCCAAATGCAATTAATTTCAAGGACGTTACGCTTCAACGTTGACGCTGGTTGTTACAACAGCAACAACAACAACGACAGCAATAGCAACCCATTATGGCAGCAAAAGGATAAAAGGGATGGGATATAAAAGGCGCTCAAGTGGACGTTTGGCATGCGAAGTGAATGTGTTTCGAAATTACTGAAGTAAATCGAGGAAAAACAAAACGCAATAAAGAAAATTAAATTAAATAAAACAAAAGTGTGGAAAATTTAAACAATTCAGAAAATTGCTATTTTTTTTTTTTTAATTTTGCTTTGCAGCAAATTAAGACATTCACGTAATATATTGATAAATAAAAATATATATATGTGAATGTAAATAATAAGTTCAAAAAATTATTGAATACGTTGTTATAGTTATTAAAACAGAAAAAAAAGGACAAAAAAAATAAATAAAGGGTGTCTCAATATTCAATCAAGATTTCTTGTGTAGATGGAAATTATATGTGCTCAAGTAGAGCAAACATCTTAAGTTCATAGATTCTTAAGGTCTAAATCGCGTCAAACGAACTACTTGCACAAATAGAAACAAACATAGCGAAGCAACATTCCTGCTGTCCTCTGTAGCTAAAATATATCATGACATAACCAATACATGCACAACAAATCAGTTAGATGATCCGGGTTTTCTCCAATTTATCCTGTTTTTCCTTGAAAAATTTATGACATGGTTATTCATATAAATATTTCAGAAGATTGCACTTGTTATCCAATTAAAAGTATTTTTGCTTGCAGCGCCTTCTGTGAACAAACTTTTGAAGTACTCGTATTAATAGCTCCATTGTACTTTTTTCCATAATACAAAAACAACAGCAGTCCAAAAAAAACAACAGCAATCCAATCCAATCCAAGTTTGAAGAATCCGTTTTGCATAATGTTGAACCTCTTGTGGACATAGGTTCTTTGTTTCTTTCTTACTCTGATGTGCTGTTGGGAATGCAGTCCTTGAAGAAGTCTGTTAAGTCAGACATTGATGGAATTTCTTATATTTTACTGATAAATTGTGCTCATGCTTTGTCCTTTCCCTTGCGTATCATTTTTAATAAATCGCTGTCTACCGGCACTTTTATTGAATGCTGGAAAATAGCCTCCTTAACTCCAATTTTTAAGTCTGGTGCAAAAAATTATGTGTCTAATTATAGACCGATTCCCAAACTTTCTAATGTCTCTAAGCTTTTTGAAGGTATAGTTAAAAGAAAGTTGTCGTTTTTAACCAAAAGCCTTATTTGTTCTGAGCAACATGGTTTTATTACAGGTAGGTCTACAATTACTAATCTTGCATTGTTTTCGGAGTTTTGTATATTATCGTTTGAACTTGGTTTTCAAGTTGATGCTTTGTATACTGATTTTTCAAAAGCTTTTGACAAAGTAAAACATAGTGCCTTAATTGTTAAACTTGAAAAATTGATAATGTCAAATCTTATCTGTTTGTAGCTTCCTCTGGGGTACTACAGGGCAGTATTCTTGGCCCTCTATTCTTTATCCTTTTCATTAATGATATCTGTAAGTGTTTTTGCCACTCTAAATTTTTACTGTATGCTGATGTTTTAAAGATTTTTGCCAGAGTTTCTAATTTGCATGAAGTTGCCCTTTTACAAGATGATTTACAAAGAGTTTTTATTTGGAGTACTCTTAACTGCATGCCTTTAAATATTAATAAATGTTTTGCGATCACTTTTTCAAAATCCAGTAGTTTTATTTCTTCTTTATACTCCCTTAATGGTGTGTCTCTTCAGGTTGTATGCTCAATACGCGACCTGGGTGTGGTTTTTGATTCAAAATTCGCGTTTGTGGACCATTTAAATGTCCTTATCCCGAAAGCTTATTCATTACTAGCATTCATTAGAAGAAATAGTTCTGAGTTCTCTGATCCGCATACTTTATAAACTCTTTTTAATGCATTTCTAAGCTCAAGGCATCTTTCATTTGGAATCCGATTTATTCGAATGGTGCTCTTCGTTTAGAGCGAGTTCAAAAAATGTTTACGAGGTTTGTTCTGCGTTCTTTGAACTTTGGTGTTGCATTGCCATGCTTTAATGCTAGATGTCTCCTTCTTGGGCTAAAATCTCTTGATTCAAGGAGGAAAATTCAATCTCTCTTATTCATATTCATTTTTAATGTATTCTCGGGTAAGATTGATTGTGCACAATTGCTTCGATTTATCGGTTTTAATATCCCTACAAGACAGTTGCGGCATTTTAATCTTTTTCATGTAAGATTTCATAGGTCTAATTATGCTCGCAATGAGCCAATCACTAGAGCTCTGTTATTATTTAACAGTTTAAGTGACATGGAATGTATCGATTTTAATATTTAAAAAAGTTCATTCAGAAATTTGTTATTTTCTTTGTTTTAATTTAATTTAAGTAATTATTTTTATTTTATTTTTTCCTTCTTCAATATTAATTTTAGTCTGTAAGGATTCTGTAATATCCCTAGGCTCAATGAACATAAACATAAACCAAGAAGCTTTGGCCTAAAATATAGCACTAGCGTGAGCGTGCCGTGAACGTTCATACAGCGCGAGTTATGTTTATTTAATAATAAACACGGTTAAGCTTCAGCTTAAAAGAGTTATTTATTTTCTGGTTGAATCTTAAGACTGAATACAAAAAGATTTCTTATTCTATTTTATGCTACAATTCTAGTTCAAATTCAGTTGGCCTTGAAATGCAAAATATGTTATTCAGCATATCTTGCATTTGGGACTTCAACCGAATTTGATACTCGCTGTTTGTGCAATAGCGAAATTAAGCAACATACATCTTTAATTATATGGTATTTACGTAAATATGTATGTTTCTACTTAAATGTATATCATTTATATCATATCATGAGCGTAAGGAAACACAGTGATTTTATAAAGAAATATCAGAATTCATTCTTGATATTTCTGTATAGTCTCACTGATTCCAAATTTACTTCCTACGTTAAGGGGAGACATAACTCGCGTGACGTAATAGTTCAAAATACTTTTGAATTAAATACCCATTTTCTATAGCCCCCACTAAATACTTTGTTTTGGATCAAACGCAATATACCCCATTTACGCGGAGTTTCAGAATGCAAATGTCCTAACTCATCAGTGTTGCCAAGATATGTAAAGCCTATTCCCCATAACGCTTCCTGAAACTCCTCGATTTCCAGAACGATTCCCCACATGTTTCCAACGAAATAGCACAGTTTGTTATAGACTTATGTTTTAATTATTTATTTACTTGAACCAGCATAACAAAATATTCAAGTTCATCTAATGATATATTTATCACAAAAAAAATATGTAAAAAATATCGGGAAAATATTGCAAAGACTTTTTTCTCACCTCAAGCATATTTTACAAAACACGCCTGAAAACTTAAAATAATAAAAGCTATATAAACTAAAAACATTGGTCTTTTATATTTTTGCATGTATCGGGCATGTTTCCTATGATCTACTAAATTCCAGCATACATAATAAATGCTTTTCACCAATATTTTGCTTAAGTCAACATTTTTCAAACGAATTTTCTATATTTGCTTTGTCGTTTTTCGCAGCTTTTTCTTGCAGCAGTTGGCCATGGAAAACTATGTATAAAAATAAAAAAAAAACATTTATTAATTTTAAAAAGGAGCACTACTCTGAAAAAACGATTTATTTGAATATAACTAATTATATTTGATAAAGGGCAATTAAATATTTGATTGAGTTAAACATAAGTTACTTCAACCAACATATACCATTATTTGATTCAATTACAATACGTTTGACTCAAACAAATATTTGATTGCTCCATATGGAATGAACAACGAATCGTTTTCTCAGTGTAGAGATTTTGTACCCTAGAATGTTTCATTCAATTTGGTTTGCTCATTTATATTCGACTCAAGTTTTCGAATGTTAACAAACTCATTCACAAATACAAAGCCTGGTTTTTTGAAGTAGCTCTGATTTAATTGTTTGCAGTATTTTTATAAACTCAAAGGAGTAAGACACTGTGGTTACTTTTATCGATAGTTTTAGTGTTAAAAAATTATTGCTATGTATATAAGCCATTGAATAGTTTTTGGAAATTCACTTAAAATTCCCTACAAAATTAATGAATTCCCCATGCCCCAATCCAATGCGAATTGCCCACAATTTGGGGAACTCCCCACAACCTGGCATTACTGTTACTCTTGCAAATACAAATAATTTTATACACAGAAAAACTGTAGGAAACTTTCAATAAACTTTTTTTAATTACCGAGTAGGTAATTAAAGAGAGGCAAAATAATAAAAAAAAACTCCTTTAATCACAAATCACAGACTTAATGACTTTAAAATGCTGTTATCTCCGATTAATGATTTTACTGATGGGATACTTACTACTTGAGGTGACGAAAAGAACGCCAACATGTCTGGCTTTTGCGCTTTATTCGCGGCGGTAGTGGTGGTCGCTTTGTAGTGGTTTTTGTTGTTGGTGGTGGTGGGTTTTCATTCGCCCAGCCATTGTTTGGACCGTTGTTGCCACCATTTGACCAGCCATTACTGTAACGATTTGGCCAGTCATTATTTGGATCGCTCTTATTACCATTTGACCAGCCATTGTTTAGCCAGTTGCTGTTACTGTTTGGCCAACCATTATTTGGACCGTTGTTGTAACCATTTGGCCAGCCGTTGTTTAAACCATTCTCGTTAACATTCGACCATCCACTATGTTGGCCGTTGTCAGCATTCGGCCATCCTTTACAATTACCATTCGCCCAACCATTGTTTGGGCCGCAGTTGTATCCATTTGGCCAGCCATTACTTGGACCGTTATTAATACTCCGCCAGTCATAGTTTTGACCATTGTAACCATTTGGCCAGCCACTGTTTGGGCCGTTGTTGTAACCATATGGCCAGCCATTGCTGTTACCATTTGGCCAGCCATTGCTGTTACCATTTGGCCAGCCATTGCTGTTACCATTTGGCCAGCCATTTTTTTGGCCGTAGTTGTATCCATTTCGCAAGCCATACTTTGGACCGTTGTTATCATTCGGCCAACCCTTGCTTGGACCGTTGTTGTTACCATTCCGCCAGCCATTGATTGGGCCGTTGTAACCATTCGGCCAGCCATTGTTTGGGCCGTTGTAGTTACCATTTGGCCAGCCATTGCTGTTACCATTTGGCCAGCCATTTTTTTGGCCGTAGTTGTATCCATTTGGCCAGCCATAGTTTGGACCGTTGTTACAACTCGGCCAACCATTATTTGGACCGTTGTTGTTACCATTCGGCCAGCTATTGATTGGGCCGGTGTTGTAACCATTTGGCCAGCCATTGCTGTAGCCATTTGGCCAGCCATTCTTTGGACCGTTATAGCCATTTGGCCAGTCATTGTTGTTACCATTTGGCCAGTCATAGTTTGGACCGTTGTAACCATTTGGCCAGCCGTTGCTTGGACCGTTGTAACCATTCGGCCAGCCATTGCTTGGACCGTTGATACCATTCGGCCAGCCCTTGTTTGGACCGTTGTTGTTACCATTCGGCCAGCCATTGCTGTTACCATTTGGCAAGCCTTTTTTTTGACCGTAGTTGTTTCCATTTGGCCAGCCATCACTTGGACCGTTGTTACCACTCCACCAGCCATTGTTTGAACCGTTGTTGTTGTTACCATTTGACCAGGCATTCTTTGGATCGTTGCTACCATTCGGCCAGCCAGGACCACCGTTGCCTCCTTGACCATTTCCGCCTCGACCAGCATTAGCTTTTGGACCACTTTTACCTCCTTTACCATATCCACTTGAACCACTGTAGCCAAAATTACCTCCTGGACCACGTCCTATACCAGCATCAGCGTTGCTACGTAATAAATTTGAAATAAAAATTTGAACACCACCATTACGCCGTGTTATATATTCTATATCGTAGTCACTGCTTTCTTTCGCATCAGTATCTATTAGGAACAATTCAGAGGTCAGTGCCACCATAAATCACTATCTCAAAGAGCATCTATTTGTTACTTTACTTACCAAAATTTAAAAAAGTGCTTCCCAAAAGAATGCACACAGCGACCGCTGCTTTCATTTTCACAACACATTCTGAGATCCGGAATGCATTCTTATCGTTTTTATATGAAGTTCTTAATCAACAAGTGAATATTTAATATGTATGTATATGTACTATGTACATATTTTATATGTAAAAATTTGATAACAATTTAAGAGAAGTTTTTCTGTAAAAATTATATTCATAACTGAGTTAAGTAAACATTTTAAAAGGGCGATGCTATAAACGACCCAAACTGTATACTTGCGCATTATTTTCAAAGGTCTTTAGGATTGCAAACCGGCATCGGCATCGAAAAGAAATTCGTCGCGGTAGATATTGACTGTAGTTTCTTAGTTCAATAAATCGGTTGTTAAAAATGTAGTTCATGATAATTACAATTGTTCTCTCGATTAGTAGATATTTAACTTATATGTATGAGGAATGTTTTGGTCTTTGAAGTATCCGACTCAAATTGTTTTTCATAGAGAAAATTCTTATTCTAATGAAATTTGCTCAAAAGTACAGTAATAAAAGAAAAATTCTAAAGAGTGGAATATTTTGTATGCCACTATAAATCAGTTTCTCAAAGAGTAACTATTTTTTCTTTCACTTACTAAAGATCATAAAAGCACTTCCCAAAAGAATGGCGACCGCGACCGCTGCTTTCATTTCCACAAAACACTCTGAGCTTGAAAATGCATTCGTGTCGTTTTTATACCAAGTGCTGAATCAACAAGTGAACATTTAGTATGTAAGTATTATGTACATATTCTAAGCGATGTATTTGGGTATAAATTATATTCATAACTAAATTAAGTAGATTTTTTAAATGCTCGAAGCTATAACCGACCCAAACTGTATATTTACGCTTTATTTCCAAGATCATTAGGACTGCAAATCCGTATTGGCAACGATAACAAATTCGTCCCAGTAGATATTGAGTTAAGTTTTTTAGTTCAAGTAACCAGATGTTAAAAATATAACACATGATAATTTCAATTACTCTCTCGGTTAGTAGATATTAAATATATATTCATAACGCTTTGTAATAACAAAAGAATTTGTACTTTAAAGTATACGATTTTGTCGATGAATATTCACCTTATACAAAAGCCGTGCTATTAAATTTATCATTGTTAAATTTGAAAAAACTGGTTCAGTTCTAGATTGGTGGAGCAGGGCTTATCATTGTAGTGGTTGTTCAAATGAAAATATTGCAGTTGTTTTTACAAGTGCTGCTAAATTGTACTTAGTTCAAAATTTTACACACAAACGTGAAATGACCACCAAGATCACGCGATTTAAAAACAGTGGCTTTATTCCTATTGGGTTTCTTGAAAACTAAAGCTAATGAGGATAGTCTTCAAACTATTCAACAAGACAACAACATGCAACAAATATCACTAATTAAACCAACATTATGCGAAAAATTTATTTACAGTTTGGGTAAAAGACTCACTGTCTACCCAGCTGGCAGAGGAGATATTTTCAACAAAATTCATTTTCATTATTCACTGAAACTAGTTTGCTTAGATGGTTAATAAAAATAAATAAACATTTAACTCACCTTACGTGTTTTATTTAAAATTTAAAACGATGATACCTCATATTTGAAAACTCTTCGTAAATTAAAAAAAAACTTTAAGAAATTTAAGGTATATCACATAAAAATCACCACAAATACCTAACAAATTTAAAGCGTCTTTTTACAAATAATCAAATATTTCAAGAACTCTTTTTAAAATAATGCATTGCACAAAAAAAAATAATAATTGTTTTTTAAGAAAAATATTTCTGAAAATTATCAATAATATATATAAACAAAAATAAAAATATGTCCAAAATAAAAAAAAATTAAAGAATACATTAAAGTATTAAATAAACAAACAAATATCAAGCTAACATAAAAAGATAACCTATAACTCGCAAGTGCCTTGTTTATATAGCACGCGAAATGCGTTCACAAAATTCAAAACTTAAGCAATTTATAATTAACATCTTAAACGCACTCCCACCGTACATGCTGTTGCCTGCAAAGCAAATGCTTCCATCAACACCCTGACACTCATATCCGTTGCTTTGCATATCCACTTAAGTGGCTGGTTTCAGGCTGTCTGCTAACGGCTTAGAACAAAAAAGTCAGTAGGAGCATAAATTCCAACATTAGTAGGCAACAACAAATTTAATTCGTTTATAATAAAGTGGACCTTCGCGTGTCTGCCATCCAGCGTCGCTGGTAGCCAGCCTATAAAGAGCTACTGCCCTGTAGCTTTTATTTACATGTGTTGAATAAAAGAAAAAAAAGTAGATGAAATGCCCAAAACTTTGTGGAAAAAAATTGCCGCCACTTGTTTTCATTTTCACTGCGCACGTAAATCAAAAATTTATGCTGAGTTCAAGTGCCACATTCTGACTATGGAATGCCGTTTTTTGCGAGTGCAGCGTATAGTAGCGCATATGGCTGGGGGGGGAGGTTGGCTTGCTATGTAACATGCTACAGAAATTGCGTGTCGGCTTGCAGGATTTCATATGTTTCCTTTGCTTGTTTGTCGTCGTTTATTTGTATAAATACGCGAATTGTTTACTGTGTTTGTTGGTGTATTTTCCGGTGAAAAGTAAAATATTAAGGTTTTTTTTTAATGTTCGAAACTCGATTCGAAGTTGTTGAAGATTATAAAACGTTTAATTGTAGGTCATGGAGAGTAAGTGAGCGTAAAGTGGCGCTCTGTGAGCAACACTTTAACGCTTAGAACTAAATTCGAACTTTCAAAACTTTATAATTGCGGAATTAAGTTCGAAGTTTCGAAATTCATTACTTGTGATCACCAGAAAGCTGTAAAGATAAGCAAACAATTTTTCTTCAAATTTTGGAATTTGCATTTTCTTCTGAGTCCGATTTTTAGTTTTGATCTATTACTTTCAGAAGAAGCACATACGTACATACGCTTGCACTTTTACACTTACTGTCCTCTTTCTTAGCTTATTCCCCATTTACACACAGAAATTATTTTCGAATATTCTTCTTGTTTGTTGGCAGGAGGGGAAATCATAAGTGTTGTGTACAAAATGTATAGCATTTGGAAGTTCTTTTTCGTTCAGTTCGTTCGCTGATATTGTGCTTTGGATTTACGTTTGTTATGGCAGGTTGACGGAGCAACTGTTTTGATGGTCATGTCCAAGCACAAAGAAATTTTAATTTTCGTGTGTTTCTTTCAGAGAACTTCCTAGTGTGAACCTGATACTGACACTTGATACTTGGTTATGCATATGTATATGTTCAGAAAGTTGAAAATTTTAACAATATTTAATATTTATTCTTTATTTGCTATGAAAACTCATAATATTTGCTTAAATTTTCAAACGACAATCGTAATTTATTTAACTTTAAAGAAACTATTTCCACCGTTTAATATTTAAGAAAAATAATTTTTTTGTGTGGAAGTCTTTCGTGGTCAGGTCTTCGAATTAACACTGTCATTAAAAGAAACAAAATTTCTTAAATTGCAAACAGATATTTAATTTGGAAATGGTAGCCAACATTTTATTTTTCATTTCAGAAAGGTTTGCAATTTGTGCGTTTTAAAAGTATAAAATGTCAAAATCATAACTGCAGTATTTTCGATTTCTAGTCTGTAAAATATTTACTTTTGAAATTTATAATAAGAAATGACAAGAGACATTCTGATGTCATATACGAGTATATAATCAAAGTATTAAATGCCAAAATTGATGGACCATTAATATGTTAAGTTATGATCTCTCATGATTACCTGTTTTATTTTTTTAAATAAAACCATAGACACGTGAGAGTTTCGAAAAAGTGAATGTAAAAACCTCTGTTTTGTAAGATTTTTGTGTAGTTCTCATGTTATTTAATGCTACGACTCTACGCTCATAATTATGTACTAAACTGAAAATGCGCATGCCTTCCGTTTTTCGAAGAATTTTTTGCGCTCCCTTATTTCAATACTCTCACTTCATTTTTTTGAGACTAAAAATATTTGTGCGCTCTCTCACGTTAGAAGATATTTTTTATAAAGTTTTAGTACTAGACATTCTCTAGTTTTGTTAGTTTTCGAAGACAACGATTTTGGAAGGTTTTTCTTTTCTCCTTTCATTTTGTCAGTTTTGCATTTGTACACTTTTTACTTGGTGTTGTTTTACACTGCATTTCATGCACACTCCATTTACATTATTTGTTACTTTAGTGAGCATGCTTCTGTAATTTGTCCAAACATATAGTAGGTACTAAATTTTGCTCCTAAATGTAAGCAAACATTTTTTTTTTTCACACATTTCTGTCTGCTGTGTTACTTTCCGCCAGCATTGTGTTTGAACATTAATTAGCTCGCTATTTTTTTTTTTTTTTTAACTACATTAAAATTTTTCCACTTTTGTCAATTGAACGAAATAAATTGTTGCAAAATAAAACATTAGTTACGAATTGATGTTTTAATTCAAAAAAATGATTTTTCAACCCTTTTCGGCTTCTTTAGCAGTTTTTAGCATTATAATAATTTATATAATTCGACTTTTTGATATTTTCAAGCAGGTTTCTCATTAATAATGATGCCCTCAGGAAAAATGTTGCTCATCGCAAAACAAGTAGTTCGATTTAAGTAACTATAAAAGTATATATTTGATACGTGCATATAGCGCAATTAAATATTTATTTGACTCAAACATATAATGTTTCAACCAATATTTGTCACAAACTGTTCGAAATAAAATATGATTGGCTGAAATAAATATTTGATTGGTGTATGTCAAATAAACATTTTTTATGTACAATAAAATCTTTATGCTCAGTTTACTCAAGCTTATATACATGTGTGTTTCAATTTTAAAATGTAGCAAGAAACAAACTTTTTATTGCAAAAATGGTCACCATAACGTACACTTTAAATTACATCGATGTTGCTCTGTCGCAACCATAAAACTTTTAATATCCATAATTTTTTGATATAATTATTTTTTTGTTTTTTTAGAGAACAGCTTACATTTGCATTCAAATCGTAAAAAAATTGTTAACACGTTAAAAAGTAGCTAGGAGCTAACAATTTTAGTAGTTAAATTTGGAAAAAAAGTATCAAAATGTGCTACCAATAAGTTAAACTGGCAACACTGATGCACATAAAATGTGGCAGTCAAATAATTTATTATTTATGAGCTTTTGTGGAATTTTCGACAATGCGACCAGGATGCAAAGGACGAACTCAACTACAAAGAAGACCAACGACGATGATGATGAAAGTGACGTCCAAGCATTTGCATTTGAATTTGAATTTTAGTACAGATATGAATGTATGTGTTGGCAATAACGTTGTGTTGGTTTGCGGAAATAGTAAAGAAATCGCAAGAAAAAATTTTAAAAAAAGTGAATGTAAAGGGTAGTGGTAAAGCAATAACATGAAACTGTCAAGTGGCTACACATAAAAATAGCAACAAAAGTAACAACATCTTATGTGCCATAGCATCACCTGGAAAAATAAAATATAACGCTCGCAAGCTTTTCCATGTCATAATCAGGGATGTCGGTTGTCGGCAAGCAACAACTGAAGGCAACGCTGTCGATGCTTTTGAATTCGGACTTAAAGGAGGAGTTTTTTTGTTTTCCTGAACTTTTAAAATTATTGATTTTCTGCTCTCCGCTCATTCACTTTCCTCACATTGAATGTAAAAACTGATTCTGCGTTAATTTGGAGTTAAATTTTTTTTTAAATTTAATGTTTTTTACATCCTTTTTTCATATAGATTTTCCCATAATAATCTAAATGTTCGAAAACATTAACTATACTAATCGATTTTGTTTGGTAGACTGTACTGAAAAAATTAGTTGAAATAAAATCTGAAAAGTTAACAAACAAAAATAGTTCAAATAACCAAAAAAGTTGTTAATGTTACAAAGATTATTGGTATTCATACCATAATTGTTGGTTATACGCAGAACGAAGCCGTTATCGGATTATCTAAAATGAAGCGCACAGCAATGGTGGCGGTCAGAACATTTTAAATGAACTGCGTAGTGGAGACGGTGGTGTTGGAACTCGTGCTAGTTATGGTAGCGCCAGTGGTAATGGTGCTTTAAGGGCCCAAAGCGGCAGAAGAGTATCCACTCCACCATCCAAAAGCAAGAGACGAAAAAAAATGCCGCTGATTATATTCGGTTGTGGGCGTTGTTAGGGTAGTGGGTAGAGCTATCAATAGATGGTGAAGACGGTGTCGATAGACATTATGCAGAACTCTAGTATCTATTAAATAAACGATTCTTACTCCATTTTGTGTATACTATATATAATACTAGCTGTAACCCACATTATATATTTTTGGTAGAGATTCCGTCCAATTTTAAGCTTGAAGAACTTAGAGCTATGCACATATTTCTTTTAAGGTTGTTCGCACTTTATTCCTTTTCTCCTCCTCAACATATTTTTTACTTCACAGATCTAATTTTATTTTAACCAAATTTTAATTTAAATATATACCGCGGTTAAGTATATAGATATGTTTGTACAATAGAAGGTCAGCATTGTTTGCATAACAAAATTCAAAAAATAATTATTTGACATCACCTTTTAGGCGCATTAAACTAAACTCAATCATTGAACATACATTGCGGCGTTACTAACACAAAATGAATACAACGACAGCAACAACATATGAAACTATCAGCATATGCGTGAATTTAGTGAATATGTGTGACATGTCGTCATATATCACGTACACTACAAATCGCATTTACACAAATACTAAATGTGAAAGTACATGCAAATACACGCACACACATATAACCAAAATTAATTTTCAATAGCACACACTCCAAGCAAACATTTGCACGATTTTTTAACTTCCTGGCGCTGAACTTGCATTTCTTCTAGAAGAGAAATCATTGATAATTGCATATATTTTCGCATTACTAGCTATTATTGCATTATGGTTCGACTTAACCGCTTCTGTTATTTTTTATTACATCAAACATTAAGTTTCTGGTAAACTGTTTCTTGTCATGTTAAGTGTAAGCTGTAAACATACTCAATTATATTCGAAATATCACGACTATTAATAATTTTAAACTGTAAAATGAAAGAATATTTCAACAATATATTGCCCCGTACAACTTCCATCAAACTAATTATTATTTGATTTCAGCATAAAAGCTCATGCCAGATCAAAATGATCGTATCGGCGATTAAAGTTTGACTCTTTGGATATTAAAAATGTTTGCTGGGTCTTACTGCATAAATTGCCGTCGCTACACATTTAATGTCAAATAGTAATGCAATGCGCTACGGTTGACTTGCGGTGTACGGTGCTACGCTACGTCACATCAAACGTTAGCAAATTTTTATGGCATATTGACAGGCGTTGGTAATAAATATTTTAATTGTTTGCGGTACTACTGGAGTGAAGTTTATTGTTTATGGTTTTGCTTTGATATCTATAGTTTTTGTTTCATGTAATTCAGCACTATTAAGATGGAGAGTGTGCTGCGTAAAGTTAAAGAAAAAAGTTGAAAAATTCTGAAATTTTGAAATTGAAAATCTATCAACCCAACAAAGCATGTCAAAGTTTTAGGCGTTTATTGGGTAATTCTTCATTTTGATTTGTGAAAACTTATGATGGTCATATGGTTTTGTGCCATTTCTCACTGAGAAGTAAATAAATTTAAGCATTCCAGAGCTCTGGAGAAGATTGCTTATATCATTAAGGCTCATTGGTGCTAAGTTTTCCATAGAAATTTTTTTATTATTCTATTAAACTTTGTAATGCAGTGCAGATATTTTTCATCACATATTTTATCAAATTTTTATAAATTTTATAACATAAAAATTCTAAAATTTATTGCCATTGTGTGTTTTTTTATGGTTAAAAAGATTTTAGCTTTTCACTGGGATTTTATGATGAAACGAGCGCGCATTCATTGTGCACAAGGAGAACTTTAAAAAATTAAGGTTCTATGCTAAACCGCTTACAAAGCGGATGAGGAAGATGTAGTTGACTAAGTCTAATTGACTGTATTAAAAATAATAGATTTGTTTGTTTAAAATGTACTTTTTTGCAACATGACAGTGTGGTACCTGATTATGAACAAATGTAGCAAATTGTTTGCACATGTAGCTGAAGCAGGGAAATTCACTTAACATAAAACCGCATTAAAAAATAACTTACAAAAATAATATAGCTAAGAACCGTACATTATAATAAGACCAAAATTAATGAACTTACGCTCAAAAATATCGTAAGCAAAGAGGTGTGACATAAAAATTTTTCTTCCGAATTCTGATATATTTCAGTGGTACAACGCTCCTTTATTCTTAAATCATATTTGTTGACGTGGATTCTAATGGCTATGGCCATCAAAGTGACTGGAATTTCATGTCGAAACCGGGGGCATGGTGGCCATTTCTGAAATCGCCGACAATTTTTTGAAATTGACATCAATATTTTTATTTTCGAGCAAAAACAATTGAACGATTTGGTAACTCTGGAGGCATCTAATATCAGAGATCCATATAAATCTCTTCTCAAAATTAATATACGTTCGCTCGTAGCAAAAACAAGTTTTATAGCTTCTTTTACAGGCTTTTTAAAGACAACATATTTTATTTATAAAATCTTATAAGAAACTTAATATTTGTATTATTTATATTTATATTTTATTATCAAACTTAATATTTACTTACGATTTGTACGCTGGTCTCAAACCCATATCCCAGCGCTACCTATTAAGTAACCTGACACATATTATATTACATGTTAAAAGCGAATCATATCGTTCACATTTGTTTTGGCACAGCGTCTTAAAACGACAAAAAATGGACAATAATGTGCCTTGTTTCGTGTGTTTCTTTTTACTGTACATAATAAAATGCTAAAAAAAAATATGAGCCGGCATGTTGAGACCTAATGTCTTTCTAACAAGCATTTTAGGAGCTTTCAAAATGCATACTAAAACATTTTTACGACTCTCTTTATCATGAATCTTTCTTTTTTAACAGAACCACTGCTTCAATTAAAAAACCGAGCACCAAAATTCTAGGGGTTTTAAGATCATATAAATCGACGTCATGTATGAAATGGTAACATTTTCTTTTGCTCAGCACTACTGCATATTTTTCTTTTACTTATTCAATGCATTGCTTCACTGTTTTATCGTTTTCTTTTTTTCTCCATTTTCAACTTAATCTCTTTCGGCTTTTAATTTCAGGTAATGAATTGGTAAACTCCTCAGTATTTGCTTCTAACTCTAACCAGCTATATTCTACTGCCCTAGCTGCTGCTGCTCCTCGTCCACTCCATTCATTTTGATCCAATTTCGCCGCACTTTTGATCCTTGCTGTCCAGCATTTGTGATTTATTGTTGAACGTAGCTGTTGATGCTTTCATTGTTGTTGTAATTCTAGCTGTTGTTGCTATTGTTTTTGTTGTTGCTTTTGCTGTAAGCGTAACTAACTCATTGTTTAACTTGTTCAAAGAAAATAATAGCAAAGTGGAGGAAATAATGAAATGAAAGTGAAAAAACAAAGCGAAATCTTTATTATGAAAAAATGTTTCATTAATGAGAAAAAAAAAACCAAAAACAAAGAGCTGGTTCAAAGCACTGAAATTGCTATTAAATGTAAAAAGCATGGTGCGCAATTTACGTTGCTTGGCGGCGATATTCGTACAAAGAAAATAAAATTGTAACATAGTTTTGAGCAAATAGCTAAGCGAATTTGTTTCACGAAATGAAATTTTAATGTAAGATTTAAGCATTTAGTTTCATCAACACACTTTTGATTTTCATTTTATTGATTCGTCTTAAGAATAATTACAAATTTTCACAAAAGAAAAAAACGATAAACAAAATACTAGATAAACTTAAATACTTTACAAGTTATAAATAAAGTAAATACAATACAAACAAATACTCCATATACAATACAAATGCATATAAGAATTTTAAATTAAATTAGTAATTTATATTTAATCGCTTGGACACAATTTTTCTTATAGAACTGTTGTATATTTGATGTAAATTTTACTTAACAAATTAAGAAAAACAAATCATTTCAATCGCAAGAAATACTTAGCACTAGAATTATTTTCAAGTTTCTACTTTTCTTTTGGCAGAATAAATTCTCGCATCTCACAAATACTGCGTTAATTCTCATAATCAGGCTGTCTATCGTCTATGTTTCTGGCACCGTGCACTGTTGGCAGCTCTCCATCTGCGGTGTGAAATCTTCAATTTGTATAGTCGTCTCGAAGAAATTGTAACGCAAGTGTACAGCTCTGTTTGCTTCTTGCAATATGGCCTTTGGATTGGCACCAGGCCCTGTAAAAGTTACAAGATGATATTTATTAAAATGCGCAATCAAAAAATAAAAATTAAAAATACTATCGCTGCAATTAAGAGACTACGAAAAACAGAGCTCAGCCTCATTTCTTGGCGGAAGCAAACTTAAATGGATAATAAAGTTTTAAAAAATGCATGCTATAAATGCCAAAACACATCAGATTAATGAATAAATTTAGGAAACATATCACAAAAATGTTCAAGTTAGAATTGAAAAGTCGCCAATTTACTAAAAATTTATTAAAAAATTTATATAAATTTTTTGTAGAGCCTAACTTTAACTTTTCTAAATCACCTTTAAAAGAGTTTCGATATACTAAGACAATAAAAATTATCAAAAATATATTCCCCCTTGATGAAATTTTTAGATTTTTTTCAAGTGAGTGAATCACAATAGAGTTTTTACAAATTTGTATGTACTATGAAATAGCAAGAAAGTTTTTATAAATTCTCATGAAATTGAGTTTATTTATTTATTTTTATCTTATTTGGGCCTTTAAAATAAAACATAATTTAAAGTTAAAATGCCTTTTCTCTTCAACTAAATTTAAAAAATCAAAAATCTATGCCTCTAAGTTTTTAAAGTCCACAAGACATTTTTAAAAAAACCTCTTCAATGACAAGCCCTCTAAGCGAAACACGTAATAAGTATCTGCAATGAGACTTCAAACTTTATTTTACAGTTCTATCGTATAATTTACTGCATATTTTCGGTATTCTATTTGATGTTTTTGCCATTTTTTTATTTGATTATTCAAAAGTTGCTCATTGTGTCGCCAATAAATTATCTTGTCTATTTGCGACTGTCCAAACAAATCCAACCATACAAACAAAGCTGCCCACATTTTTATGCATAGGTATACAATGAAGCAACTACACTCCTCCATTTATAGTCTAATGATGACTTTTAAGGTTAACTTCCATCACCTCCATGGTTGAGCGCGCTTTACAAACAAAATTTTCTACTCATTATCTCAGAGACTGGCGCAAAAAACAATAAAACTAAAAAACAATTGTCGAACAATAAAAAAAGTTCCAAAATAAAAAGCACGAACGCCTAAAACAACCCAACAAAACTAGGGGAAAATTTCTGTAGCAGTTCAGAACAATGGCATGCAATTCAAGCAACAACCGCCCACATTGCCACCAACTTTTTTCAAAAACTCATACCGTCTACTGCACGCTGACTGTAAGTTACCGAGGATGATATTCAGCAGCAGCGTTGCCATCGCGTCGTTTGTAAATGCAGCGAAGCGTGCAACAATTTAAAATTTATTCCGTTACGTTTTTTGTTTGTCTATCTAAACGTGTATGTGTCTATCAGTCTGTTAGTGCATTTGACTGTCCTTTGGACCTGTCCATACAACTGTCCCTGCTGCTTTGCTGGTTTTAGTTTGTCTGTGCTTTTAACTGCAAAGAGCAAAGTTTTTGCGTAAAGTTGCTGCTTCTGCTTCTGTTACTGGTGCTAATAATGTCGAGCGTGTTAAAATGCAGAAATTAATAATTGGCAAAAAAATTTTAGGTTGCAAATTTTGTACAATAAAAACAAATTTTTATTTGAAAGTAAGCATTAGAATTTGTAACAAAATGTGTTGCATACTTTTATGCAGAACTATGATTTTTTGAATTTGACATGAAAATGCTATGGGTGAAAAAATTTGGAGTTCATAATGAATTGATTTTCATAAGATAAAATGTGTTGAACGAAATCAAAATGTTTTCATCGAAGGTTCTCTTGAACAGAAAGTCAATACTCAAATTAGTAAGCTATTTAAACAATTTCCAGTAACATGCTACACATAAACAGTTCCGAAAAATAATGAATTTTTTGGTTAATTTTTTTGAAAACTTTTTGTAAAAAGTGTCGCACTACATAGTTTTAAAATAAAATATTTTGTTTTTGTTACTAACTTGTTTCTATCGAAATCATTCTTTGCTTTTTCTCATTTGTGCTATTGGCGAAAAAGTACGATAAGATCAAAAGCAGCAATGAAAGTCAAACAAAAGTGAGACACTACTACCACGACACTTACATATAGTTAAGATTTTCTTGCAGACTATCATTGTTAAGACTTAATACAAAAATATCAACTGTAGTTCTTTCTGAGTTCTTAAATGCAAATTGCATTCTCGCACGTGCAAAATCCTCAGCAACAAGGCAACAAAACTTAAATAAGCAGATAAACTTAAGCAAGGATACAAGCGCTGCTGCAGCAGCTGTATGTGTTTGCTATCCTCGCTGATGCAATGCACTGCGCTGTATTGTAAATCGTTGAAAATATGCTTAAAATTTTGCCAAAAGCTGTTGCCAACTGTTGTTAATTTTGTTGTTCTTATTTTCTTCTTGTTATTTTAAAGATTTTTGATAAGTTTTATGGAATTTTAAGATAAATTTGCAAGTGCATAGATTATACATACATACATAGCACAAAAATATCTTACTGCGATTAGAAAGTAGAACTAAGAAGAATACAAGCTTTTTTCAATGTTATAGAAAATCTGGTGAGCTTTAAGTAAAATGATACGTAAAATTTAGCTCTTGCTTATTGCTGTAAATATTAAAAAAAAAACCAATTAAATTAAATTAAATTCGAAAATAAAAACTTAAGAACTTTTTAAAGTCATTGCTATTCAAATATTTAAAATTTGTAAAAGCGTTCTAAACTCAAAAGAGCCACGTACGATGCGCACATTTGCATATTTTAGAATATACTGAAACAAATTTGCTGCACACATCACATCAAAATTCAAATATTCATGAAATCCAATGCGTCGTGGCGTCGTCACTGCTGCAGGTGTGACGACGGCACAATTAACGGAAGCGGAAGAGTTTTGGGCAGCAGTTGAACGCATTGCATGCAACGCAACGCTGTTGTTACTACCACCAAAAAGTTTGTTTACATTGGTCGGAATCTCTCTATGGACAATAACAACAACAACAATATCTATGATTTTGATTTGACAGTTTTGTCGTTAATGTTTTGTTGTTGTTTTTGTGTGCTACTTTTTGTTGCATATTTTAAAGCGCATTTTGCGTTAATGATAAAAACATTTCACAGTAAAGTGGAAAAGTTTTTGCCACATGCCCCACAAATGAGACATAACACAGTCTCGAGTGTCACTCGCTGTCATGTGCACATGCAGTAAGTTGAGTGCATGTGTAGATGTGCCACTGCTTGTAGTGTTTGTTTTAGTGCATTGATGCTTGAAAAATTGTTATTGGCTGTGCTTATTACGTTAAAACTAAAGTTACAGTTAAGTTGTCATTAAAAGTTGTATCGAATAAAAACAAAATAAAATGAGAAAAAGTTGAAAATAAAATATTCTCCCAAGGGATTGCGGGAAAACCGCTTGATATAATTAAAGCTAGCGCCTAAAACTACATATTAGATAATATACAATTTTCAATTTAGCTGACATACAAAATTTATATCATTTTTAGTTACATAGTTTCAGGCGATAGGAACAGTTCAAATAATTTAAATTTCTCATTTATTGCGCAATAATCGTTGCCAAACGTGATATGAAAAATTTGAAAAAAAATAAGGGACATATTTTTTTTTCAATTTAACAACAAAAACTCATAATAATTTTAAAACCACACAACAAATTGGGACTATGTCTTGATTAATCAGACAATATTTTTCACTAAGCAAAATATATAATATTTTCTCATGTATACAAATTTCTAGCTTACAATTAGTAACACCTAAGCTGTTTTGACCTTTTTTAAGCACTTTATCCGTTTTCTAATATTTTTAATGCCCAAAAACAGCTAACACTGAATTGAGCGCTTAAAAAAGTGATAACAAAACAAAATCCCTGCTTAAAAGTATTTTACCTAATGACATCACCTACAACAACACTAATAGAAACAACAACAAATTTAAACACAAATCCATAAAGATAATTAAACATACGTACATACATGCAACGCATAATACAATTACACATTTGAATGCATATGTTCATACACATATGCGCACACATGTACAAATACAAAAATAAATTGTCATACTCACCAATTGCCAAGTGTACAGATAACGCAATTTTATTAATGCTCAACGCCCAGATACGCAGATTATGTACACGTTCCACACCCTCAATTTGTTGGAAAATCGCAAGAACCTCTGTGTAATTTGTAAAACTGGGGGTACCTTCCATGAGGACCTATTTGTCATGCCACAAGATATATGTGGCACATGCGGTGGGTGGGGAAGAGCATAAAATGATAGCATGAGAAATTAAATCACAATTGCTAACAAAATAATCAAATTTTGTAACAACGAAAAAAACAAACTTTAAAATAATAAAATAAAAAAATTAAAAAATCAACAACAATGAAAACAATTCATATAGAAATGTAAAAAACAAAGTGTAGGAGCAAAGAGGCAAAACCACAATTCGGGAAAACCATAATAGCGATGTTGTTTGCTGTAAAGATGACAGCAACAGTGTTGGACTTTTTTGTTTAGTCGAATTATTCCACTGTACTTGTTATGAGGTCTTGAGTATTTCAATGTTGATACCAAAAATCATTATGTATATACTCTGGAGTTCAAGCTTACATATATGTACTGAAAAGGAAAAACTGCTTAAGTCGACTAAAGCACGAAGGGAATTATGGCCAATTTTAGATAAGTTCTGGATGCAATTGAGCTTTGTTTTTAACGCAAGTTGTTAGTATTTGCTTAGATCTTGATATTGCCGAAAAATGGAAAGCGAGTTTCACCAAGATCTAGGGAAAATTGGCCTCAACTCTCTTCGTGCTTAATTCGATTTCAGCAGTTATTGTGAAAAAAGGGTGTTTCTTTTTTTTGATTGACTGCCGTAGTTTCAAATTAGAGTAGAACACAATGAATATTTACAAAGGAATCAATCTATCTCTATACTGCTCAGCCGTGGCAGCGCATTTTCTCATTAGGTGACCCACGTACTAAAAGAACACTGAGTTTGTAATACCTTTTGGAATGAAAACGTATTTTCTTATTGGAGGCGTGGTACCGTCTACTTTTGGCACAAAAAAATACATTCTACACTGCCACTCTTCACAGCCTGTACAAAAAAAATCTAAATCAATCGAAACAAAATGAATCACAAATATTAAAACAAAAAATTCCAAGCTAGCAAATTATGTTGTTATTTTAATAAACTATTTTCGAATTACATTGCAAATCCTCTAAAGGTTTTTGAAGTTGAAGGCGCTGTAGAAGGTGTAAATCTGACTCATTCGTGACTGTCGTTCGGACGGTGCTTTATTTTGCGGCTATTCTAGGGAAGTTATAAAATAGTCCAAGATTAGTATAGCTTATAAGAGTTGCCTAATATTTGAACAACTTGACGCTTTAAATACGAAAGCTGAATGTGACCGAAAGGAAGCGACTTTTGACTTTGAATATAGTGAAACTATTATTTGTAGTAGAACAACATATTCTGTTTACTTGTGATAGCCAAATTCTTTCTTGAAATTTTCTTAAATTTTTATATAGAAAATTTTGGCCCTTATTTCTTTATTCTGCACTTCTTATCGAAAACCTGAAGTGTACTTCAAACTTGAAAGCTTTTTATTTTCTTCTCGAGCAAGAACCTCCGCATCTCTAATGATGTAACTGATTCCAAAGAGATTTTTTGAAAATCTGCAGAAAGGAGGGTAGAACAACGAAGCAAAGCATGAAATGATAAATTACATTTGTTTTGTAGCGTTTGAGTGCGAAGAAATATAAAAAGTTGGTAAAGAAAAGAAGCAACGGAAACGAATTCGGTACAAGTATGATGAAGGATGTTACGAACACACGCTGAAAGAGCGATGTTAACATCAACAGTAGGGACGGGAGCCAAGTGATGTCGGGTGCAACGGACGCAGGCACAATAACAACAACAACACTAACGTCGACAAAGAAAAAAACGACAACAAATGAATGAGTTATATGCAAATGCGGTTAGGATATGCGGCAGTGCGGTGTACAGGTCATGTGGATTTGCGGTTGGCATGCTGACATTAGAGTTGAGTTGGGAGAGATTTAATATAAGTTTGTGGAAAGCAGGAAATTAACTTTTGGCTGAAATGTATACAAAATGCAAAGAGCTTGGCAGAAAGCAATGAAACGCAACATTAAATTGAATTTGCGTAAAAAAACAAACCAAATCAAAAATGTGCTATAAAACATTAATTTTTAATGTGATTTTTAATGTCAGCATGCCGTTGTGGTATAAAGAAAAATGTTGTTGATTTCAATTTTTTATGATATTCATTAACAATTACAATACAAAAGTTTGATAACGCAAATAATATACTCACCAAGAGCGCATCTTTCAAAATGCTGAACGTAGTGAACAGGACAATGATTGAGAAAAAAAACGTACAAATAGGATCGATAATCACCCATGAGGGTTTGAAGTAAATGACCAATGCTGCAATGAATACTCCAACACTTTGTATCATATCACCGATCACATGTATATACGCCGCACGTACATTCATATTCACCGCTTGCTTGGCAGCCATACCACCATGATGATGTGCACCGGCTGCAGTTTCTGCCATTACCGCCGCAGCAGCTACATCGCTGGCATTCACCTCACTAATGGAACGTGAATTTTGATAGGAAAATCTTTGTAGTCCTGTGCCTGGCATTTGTGCATCTAAGGCAGCCAAATCAGCGGCACCATCTTCAATACGCTCTGTTGGCGAGACGGGACAGACATGATTACTCACTGCACACGGTTCGGTAGTTGCAACCGCTGTTGCTGCTACTCTGCTGGACTTTGGCGTCTCATTAACTGGTAGTACGTATGTTTTTGATAATGAAATTGGTGATTGTAGTTTTTCAATAGGAATGCCGTGGCTATGACCATGGCCGCCACCACCACCACCGTGAGTGTGTCCATGATGCAATTGACAGCCCATGCTGTGAAAGAAAGTTGAAATAAAAAATAACTAGTAAAGGTGTTATTTTCGGCCAGGCCGAAACTCACATACCCTACACTGCATTGAAAGTACTTTTTAAATAATTGTTAAAAAAATGTGGAAGTGGTTGAATAAGTCGAAAATAATGTAAAAAGGTTCAAAAATGTTGAAAAGTGTTGGAAAAAACTGAAAATCTCAAAAGAATATGGGAAATGTTGGAAAAATAGAATAGTAATCAAAAACACGAAATATGTCACGCCCACTTCTCCAATTCCGCCCACTTTTGTTTCAATCAATGACATTCGTGATTGACATGCATAAACCATATTTTAGCACAATAGCTTGTATAGTTTGCGATATGTGCCGTAATTATTCTTAAAATTTAAGCTGGAGACACACCCACTGGTCCAATCCAATCAGATTTTGAGCGAAAAATAGCCTTCCATAAACAAACCTCTTACACCGAATTTCAGTATGATTGCTCATTTATTTCGATAATTATGCCACTTAAGGTATTTTAATTGTATGGGAGGTGCCACGCCCACTGTTGCTATTTCAAAAGCTTTTGATTCATATGTACCTAATACCCAGTAAACCACTTACATCAAATTTCAGATCAATTGCACCAATAGTTCACTTAAAATAGCACTTACAACTTTATGTTAATGAGGGAGGTGCAACGCCCACTGATGAAATCTTGTCAAGATTCATTGAAGCTTATAGTAACCGACACCTCTACACAAAATTTTGTGAAGATTACTCTCATAGCACATTATCTATAGCATTTAACGTATTTTGCTTATATGGGAGGTGCCACACCCACCGGCACCATTGTACCAAAATTTTGCAAGAATACACCCTTTAGCGAGTATATCTGCCATATTAAATTTCATAGCGATTGCGTTGTTAGTTCTCTTTTTATAACGTTTATAAATATTGTAGGCTGTGCCACGCCCTTCAACAAAATTTTCCAGAACATTGAATAAACTTGTATTGATGACTACTTTCAGTAGTATCATCCCTAAAATTTTAATGAAAATCGTATGTGCCAATTTGGAGTTATACGAAATCCAAATTTTAAATTGGTAAAAAGTGCCACGCCCAATTTTACAATTCCGTACACTTTATGCGCAATTCAAGATTTATAAGATCTGTATTCGTGTACCAAATTTCATCGCAATATCTTGCACGGCTTACGAGCTATGGCGTTATAAAAGTTAAAATTTAGGGCTGTGCCACACATATTTACATAGAGTATGGGCGGAGGGCGTGGCCGTTAACCGATTTCACCAATTTTTATATGCTAGCAGCTTGCAAGAAAGTTTGACCTGTGAGCCAAATTTCATTGAGTTAGCTTACTTAGTTTTCTCGTAAACCTGATTTCAACAGACAGACACACAGACAGACAGACAGACGGACATAGCTATATCGACTCAGGTGATGACGCTGATCAATAATATATATACTTTTCTATACCTGCCACGCCCCCTTCTATGCGTTACAAACGGAATGACAAAGTGAATATACCCTCTGTGTAGGGTATAAAAATTACGAGTACAACAAGTTTTTGAATGAAGAAAAAAAATCAACAATGTGAAATAAAAAAATTATATTTATGCCGGGCTTGTGGAGTAGTTGTCTACTGTACTAACAGCCCGACTTCGATTCCCGGCTCATGGTAATACAATTTCTATATTTCCTAGTTTTCCGTTGTTCCGAATTATTTAATTCTTCACTTCTTAATTTTCTAAAGGTTTTTGCAAATTCTTATCAAATTAGCAACACATTAAGTTTTCCAGCTGTGGTAAGAGAGTACACTATGCCGGCAAAACAACAGTAAAGGGTGTTTTTTTTAGAGGTATAGAGCTTCGAATTGAAATAAAACACAAGGAAATCGTTTTAATGTCCATCAATTTGGCTTTATTGGAAGGATAATTTTATGCCATTAATGTTTAAATATGATTTCGGGCATGTGGCCGCCGCGGCTGGCTCGAATAAAGCCAATTCTACAGGTCCAATTTTGAACCACTTTTTCGAGCATATGGGGCCGTATGTCGGCAATAACGCCACGAATGTTGGCTTCCAAGTCCCCTAACGTTTCTGGTTTGTTGGCGTAGACGAGCGACTTCACATATCCCCAAAGAAAATAATCCAATGGTGTCAAATCACACGATCTTGGTGGCCAATTGACAGGTCCATTCCGCGAAATTATGCGCTCATCGAATGTTTCCTTCAATAAATCGATTGTGACGTGCGCTGTGTGGCATGTAGCGCCGTTTTGTTGGAACCACAACTCATCCACATTCATGCCATCCAATTCGGGAACAAAATAGTCGGTTATCATGGCTCTATACCGGTCTCCATTAACGGTAACTGACTCTCCAGCATTATTTCGGAAGAAGTATGGCCCAATGACTCCACCAGCCCATAGAGCACACCAAACAGTCAGTTTTTGTGGATGTAATGGCGTCTCAAGGGTCTCATGTGGATTCTCTTCACTCCAAATGCGGCAATTTTGCTTGTTGACGTAGCCATTCAACCAAAAATGAGCCTCATCACTGAACAAAATTTTGCGATGAAAATCAGCATCGAGATCAATCTCATTTTCGGCCCATACACCAAAATCACGACGCATTGCATGGTCTCGCGGCTTTAATTATTGCACAAGCTGGATCTTGTAAGGTCGCAAGCCAAGATCTTTGCGCAAAATCTTCTATAAAGTTGATGGACAAAGCTCCAATTGCTGTGCACGGTGGCGAATCGATTCATTCGGGTCCTCTTCAACATTTTGCTCTACAGCGGCAATTGTTTCTTCGGTGCGCACTGTTCGACGTCTCTGCGGATGCGTATTATCACATAGAGTAAACGTAGTGCGAAAACGATCCATGGTTAACCGAATTAATTGCTCTGATGGACGATTATGTCGACCATAAAATGGACGGAGCTTGCGGTAAACTTCGCGAACTGAAGCATTATTTTCGAAATAAATTTGCACAATTTGCAAGCGTTGTTCTTCTGTCAACCTATTCATGATGAAATGGCAAACCAAACTGAACATAAATGACATTAGAGTTGCCAGATTTGACCATAAAATGCCAGTTTTATCTCTATTCAAAAAACAAACCTCTAAAAAAACACCCTTTAATTGAAGTGCAATGAAGTGCTAATGCATACATAACACTTACTTCATGTCACTTTCATTCTTATCGTTGCGCCAGAATAATAAAAATTACTTTCATCAAAAAAAAATAGAAAAAATTGCGCTATGGCTTACGCCCACTTTTCTATATCCCCTTTCCAAGCTAACAAACCACGTGTCAAAGGGTTTTACCCTAAAGTGTTAATTTAAAAAAAAAATATTAAATATGCTAGTGATTTTGAAGAAAAAATTATTCAAAACTGGTGACCATTATTGCTGAAAATAAAATAAAAATATTTAAAACGACTTAAAGTGCATTTTTAACTCACACAAGTTGACCAGATTGTTCTATCCAACAGTTTCTTATTTTAAAAGTTTCATACAACATTTTTATTGTTCAAAGCTCAATTTTGAGCTCACTGTAGAACTAAGCCCAAAGGAAATTTTAGACTCACAGGTTTTTGTTTTCTTCCCTAGATATTATGAAGTTTCGTTCCCAGTGAAGTCGCTATGACCAGGAACCCAACACACAGTTGAGTTGCGTTTTCCGCCTATTTCACATAGTGATTTTTTGCAATCTAGGGCCAAGCGGGATTTGATAATATAAGAGCCAAAGGCCTTAATGCCTGCTTGGCTATCGACGCATATAACAAAACTGTCACTATGTTCGAAAAGTTCAGATTTAATAAGTTGGCATGCCTTCCAGACAGCTTAAATATCTGCTTGACATACACTACTGTAACAGCCCACATACCAGAATCCATTTTCCAACCGTCAGTGTATATTTCCTTGAAATTCGAAATAAGAGATCAACCCTTTCTTTCAGGGATTTTCACTTCAAAGTTGTCGAGAACGTAAGAGTTGGAGCGATATTATCAGTCTCACTTTGAATTTCACAGCCAGGAAATCGAGCGAGAAGACAACTATGGAGTATTTATTGCTCCGCTTAATTCAATACCTGTCATTCTTTGAATTTTTGATAAGATTCCCAAATAAGTTTGCTTGTCTAAAGCCTTCCATCATACAAGAATTCCATGTGCCGGAATTGGTCTTATGATGGCTTTATACATCCACAAAACTATTTTGGCTTAGGCCCGCAAGATTTGTTATACATCCTCTTACATGTATAAAAAGCAACACATGCTCTTGTGCGCTTTCTTCTATGTTTAGCTTCCAAGATAATTTCCTGTCAAGTATTACGACCAAATAAGTGGCAGTCTCTCGAGGTAACAAACAAATATCGATAAGGACTGGAATCTTAAATTATCTAACTGTCTGTCAACTATCCCGGAAGGCTCGTGCTTTTTTCAAAAAACGGAGTATGTTCTATGAAGAAAAAGCTTGGAAATACTGATCCTGCTGGTTTTTTTCTTTATTGATGTATTTAGATCTATCAATCTTCTCTTCTTTCTATGAACTGGTTTGTTGTTTCTTCTTTCATTCTTTCTATCTTTTAAAAAATGCAATATTCGCTTAAACATTGACCAAAATTAATGGATGGAATGTTGATTTGCAAAAGAACAGAAAAACAACAAAAAATAAAAAAATTGATTGTTAAAAAAATGTTTTTGTTTTGTTGTACAAAATTTAATTTTAATATTATTTTATTTAATTTTATACTTGTTTTTTTTTTCAATAAATTTTTATATGTTTTCAGTTCTTGTTACCAGGTGGTGGTGCTTGACCGATTGTCTATTGTTGGCCTTGTATGCGACAACTATGAAAAGTCGTTGCATACTTGCCGGCGCATATGATTTTGTCATCAGTGCGCTCGCAAGCAGGCGCGCAGCGATAGTTATCACATGAAAGTAAAATGTTAACATGAAAGCAAGAAAGTGACAGATAAATTCAAAACAAAATAAAAAAAAAAAACGACAAAACCGCAAATATTTTATTGATGCTGCTAGTGAGAATGAGCTGCTGCAGCATGCTGCCAATGCAGTAGATATTTTTCTTGTTGTAAATTTTGTGTTCCGGACAGTTTTGCGACACACCTTAGTGAGTGGAGAAAAGTGCAGCATTTTTTCAAAAGTTTACATTTTGTTGTAAAAGTTTTTTACTGCCAAAAACTCAAAGTCATTTCTCTCGCTACACTTTTCACTTTCAACATATTGTTACCCAATACTTTTCTGCTCCTGCTGCACCCAATGGTGCTGTTTTGCTAATCTACTGCAAGTTTATGCTTATCACAGGCCTTCAGAAATAATTGGAAAGCAATTTTTTAAAAACTTGCAAAAAAATATTTTCTTTTGTATGCGCTGCAGAGAGGAAACGCTCAAACTTAGTTACACTGGGAAAATTTTTCAAAATAATATTAATCTCTTTTTCAATTAACTTGCGCTTTCATTTAGGGAAAACCAGGGTAGCTTTGGAAATTGAATTTATTGTCATTTTTAGAGAAGTTTGCTCGTCAACAGGTATTAGCGAAGAGTTAAGCACTGAAACAACTTATCGTTTAATAGAAGAAAACCTAAATAAAAAGATTCAGTTGCAGATATAAAGTTATAATTGTTAGACACAAGTAAAGAGCTCCACAAAACATTCAACTGGAGCTTACTCGTATCAACAAAAGCTATTCGCATTAACAAAACTGTCTTTATAAATAAAACTGTACGCTAACACAGAAAATTGTTAAGTGTTCAGCATTAATGATGCGAAGCTTTCCAAATAATTGGATAACTAAGGCTGTACAAAAATTAATAAAAAACTTTATAATTTAAACAAAATTTGTAGTCTCTTCGAATTTTGTGAAAATCTTAAAAAAATGTTCGCATTTCGTATCAATTGCAAAAATTCGTTAACGTCAAAACACTATTTCCTCAATTAAATACATGATTGCTGACTATCGACATATGTGTGGTTACATCAAAGAAATATTTGTTTGAGCCAATTTATGATTTTGTAATTATTAGAATAATATTTCAAATATTATTCGGTTTTTAATACAATTATATTGTTCGGGGTAATGTGTGACATTTTAACTTTAAATGTTTCTTTCGCCTATATCAAATACATTAATTGTTAATTTTTACCAAATCTGGATATATGCAAGTAAAATATTTTCTTTGTGGAATGACTTTTTAGTATAAATTTTGCAAATTCAAAATTAATTGCAACAAAGTGGAAATTTCTCTTTGTGTAGGTAAAAGCAAACTTGCAGGAAGAATGAGAACGAAAGCAATGAATAAAGAAAGAAGGAAAAATTCGTAACTCTGTAGTTTGAAAGATTTATTGCAGTTTGCAATTTCAGGGACAAGTTTTGTGCTGCCTAACTCGTTGGCCTGCGTATCAGTAACAGCACCAGCAGTAGTAACAGGCAGTGTGTTTTTATATTCTTTGAAGCATCGATATCTGCTCCCATATTTTCTTGTTGTCTTTCACTTACTTGACATTTTCTTTGTTTTTCTCATTCCTTCAATATATTTATGCAGGTTGTACTCTTTGTATTTATTTGTGTCGTGGGTGAAATTTTTATGTTTTTTTTTTCTTCTTTCGTTTGATATATTTGTCCCTTTCGTCGTGTTCTTTAGCTGAGTGACTGTGAATATGTTTTATCGTCGTCACTTGAAAACTTTTGCATCGTACATCTTTTATTGTTTTTCATGTTGTTGTTGTTGTTTCCATAGCTACCGTCGCTTCTCTCGTACCTCTTTATTTTATTGCTTGTATCTCTCTTCTTTTATTTTTATTTGGCATTAAATTTATGTTGGTAACACAATTTAATGACATTAAACTTGTTTTTTATTGCATGCCAAATGGCGCACATGAAACATCGAGACAGTTGTGCCCACAAACCAACCGTCAGACGGTCAGTAAGTCAACCAGCAACTGACAAATATTTAGAAAAACAGAGTAAAAGGCATTTTCTAAAAAAAGGGTTGACAATAAACATATGCTAAGGACAGCAAGGAGAAACATTTTAAATCGAAATGCATAAAAAAGTTTTAATATGCCATTTAAAAAATAATAACAAAATAAATTTTGAGAGAAAAAGTTTTTTGCTTCCTTTTTTCAAAAAAAAAAAAAGATCATTTCATATGGGGAGAAATTTTTTATTTGGATAATTTTGCAGTATTCCGATATTAGGCTCAATTTCGTATTAGCCGATTTAGAAGCAAAAGAATTATATAATGAGCATTAGAGTTCAAATATTATGTATGCATTATTGGCAAAGATATCCTAAAATCTTGAAATGCTAAAGAAAATTCAAGACTGACTTTTATTCAGCGTTCAAAGATGCAACAGAATTGACTGGTCAAATTTTATTAACCCGGCTACCTAACGTGAAATAAAGTTTTATAAAAACAATTCAAAAGTTAGATCATTATACCTTTGTGAAGGAAAGCATTTCAAGAGTTCGGAATCAGACAAATTTTGGGTAATAATTTCTGAAATAGCTGATAAGCTGATGCGCTCGGAGTATTCTGAAGCCAGATTTAGATTTTGCTAATTTTCTAAGCCAAAAGGACTTATCTTATTTTAGACTCTTGAAATTCTGTATAATATGTCCGTTGACCGTAGTAAATGGGTATTCCGGGCCCATATTTTGGGAGAAATATTATTGTTCTATCCCATCCGAAAAGGTGTAGAAACAATTGCACTAGACGATGGGAGAAAGCCAAAATCAAATTTTGGAAGGCAAAAACAACAGATCAAATTCACATTAAGGCCATCACCAAAGGAAATGTTTGCTGTTCGTATATTAGAATTTTCAAACGCACCACTTACTTTGCTGCATTTTTTTTTTGAAAATTTTGAAATATGGCTATGAAACGCTTTCGCAGAAAGTCGCGTACCTCTCTTCTTGCTTTTAAAATCCATATTCAACCCACATCCCATCGATTTAAGCAAATTTTTTCGAAAAATTCCGTCCAGAACAGATCTTTAGTAGACTCAGTGACCTCTTTCGTGACTCATAAAATCCGTTTTTGATCATTCCCAGCCATTGGTTGAATTTTCCAAAATTGTTCCCAAAATATTTCATTGGGAGTAGGAATTAAGAATAAGGGATCAGTATTTTGATATATTTTTATATCAACGTAATGAAATCAACAAATGTGGCATACAAGGTGGTTGAAACTAATTATTCAAAATTCAAATATTAATAGCTTTGTCGTGTTTATTTAGTCAAAGAACTAGGTATGCATTTGATGCTTAAATGACGTTAAAAAAAGAGGTTAATTCAGTTTGTGAAAAATTTTTCGTTCTATTTGGTTTCATTATACAGTGGGCAAACAATTTAATGGTCCCTTACTAAGGATAACTTCATATTATGCAATCATGTATAATCGCTTATAGAACGCTAACCAAATCTGGTCATCACACTCCCAAATAACGTTGATACGATTCAGAGAATTCATAAAATTTTATCCCATTTGCTCTCAAGCATAAATTAGCCTCCTTCATTGCTATGATCATTTAGTGAGGGTAATGTAGATTGGCCTCTTTACTAACCTAGAACTCTAAAACTATATTCACTTAACATCTAGTCAGTCAAATAATAACCTTCACAATTATTTTACCAACCGATTAATTGAACTAATTTACGAAATCACTGCGACGAATTGCATGCTTTGAAATAAAGCGCAATTATGCAGTTGAGAATATAACAACGACCAGCTAAAAATATATTTGATATAATTATAAACACTTCATTTTAGTCAAGTATTTACCGACATTCTTTAAATTAAAGCGTTCATTTGTTGACCGAGAGCTTGTTATAAAAACGACAGAATGCATCTCTAGGCTCAGATTGTTTTTTGAAAATGGAAGCAGCGGTCGGATTGTGCATTCTCTACGGATGCGTTATTATAAATTCTGGTAAATGAAGAACATTTCAGGAACTGAATTAAAGTCCCACTAACTTTCGAATTATTCATTAAGCTTATAACATCCGGACCAGTTTAGAGACTGAAGGAAGCGGTAAGCAGGATATCAAAAATGTAGCGTTAAATAGTAGCGTCGTAAAGGATAATTTAAATTTATTGCAAAACGAGGACAGTGGTGAAATTCTTGCTGATGTAGACGGTTTTTGGGGCCCAGATTATGACGCTTATTGGCAAAACAAAGGATGGCAGGGAAATTACATTGGGGGAAATTACGGTGGTGGAAATAACGGTGGTGAAAATACCGGTGGTGGAAATAACGGTGGTGGAAATTACGATGGCGGAAATAACTATGGTGGAAATTACGATGGTGGAAATTACGGTGGAGGGAATAACGGTGGTGGAAATTACGATGGTGGAAATAACTATGGTGGAAATTACGATGGTGGAAATAACGGTGGTGAAAATACCGGTGGTGGAAATAACAGTGGTGGAAATTACGATGGCGGAAATAACTATGGTGGAAATTACGATGGTGGAAATAACGGTGGTGGAAATTACGATGGTGGAAATAACTATGGTGGAAATTACGATGGTCGAAATAACGGTGAGGCAAATTACGATGGTGGAAATAACTATGGTGGAAATTACGATGGTGGAAATAACGGTGGTGGAAATAACGGTGGAGGAAATAACGGTGGTGGAAATTACGATGGTGGAAATAACTATGGTGGAAATTACGATGGTGGAAATAACGGTGGTGGAAATAACGGTGGAGGAAATAACGGTGGTGGAAATTACGATGGTGGAAATAACTATGGTGGAAATTACGATGGTGGAAATAACGGTGGTGGAAATTACGATGGTAGAAATAACTATGGTGGAAATTACGATGGTGGAAATAACGGTGGTGGAAATAACGGTGGAGGGAATAACGGTGGTGGAAATTACGATGGTGGAAATAACTATGGTGGAAATTACGATGGTGGAAATAACGGTGGTGGAAATAACGGTGGAGGAAATAACGGTGGTGGAAATTACGATGGTGGAAATAACTATGGTGGAAATTACGATGGTGGAAATAACGGTGGTGGAAATTACGATGGTGGAAATAACTATGGTGGAAATTACGATGGTCGAAATAACGGTGAGGCAAATTACGATGGTGGAAATAACTATGGTGGAAATTACGATGGTGGAAATAACGGTGGTGGAAATAACGGTGGTGGAAATTACGGTGGTGGAAATAACTATGGTGGAAATTACGATGGTGGAAATAACGGTGGAGGAAATAACGGTGAAGGAAATAACGGTGGAGGAAATTATGATGGTGGAAATGATTATGGTGGAAATAACGGTAATGGAAATTACGGTGGAGGAAATTACGGTTATATCTAAAGAGGTGGTTGTGGAGACTTTGATGATGTCACTGGTGGTGCTAGTGAAGAAGAATGAATTTTAGGAAAATACGACGGTGTTGGATAGAAACAACGATAATGGAAACGGCAAGAATTTGGTAACACATGTAATAAATATGGCAAAGAAAAAAGGGAGATACCCTGATGATAATTATGATTATGATTGCATATGGAAAACATTAAATTATTCACATTTCTTGAGCTTATGAATACATACATGTATCACAGATTTTTAAGAGTTATTTATTTTGCACAAAAACAAGTATGACAACAAATCGGGACGCCTTTAGATATTTACATTGACTTCATCGTTCTTAAAACAAAATTATTGTGTTGAAAAGGTCATAGTGCCTTGCACTGGGTATTTGAATAAATACATTTTTCCGATTTTATTGTTGTCCTGTGTCGTCATGTTTGAAGACTGCATTGAATCAATTTGTAAAGCTTTCAGCTTATCGATCGTTGCAACCTAGCTGATAAGTTTGTTATTGTCATTCAATTTAAACAACTCAATTTTTAATAAATCTAAAATATTTTGAAGACTCTTTAATTCTCTTATAATAAGCAAAATACAATGAAACTTTAAATGATATTTATGCATATAATAGAATTATAACTTAAAATTTTCACAATTTATGGATTGTCATTTTCAAATGTGTTAGTGAGCGATGAGTCATGGAATGCTTACATTTATCTTGAATGCATTAAAAACATCTGGCCGGCTACACAAAATATTTAATTGAGCAACATGCGACGCTCATGCTACTGATACGTTTTGATACCAACTTCTTTTATTTCTGACAGCAATTTCTTTATATCCGTGCAATTTAAAAATATAGATATATTATGTGTTCAAATATTTTCCTGTGAAATTTATATAATTTAAAAATAGAGATTTCAGAAAAAATTTCATAATATATCCCTATCATAAAAAAAAAGGCATAGCATCAACTTTTTCGGGGAATCATTAGAATTTTTGCAGGAATCCTTTGAAATATATGGAACGCGTCGAAAAGTTGGAAAAGGTTAAATAAGTTGAAGCGACTTGAATTATGTTGGATTATGCGGAAAATTGTGAAAAAAGTCATTTAACATGTAAACAAAAATTTATAAAAACTTGAAGGAAGTCAGATATAGTTGAAAAAGTCCACAAAAAATTTGAAAGCAGTTGAAAAAGGTTAAAAAAGTCGAAACAAGTTGAAAAGCTTGTAAGTGTGGAAAAGTGTTTCATGTGTCAAATAGATATACATCAGGATTACATTTTAAATATTGCAAGTTAGCATTACTTTTTCGCCAGCTCACTGCACTATAGATTTTTTTTCATACCCGCATGCAAGGATATTAATATATCAAAAATCGAATAATGCAACCAATACATGTGGCAAATCTCCTTCTCCCTCTAAAGCTTTTTTGGAAACGTCATTTACTTGCACTTTTTGAGATTCAAAGTTATCACACCACTCGACAAGTTAATTTGGGTTTTGCACTTCTCAAATTTCGATTTGAACAATTGACACGTTTGGAATATTTAACAAACAAAGAATAAAAAATAATACGTATGACTGGAACACGCAACAACTTCAACAAATTTAGCATTCAACTTTTCCAATTGTCATATGCAAAGTATACTAAAAACCAAAAATTTATTTATCACCTTTATTTAAATCTAAAAGTGCGATTTAATTTAGGCTTGGACTTTCGAGAACGGTACAAATTTGTGCATCTTTTATATTTTTAATTTTAACTCAAAAACTATACATATTAAGTAAATTCACATTACCAGATTTACTGAAGAGAATAAAATTTCCTCTCGAAATTATTAATCAACTATTTAAAAAAAAAAACCGAAAAATTAAAATTTTTTGAACTTTTTTGAATTTTTGCGTATAAATATTTTCGGAGTGGATTTAGGGTGTATTTTGGCTCATAAAAAAGAAATGTGACGTGGTCTCCACTCAAAGATACTTACTTTTGTATGATTTTATCAACTTTTACCTTTATATCATGTTAGTTTTAGTTTTTACACGCAGACACTATTTTTATTCAATATTTAGTTCCAGTTTATGAATGATCAAAATTTGGTATACATGGTATATGGGACATTCCAGGTCCACCAGGTATTGTTTGAAAATGAACCTATGTGAACAAAATTTGGGGTTTTTGGGGTCGCTGAAACGAATCTGAGGTCAGATTTTTAAATTTCAAGATGGTGGACCCAATATGGCGGAAACTTAATAGCCCAATTCACTCTAGTGGATACAGTGCTTATAAAAATCGAATTCTAGGAACAATTTTTTTTTTCAAATGCGCCACATCATAGCACAAGTCGGGCAAATTGCAGCGCAAGTTTTATTTTTTGAAAAATCAAAAAATGCTGGTCCAACTTCACAGACATTGTTAATGGGCCTCTTTACTTACCTATAACTCTAACATTATGTTCATTTTAAACCTAGCAAGAAAAATAATTGTAAATGAATTATTTTACCAACCGAGAAATCGAACTAATTTACGAATTCAAGGTCAATATCAACTGGGAGGAATTCCGCATTTAAGCTTTGACTTTACCCATGTTCAATCCTAACGTCCTTTGATATAAAGCGCAACTTTTCAGTTTAGGATATAATAATATTATATGTAAATAATTAGTCACAGAAACACTTCACTTTAGTTAAATATTTACCGACATTCCTTAATTAATGCGAGAGAGCTTGGTATAAAACCGACAGATTGCATTTCTAAGCTCAGATTGTTTTTTGAGAATGAAAACAGCGGTCGCATTGTGCATTCTCTACGGATGCGTTGTTATTAATTCTGGTAAATGAAGAACATTTCAGAAACTGATTTATAGTGCCACTAACTTTACAACTATTCCCTTAGCTTATAACATCGGGAGTAGTTTGGATACAGAAGTAATCGGTAAGCAGGATATCAAAAATGCAGCGACAAGTAGAAGCATACAGGATAATTCAATTTTATTACGAAACCAAGTTAACGGTAAAAGTTTTGCTTATGACTACCTTCCCTGCTGCCCAGATTATGGTGTAAATTACGATGGTGGAAATAACTATGGTGAAAATAACTATGGTGGAAATAATTATGGTGGAAATACCTATGGTGGAAATAACTACGGTGGAAATAACTATGGTGGAAATAACTATGTCGGAAATAACAATGGTGGAAAAAACTATGATGGAAATAACTATGGTGGAAATAACTATGGTGGAAATAACAATGGTGGAAATAACTATGGTGGAAATAATTATGGTGGAAACTATGATGGTGGAAATAACTATGGTGGAAATAACTATGGTGGAAATAACGGTGGAGGAAATAACGGTGGTGGAAATAACTATGCTGAAAACGAAGGTGCTGGAAATAACTATGGTGGAAATAATTATGGTGGAAATAACCATGGTGGAAATAACTATGGAAAAAATAACTATGGTGGAAATAACTATGGCGGAAATATCTATGTGTGAAATAACTATGGCGGAAATAACTATGGTGCAAGAATGGGTGGTGGAAATAGCAGTGACATTTAGAAAAGTGGTTGTTTGTGGAAAAGGCAAGAAAATGTTGGCACATGTAATAAATATGAAGAAAATAAACAGATACCCTGATGATAATTATGATTATGATTGGATATGGCAAAAACTTAGTTATTAAAAATTCTTAAGTTTACGAATACTTGGATCACAGATTCTCAACAGTAATTGATTTTGCACAAAAACAAATATGACAACAAATTGGGACGCGTTTAGATACTTACATTAACGTCATCGTTCTTAAAACAGAATTTTCGTGTTAAAAAGTTCATAGTGCTTTGTACTGGATGTTTTAATAAATACATTTTTACGAATGTGTTGTTGGCCTTTGTTGTCATGATTGAAGAGAGCATTGAATCAATTTGTAAAGCTTTTAGCTTATCGATCGTTGCTAATTTGAATGCATTAAAATCCTATGGCCGGTTACACAAAATATTTGATTGGGAAACATGCGACCCTCATGCAACTGGTTGGAACGTTTTGACATCAACCTCTTTTATTTCTGACAGCAATTTCTTTAGATCCGTGCAATTAAAAAATATAGATATATTATGTGCCATTCTATTTTAGCTTTAACATTGACATTTATTTGCCCGTTCAAAAAAGTTATCCGCTCTCATAAATTTCAACGCTTAAGCATAAAGCACTTGAAAATTTCATTGAACGATATGCGTCAAATGTTGCGCTAACTACTTAAATTTCGAGAAATTTAGTTCCTGTTGTTGTTATTGCAATCCGCAGCAATGAATTTTGAAGCAATTAACATAAATCATATAAATAATTAGCAATATCCAACACGTTATGAGAGCAAATTTCTAATAACTTCACTTTTATTATTAAACCATGGTCCGAAAAATATTTTTGTAAGACGATTTTTTTATTCCGCCAGTTGAAGAGGCACATTATTGCATTTTGTTCAATAAGGGAGCAAAATTTTATATAGCCTCTAGAGGGCTCTGAGGGTGGAAATTCACAATTATTAAGATATTTCTCTTAAAGCTTATATGAATTTCATAAAACATTACCATTTTAAGGTATATTTTCAACTGCAGAGCCTTCAGATTTATTATTAAAAATCTATAAAAAAGATCTAACCTAAAAAAAATGTTTAATATTTTTGTTTTATTTTATGAGAAAAATGCTAAAAATTTATTACTTTCTCGATTTTTTTTTTGTAAACATTTCTTTGCCTACAAAGTTTATAATGTTGAGTTCAAAAAAAGTTTTCAATTTTTTGACGGTTTATGACTGCGTCCGTGACACCACTGTAATGCAGCTTGTGCTCTAAAATTGTACGGGTAAAATTGTCTGAACATAAGCTACTTGTGTACATACAAGGTTTCAGACAAATTATATATATGTTAAAAATTTAAACAAATTCTTTAATGCTGATTTTTGCTTTAACGTTATTTTTTCCAGAACCATTTGTATGCCAAAGGCATAACTTACATACATATGTACATATCTTTATTTTTATATTATAGTTGACACCAAATGGTGGTCTACATATATATGTACATACATACATGCATATTTGCATCATTTAAGTCTTCTGCTCGGAAAAATGAATTCATTTTTTACATATCTATGCCATGCATAACGCCTTGTACCAACTCACTCAGTC
Organism: Meiosimyza decipiens; assembly: GCA_963680825.1. Classification (NCBI taxonomy): domain Eukaryota; kingdom Metazoa; phylum Arthropoda; class Insecta; order Diptera; family Lauxaniidae; genus Meiosimyza; species Meiosimyza decipiens. The sequence continues at coordinate 24,612,961 of OY804260.1, forward strand.
ACATTTTCAGCAATCACAGCAAAGTTGTTCATTTTATTTAGCATTTATAATGCAACGACATGTGAACGCGTCATGAAAAAGTGACAGCAACAAGCGAATGGACAGAAGCAGCACCCAACATGAACAGAATACGTGTGCAAGAAAATGCAGACTGTTCATAGCTTGGCATTCTCTTGTTTAACTAGCAAAGGTTTGAGCTTTGTAGTATGTAGCAGATTGCAGACTTGATGTAAAAAACGCCAGGATAACTTGTAAATGGGTATGATTATTGCTTGACAAAAGAAAACGGCGAACTTTTTAACTTTTTAAAATCTTTGCAAAATTTAAAGCTGGCAACTTTATTTACAATATTTATTTACTAAAAACTTGAGCAATAATTCCACAATTTCTTTAGTTTTTTCGCTTTCTAAATTGATGTTATCAAATCTTTGGCTACATTTGTCGTTTAAGTATTTATGTTGTGTCCATAGCCCATAGCGGCATATTTATCCTTGAGTTTTTGCGAAATCCTCACCAAATTGTATCACACTTAGAAGTATGCCGAAGACAACCAAACACGTTGATGCATTTTTTTATAATTTCGCAGCAAAAACGTTGTTTTATGAGAAAGAAATGGTTGCCGCTTCGTTAGATTTGCTTATTTTGCAGCATAAGCTCAGGAGCGGGAGAACTAGAACGAATTGTTGTAATCCTTGAACGCGCTTCCTTAACGCCATAACAATTTTCCATTACAGTTGGCTTGTGATTGAACATCATTGTGTTTTTTGGGAACTGTTCTTTTTCATAGCATTTCCATAAAGGCGTCTACATTCTGCTATAGTGTATATTGGTATATATGTACTTGTGTACAAATACGACTGTGTATGTGCGTACACACGCTGTTGTGACTGTGTTTACTCGTTCGTCACAATACGAGTCGTGACTTTTGTGCTTCGCTATGCACAGTTAAATTTATATGATTCTCTGTGTGTGTGCATTTGTGTGTGTACGTCAAATCTTCCATACATATGTATATATGTGTATATTGCACTATGTCTTTGTGGCGACTTCAATTATTTTCTATAAAAATAACAACCGCAACGAGACTTCAACCAACATGGTCTTCATATGTATGTATATACGCTTCCGGCGCGCATGAAGCTTTAATGGTCGAGATATACATATACGAAATCCACACACACGCAATACAACATCCGTCGACTTGGAAAACATCAACAATTGTTGCCAAAGACTTTTTATCGATTATTGCCCATATGTGACACCAACAGCAGCGCCAACCACCATAATAACATTTTTAACTACAAAAATAAAGAAAACAACGGCATCGCACAGTGATACGCTATCAGGTAAAAATTGTTAAAAGTCTTGTAGGATTTTTTCTGTCGATTTTAAAAAATAAACTTTTGGATTTTCGCAATTTCTGTTGCTGTATTTCTTATAGTGTATAGATATTTCATTAAATTAGATATATTTCATTTTGACCCAATAGCTATTACGATCTTTCTGGTAGTAGCATGATTCCACACACATAAGACTTCTGAGCTTTGATGGGAAAAAAAAACTGATCCAAGTCATTTCTGACGGCCTCATTTGAAGTAAAGGTTGTGCCATCAAACATTTTGTAGGGACCATTATCTTGGTTAAATTTTTATTGATCAATTCTTTTTTGATTGAGTGAATCTTTCAATTTGTTCAATTGATGACAGTACATTTCAGAACTAAACGTGGATTTGTCCGGCAGAAGCTCAGAAAAAAACGATTCCCTTGAAATCTCACAGCATCACCTTTTTTTTATGAATATCAGCTTTCGAGCCCATTCATCTTTTTTTCTCCATGATCTCTTTAACATTGTCTTAGACAACCCATTTCTTATCCTCAGTCATGGATGAGTCGCTTCAAAAATGGATGATAATTTTCTTGAAGTTTGAGAAGAAAATCACAGACGTTAATCCGACAAAGCAAATTTCTTTCTGTAAGCACATTTAGAATTATATGTCGAGTTTTGAAATTAAACAGTCTTGGCAAATGTCATGAGATTTTTTCAAATAACATGAGATTTTTCAAATGTCTTTAGTAAACCAAAAAAAAAAATAAAGAATAGTTTTTTGAAACTTTTGTGGAACTACGTGGAATTTCTTAGAATGAGAGCTTTGATGATTCAATGAACAAGGAATTACGATGTATAGTTAAGATAAAAATATTTGATACATAATTTTCAGATAAGATCCGAACGATACAAGTTTGCTGTGAAATTGTATGTGAGTTTTTAAAAATATCACGTGAATTCTCAAAAGCACCTTGCATTTTTCGATTTTTTTCTGAGGATTATGAAAATTAATCAATCATTTTGTAAAATCACAAGAGATTTTTCTGTAAAGTATTATAGCAGAATGTCTTGAAAAATCCAAAATGTAAGAGTTCCTGCAAAAAAGTCCTTTGGTTTTTAATATCGTCTCAAATATTTTCAGTAAATTTTTTGTAAATTTCCAAGAAAGTTTAGAATTTTACCTATAAAATGTAGGTTTAAGATACAGTTTTTTTTTTGCTATTCCATTCACAGTTTCTTATTCCTAAATGCCCGAAATCTGATACTTTTTTACAAGAGATTTTTTGCCAATGTTTAAAAAACATTAGCTATATTTTTGATTAAAAGATCACTTAAGAACAAAAATTGATAAATCGAAATCCGCTTAAAAATTCATTGAAGGTTGTTTGTTTTTTAGAGCACGTCTTTATGAAAATTCGGGCTCAATCAAAGAATAGTCAAAAACAAAGACAGCTTCATAATATAATTTGATGAGTTTATAAAAGAACGCGAGTTAGATAAAGTGAGCGATGAACTCTTACAAAGCTAGAATGGGAAGCTATAATAAAGTTTTTCACGATATCCTTATTAAAAAAGAAAGGTATTTTAACTTTTGTAAAAATTAGTCAACCATTAAAGCAAAGCGCAGTGCGCTGCATCATATAAAGTTGCCGGATATGAAGGCGGATGTGAAACACATTTCATGCAAACACACATACAGTCACATAAAAAGCAATTTGTAATATGAGTAACCATACGGCTTAAAGCTTAAAAAGCTCACCAGCATGAGCACATACACTAAAACGTAGTGCAGGAATTTTTTCGTCTTTTTATACGTTCACACGCTCGTTAGTTGTGGGTCGTGCCGTCGTCATCGTCGTGCAATCAAATTGTGAATTGGTCAAGCTGTTCTGGCACTGACTCTGGCTGGCTGATGATGCTGCTGCTGGATACTAAAGACACGTCGACGTGCGCTAAGGACTTGAATGTCCTGATTTAATTGACAGCAACATAAATATTAGCAAATGGCTTTCTTCGTTAAGCTTGCGTTATTTTATTACGATATTTTTCCATTTTCTTTTCTTTTTTGGTATGCTACTTTCAACGTGATGTTGCTTTATCACGTTCCGGGCTATGTTATAGACTTTTTTTTTATTTATTTTACTGTTCCTTTATTTGTTTTCTTTTGCTTGTTTACCTTGAGCAAGAAATATGTGGAAAAGGATAACTGTGACAATTTATGTGCTGTAAGTCATGACAGAATATTTCAAGCCTATTACACATATCTTTCTTCTCAGCCGTTCGATGTTATCGTTAGTGTTTCAAAGTATTTTCAAAATTCCAATAAGCTTTTAGAAGGATATTCATTCAACATTTCTGTGGTCACAAAGCAAACTAGCATAAGTCAGCTTTTGATCGCAAGACAGAAAAGCATGAGACTTTTCATGTTTTGCTTTGTGTCCACAGATTTCATTCAATAGAGAAACATAAATATTTATTTAAGGTGCTTCAGTAAGTAATTGATAAACGCGACAACACTTCAAAAAAAACTTAACATGTTCAATTTCTTTAAAACTTTCAAATTTTGTCATATCCTGCCTGTATGCTGGCTGCTGCAAAAACTGCAATGTTACAACAACCGAACTGTAAAATATTTCCACAATCTCTGCACGTAAGCAAACAATTCAAGAGGCAAACAACCAACCAACGAAAAATGTAGCAACGTCAACAGGAAGAGAAAAATTAATGCTAACGATTTATGCGACAAAACTATCTCTTGCGAGAAAGAAAAAAATGTTAAAAAAGGAAAGCACTGGCTCTGACATACCTCAACAGGAGCAGCGTCAAAATGCAACAATTCAAGCTGCTACTGCTGCTGCTAATGTTACTGTTGTTGACATAGATTTTTGCCAAAACCAACAAAAAAATTGTCGCAAAAAACTATTTTTTTAACAAAAAATAACTCGAAATTCAGGAAAGAAAGACAAAAATAACATTTTGCTGTCGCGCATTGAAAATAAGAAAGATGGATTTGTGTAAAAAAAAACTTACACTCTTGCCCCATCAAAGCTGCTGTTGGTGCAAGTATTTCCATTTGTCATTGTTGTGTTGCTTGTCGCTAATGTTTTTGTCGTTGGTTGTTGTTGCTTTTGGCCACTTAGATTGCCACATTCCTTAGGCTGGCAAGCCAGAGTTGCACACGTTGGAATCGTTTGAAATCGTTTTTAGAATTTCTAAATTTTTTTCAACGCCTTAACCCTTAAATAATCGAAAGTAACAATTTGTAACTTTATGTTAAGTAACTAAAATATTCTCCACTGCTGGATAGAGGATAATTGTTATACTCAAAAAAAAAAATTAAATCAATGTTTTTTCGGGTAATCTTTATTATCATAAAAAAAAAGTTCCTTGCATTTATTTCCTAGAGATAATTGCTTTCAAATGTTGGCTGTAACTGTGGCTAACATGGTTCATTCTGAAGTTCCAATTTCATATGATGCGTTCGAGCACATCAACTTCCAATTTCTAAAACGTAGACTTAACGTAGCTACCAAGGAAGAAGGGGTGACATCACATGATCTAGGTGGACGAATGCACCGGTGTGAAGTTCGAAATTCATCGAATCGTTCTCGCAACAAGGCGATGGTTCGGGGTCTGTGAAATGTCGTCATTATTACGGGTTTTAACTTCAGGCAAATAAAGTCCATTGTCGTGGCACAATAACGAGATTTCTAACGAAGATTTTATAGGGAATAATAATAATAAAACCACAAACTGTAAAAAATTATGGAAAATTTCGGGTTGGAGTTTTCCAAAAATCATAAGAATACAATTTTCCAATCTTAATACTTGTATATATTATAAAAGGTGGCATTAATATTTGTTTTATCGTCGCTCAAATTTAAGTATCTCTTACTTGCTTGGGCCCCGCAAATAATCGTGGCTTTGAATAATAGGCTGTGTACACAATATTTGAGTAGTTTTAAAAATTGTGTTCCTATGCAATATTTCTATTTTTTAGAAAACATCAATCACTTCGGGGTTAAAATCAAATACACCACATCACAATCGCACGTAATGCAAACTTTGGTTTTGCAGAGAGGACTGCCACTGCAGTCGAAACCTGTGCCACAAGGCATAAATCTTAATTTTGAGCATAACGAAAGAAAAGTGCCAGAGAAGCTTTCAAGTTATGTCACTTCAATCATTTAAAAGTGACATTCTTTTTGTCAAGTGATTTAGAAATTGAAATAACTAAGTATTTTTGAGTTTTTTTTTAATTTTCTAACATAAAGACATTTTCAGCAACACATAATTTTATAACTTCTTAACCTTAGAAATACAATTAATTTCATCTTTTTTTTTGCCAAGCCATTCAAGCAACCAAGAACCCGAACAACCTCAGCTTACACCACACACAATCTGTCACAATCAGCAAACGCGTTGACAGCAAAAGACACATGACTTTTTCCACTGCTATTTAGTTACCCCTCTTTGGCACGTTTTCTACAGATTCTATTGTTTTTGGAAATTTTTCATACATTTTTTTCCCTCTAACAATACAAATTGTAACGAAAATTCGGCTTGGTGTTTTTCCAGCTGGACGGTTGCCTAAAACAATACGAACATTGCAAAAAAGTCCATCGCCAAAAAGAAAAAAATGTGCAACGTTGCAAAGAACAAAATAAAACGCATAGTCGTGCTCATCAACGTCAACCACGCTGTGGTTAAAGTCGTCATGTCTTCCGCTCATACGGCCTTCATCCAACAGGAAACAAAAGACAGCGTTAAAAACGCTCACGTCAGTAAAAACGAAAATTTTGAAAAAAAAAAATTGTCCCTTGATTGCGCGCTTTTCTTTTACTGAAACGAAATTTTTATAATTTTTTTAGTTGGTTTTCTTCACATACTTTTAAGCTGCTGATGCTGGGTTGTAGGTAGGGTTTTTTTTAACCTACATGGCAAACAGACAACGCGCTTGTGACGTTTTTGGCAGCAGTATAGTGGATTTTAATTCTTTAAATTCTTAAGACTCGTAACCTACTAAAATAAAAAAAAATAAATATAGGAAGTTTTTTGCTGATGCTTGGACGTAGCACAAGCAAGAAAGCAGAAATAGGCATTAACTGAGAATTTGCATTTTGAACATCAACAGCTACGCGTTGTATTGTTGAACCTTAATAATATGGCGTGGGGATTTGTTATGAAAATACCATATTTTGAATAAACATTCATTTGATAACTTCGAAAAAAAAACAGAAATACCCAACTCCAAAAATTTTTTGTATCTATTAAGTTTTTGTAATTTTTCATTACAAAAAGACGTGATTTAATGATGTTTGTAATTAATTATGGGCCATTTTGATCAATGTTGCTGTGTCGTTATAAATAATTTTTTAAGAAACCTATCCAAAAGCTTAACGCCAATTTAAATTAGTGTAAATAACACATGTCATCAGCTATTGTCGATACTTTGACTTAACGTGAAAAAAAACATTTGGCTTAAATTCAATTCGAAAAAAATTTATCTCCAAGTTTTTTACTGAACAACTTTTGGACAGGTACCAGTTTCGGAGCACTTTAATTTAAAAATTATATCAAAACTGACAGTGTGTATTCTTGAATTCATTACGAAAGTAGATAACAATCTCCTACAAAATAGGAGAATAAGGAACATAAATAGTTTACTCACATTAAATTAACCAGTATTGCTAGGCCCGAAGTTATCAACATAATTACAGCATTCAGTTCAAAGTCGCCATTAATCAGTCTTCCAATAGCCAGCCAGACTAATATGGCGGTGATGACCCAAATCATAAGAACAGATACAAGAGCACCAATAACTTCCGCACGATACCAGCCGAAGGACATGCTGCAAAATAAACAAAAAGAGAAAAAATGTAAAGCAAAGTGCTTAAATATTAAAGCAGAGCATATTTTGAAAAAATTATTTTAATAGAAATCATTTTAAACAAAGTTCAATCAAAATACACATTTCCTTTTCTTTGCATTTTTACCTTCATTTTAGTCACAATCACAACATTCGTAAAATCTTTATTCTCCAATCGAACCATTGCAGCTAATAAACAAAAATCTATAGCATACTTATTGGTGCAAGAAAAGAAAAATTAATTTTAGTTTCAATTTACAAATTGGACGTCTTTTTCAAGGCTAACCACTAACTTTGACAGTCACTGTGTTGTTATAACTAAAATATTACAAGAAATAATGTGGCATACTTAAAGGCGCACTTCCTCAACTTTTTTGCATTTCATTTCTTAATTATAATTTTAATGCTATTTCCCATGAGCGTTCAAGTAGGTTTTAAGACATGGCAGCACAGCAAAAACCACATTTTCCACTACAATATCATTTGCAAAGTTTTTGCAGCAGTTTCTTTTTCGCGAACAATATCAACAAATCACAAGAGAATCAGACAAGAAAATGGAAAACAATGCAAACCAAGGCAAATGAGTACAATAAAAAACAACATAAGAAAGGAACAGTTTTTTTTAATATGTCTGCATTTATGAAAATTTTTTTGCACCATAAAAATACAAAAGATGCAAAAAAATTACGTCAAATCAAAAACAAAACGTAAAAAATTCAAAATAAAAGCTCAAATTGAAGCAATCGAAATGTAGAATAAATAAAAATTTTGAAAAAAAGACGCAGGACACTTTTGCAATGTCGGCGGCGCCAGTCAACCAACCATGGCTGTATATCGAGTCGTCGGCTTAGAAAACCAGTCTCATTTCCATGAAATATTCAGAGGCACTTTGCAAACTTTTTACCAAAATTTTATTTCATTCTGTTTTCATGTGCTTTTTTAACTTTTTTTACCCTCCTCATTTTATTTTGAATTCTTTTTTTACTAGTCTTACTCTTTGTTACTTGTTTTGCCATGCTGTGCGTTTTGTTTTTCTTCGCTTTTTGCTCATGTGTGCAAGTGCGCCTAAAAGGCCGCTAAGCTTCAAATGATGTGCTGCGGTATAGTGTGATTTTTTTACTAAAAGAAGTCAATACATAAGGTTTGTTGTTGCATTTGATATAAAATGCGAATATGTGCAATATGATTATAAGGCTTTAAGCTTTTTTAGACACAAAAAATTATATTAAAAATAAAAATGAATGGAAAAGGAAAAGGAAACAGCAGATGCTATAGAGTAGCATTGTCATTAAAAAAAATATATTTTCTATTATTTGCCATCAGACTTTCGCTTGAAACTTTGAAAACTTACAACAAGTGTTCGAAATATTTTGATTTTATTTTTTAGCTAGCCGCACGTATAGCTTGCAAAAACACCGATACTTTACATAAAGACTTGTCAAAATCTACTGCTGTTTTTTGCTTTTCGCAAATACAGAGGCTTTCCAACGTAAATCACACATTTTCTCTTCGTTCGCTGTCCAGTATTATCGTGTTGTCAAAGTCCGTCGTATGATTTTTCTCAGTAAGTTTGTTTTCTGTGTTTAGCGTCTGTTCGTATTCGTGTCTCCAACAGTATTTTTGTCGTTCCTCTGTAGATCAAGCCACATGATTCTCTCGCTCAGCCCTTGCATTTAACTTCAAAAATAACGTTATGTTGTTGTTGCTTTTCTATCTTGTCTTTTGTATTGGTGAATAATGTCGTAACTGACTTTTTTATGGTTTGTGTGCGAAACTATGTTCCCTTGTTTTATTTTCTTGAGAGATGCGTCGACTGTTAAAGTTGGTATGTAAGGTATATCAAAATATTTTTTAGGATTGCCAACTATTGGTTTTTTTGTGTTTTTTATTTGTTTAAATTTTTAGAGGTCAGTGGTTTATTAATTTTTTTGGGTTATTATTCCTATGACGAGTATGCGTCATTTTATTAATAGTTTCCGTTCTGAGGATGCTTTAGCTGGGTTGGAGTAGGAAATTTGTTCCACATCAAAGGGAGGAAAACTGAAGTGAACTATGTTCGAATTTTAAAAGAAAATTTAAAATCTTCTGCTATGAAAATTAGATTAATGGACTTTCCAGCAAGACAATGACCCTAAGCACAGCTCACGTATTGAGAATCATTATTTTCGAGAAACAAACATTGAAGAACTTGAATGACCGCTTTGGTATATTGATTTAAGATCTATAGAATATCCTTGGACGATTTCGAATAGCAATGTGCCTAAAAGAAAATGGCTAAATTTACAAAGTTTCTCTCCAGGAAATCAAAATGAGTGGGTAAAAATTGACTCGTCAGAACTGAAAAATTTAGTGGAAAGTACTCCGAAAATATTGCAGGTAGTGATATCGAGTAAAATACTAAATTTAAAGAAGAAACTTAGTTACTTTGATCTTTTTTTTAAATTATGTGATATTTGGTTTTGTGGCCCTATTTAGTCTTCATTTATATAAAATATATTTTTAAAGCCGTTGAATTGACTAGGAGTGCAAAATAAAACAACTTAACATCAAAATAGATATGAAAATTTATTTTGTTTTTCCTATTTAAACTTGGTATATCAAATTTTGCTACAAAATGTGAAGCGTAAGCTTAATTTTAAGTACAAGTGTATATATGCGAAACATTTTGAAATAGGTCAGTTCTGTAAAACGAATTCAATTTAACACAAACAACTTAAGCTCACTTTACACTTTGCTTCAACACTAAGTTACATTGCAATTTCCAGCCACAGTTTATTATTTTTCTGTTTACATTTTATATTTTTCACTAACTAACCATTACGAACTACCGCTGCCATCAGTAACCTAAAAAGTAGGCAACAAAAATTGCATTTGCACGAAAGGAAATCAAAATAAGTTGAATCTTTTTACATTCAAATATTTCCTTCAAATTTCCCTAATGTCTGACCACCCATCTAATTTGGTAGGAAATTTTTGCACATTTCCGTTTCCTTTTTTATTCTAAGGTTGTGCCCGACGTTGTCGCTGCTTGCACGGTTGCACATTTTGACTTTTCGTGCATTGCATACTTTGTGAAAAGCAGAGACGGCACAAACAAACCTCGATGTTTTTTTTTTTGTGCAAATTTTTGTTTTTTTTTATTTTTTTACTCGGTAACCACAAAGTGAAAAATGGAAACTTTTGCAATTTGTGCAAAAAAGAAAACTTTCCATGCTCTGTTGAATTTTTGTATGTATTGGTGTTTGTTTTTGCTATACTTAGCTGAAGTTGCAACATTACTCGAACAGACGACGGTGAATTTAAATTATTCAAATAACAACAATAAGAAAAACACAACAAAACGCATTTGCAAAATAAACAGGCGCATTATAGTGCGCAAACATTATGTATGTGTATATGCATATATGTAAGTGTGTTGTGTTTACATGTTGCTTGCATTGTTCGTTTGTCGTATGCAACACAGCTTGTTTGCTGTCGTTGCACTCGTATGCAACTCATATTGTATTTTTATTGTGCTTCCTTCTCACACATTTGCATGATATTCAAATGCGCCATTTAGCACGTTGACCAATTTATAGCGCATAAAGCAACAGCATCATTCGTTAGCAGCAAGTTGACTACTACATCTCTGCATAAATTAGGGAGTGAAAGTAAGTAATGAAATTGAAAAGTCTTCCTTTTAAAAGGAAATCAATTTAAATTCATTTAAAGCTGAATAGTTAAGGAAGCTAATTGCTGTAGTACATAAACTGTATTATTATTGTTCAAACATTACTTTTTACTAACGGATCTAAGCCATCAAAAATAGCAGAAAGCCCTCAGATAAAATCAATAGTTGTTTTTTTCAAGTGTACCTACTGCAAAACTTCTTACAAAACCCTGGCCTAATTGTTGCAATTCAATCTTCAAGCAAGAAAGCAAAAGTAATCAACTAACTACTGTGCCGATTTTCCAAACTAGTGGACGCTTACATGCAATCGCGCATTCAGTGCCTGCTAGCTACTTGAAACATAACAAACACATCCACAGACGCCCCATTTTGGCCAACCACCCCTTAGTGTTCGCCGCCACTTACTGCATTACGAAATCCTTTCGGGGAAAATGAATGTGGCAACATTTATTTAAAGAAGTAATCAACTTATACTACTACAATTTGCATAAATAAAACAAAAAAGGAAAAAACTAAAGCATACATTTAGGTGCATTTACGCCCATGCATATGTGCTATGTAGAGCACTTGTCGTAAGTGAGTGTGTGTTGATGTAAACAAAGCTTTTAAGTGAAATTTAAATGAAATGAAACGAAAATGTACTCAGAATTGAAATTCTTCAGCGAAATCAACAGCAATATACTCGTGAACACACACATAAATCTACATACGTACGTACATGCAAATGTTTGCATGTGCGCCCAAAGTATGCAACACTTCACTGCCAAATTAAATGAGCCATCTGAGTGCAACTTCAGTTACTGCGCAGCAAAAATATATCAGTTGAATTGCCAAACAAAATAAAACAAAAACCAAATGGACGGACATACAGCTTGGAAAGCTAAAAATTGCAGTTAAATTACTTTTCAGCAGGGTAGCAGTGTTTGCGTTTTCCATTGTTTTAAGGAGAAGTTTTTTATTTTGCGAAGTATTTTTTGTTTTTTCAAGCAAAGTAAGACAATATTATTTTATTTGGTTAATGTTTTAAAGTTTTTCAAAATGTAATAAAATTAATTGCTTTTGTTGAAATAGCAAGAATTGTAGAAATCTTTTATAAATAAGGAATTGTAGGTTGAGACTAATAAGTTTTCCTGTAAATCATTCAGAAAAATTTTAAGAACTCTGTCTCATATTTTTTATATTTTTGGTTTATTAGAGAAATCGTTTCAAGTATATTTTGCTAATTCAAGCTTTTTTGTACTATATACAATACGAATTTTGATTTTTGCGAAATTTTTTATGAGCAGAAATGACTTCAAAACTAAAAAACAACAATATCAAGGAAAATATGTTCCCACAAAAAGATATCACACCTTAAAGATTTTTTTTAAATTATGCACTTAACAAAAATCGCTTTTGCTGCATTTTTTTGTGCGGGAATTTTCTTTCCATTATATTTAGGAAAAATTACCTCCTTCTTTTGGGCGTTGTGATTCCCATTAAGTTAATTCGATAGAAATGATATTCTTGAAAAATATTATTTTACTATTTCTTCCCAACTACAAGAGTCTGAGGCTGCTTTTGGCAACCGATTAATCACCGCGTCTTGCGTCTTAGCAGCTTGGGCTTGAATTACCGTATTTAATGGCGGATTATTTTACTAAATAAATCCATGTCCTTAGTTCAAACCCGCTTTGCTGAATTCAAAAACTAATTTACTTAATTTTGTTGTACCTGCTGAGAATACCATCGCTTTCAACACAAAGTCTAATGCAAACCTAAGACTATGCAATACATTTTTATTAGTTTTCTTTATTATAGCTAATGGTTTTAAAGCTTAGATTTTTCCTTTTTACATCAAATATATAATCAGTTTGCCCAATAGTTATTGAATTTATTTCTTAAATCGAAAGTGCTCAGGGTTTATATTTTTTTTTTAAATTCAAAGTCAAACTTTACATTTTATGTATAAAATTAAATCTCTCTTCTGTCATATACAAAAGTTGTCAACAAACATTAGCAAATAACAGAGTAGTTAGAAAACGCATAAGCTAAAAAGTAAAATTACACTTTCAGTACTTTTTTCACTCTTAAGCGCACTTAACCAGCACTAAAACACATCAACATAATTGAGCACAAGGACATGTTGCCATTGCTGCTGCTGCAATTCACAATTTGCAAACAGCAAAAGCATTTTACCACAATAACACACACATACGGGAAAAATATATGCTACATTAGTAGAAAAAGGAGTAATAGAACTAGCAAATAGTAGTAGTTTTAGTAGTACGACCATATAAAAATAACTCACCGCTGTGTCGATGGCCGTCCTGCAATCCAAATGGCAAACAATGATATCATAAAACTGGCAAAATCTGTGAGCAAATGGGCAGCATCTGTTGCAATTGCCAAACTGTTCGATGCCACGCCACCTGATGATGTTGATGTTCATGATCATTATCATGATGTGGACGATGTGTTGTTGTCACGCAGCAGGGCAATAGAGTAGCAACAGCATGATATGGCCAACAAACAGCACGGAAGTGGAGTCATTTCGTTATTTTGTTGATGATGATGACGATGATGAACAAAAATAAAGTATTATAGTTTCCAATGCAAAGTCATTTCATTGCCATGCCGAAACGGACGACAACAACGAAAAGGTGGAGTAGTAGTAGCAGCATCAACATTTGTTGCCAAAAAAAGTGAAGTGAAAAGTGATGTTGGCCCAAAATAAAATAGCAACGTATTCATATGTAAAGAAAAAATAAACGTTAAAAGAAAAAGGTATTAAAAAATAGTAGTAAATTGAATAGAAGTGCATGGCAGCAAAAATCAACAAGAAAAAAAATTGTTATTTATGTTGAAAATTGCAAAGGATCGGTTTTTTCGTGCAACGCATCACCTGTGCAGCAGAAGCAGCAACAATAGAAAGCAAGAAACCTCAACAAAAAAAAAGTTAAAAATGCTAAGGCATCACTGTGTGAACAGGCATGGGAGTACCCAGTAGAACAAATGGATAAATAAATCCCTCAAGCTTATGAGGATTCTTGTGTTGTTTCTTTTTATAAATATTTATTCTCAATTATCTTTTAACAGTGATCCTATATTAGCTTTTTCCGTTTGTTTCTATTTAACCTTTGACTACAAATTATCGCTTTTAACATCAAATTCAGTAACTCACCAATTCCACCTATTCTGTTTTTCCTAGAAGTATTATCGGTTACATATCGGTTAATTTGTGACAACCGGAATAATTTTTTATATGACGGTTATATATTGGTTAAGGATTATCCTGCCATCTCAAAAATCATCTCGCTTTTTTCGACAACTTGCTTGTTTTCCTTAATTCTCTGGCATCACTCTCCATATTTTCTTGGTTCTTTTCAATTCATGCTGTTTTTTAAGGACTTATATTATATTTTTTTTGTCGCTATCTGGTACACTTTATCTTTTCTTAATGACTCCTTCTTACTCTGGTTTATTTCTACATTTTTTTTTCTTTTTTAGAGAAGACTTGAGAATGAATTTATTTCAAGTGGTTTACATATTTATTTATTTTTATTCATGAGCTCCTCAACAGTAGTAAAGGTCAAGTAACAAATAATAAAACTGAAGGACAATTGCTTTTTCGAGTCAGTTACTAGCAACGGCTGTCCTCCAACGGATTACAGCTTCAATATATTCAGCTTCAGCTTGAGCAGCTGCGTCTTCATCTTAAACAGTTTCCTACTCAGATTGAGCGTCATCCATAGTTTGAGCAGCTTCGTCTTTAACTTAGGCAGCTGCATCTTCAGTTTTAGAAATTTTTTCAACAGCTTTACCAGTTTCGACCCCAATTTGGGTTTCGTTTTCAGCTCTATTTTTCCCCGCAACTATAATTTAATCTTCAGCAATGTTCTCAGCTGGAATGAACAACTTTATGGCACCAGTTCTTATTTGTCTTGTCGTATCTCTCATTGTCTTTTCTTTTCCTCTTCTTTCTTTTCTTTTCAGCAACTATCACTGGACATAGATTTATGTCTCCTCATATCTTTCGGGTTGTTGTTATTGTCTTTAGTGTTATTATTTTGTTCTGTTTTTTTAATTCTATCTCCTTCCACTTTCTGTTGTTTTGTTTTTTCTCATCTTTTTTCTTGTGATCTTCTATCATTTTCTCTGTTTTCTTCATTTCGCAGGAACCTCTTTTTTTTCTTTGTTTTCGCTTTATCGATATTGCTTCTTTCATTTCATATTATGATCATTACTCGTGTATTATTATTCTACTTTTTCTTGTTTTCTTTCTCCAAAAAAAATAGTGAGTCTAAGTTGTAACTCTCTTTTTTTTACTGATTCCTGACGTCCTGTTTTTATCATGATATATCCTTTTTGAGACAATATGTCATGACTTTTTGTTTCATTCCTATCTGTTCTCTTCCTCCCTTTCTACTCATTTCTCGGTTTGTCTATTTTTATCAATTTTCGACTTCACTCTTAATTTAATCTTTTTTTGTTATTTTTCACCTTTTTTCATATTTTGGCTCTGACCCAAATTACTAATGCCTGAAAGTCCTGCTGGGCATTCATACACTGTCATACATATACTGACGCACGGAAATTCTCATTGAATGTTATTTCCGTTTCCGCACACTTTCCAACATTGCCATGCATCAGCATGAAGTCGTTGTCGATAACTCTGCATGCGGGCGTATATGTGAGACAGTCACTGTGTCAATTTCTTCCACTACCCTTTCCTTACTCTTCTTTGTTCTGAAATTCTCACATTGTTACAGTTTGGAAAATTAAACTATGTTTTTCTACCCTCAATCCGTTTTTACAACTACATTTTATTCTAGGACTGTATCCCACATGAACTGCTTTTAATTTTCCATTGCCATCAATGTGTGCTATGGCCCCCATACTTTAACAGACTGATCTGATAGTTGGTTTAGCAAAATTTCTAGTCACTCAGTCGTGCACATGTAAAATCTCTGCCATATTTGCACGCTTGCTGAAAGTTTCCCCCAGGAGCATGTTTATCTATTATTTTGCAGTTTAAAGTTAGAAATTGAAGAAGTTGCATTTTGCAACGGTTTAAATCAGTTTGCAATATAAAATAAAATGCTGCAGTTTTGTAAAGTTAAAGGGCACTTTTTTGACGTTTATTTTACAAAGTGGAAATTTAATTGCTGCAGCATGTAGATAACTTCGTAATGATTTTAAAAATTAAAATGTGGTGAAAGATAACTCTTTGGGTAATTGATATGGTAAGAGGAGCATACATTTTCTGCTGCACATATTAAATTTTAATTGCAATTTTCTTTAATTTTCATGAATTTCTTTCATGTACAATTTTCTTTCTTTTGCTTTGTGGAAATCTTCACAATTTTTTAATGAACTTACCAATAATTTCGCAGATCATAAAGACCAAGCACAGCACGCTGGCGATTATAAGTTTTTTCCTGGCCTTCACATCGACACCCTCGGTTCTTTGCTGATGACAGTGGTCGCGCACTAAAAAAAGCACAAAAACAGTTGGGAAAAAAATTCAAATTAATAAACTTTGCAAGTGCATAAATTAAGTTTGTGAAATTTTTAGTACATCATTAAAAACAAAACTTTTTAAAACCAAAAAAAAAAATTAAATAATGAAATCAAAATAGAACTTATCAGGAGATGAAGTTGCAGCTTTTTCATTATTTTAAGAAAATAAGTAAGAAATTGTAGATGTTTTCTTTGGAAGCAGATATCACTCGCACTTTTTGATGCAAATAAAAATTATTTAAGTTTTGTAACGCTCAACGGCATTACTGCAATAGTCAACAAGAAAGTGAAGCTTTTCATATGACAACTACAGGAAAGTTTTCGTTCCAACTAATTGTTTATTAATCAACATTTTTAAGGTGAGGTGACAATATCTTTGAAATAGATAACTTTATAGCAAATATAATCTGTATTATTTTAAAAATAAATAAATATTTAAAAGAAGAAAAATACTTCGTAATTGCAAACCGTCTAACGAGCATCCATCTTGATACCGAAAATTAGTCAATTAGTAAGCAGCAGAAAACCTGTTTGAAATGAAATCTAGGTCAACTTTTGCATCAGACGCAAGCAAACAGCTGTGTGAAAATCCATTAGAGATGCAACGCTTCAGTCAAAGCGACGACAACGACATCTCTGTCATATGAGACACCTGAGCTGCATTAAGCGCTATTTAATTAAATCAATTAATTAATGCACTAAGTTCAATCGATTTGAATAATGCATCAATATTAAATGTATATTAATAGCACTTTAAAATGATGCAGATGTTACTGCATGCATAATTGGTATACTCCATCCAGACACTATCAAGTGCACTTTTTTACAAGTTACCAATTTTTAACTTGTTGGCCAAGTTAATAAATTTTCACTAATGATTGTTCAAAAAAAAAACAAAAAAAATTCGAAACGCAAAACACGTAAAAAACCGCTTTTATGGCTTGGTATTCACAAAAGTATGCAACATAAAAATGCGTCATGTTGCTATAAATAAAAAGTGGAAGTGAAAATTTAAAACAAACACAACGCCAGAGAAAGAAAAATCCTTCACATGCGTATGCGTTTACATGTCATTAAAAGGAATCCATGGCAATATTGCAGCTGTGTGTTGCATGCACACCGGCACGCATATTGGACTGCTATGGAAGCACTACTCGTACAAGCAAGTGACAAAAGTAGCATCATAAGTAACAGCAGCAACAAGAGTCCGTTGTTGTGGTGTGCTATTTTTTTTGTGTTATGCAATATAATAACAGCTGCGTGCAAATAAGAAAATTTATTACTAAAGTAAAAAATTATAAAATGGATTTATTGCCGCCACACAATTATTGATTTTTTATTTTTAAAATTTAAATTGACCTTAAAATTTCACATCAAAACAAAAAATATTGACAAACAATTTTAACAACACAGTTCAACAGTGCTTTTGCAGCAGAGTAAGCTCGCTATAAACCTGAAAGAGGACGTTGTCTTGATCACTTTTGCCAAAGAAAATTATAGCCCAGAACGTCCTGCATTTTTAGACCTTCATCAACAGTTGTTAGCAATCTTAGCTATGTAAAAGTGATTTCTTGGTTTTTGCTTTAGATATTTGCTTGATAAACATGCAAGATTAAATTTTTTTCTACGCATTTTATTGCATTAACTCACAATCTGCAAAGTCTACTTTATAAATATTTTCATGTAGACACAAAAGTCGCTTTAAACATTACCAAGAGCGTGCTGTGTCGCCATCATCGCTTAAATGAAATGATCGTCATTTAGCTCTGTGTGCCACCGCCAACAGTTAAATTGTTTTAACTCTACCTTTGCCATAAATTTAATTCGATTTTTCGCTGGAAAAAGAAAACTTTGTACTTGTGCGAATTTTTATTCAATTTCGGCATGCTGCACGCAGAGGCACACACACACACATACCCATGCATGCAGCCACATTTTCATACTCGCGCATGCAAAGAAAATGAAAATCAATTAAGTTTTTGCTATCCCAAGAGAATTTTATGAATTCTTTGATATTTGCACAGAAAAATGAAGCATAAAATAAATGAAACTCAGAAAAAGTTTAACTAAAGCTATGAAGTCAGCAACATTTGTCAGTGTACATGAAAAGTGCGCGCAACAATGTATGTAAAAAATATGCAACAAATTGAATTTGTTTTTTTTCGCTTTAATTTTTTCACTTTTCACGGGAACATATTTAATAAAATGTAAATGTTATAAGCAAAAGAATTCGCGCTTGATTTATTTCGCTTATTAAATACACACGGTAACAAGTTGAAATGTGAGAAAACTTGTAAAAAAACCAAATCATCATCACTTCCACATAGTACAAAACCACAGATAAAGTTTAAAACCCTCATGGAAATGAAAATTTCGAATTGATTAAAAAAATATTCAACGCTATACTGAGCAGGTAATGCAACCAAATTTCACGCTAATAAAACGAATAGCTCCGATAAGCATTGAACGAAAAAAGACATGGATTGTGACAGGGTTACCAAGTGACCGGAATTGACCCAAAAAACCGGAATTTCATGTAAAAGTCAGGGGCCTGGTAGGAATACAGCAATTTCCGAAACAGCCGGGAGTCGGATGATTTTGTGTGACAAAGACTTCAAATTTTTATGTAACGAGCCAAAGAAAAAATATCATAACTTTAGGTTTGGAATGGCTTCTATACGACTTGGTAGCCCTGATACAAGCGAATATTTCGTTATGATATACTAGGCAAGTTATTTAATGTAATGTAATTCGATCAAATTTTACAAAAATATTCGGACAAGATGTTTGCGGATTTTGTTAAGTGGGCTGTACACATCGCATGCATGATAAGAATAAGATCACAACGTTTGCTGAATTTAGCAAGCACTGAATAAATAATGTATCAGTTTCAAGAAATATGCGATACATTTTTCAAACAAATAGAAAACTTAAAGTGCTGCATTGAGGAAGCTACTGAAATAAATGTCAACTAACTTCATATGACAACACTCGATGTGATAAATTAGCATTATGGAAAATAGATAAGTTTTAGAGTCATGCGATATAGAAACTATTAAAAATTAGAGTTAATAACTAAACAAAATACGACAGTTTGTGAAACAAATAAATAGTGAAAGCTTTCACATACAATAGCGGAGTATGTCTATCACTCCCTTGACCCACTAAACCTAAAAATAGCCTTTTGTTGAAAAATTTTTAAATATCATTTGTGTTTTATTGCAATTGAAAACAATTCGTATTATTTCACGTTGCTTACTTTTCAGTACAGTGAGTAAAAACACAAAAAGAAACTACAAAATATAGCAAAAGCTAGTCATACTAGAAAATATAAATATGCAAATTAAATATCTGGCGTTTCAGATTTTCCGTAACCAAAAAATTAGATCTCAGGTTTTCTACAAATTTGCTGATTAAATATTTAACGGCTGAAACGTGAAAAAGTAAGTCTGAAGTAGCTTATTAAATTTATTTTTTTTTTCTTTAATAAACGGCGAAAGATTTATTCAACATCTGAAGAGAAGCCATAAACCCTAAGCAAAATGCCCCCTGTTAATAATTAATAATTTTTTGTGCGTGATAAATGGTCGTCCAAAAGTAGCACGACTTTTCTGTTTTTTCAAGCTCCTGAAGACTGGATAAAATGACGAAACCAACTAAAAAACAATACCACTTTGCCCCTACCACTCGACCCCTTGACCTATGTAAACATACAAACGTGTAAAACAGAAACTTATCAACATAAAAAAATCATTGTCAACAGCAATGAATGTCACTTATATATAATACGACGTGATACTTTGCCTTTTTTTAAATGATTCATATGAAATGAGTTTACTTAAGTCGAAAATCCTCAAATTTTACATCGACCGCACTCATTTTGATGAACCTCGTGGTTCTCGACAACAGAAGGTCGAAATGTTACATGAGCACTACTCAAACACAAGTTCTTTATAATTACATTAAATGGCGTTGTAATGCAAGGATAAATATACCCTTTGCACTGCTTTGCCCCGTGTACCGCTTTGCCCCACATTTCCCTACAAAAGATTTCGACTCACACACACAGGACTAACACATCAACATCTTTCCTACATGTATATTCTCTTACCCCAAGTATCTTATAATTTTGTATTTCTTTGTTGATAAGTTTAAGGCCTTAGATGTCATAGCTAGTCTTAAGATAGTTAACTTATTTACAAATTAATATAAATAAATACAAATAAATTAAATATTTTTTTTTCTAAAAATTTATTACAAAAATGTTTTGTTCAGAAAGCGTTTTTCTTTTTAGAACCCCTTTTTTTAAAATTAATATTTAAATCAAAAGAGCCCCCACATGATACCAGTGTATATTTTGTAAGTCTTTAAAGCGTAAGGTATATGAACCTTTATAATTTATTATCCCATTTACCACTTCTTGTATATTCAAATTTATAGCTTTACACTGCTAATTGAATTGTCAAATTATATAAATAGTTATTTAACGAGCACTGCAATCAACTTTGATTATAAATTATATGTATTCAATTGTAATAAAAATGAAATTCCAGTTAAAATTTACCTTCATATGAATTCAGCTCGATACGTATCTCCATAACGCCTACGCATAGGCCATATAATTTTCGCAAGCTAATTAAATGTTATTAGCGCAGAGCTTTAAATTTGCTTGGCTACACAATCGCACAACCACCACTACAAGCACGCCCACTTTGATGCCACACACAAAACCATTGAACTTTTCTTACTTTGAGTATAACATGGTTTGGTTTGGTTTGGGTTTGGATTTGGGTTTTCTTGTACCAGTGCTATTTTCTTAAAGCGATTTCACTATAAATCGAATAACAAAGCACAAAATAAATTGCTTAATTTACAACAACAATACACGCGAATATCTATAAATTATCCCGTTACACGCACACAATTTACGCCTACACTTGAGTGAATCCGGCTTTGATGGTGCTCTCGATTAAAGTCGCCGTCAACGCATTAAATTTTCGCTTTAGCAAAAGTAAACTCTGTTAAAAGCGTCGAAAGGTGGAGCTCAAAGTTGCTCGTTTTATAAATCCTTCCGGCAGCTCATATCACTGCCTTCCGTAGCAGTGATACGATGCCCGTACCGTTGTGCGATAAGAGCAAAAGCAGCAAACTTGAAATGTTTAACCTCTTAAATGAAAATTGGCCATACAGGCTGATGATATGTAGTGAGAAAATTACCTAGATTTTTTTGGGTTTCTTCTTTTTCTAAAGTTCTATTTAAAACTTTGGCAAACACAAAATTCTTTAAATTTAAATTTAAAGTCTTTTACTTGAATTCCCAAAATATGGTGATAACTGAAATGATTTTTAATGTTTTCGCTTCCACAAGAGGTTAACTTTTACGCGTCACGCTGTTTCGTTTATATTTTTTTTTTTGTTTTTAGTCCCACTATAACGACTTATCACCCGCAGCTATCACATCTCAACTGATTTCTAAAAGCTCACCAAGGTACAGCACGTACAAATAACGCGCCGTTGGCTAAAACATCAGCTCATCGCTGTAGTAGTAGTTGTCAGCAACAAAAAATCAACGTTGACTGCATTTAAGTGGCAGCAGCTGCTGCTGCTGCTACCGCTGTATCTACTTCTGCTGTAGGGGCCAAATTGCGATTCTACGTCATAAGCGTTTTAAATGGACAAACGTGTGCATTTGTCTTAATGCTGTCGGTGGGTGTCATCATTGCTGCCGGGGGTATGGATGCATTCATTACGCCTAATCGCTTGGAAATTATAGTGTTTTCAAATGATTTCTTTTAGAGATAAATATTGAAAGGGAAATTATTTATATCGTGGAAAATTCCTTTGCTCATTTTAAATTGTTTATGGCTACGATGCACATATATGGTTTTTTAAAATATAAACATAACCTTTTGGTCTGAGCCTTATCACTTTAACATTTCTGCGTTGCCCCCACGAATACTGTGAGGATACCTAAGGAAATTTGTAAATGGAGTCTAAGATACTCGCAGCTTAAAGACTAAGTATGGGTATTCACAAGATATCAGAAAGTCATCCTTTGTAAATCATATTCGAAAGAAAATATGTCACGTGAGTGTTCTATCACTGCACCACTTTTGTTGTTCTCGGACATATGCAGCACTTTTCACTGCATTCTCTTCTGCACACGATTTTCTCAGTAAAGCTCAAAATTAAATAGAACTCAAGAAAGCTAGGAAGCAGTTGTCTAAGTATTTGCTACACAGATAAAAAAAACTACATTTTAATTTTGAATTTTTTCTAAGTACATTTGACTCTTCAACACTTATCGACTTTTTCAACATATGCAGGTATCGTCATTTTTGGGGAAATTTTGGAAAGACTTACAGATACTCGCTACTAATTGTTTACGTTTGAAGTGTTTTGTGGATTTCTAGCATTACAGACTCAGTAAGTGCAACAGGCCTGGTTTTTATTAGTTGCGTTGACCGAGGCCGCACTATAATTCATATGTATGCACTTTTCGAATATTTTCGACTGATTCAAATATTTCGACTTTTTCAATATTTTTCGAATAGCTTAACATAAATATGTCGTTTATTCTTCAATATTATTCGACACTTTTAGCATTATTCGAATTGTTCAACAAAGTTCAAATTTTTCAACATATTTCAATATTTTTCAACTTTTGAATATTTTTTATTTTCCTATTTTATACCAACTCGAAAAAGTCTTCATAAATCATCGTTATTTTTGATGTTTATTGTTTTCGACCAAAAATATTTATCACTTATTAATTTTTAGATCAAAAATATCAGTTATTTTTTTTCCATAATAGCTCATTTATAGATCATTTGTTTTTGTTCTTGTGATTTATTTTTTTTTTTTTGTTTTTGATTTAATTATTCTTTACTGAAAACAATTTTTCGAACTGCAGTAAATATATTTTCTTAACTTAGCGTGCAATTTTTAAATTATTATCGTAAGCTATCGTGAAATTTTTAATTTTTTTTTTCGTCTTTAGCATACTGTGTAAGTTCTACATACAAGCTGCATTCACATATATTAAATAAAGTTATTATGTTTTATTTTAAAAATGATTTCTTACACTTGAACGTTAATAAGGAAAATGCTTTCTAGTTATACCAGATTACATGACTACATGTTAAGTCTTAAATATTTTAAATTTGAATTGAATTTATTTTTAGCTTGCATGAAATTTCCACTGAAAATTCAGCTTCTACATTGTTACTGCCCCTTCTGAGAAATGTTTTTATAGTACATACATACAAACATACATATGCTTGTACTATACACATAATAAATTAAAGCAACATACAATTAATCGACAGCAATTAAAGCGCAGCAAGTTGATGAACGATAAGCGCGCGTTAATCGCACTTTACACCAAGCAGCAAGGGTGTGGAATTGGTATGAAGAAGATGTATAAGAGAAATGGCAGTGAATTCAAGTAGTGGCAGGCAGCAAGGGTCAATGTGAAGATATAATGGCTTAGCAACGCTTTACAAGTGCTTAGCGCCATCTGCTGATGAATTTATTTATCCACACGCGATTAAATGTCACATTAAACCGTTTTTTGTAGATATTTTTGCCTCTTTTTTAATTTTTCTGTACTTCCCGAGAAAAAATCACCTATTTAGCCAATTATTGCAATTAAGTTTTTGAATCATTAATCTTCGCATTATCGGCTAGTAGTACGATAGTCGAATGACTTATTTTTACTGGACATGATGAGTCCATCATCCAAGTATCGGCTTAGTAGCTAAAAACCTAAAAAGAGAAACATCCAATAATCGGAGGAATAGATAAAAATTAAACATCTAACTATCGATTACTAGGCCCTCCCATAAAAAAACCGCTCACGAAGAATTTTTTTGCGAACCGTCAATCGATTTTTCTATATCCATACGTTTTTAATCCACAATAATCTCTTTCACAACAGGTATCAGGTAAGTTGGCAGCTCTGCATGAGTAACTTTTTTTGAACCATTTCGAAATAACGCCAACTATTATTAATGGGAGTTCATTATATAAAACAGGTTATCAAGTCAAAAGTTTTTATGAGGTCAAATCTTGCGTTTGCTTTGTAGTTGGCATTTTATTCCTTTGTTTCAAGAAATACAAATCAACTCTCAATTCAGTACGTTCACTAAAAATGCAAATGCTATTGCTGAACAGTAAGCTAAAAAAAGACTTTGGACATTTTATCAATTAGAGTAAGTCCTAAGTGCTTGAATTTTTGTG
This sequence comes from Meiosimyza decipiens, assembly GCA_963680825.1. NCBI lineage: Eukaryota > Metazoa > Arthropoda > Insecta > Diptera > Lauxaniidae > Meiosimyza > Meiosimyza decipiens. The sequence continues at coordinate 24,637,570 of OY804260.1, forward strand.
GAAGGTGTCTATTTATTTCTTCGTTTATGTTTGATAATGAGTAATACAAAATAAAAATACTTCAGACTGAACCTCTAAGGAAAAGTGTAAGAATGTTTCACACCAAAGGAATTTTACTTTGACTTGAATTGACTGCAATAAATTAATGTCCCAATAATTTGCTTTTAACTTGCACTGCAATTGACTTTCAATCGTTGCACTTAAATACAAATAATAAATTATTTTCTTTTAATTGTTATTATTATTATTTTTGCTACTATCTCCATTAGGTATGTATGGTATTTTTAATATTTATTATTACAGCTGTCTGTCTGTATGCTTGGGACCTTGTGAAACGTGCGCAAAATTGCGCCAACAAAATGTTGCTAGTGTCATTGCTGTTGTCGTTGCCGTCGCTACTGCTGTTAACAGCAATTATTTATGCGCACATGTCAACTAGCAGCAATGTAAGTGTTACAATTACATGTTTTTGTTATTGTAAAGGGTGTGTTCGATTACGTTTAGGGTGATGGTAGGTGGTACTAATTAATATTCGAAATTGGTGCTGTAAGCTTCTCGCAATTTTGTTGGTAATTGATGAATTTTTGAATATTTAGTTTTAGTAACAAATTAAGTAATTAGGCGGTATGCTGAATAGATTAGTGACATAAAATGAAAATACCAAAATTGTTTAACAACGTGTTGCTTAGGTGTATTATAATAAAATGATGTAAGTCATGAAATAAATTGCAAGTGGTAACTCAAAAAAAAAAACTGCTACACAATCAAATCGGATGAAAATAACAGAAAAAAAAATTTATTCCTATAAAGTTTATTCTTTTAGTCTATTAGAAGATAGTTCCGTTCCTGGAATTTCAACGTTTCGTCTACAAAAAATCATGAACAAATACAGCGTACATACAGCGTGTCCCATTTTAATGTATCTCAAGAACGAAATTAGATAGTGATAAATGTTCTAAACAAAAGGTATAATGTTTCTAGAGGGTCAAGATCAAAACGATGTTAACTGGGATTTTTTATAAACAAGTCTATATTTTTAATGCAGATTTATATTTGATGGGAAAAAATAGAAATGTTTTACTCATGTAGTTTTTTTCTCTAGGAATTTTCGTTTTTGCGTTATTGATAAAATCAGTTTTGGTCAAAATTTCTTCTTTTATCGTTTTTTCTTCTAAACTATCAATTTTCTGTAAAAATCGGCCAAATTTCATATTTTTTAAAAAAGAATAAGCAGAAAAGTATTTTTTCTTTTTTTTACTGTGACATTTTTTTTGTAGCCGTCATAAATTAAAAACAAAACACATTTTTCACTAGTTTCAACCACTGCTACTTGATATCATCAGTAGGCTTTTTTAGTCGACGTTTAAGAATCTGCATGGATGCTGTACTCTACCCTTTGCATTGACCAGCTAAGAATCATAGCAAAATAAAAAGATAGTGCACCAAAATTCTAAAAAACTCTTTTGATATTGCACATTTCCTGACGAGCGTTCTGTTAAAAGCTTTTCTGGCGATACGGCCGAAGTTGCAAGAGCTTTATGTAAATATCAGCGAGCTCACCGAGAGTAAATTCTATGTTTAAATTTTTGAAACATACCATAAAATTTTAATAATTTGTATGTGGTTTTTTTTCACTTACATACAGTACTGAACAGAAAGCTTAAAAAAATATAATATTATATTATTATTTGTGCCAAAAACGCAAACAAAATATTTTTATATTCGGTAATATCAAACATATAAATGCGCTTTTTTATATCTTTTAAAAACGGCGTATTTTTTTTAAATACCATTTTGCTAAAGTCTTAAGCGTTTAAATATCTATTATTATATTAAAATTCATGTCTCATCTGATAACTTTTGCAGCACCTTCATATTAATGGCGCGTATTTAAATTAAACACAGTTCATTGAATCTAATAGATTCCACATGACAATCGTAGGACTTACGATGATGGCAAGAAAGATAGAGCTTTGAAAATAAAAGAAACAATGAAATTTAAATTATGCAAACGTTTGAATCAAATTAAAAAATGTCTAGACTCGTGTGAAAATTACAAAATGCTAAAATGTCATCAAGCTAAGAAAGGGTATTTTATTAAGCATATTTTACTGAAAATAAAAATGAAGTCCTTAAATTCTTGAAATCATTAGATTATTGGTTAGCGTTATATATAGCTTTATTTTCGGATTCAGATTGAAAAAAAAAATTATTAAATTGCGAACAAAGCTTTTAATAAACGAATAACGATGCTTTCATTGCTAAATTGAAGAGAATTTCTAATTTATTGATGATTCGCTTGCAGCAGTAAAGCGCGCACTCTATAGAATTTCTATTTTGTGAAAGGAAAAAAAGCAGCTATAGAGCATCCGGTTGTACAGCTCGTTTGTTCGCGCACTCACCCCTGCCCCAAGCCAATACTGACACTCATTTATTTTTGCATTCTTGTGCCATTTCATTTAATTTGACCGTCAATTGCTGTCACAAATCAAAGTACACAAGAACTTGGTTGTATGAACAACCATATTTAAGTGAGTACCCAGTAGAGTAACATATTTAAATTCAAAAGAAAGTAATACTTGTACATATGTTATAATACAATATAGCAAACACAGAAAACTTAAAGTGAATGATAACACTTTCAGCAAAAATAAGTTTATGCTGAAAAAAAAGTTTTCATCGGAATTACGACAGTTTCATATAAGCGTGTCAGAGTGCTCCGCTCCGTATTTGAAACTATAAACGTATTTTTTTAAAACATGATTTTTTAAAATGGCACGTAGCATTACTCACGTAGTTTTGTTGAATTTTTTTAAAATTTTTAGCATATATTAGCAACGATATCCAGAGAGCATAGTACGGAAATTTCGATACTTGCATTTTTTCTATTTTTTTTGTTAACTTTTAAGTGCCAATTTTAAGGTTCAAAAATCGAACTTTTTATTCATTTAGATAGTTTAAAGTTTTTACAAAACTTTTTAATTCAGTAAAGAACAGATACGAAACGCTGTACACGAAAATTCACACTTTCACTCATGACGCGGTGTAAACACAGATTAAAATCTCCATTAACATCAGCCGATGCTGGCTTGTACAAAACTCCAGTTGACAAATTTTTTCAATCTGGCAATGCTCATGTCGGCAAATATTTTGATAAATAGTTTCTTGCTCTTTCATTTGATATAACATTAGTATTCAGCATCTAAGTAGAACATTAAAATGAAATCATTCATTGACATTAATTTCGGCTATTAGCTTTGCACAGGACACACATCTTTTTTGCCCCCTTAATTGAGCACAAAATTTCTCTACTGGGTTAGCAAGCACCAAAACATTTCGAACAAAATCATATACATTGTCAGCTTGAAGTACAGAAAGAGTATCAATTTCATTACCGGAAACGGAAGTGAAATACTTTTGTGAGAGTATATGTACAAGTTTGTATGGGAGAGAGTGCTGGAGGCAGCTTGAGTCAACATATTGAGAGATAGCGTTGGACCATTAGAGATTTTGTTGCATTTTCATGACAACAGCAAGTGGGCTACAAGAGGTTTGAAGTTATACATAAAGGAGCTTTGTAGCATGACACAAAACTAACAAAGAGCCACACACACAAGCATAGACACAATTGTATGCATGTACTGCAAGTATATAGAAATTCATAGTGTCGCATCATGATATAAATTGAATGTCATCTCTTTGTTAGCTAAAAAATTCAAACAAAATTGAAAGAAAATTCGTTTTTCATTTAAAATGTTACTGAATAGCAAATAATAGAAAAAATAGCATAGAATGGAGGAGAGAAAACGAAAGCATGGTTGAAACGATGAGAAGCGGCAGCATCAATTTGATGTTGCTATTTAAATTTTTCGTAGCATTATAGTATAAAGTGGCGCACAGTGGCTTATAAACAACAAAAAAGTTCTTTTGATTTTGAAATCAGTGAGCACAATAGTATCCGAACTATTTTCAACAATATAAATACAAATAAAGAATGTTTTTTTTAGAGGTTTAGAGCTTCGAATTGAAATAAAACACAAGAAAATCGTTTTAATGTCCATCAATTTGACTTTATTGGAAGGATAATTTTATGCCATTAATGTTTAAATATGATTTCGGGCATGTGGCCGCCGCGGCTGGCTCGAATAAAGCCAATTCTACAGGTCCAATTTTGAACCACTTTTTCGAGCATATGGGGCCGTATGTCGGCAATAACGCCGCGAATGTTGGCTTCCAAGTCCCCTAACGTTTCTGGTTTGTTGGCGTAGACGAGCGACTTCACATATCCCCAAAGAAAATAATCCAATGGTGTCAAATCACACGATCTTGGTGGCCAATTGACAGGTCCATTCCGCGAAATTATGCGCTCATCGAATGTTTCCTTCAATAAATCGATTGTGACGTGCGCTGTGTGGCATGTAGCGCCGTCTTGTTGGAACCACAACTCATCCACATTCATGCCATCCAATTCGGGAACAAAATAGTCGGTTATCATGGCTCTATACCGGTCTCCATTAACGGTAACTGACTATCCAGCATTATTTCGGAAGAAGTATGGCCCAATGACTCCACCAGCCCATAGAGCACACCAAACAGTCAGTTTTTGTGGATGTAATGGCGTCTCAAGGGTCTCATGTGGATTCTCTTCACTCCAAATGTGGCAATTTTGCTTGTTGACGTAGCCATTCAACCAAAAATGAGCCTCATCACTGAACAAAATTTTGCGATGAAAATCAGCATCGAGATCAATCTCATTTTCGGCCCATACACCAAAATCACGACGCATTGCATGGTCTCGCGGCTTTAATTCTTGCACAAGCTGGATCTTGTAAGGTCGCAAGCCAAGATCTTTGCGCAAAATCTTCCATAAAGTTGATGGACAAAGCTCCAATTGCTGTGCACGGTGGCGAATCGATTCATTCGGGTCCTCTTCAACATTTTGCTCTACAGCGGCAATTGTTTCTTCGGTGCGCACTGTTCGACGTCTCTGCGGATGCGTATTATCACATAGAGTAAACGTAGTGCGAAAACGATCCATGGTTAACCGAATTAATTGCTCTGATGGACGATTATGTCGACCATAAAATGGACGGAGCTTGCGGTAAGCTTCGCGAACTGAACCATTATTTTCGAAATAAATTTGCACGATTTGCAAGCGTTGTTCTTTTGTCAACCTGTTCATGATGAAATGACAAACCAAACTGAACATAAATGACATTAGAGTTGCCAGATTTGACCATAAAATGCCAGTTTTATCTCTATTCAAAAAACAAACCTCTAAAAAAAACACCCTTTACATTAATATGACTATCGTACATAAACTCTCAATATAGATGAACATGAACTTTTTTTCCTTCTACAATTGATATTAATTTTTGTAGTGTTATTCTTGCTTTAAACGGTGAGTAAATAAATTGCCACTTTTATCCCGAATCATTCTGAAGTGCACAAAATTTTGTCCCCACTTTTTGTATGATTACGCACCACTATGCGGCATGGCGCTCTGTGTCATCATGAATGGTGTTGCTTTTTTCAATGAGCAAATGATAAATGTTTTTACGAAAAGCCACGTTCTGTTATTTCTTGTATCTTGCTCTTTCTAAGGGTTATTTTTAAAAATTACAATAATATTTTGAGTCTCTTTTATTCTGTTTTTTGCTTTTATACGCTTTTTTTTTTTTTGTTTCAAAAAGGTCATTAGGTAAATGATTTTCATTTTTTAATGCAAATTACTTTAGAATTTTACACTGTGTGGTGGATGTTTTCAAAAGTAATGGATTTTTGTTAATATTATTCTTTTATTATTGTTGTTGTTGTTTTTTATTGTTTTAGTTTTTATTTTAAAGGTATTCTTCTAAAGAGTTATTGTTAACTTTTTTAAAAAAAAAAACCTATTAATATATTTTAATGCTATTTCAATCGTTTTCTGAGTTTTTTAAGTTCCCGCTTAACAAACAGTCATAAGAAACTTAACGTGTGTTGAAATAGAAATTTTTAAAGTTTTCCACGTGTTAACAATATTTCCATTCTATGATCAGTAATACCCATACAATTTAATTTTATGTTCACTGTTTTGAATGCATATATACTTAGTACATACCTTATAACTCTGGAAGATATTACTGGCTTCGTCAAATCAGCTTGTTAAATATTCTTTCAAATATCACCCGTTTTACTGAAATAAAACCCTGGGTTGCGAACTTATATCGATTTTATAAAGGACCTTTATAAATTACCAAAGGCTATATACATATTTTGTGACTTAGAACCCCAACATACTAAATGTATATTGAAATTGGAAGTTTTAAATGATTTAACCAAAATTGTGTGACCAATTTTATCTCACGTTTGTCAAAGTGTTACGAAAATGCCCATCTATGTGACGAGAAATATTTCTCTCGACGAGAAGAAAAAATAAACTAGTAAAGGTGTTAACTTCGGCCAGGCCGAAACTCACATACCCTACACTGCATTGCAAGTACTTTTTAAATGAATGTTAAAAAAATGTTGAAGAGGTTCAATAAGTCGAAAATAATGTAAAAAGGTTCAAAAATGTTGAAAAGTGTTGGGAAAAACTGAAAATGTCAAAAGAATTTGGGAAATGTTGGAAAAAATAGAATAGAAATGAAAAACACAAAATATGTCACGCCCACTTCTCCGATTCCGCCCAGTTTTGATTTAATAAATGACTTTCGTGATTGACATGCACAAACCAAATTTTCGCACGATAGCTTGTGTCTGTCTGTCTGTCTGTCTGTCTGTTGAAATCAAGTTTACGGGAAAACTAAGCAAGCTAACTCATGAAATTTGGCACACAGGTCAAACCTTCTTGCAAGCTGCTAGCATATAAAAATTGGTGAAATCGGTTAACGGCCACGCCTTCCGCCCATACTCTATGTAAATATACCCAAGTCCATTTTGAAATGATTTTGATGTGAGTTTCAGCCTGGCCAAAGATGACACCTTTACTAGTTTATTTTTAGCTGGACGAAGATATCGCACTCAACGAGCGCTCGTACGTGAGTAAAAGAGTTGCTCATTTTTCTTTGACGACTACTCGTTTGCGGGTACTCTTTGGATAGCAGTTAAAGCTGAAATAGTTTATATTTAATATTGAATCGTATTTTTGCTATTTCTTCTCCTTCTATTTAAGAGGGAACACAATTACAGATTTTTTTTAATAAAATTACTCGGAAATGTAGGAAAGATATGGTGCTAAGGATACTCTTGTTTTTTTTTTAAAAATAATGAAAAGATACAATTCTTTACAATTAATTTCTTTACTTCAGCTGAAAAAAAAACACATATCTTTCAAATACTACAGCCTTCACTTCATACTGTTTCTTATAAGGAATAAATAATAATAATTAATTTAAGTAAGCGTGCTAACAGATTCTATTGTCTTATTAGCACATTTAGCAAACATTTTTTTGAATAAATTAAACATTTTTCTAACAATGCAATTACAAATCGTAGCAAATCTGATACAAGACCCTACATTCTATGACATGACACCCTAGCGAGATCTTTTGAATTGATTTAAATATCAGTAAAAAAAAGCAAACCAGTCTTAATTAATAATATTGCTATAAACAAATTGTTAACTAAACATATAACAAATTATAATAAGTTATAGCAGCACATGCATTATTTGTATAGTTTTATAAGCAATCACTCGCGTTATGGTCTACGTCACTTAAAAAATTACTATAAGAATAAACAAATCAGCATAAATTATCTGTAGTTGCAGTTGTCAATAAATTGTTGAAGACAATTTTTAAATCGTATGACTTGTTCAATCTTCTCATATTGAGTTGTTATTTAAAAGTTGTAGGCGAAAAATTTTTGTGGGTGTTGAAATGAAATGTATTTGCATGATAGTGAAGTGTGCGCTATGGTTGTTTTGCATGAAAATACTAATGATTTGATGAGACTCATAGCTTGAAAGATTTGAATTGCTAAAACTTGAATTTAGAGTTAAAAATTATTCCGTACTCGCAGAATGTCGGTAAGTGACACAAAAAATGTTAAAAAGTATCATTAGTATTCATTAGAAAAGGATGATACGGTTTGAATGAAAGAAAACTATTTTTTCTAATTTATAAAAAGTTTTTTTTGCTTTCAGTAAAATTTGTAATACGACAAACGGTCGATAAAGTGAGTACCCATTAATAGAAACACTTTTTCCCTTGCCTACTACAAAACGTAAACTTGAATAAAGTCTAAGAACCCCATGAAATTTTGCATCAACTCTTTTGATTTGAGTTACTCAGGGAATCCCATAAATTGGTATAGTAACTAAATGTTCAACCTCTTAAATCACCGATTTCCTCTTTCTATCAAGATAGTGACCCCTATAACATAATCCAAGGTCATTGGAGAATTAAACTCCAAGTAAGTAATTTCTTTCTTGCAATATTTTCCGACTTTTCGAAGTTTTCATAAATTTTATGAATATTTTTTTTAAATTCTGTGACTTAAGTGCGATTTTTCGGAGTTTTTATATCTTTTCCGCTCATAAAGTTTATCTTTTTTTGTATGTAGAGGGTAATCTCTGGAACTACTGCTCCGATTCTAAAAATTCTTCTACTGGTAGAAAACTACACTATCCCTGAGCAACGTAGGCTATATTTTATTATGATAAAAATAAGGGGCGTGGCACCTTCCATGCAACAAAAATACTTCAAATCTTATATATTCGTTCCTATGATAGCTCGAGTCAATGACAAGCTCCTCGCGAAATTTGGACGGGATTAGACAAGGTGGCGTGGCACCTTCCATGCAACAAAAACACTTAAGACGTTGAGTCTTGGCTCCAATGGCAGCAATAGTTTTGAAAATCGGTGATAGGATGATTATAGGTTATGCTAAGCACCTCATGAAAAATGGACGGGAATACGCAACGGCGCGTTAGACTTTCTTAAAGAGAAAACACTTAAGTCGCTATATCTTTGCTCCAATGATAGCAAGAGTCTTAAAATTTCGAGTTGGGATGCATATGGTTTTTTCTAAGCACCTTGCAATGGAAATGGACGCCGGAGCGTGACACCTTCCTTGCGATAAAAACAATTAAAAACGCTATACCTGGTAACTTACGGTAGCAAGAGTTTTAAAATTTGGAACAAGGGAGTATAACATCCATTTTAAGAACCTCATGTAATGTGTATGCGAAAAAACAACGGGACGTGGAACATTCCTTACAGCAAAAACACTTTAAACGCTATATCTTGGCATCTATAACAGTTACAGTTGTGAAACTTGATACATGGATGTACATCGTGAACGGCGCTGTGTATTGGGGCGCGGCACGTCCCATACAAGAAAAACACTTAATTTTGCATTCTTCGTCCTTATATACCTAGTTGTGAATTTTGGTGTATGCACCCAATTGTCTGCAGTAAGGGCGAGATTGTATAACGGGGATTGAGCGGGCAAAGCTGCGGGATCAGCTAACACATATTTTACAAAGAGCAATCAAATCGTGATTTGAGTCAAACATATTTTATTTGAAACAATCTTTATTATTTGACTTACTGCATATTTAATTGCTCCAATCACAAGCTTAGTGTATGGAGTCTTTAAAAATACATTGATACCACATGCGTACCTGGCGTACAAAAATTTTTCTATCCTCATTAGTTTGATCACCAGGCTTAAACGCTAAATGGCTCTGCGATTTGTTAAATTTTTGGCCACTTTTTGTCTATATTTTTTCTTACTTACGAGTTTTATGATATTTTTTGTCCCTTTTTTTAGCGGAATTTTATTTTTTCATTTTAGTTTAAATTGTTCTTTATAATATTTCGTCTATTTTATACACATTTTGTCTTACTTTTCTTGAATTTTTTTATCAACTTTTTTGGAGTATTTTCTGCAGTTTACTATATATTTCCTATAGAACTTTAGCCAAGTTCCCTCCGTTTCTTACTTTGTTGTTTTTCATTAACATATTGGAATTTTTTCCAACCAGCACCTTTGAAAAGCAACATGAATGTATATTAGCCGCGAAATGAACACGTTTTATTAGTTAAAATATTTTATAAAACATGCTTTTATATAAACTTACATGCAAGACCATTCTTCAGCATCAAATTGTTTTTACTTCACTTTTTTTAAATTTACTTTTTTATGTGGTTACACTGACCATTTGCACAACATGTTTCTGCACTTTCATTACTACAAATGCACAGCGGTGATGAACGGAAACGGATAAAACTTTTCTGCGTTGCATATTTTTTTGGAACAAAAATAAATTTCAATTTTGAATGCCATCAATCTGTGATTTTATGCAAGCAACTGCCAAGGACCAATTTGTGGCACGTTATGGTAGACAGACACACAGCCGACACGCAGACAGAAATACATACACATAGATAGATAAACAGACAGACAAATAGTGAGACTCTGCTGTTAAACGTCCACTAATCTGAATTTATAGTATAGGAAATGGTAGAACGAACTTCAAAGGATATGCAGCGACCACTGATGCAAAGTGCGAACACATAAAATTGTACCAAAAATCACTGTGAGGGTAATTTTTCATATTTAAATCAGTGCTGACGCTCTGTTTATAGACAGATCGTCGACGCGTCTGTGAACGAGCATATAATACTGCATGTTTTTTTCACATTTTTGGTCAGCCAGGCTAAAAGGACATTAATTTTTTGGTTTCTCATAAATCGCAATGAAATGCTCATATTTTATAATAATTTGTAGAAGCGTAGTGGTGTTGGGTTACTTGGCGCGCAAAGAGTTTGCAGAAAAAATCACTCCGTTCATTTCTGGTAAGGCAAACGCTGTTATAAATCAACACGAAACCAATAATGGTGTTTTTGCACTTTTGGCTGGCAAAGAATTTTGGAATTTCAGTAGGACGTTTGAAGCAGAAAAATCAATTTTATGGCAATAAATTTCGACATTTTTGCAATGCATAAAAAAGGAATAGCAGAAAGAGCCTGATATTTGGTTTTATTTTTCCAGGAAAATAAGAGCAAATAATTTTTATTATTAAATACTTAAGAGGCTGGAATTTTTATTTAAACAAAAATATTTTTTTATGATTTATTCCAAAACAAAAATCTTTTTTCCCGTTCACACAAAAATTAAGCTTTCAAATTGATATGAATAAACTTATTTCAAATCTCATACATAAGTCTACTATTGCCCCTAAGACTATGCAACACGCTTTTTAATTAAAAATTCTAACACAAAACTAACACCGCAATGGCAAAAATTTCAATTCCAACAAAGACAATGATGCTGATGAGTTTTTCGGAACTTTAGCGCACGTGGTCGAGAGCAAAGGTTTATGCCAAGCGGATTAACTTTGAAGCGCAATCACAACAAAAGTAGTGAAAGCTTAGAGGACTTCATAATTTCAATTTGAAAAATTAAATTAAATTGAAAAGTAGAAGAAAAAAAACCTAAGCGAAATCGTGACAAAATACTACAGAAATTAAAAGTTAAAGTCATGCGATTAAAAGCTTTAATCTTTCAATTAGTAGAGTACAAATTATAAGTTAAACCAAAGTAAAAATGTGGAAACCTTTTCTAGATTTTTATATTTTTTTTTATTTTTGCTAAGTGGATTTTGTGCGATTTGAAATGAAAGAACGAAACTTACCTTCTACATTTTTTTTACCATGTAAGCAATACAGAATAGATGAATGTCCATCAATGTTGTTGTTGGTTACACCGGTGGCGTTTGTTGCAGCCGTATTGGTACTGGTGGCAGAACCATAATTGGCAGGATTTCTCTGCTTGAATTCACTGTGAAAAAAGAAAGAAATATTAAAACGTATCGTTGAGAAAACTATCAAAAACATTTGTATAAATTGTCTAAAACTATGCAATGCAATTAGAGTTTTTCGTTATTTTTTGAATTGCAGTATATTTGAACAGTTTACTCAGGACGACTGTCTTAAATGAGAAAAATTTGTGTAAAAGCCTGTAGGCCACACCACAAAAAAAAAATAAACTATTTTTCAGTACTTCTTAGGGCGAAAAGATTTATGATCTGATTTTTTTAAATTTTTTTTTTTCATTAAAAATGGTGAACAAGACAACAGGAGTAAGTTATAATTTTTTTGTTTTTTATGGTTTTTTTTTTGTCGAAATTGGCGAATAGCACAAAAATGTATATATGTATATATATATATATATGTATATATTTTGGCGTATTTTAAAAGTAAACCTACATTACATTTGATTTTGCAAGCATTAAAAGACAGTAAACATTTTTAAAATATTTAAAATAAAATGTAACTTGTGTTAAACAACCGTTTCAGACTAGAAAACCTAAGCATTTCAAACAATCGATTTTTTCCTGTAGCCCCAATATTCATAATTATAGATCTTTACATGCTTTTATTTGACAAATTGTAAACAGTCTATAAAAAGCTCAAAAATTGATTTGTTTTTGTTATTATACAGTAGATTTGTTAAATATGTTACTTGAGTATGGCCCTTAAGCCCTTGAGAGTATGCAGCATTTTTGAAGGTTATTTTTTACATAAAGTTTCTTACAATTGTATGCAAAAACCCAAATTTAACCGAAAGACTGCCTTCCCTTCCTCTCGCTCACTCACACACATCACATAAAGCAAGTGTCATCTCAATCAAAGCTTTCAGATAAATAAGCAAACAAGAAAATACGAAAAAGAGAAAATATATGAAATGAAATAATGCAAATTGCATGTTATGAAATATGTATAAAGCAACAAAAAGAGCAACCAACAACAACAGCTCATATATGAATTTTGAATTTTATGATGCTGCCGCTGCTTGTGCCTGACTGCCTGCTGCTGCTGCTTAAAAATAAGAAACCTGCGAGTTTTACTTCATATTTTGTTTATTTTTTACACTCTTTTTCCTTAAGGGTTTCATACCACCCACTACGGTTTCTCTTGCGCTAAAGTTGCATTAAGTTTATTTATTTTATTGCGAAAGAGTAGTGTATGTCTACGCCTAACTGGCGCCTCAAAGTATGCCTTGATTTACTGCAACACATTCAAGTCTACTATGGCGTCTACATGTGCAGCAGTAGTAAAATACGAATATGCAAACTAAAAAAACTTCTATATATGTGCCAGTGCAATAGTTTTCACATATTTTTGGCCATACGAGTATAAAAATTCACTTGCAAAAATTGCATGAATGTAGTAGAAGAATTTTTCTCCTTAAATTATTTAGAAAAAAATGTTTTCCCTCTAGTTCATTTTCAGAACAAATTCTTTGAAATTCGTATGTTATGTGTTTTTTTTTATATTTTTTTCATTTCAAGGCTGCAACAATTTGTTTGCTTAGATGCAACTTGCTTAGAGTTCTTCGAATGGCAATGAATGCTGCAAAAAAAGAATCCAATGGCTTAAAAGATATTTGTGGAAGATTTGTCTTATTCGCTTTGCATATATTTGCGTAATTCAATTATGTTTGGAAAATATTCGCTTGATGTTCATTTCTTTTTGCTACTGAAGTTTTCTTGAAAAAAATGTTAATATTTCATAAGCCAAATGAAAATCAAAATTCTTTGATGAGTGATCAGATTTAGTGACGGTTATGATAAAGCGGCTCAAAAGCTTGCTAGTGAGGTTGATAAAAAATGTTTGTTGTAAATTATTCACTCTATAAATTATGTTTCACCGGCTCTATGGTTAGCCTTCCATAAAAAAAATATAAACATAGAAAGAGAGAAGAAACTCGAAAGTTTTTAATCATGGCTGCATAATTTTGAAACAAAATGAAATTTTAAATAGCAATAAACTAACTGGAATACTCAATATTGCTTTCCTTCAATTTCAGCAACCAGCTCATAAAGTTTTAACAGAAATATGCACTGAATGTCAAAGTGAATGAAATACTTGCTGCAGTCAAAAAATAAATCATTTCAGTTTTACTACTTTAATGCTTAATTTATGGTATTTTCAACATTATCCTTTATGCTTTCAAACAGTAATGCCATTGGCAAAATCAGACTTTTGATAAAAATTTAGAGACAAGCACATTTCAACTCTGTTCATAGTGGACCAAAACAATCAAAATGTTGAAGAACAAACAACGAAGCCATACCATAGCATAACTAACCAACCAGTAGCTTTATGTCATCAACTCAACCAAATCCAATAATGATGGCAGAGAAAACACATTTATGCAACATAAAATACTTTTCGTGATTATTATTTTTTTTCACTCGCTCATTTTTGAGCATCATCCTTTGCTCGTTTAATTTGTATCTAAATTTAACATTTTTCTGTCGTTGTATCGATACTTATTTAATTCAATGGCACCAATCACAAATAATACTTTTTTTGATTAATAAGTTTGCTAAAGAATTTTGAAATTTACATAGAGCTATGCAAATTACGAAACCACTGAGGTTGCTAGGTTTTGAACTCATTAGTTACGATCAAATGTGAATATTCGTAAGGAAAGTTCACAGACTTTTCAATTCATTTAAGACGATTCTTTCAATTGCACTCATTCGCTCTAATTCAATTTGTGTCTGATTGCATCGCAATGAATGAAATTTTCAGCAATGAAAGTATCGCGAAACATAATGCCAACAATAGAAAAAAACTTCTTAATACTACATTTTTGTTCTTCTCTTTCCTTTATCTATGCTACTCTATCGCTGTAGTTTATCATCACTGCTCTTTCTCACCATAATCGTTGAAAAATGTTTAAAAAATATTTGCTTTTACGTACCAACGGCATTTGGGTCCATGTTTCTGATGACGATGATAAGGTATTGACAATTCCGATGATGCTGATGACGACGTGCTTAATGACACTGTTGGTGATCGAACATTGTGTATGGAGGAGACAGATGCATGTTCATTTTTTCGGGTTTTCTTTTTATCTCTTTCTGTAGAATTTGCTTCCATTGTGGTAATATTCGTTGTTGTGGTTGTGTAGTTTGGTACAAAAATAATATTTACGTTTATTAATGTCCACAGAAAGAGAAAGCAAGGAATAGCAACCAAAATCCAAACAACAAGACCACTGTTTGTTCAAATGAGCAAAGTTTCTTGATTCTTGGTTTTCTTTTAAAGGCAAATGGCACGATTTCCATTGTTGCTGAACATAAATTCTTGAAATTTTGAATGAATGATGTTATGATTAGGAAATGTTGTAGTGATTCACCTGTAATTTTATTAAATGAAATTTTCACTGATGTTTTAATGACATTCAATTTTTCTACTTTAAACTTTTATTCGTGAAACCAAAAGGCAGGCAACCTAAAAGTATGCTTTACTTTTTGAACATCGCTGCAATGAATAGTTTTTGAAGTTGCATTGCTCGAACTCTCAACGCGCACTCAACGTGATTGATGAGCCAAGCGTTGAACAAAATTCACAGTCAATGGGTTCTTTTTTATAGATCAGTACTTTTTTTTCAACTGTGCTATGGAAGAAGTGCTGCTTTTTAAAAGTGCATTAGTATGTGGCGAAAAAAACAGGTTAAAAGGAATTTTTCAGAAGCTCGTCTAAAAAGTTAAAAAGTTACTGCTTCTCTGCGATATATATTTTTTTTTTTTGATTTTTTTATCCTCAGCTGCTATTTTATACTTAATTCAATTGGCAGTAGTGAAAATGCAAGTTTTTCGAAGAAAAGCAACGTTGCCATACTCGTATAGACGATGAGTTTGATGAAAGAAACATCTGCTAAAAGTTTGTAAGTTTAATACATTCGATATAGATTCCAATAGAGTTGCAACTTCATATTGCACATGGTATTGGTTAAAGGAAGCTTAAAGATATGCTAGCAAAAAGTTATATGTAAGAAAAAACAAAGAAAACTATATTTTACCTATTGAAGCACAGAAAGTGTTTAGATTTCAAATAAACAATGCCAAAGACGATATATTTCAGAGGCTTTGCAATATCAGCAAAAATGTTTATTCCGTGAATATATCAAACCTACTCCAACTTTCACTCAAAATATGAATGTGACTTGGCGGAGTAACAGCCCAATGTGCACAAAAACGGATGCGGATCCGTAACGGATCCGAAACGGACCTCATAAACGGAAAAAAACCGGAATCCGCTTTTTTTATTATTAATATAAAAGGCAGTTTTCAAGATATTTTCGATAAACAAATACAGTTCTCTACTCCTTTTTTGTTTTTTTACATATCTTTAAATTAAAAAAATAAAAAAAAATTTAAAAAAATGTGTCGTCGCCGGAGTTTGAACCTGTATCTTCACTCTGCTTATCCAATAGTTGTTGCATGGGTAGTTTAACAACATCAGCCACCGCATTAATTATTTTCTGCTGGCTAAAAGTATATTATTTGAATTAGCAATCGACAACTGCTCAAAAGTAATTTTCACTTTTTCATTTTGATAGAGAAGCAATTAAATTTAACTCTGTCAAAAAAATAATGGAAGTAGCAGTGGCATGGCGCAGGACTCGCAGATTCAATTCTGATCATTGGCAGGTAAAAATAAAATTAAGCTTCCTTTATGTGGTTTCTAATCATATTCACTTAATAAAACTAAGTTGAATAGCATTAAAAGAAATAAATGGAAAATAAGTAAATATTCAAAAAAAATTAGATTTGGGGAAGAATAAAAAAAATCTTTTATTTGCGTTAATTTTTATGTACATTAAAATCTGCATTATTAAAGAAAAAGGTTGTCTCGAATCCGTTTTATTTAGAAAAACGAATCCGAAGCGGATGCCGTTTTTTTCCTTTTTTGAGGTCAGTTTCGCATCCGTTACGGATCCGGCAAAGCGGACGATCTTTCCGTTTTTTCGAGAGGAATTTCATCCGACAACGAATCCGAATAGGATCCGAAACGGAATCCGTTTCGGATAAATAGTCCACAGGAACGGATTCGTTTGGCACATTGGGAGGTGGTGTTTTTTTCCCGTGGAACAAAGTTTTAAGATGGCATACTCTATCGTCTCTGATAATGATTTAAGACTAAAAACAAAACATCTAAATTTTTGTCCAAATTTTCAGAGGAATTGATTTTCAATAATATTTAAGTAGATATATATTTATATATATATATATATAGAAACGTTTCAAACGAAGCCGCGGGTCACAAGATTCTTAACATAAAAAAGTGGTTTCATTCAAAAAGATTTCTACTAGTTAATGTATTGCAAAAAGATAAAAAAATTATTAAAGGAAATAAGAAATTAAATAAAGATATGAGAAAATTTTATGATGAAACAAAATCATCTACAATACAATCTCAACAGATAACTTGATCTTTATTGCAATTATAAATGAATGATGTGGATTTTCACATTATGTTTTTACCTTCTCAAATAAAAATCTTTGAAATTTGTTCGTCAAGCTAATTACTTTCAAGAATTTTGTTTCTTTGTATTGTATTGTAGTCTTATCTTTTATCTGATCATATATCTTTAACTATATAATAAATATAGTAAAAACTGGCATTTGGTTCCAAAAGTAGCTTATTAAATAAGAAATAGATAAGAGACGTGTGAAATTGGTATTAGAGGTATTTTCATTTCAACCTTTTGTTCGTAATGCAAATAGTGAAGGATTATCATATAGAATTCAGAATAGCTACTGTCAATACTTTAACATAATAGCATAACCATTTTCGATTTTTTTCCCCCATCCTCTGCCTTTTATTTTCCATTTGTTATGTATGCCATAAGATAACCTATAGTTCAACTAAGAAACAACGATTAATAAATCTCTTCACTGTAATCTTCTTTTTTAACGTATGACTCACGTCTTTTAAAGAAAGTTGAAGCACTCAAAAAGACCCATATTGGAGCCGCCATTTTAAAAGTTCCAAAAGCTCAAACTAGCCCATAAAGAGAAACGAATACGGCTGGACCAATTTTAATGACCTCTGCTTTTTGGGTTCGTCTCCGCAGTAAATAGCATATAGGCTATAAATGTTTTATTTAGGGTGCATATTTAGGGTGGCCAACATAAAAAAAAATTTTTTAAAATAACGAAGATTTCATAATTGTTTTTTAAATGCTATTTATGGTCTATGGAAGATTTTTGCAAAGTTTGGTTTAGAAAAATGGGCGATGAAACGCCCTCCAAAATAAAATTCATCATATCTCATCAACTGCTTGACACAGATGAATGGGACTTGGTACATATGTATATATAAGGTACGGGAAAAAGGAAGTTCCAAAGGAAAAAATGGGCGGTATCACGCCTCCCATATGCGAATAAAATAACATTTTGTATATGTGTATCAGCAACTATTTGATGCAGATAAATGAGATTTGGCACGTATTAAAGACCAAAATATAACAAATTAAGCTCATCGTCCCACCTACCAGTTACTGTTGTTTTGTCACTGTTAGGGCCTACATACACTCCGCGCCACTGGAATAGCACACCCTTTGTGCTCTCAATACAACTACCAATAACTCACTTCCTCTAAAATGGGTAGAGGAACAGGATTAAGAGAGGCGGAAAAAGGCAAAATCAAAGCCTACAAGGATATAGGCCTATCTGTTGCGAAAATAGCAAAAAAAATTAAAAGGAGCCGAAAAGTTATATCTGCATTTTTGTCTAACGAATCTAAATATGGAAAAAAACATGAATGGACGACATATTTTGAGAGAAGCTTCAAATTCGCACCACTCAATAGCGAAGATAAGGCAAAAAACTGGCGTTAATGCAAGCTTAACCAATATCCGTCGTGTCATTTCGAAAGCTGATCACATAAAGCGATTAAAAATAAAGAAAAAAACCACCTCTTAATCCTGCCCGTAAGGAGCAACGCCTCAGTTTTTGCCACGCTAACATGACCTGAACTGCAGAATGGCATCATATTGTCTTTTCAGACGAGAAAAAGTTTAATTTAGAGGGCCCCGATGGCTATGGTTATTACTTTCACGATTTACGAAAGGAGAGCCATCAATTGGACAGCCTACACAGTCGGGTGGGCGGTGTCATGGTGTGGGGAGCGATCTCGTACCGTGGAAATTTCAACATGACAATGCGCCAATCCACACCGCTCGGACCGTCAAATCTTATATAGACAGTCAAACTGTAGCGCTTTTAAACTGGCCACTATACTCACCAGACCTGAACATTATCGAAAATGTTTGGGGGTAGCTCGCCCGATAAATCTATGGGTTTGGGCAACAATATTCAACTCTACCTGAACTTATCCAAGCCATCAAACTTGCCTGGGACTCCATTCCACTTAGCTATATAGCCAAATTGTATGAATCAATTCCAAACAGAATCTGTGAGGTGCTGGTCAACAAAGTGGGTTCAACCCACTACTAAAAAAAATTAACTTGTTTAAAATGTTCAAATTAATGTGAAATAAAATTAATAAAAATGTTTGAAACATGAAACTTTTCATAAACGGCTTTTTTTAGGGGGTGTTTTATTCAAGTGGCGCGAAAATTATGTTAGTTTTAATCAATAAATTTATCTAAGAATGCATATAAAATTAGCTGTTCTAGATATTACAACAACTATTACTGCATTAGATTAAGAATTAAAAAAGCATACTTATTTAAACAAATTTCTATTTTCTTACGTCTCCGGTTCGGAAATTATTGCAATTGAAAACATAAATATTATATGTGCTATTCAAGTGGCGCGGAGTGTATATGTGAAAGAGTAGGGACAAAAGTTAGTTTCACTAGAAAAATGGGCTGTTTCGATTTTACATTCCATCGCATGCGTACGCACAATATCGCGCCACCTACCGGAAAGGGCAGGACAACATCTGCAGGGACAGCTAGTAATGTTATCAAAATACTGGCTCGCAGGCCAGGCTTCTTTATATTATATTCTTGCAAATTCTGTGAAACAAGCTGACGTTTGAAAATTGCTTGAATGCTCTTAATAAAACTCATGCGTGGGATCTTCTATAAACCGAAGAAATATAAGAATAATTTTTATTTAAAATCTTTTATTTAAAATCTTATTGGAGAAGTTAATGTTTAGGTAAAAAGCATAAAATTGTGGAATGTTTCTGAGCGATTTTTGTTCGAATGTTCTTTCCTACATTGTCCTATTATCAAATTTTATAAAAGCGTATTATTTACTTCTTTTGAATTCTCATTGATGGCAGCAAATATTTGGCACAATTGCTGCTATTACCGGAGAAAATTGTATAAAACTTGCAAACAAAACTTTCCAAATAAAATTTTTTCTGGGAAACGAAATGTATAAACTCTTTTGCGCATTTGGTGCAGTTTTTCCGCACCATTCGGATATTCGAGTTTTCGCATTATTTGTCTCAAACTCTAAGAATGAAGTAGAACGTAGCTATTCTTCGACTGTTTGTTGATTGCAAAATTAGCACATAACAACAATTTGCTACAAATTTATAACTGAAACTTTTCTGCAAATGCAAGTGCAATTTTCACAAGTTGCAAGTTTTTTACTGCTTATTACCTTTTCTTTTCTTTGACTGAAAGTGTGAGGCGCGTAAAGTTTTTCTTTTGAAAAGGCACCTAACGAATGCCAACCAAATTTTTAAGCCAAACAAAATTTCAACTATTTTTGTTGTTGAGTGCGAAGTATATTTGTTTGTCTGAATGCAGCTTTCTTGATGTATTTTTGCGTGTGAGCTTAAGTGTTTTTATGTCAGCATGTGGGTTGCCACAACGAAATAATTTAACGTTAAGTTTCCGCACTTTTCTTTTCTTTAATTTTCAAAAGAAAACTGCAACATTTCCATAGAAAATGTTTGTAAGTGCATGTGAGTGTTTTTGATGCATAATATGCTGGAAATTATTTGCAATGGAATTAATAACGATAATTTCAAAAATATTTTAAATTCAATTGCATACTTTTGGGAAAAATTAAGAGATAATTTTTATTTTAAAAGCAGTGCCCGTACATAGGCAAGAAGTTAAAAAAAAAGTAATCGCAATATATTTTTATGTATGTAGGAATCGAAAGATATTGAAATATATAAAATGTTACTAGTTACTAAGACATTGGATCATATCACTACAAAAAACTAAATAAAGCAAATGCTTTTGCATACTTTTGGGTGCATCGTATAGTTTTTTTTATATATTTATTCAGATGTGACTCAATAGTCAAAAAGCAGACATTCGATGGTAAATACTTTTTTAGCAAAGGTTAACTAAGTTATCAAGATGCCAAAAGGGAGGTATCCACGCACCAAAACTTATATTTATCTTCAGCTTAATTTTTTAGAAAATCACAGAAAAGGAAAGAAATTTAACCTCACTCTACTTGCTGTGATTAATACAAAGTTTAAATTAAGATCTCGAGTGAAATGCAAAAAATGTACACAGCATCCAGTAGAAGGACAACTGCTCCTTCTTAAACTTTTCATTTTAAAATTGGCAAAGAAATCGCCTCTTTTGCTTCTTGCAACAAAACACAAAAAACATCAACATAGATGCTTTATTAAAAAACTTCACAACTGACGTCATTTGTGACGAACCAACTCGCACTCTCTCAAACACTTTGTTTGTGCTTCACTTAACACTTTATGTGCCGCAGTGCTTTTTTAATCCTTTCTGCTAGTCGCCGTCGTCGTCGAATGAAAAATTTCTTATTTATGCAAATTTCTTGTGCACGAATCACGATGGCAAGCAAAAACTTTACTTTAAGATTAACTTAAGCAGACGCACATTTAAACTCACATATTCTTTGCCGAGCACACGCCCACCGAATGTCCAAACTACACTCCAAGTGTTGACAATTTACCCAGCCAACATTTAAAGGATGGTAGAGTCATCTATTTCAAGGTGATATACATATTTATAACTCTTCTATAACAGCTTCTTTGAGATTAACATATTTATTTTGCATACTTTTAGGCAAATAAAAATGCCTCAATGCATAAATTTTTGGCGTTTATATGTCCAAGCCCATATATTAATCCTATATGATATATGACTAACACAACCAAGTCATTTGGACAATTGTTCTGTGTTGTAGATCAATTCGAAACTATCAGACCGAAACATACCTACATATGTATATGTATGCCATTGCCCAGCAGGCAATTGAGCAAGGCCTTCCCCGGAGAAGGCCTGCTAGCACTGCTCCGATTGTAAGAGGCCTTCTCAAAACTAAATTTTCATGTAAATAACAAAAAAAAAATTTTTTTTTTTTTGCTATGATTTTTGTTTTTATTTACAATCTGTCAATATTAACAATAAGTAAATTTTATAAGTAGTGAAATTTTAATTAGCAGAATAGTTACACTGCATTGAGTGTATACTCATGAAATGCTATTATGCCTTACCACGGCAGGCGTGCTATTATGCCTTCCCACAGCTATAAGGCCTTCCCTTAGCAGCAAAGCTATAAGGCCTTCCCACAGCAGCAGTGCTATAAGGCCTCATAATAGAAGGCAAAAAAGAAGGACTTCATGTATTTTTTTATTTCATGTATTGCAATGTTTTATGATTCGACATTACTTTTTGTCATTTGATTGTACTTATACTACATCAAAAGTTGATACATGGTTAGAAGTAAAGAACGGTGTGCATGTTGCTAGGTTGGTCTTCTGTTTCATGTCATGTTAAAGTGGTAGAGTGTTTGTGTATTCAATGTGAAATTATAAATTTAGAAAACGTCACAAAAAATAAACATTAAAAATATCAACGCATGGGAGGTTGACGCAGATAAAAAAAAAACATTTAACTAAGAGTCTCACGACGTATTAAGATTTAATTTTTTCAAAGTACTTCTGTGACCCCTTCTACGGTAAGCGCTCTTGAAAGGGCTCTTGACGCAAGCGATGCAGGAAGACCTGCTTGAGGAGTATTTCCAACAGGCCTGCAAAAGAGGTGGCAAGGCCTTTATCTTACCAAGGAAGGCCTGCAAGCTCCTGCCCTTTCCTACTGGGTGTTTACGTGTGAGGAACATTACTCGTTAGCTGTGTTTGTTTACTTTTGTAGCTACAATTTTGATTAAGTTTTTATTTAAATAATTGAGAGAAGGATTTACATATACATACATAAAAAGTAAGCAGACAAGTTTGGATATTTAAAAACTTAATTAACTCAGCCAAGTGTCAAAAAACTTAAGCTATCAAACGGAAAATATCTTTGGCAATAAGGAAAAACAGCTTAAGTCAATCTGTGATAACAAGGCAAAGCAACATAAGTTCTGTGTATGAGCATCTAATTTACTCTGTTTCGCTTTGTCGATAGAGATCGACGTAAGCTGTTTTCCCTTATTGCTACAGATATATTTTGATACGACCGTCTAACTTAAGAAACCCAAAACAAATTTTAGTTCGTAAAAAACTTATTTTACTATGTGGTATTTTTTATCGAATTTTAACCAATTTTAATGAACTTTTTTTTTACTATTTTTACATATTTCAGACGCGAGCAAAAGAAGCACGATGGTTTCGGTAATTGATATATGACTCTTCCGCAACTAAAAATGTTTGCTGGGTAAGTGCTTGTGTGAAGAAAGTCACGTGGTGTTGGCTTGATTTTTAAGTTTAATTTTCATTTCTTCTTTGGCTTTTTCTCTCGAGATGCTAGTGCTTCTGCTGATGATGCTCTGGCTTCGTTGTATTGCATTTTTTAAGCGCTTTTGATTGACATAATCTCTTTGGCTAAGCTGACAGCGCGCGCGTGAGAGCGCGACAGCAAGCGAGAATTAAGAACTTTAAAACAGACGGAAACTTTCTAATTAAAATAGATTTTCTTGGTGGCTAATTTTAATTACAAAGTTTAATTTTTCCTTAAGGCAAAGTATTATTCTTGTATAAGAAAAACGATGAAAAGTATTTACATATATTTATTTGAAATGTTATATGCATCGTGTTTATGTACTGTAAATGTCACCAAATATAGTGAATTAAACTTTAATGTGACATCTTCCTTTTAAAAAGTCTATGGTGATGTCGATGACTTAGCATAGGGACATTGATGGTAATAACAATACTGATAAAAAGGATAGGCAAGGGGCTTCACAAATATCTAAGAATAAAGTAGGTGTCGGCTTGCAACTTTCAAGGTGATAATGAAAGCCGATATAGTAAAATCAAAAAAAAAGAGTGGTACAAGGTGGTCCCAAGCCTCAACATGGAATATATCAAGGTGAATCTGGCCGAAATAAGACGCTAAGCGCTCTCTAGCGCTAATATTCCGCAATAGACTTAGTGCCTGGTCTGTTGTTGCTGTGAATACTGGGCGCTGTGTCATAGACATACGGAAAGATTAGGACTTCAGTCTTTTGACTTCTGTTGAAGTTAAGGAGTATGATAACATTAAACATTTTCTTTGGTTTTGCACCGCACTTGCTAGGAGACGAAACAAAACATTTCTTTCTTATTTGATGACCTGTATGACCTTAGACAGATTAGTATGGGTCAGCTCAGTGCTGGATTAAGGTAGGGCTAAGAGGAGCTATAGCTTCGAGCCCCGAGGTTAAGATGACTTCATTATGTTTTGAGCGATACGAAAGATTAAGTGCCCTTTTGTCGCACCGTGAATATATATCACAAAAGCCTCGCCATTTCAATGATTTTTGCAATTAACAATAGCAAAAATTTATTTTTTTAAATTATTTACAAACTAATGTTTTAGGTATGACGCCACTGGATAAGAAAGGGCTTAATTGGTGGTAAAAGTAAATATTCCTAAGCCTGAAAACTTGAGGTATTACCAATTTTCACACCGAATCGGATATTTAAAGCATTATTTTTCTATGTTTTTTTGTATGTGGATATAGGATGTGCAGTAATAGGCCCAACTTGATTCGGTACTAAAATATATGTGTCATCGGGAAATTATCAATTTACGATATCTGTCATCATTGGATTGGGCCAAAAACTTAACAGACACTTAAGATAATATAATTGCAACCTGCATTTGATATCATGAAATGATAGTCAAAATTTCATAATTTTTGAATACGAGAGCTTTGGTAAAATATTTAAAATCTTTCAAGAAAATGCCGTGACGCAGTTAATGCTGAAACGAGTCTGATATACCAAGGAAGTGGAAACTTACATAACGAATGGTGTGTCTTCGGTGTTGGCCATACTGGATGAAGTTGATTGATATTTTTTCCAAGCAGCAACGTTTATAAAAATTATTGCATAGAACGAGATTCGAACTTTTTCAAAACACAAAAGCAACAAAGAAGCTTTCAAGAAACAAATAAATTTCAAAATATTCACTTATACTTTTCTCCGTTTCTTTCTTTTATTTTTTGTTATAACTTTTATTATTTATTGCACTTTTGACAATAAAACTGACAATTTTAGTGAATGTCAAAACAAAAATGTGGTTTCTTTCTTACTGAATTTAAGTGTTGAATAATTTTTGAAAATGAAATAAAATGTTTAGATTGGAGTGTTACTTTATTAAAACCACGTTGTTATAAGCACAAACTTAATTCCAAAACTAAATTAAGTAGGTATCACATTTACGGAAATTTTTTGGTATATATTGGACCAAAAGTATAAGGCATGAGTGCAAATAGATAAGAAATCTCGAGAAGAAGAGAAAATGAATGTAAAGAGTGTAGCGGAAAAACGTAGTACAGACTGATAAGGATAGGCCTAAGATGAAAAAGTTTTTATTAGCTGCTAAAACATATACTTAGCAAGAGGTTTTAAAATGATATTCACTTATATACTCGGTATTTGGTTTTGCAACGAATGATATTTCCGAATTTGGCCAAAGTCTGCAACAGAATTATCGACCTTAAGAGACTAAATTACCGCACACAAGACTTTAGGTAGAGGAGACCAAGGCTGAAAGAATTTCTTTTATTCAGACATTATAGTTATAAGTTATGCACATAAATATACTGAAAGATCAAATTTCATAAATAAATTTGAAATGTAAATGTTTTCCTTCATTTTAATTTTTGCAGATTTTTCTTCAGAAAAATCGTGCAAAATACCAAAAAACTTGAACAATCGATTGTAAATAAATTTGCCAAAAAAAAATAAATTATTTTTATAATGGAAAATTAATTACCATAAAATAAATTTTGAAACGCAGATAAATTTTAGCTCAAAATGCAAAAATTGCTTTGATATTTGATATGCAAAGTCTTCCAAAAGCAAAAAATTTGTAATGGAGATATTAGATTTTGCGCATTTTTTTTTATGAAAAGTCGCTAAAAATTGCGTCAGTCTTTTTTTTAACTTAAATTACTTTAAAAGGGTCAATTTAAACGCCAACACATGTACCTTTTACAGAATATTTGCTTAGGGAGATTTTGCAATTTTAGCTTTTTGGCCAATTTTTCTTAGCAGAAATAAATCAAACGTTGAAAATTGAAAAGTAACCAAAAAAATTGCTTCAAAGCTCAAAAATAATTTTCACCCAAAATAAATAGAAATATCAGCAAAAATTAAAATTAAAAAACTAAAAAAATTTTCAAAAAAAAATTTATATTGCGTTTACAAAAGAGAAATCGTATTCGGGTACTTTTATAAAAAAAATGCTCTAATTTTAACTCCACTCGTCACTTTACTGCTGTTTATGTGATGTTGGAGAAATAAAGACACCAAAAATAAACAAGATAATAACCAAAGGCAAAAACGAAGGCAATATTTGTTTTTTCCTTTGATTTTATAATTCATTGTTGTTTTTTATCATTAACAATAACACAACAACAGTTACTCAATAATCTCATCCTCACGTTTGTTGTGCACACGAGGGTCAAATCATTCATTGAAATCACAGCAGTTTTTCAACGCTGTACCACAGTAGTGTTCCAATGTTGATTTTGTTGTTGAATGGACTCTCTTGTTGTTGCACTCTCATTGGGTAAATTTACATAGCGCGTAGCGTTGGTGCTTTTTATTTGTCCAATCTTTCTAAATGCCTTGATATTTCTCGTCGGAAGTCTAGCTAACAATATATGTATTACTGCTAGCACAGAGTGTCAGAACTACACGTTTTATTTGTTGGGTATTAAAATGGACTGTCACTATACATTAAAAAAAAACTAATTGAACAATATTTTGATCGAATTGTACAGTCTTAGCAGAAACCGATATTTTTTTGTGTGAAATTTCACAAATCGGTCAATGCTTTTTAACAAACATGACAGAGACTACAAATGGAACAATTTAACCTGGTAATTGGTGACATATGTTTCGGCTATTACCACGTATATACATATTCACATACATATATACATAGCCTCATCAGACCAGTTTTGGTTAATTTGTACACGGATTTGAGCCCCGACCATTCCATGAATTATGTTTGGACAGCCGCTCTTAACACTTGAGCCATGAAGGGAGTTCTCCAAGACGTGTACAAATTAACCAAAACTGGTCTGATGAGGCTATGTATATATGTATGTGAATATGTATATACGTGGTAATAGCCGAAACATATGTCACCAATTACCAGGTTAAATTGTTCCATTTGTAGTCTCTGTCATGTTTGTTAAAAAGCATTGACCGATTTGTGAAATTTCACACAAAAATATCGGTTTCTGCTAAGACTGTACAATACGATCAAAATATTGTTCAATTAATAAATAATAACAGTCGACTAATAACAAATAAAATTTCTTAAAAATAAACTTTTAACGAAAACAAATACAATTGCGCCCAGTATAGCGTGCCACCGAGCACGTTGTGTTAAGGTTCATGGATCTATGTTAATACTGGAAAATTACTCGACGTACAGAAAAAACTAAAACCGCTTTTTTCATTACTTCATGAACTCTTCAGAAAAATAGTACACAAGCTATCCCAAAGAAGATTTTTGTAATACATACACAAATTAGTTTTCTTAAAAGCTCACAAAGCAAACAATACAATCTACGAATCAAGTATTTTGTTTGGAAATTTCGAGTAAGGTATATGTGTATATAAAAAAACTTTAAGTACTAGGAACAGCAATAAGAGTACTACTGAAAAATATGTGAGTTAATTACCTAATAGAAGTCACTCAATTTAATGCTCTAGTTCTATTATGTTACAATTATGAGATAACCAATCTTTTGTTTTTTTTTGTTTGCAAGTACTACTCTAAAGGAACTATCTAAATATGTACTGTTTTCTAGAGGGTGTTCAAGATGCCCCCTTCTATACAAGTTTTGACTGACAATGAACTAGGGAATCGAATCCTAGAGTATGACTATTCAGAACTAGAAAACCCTGTATATATGAACTATATTACGAACACAAGGTTTAAGGTGATTCTAATTTGGGAAATCATTTATTTTAGCTCACATTTGTCATTTTTCTTATAGCAAATAGTGATGAAATAAGAATTATGTAAAATATAAGTGTCGCTCCGCTCGGAAATGGCTTCGGAGACAAAGCTATCGGAAGTTCAGGATAATAAGCTACAAAATTTGTGCGAAAGTTTTTGAAATCTAATGCTAGGTTTTCTGAAACTTTCGCCGAAAAGTTTAGCTTAATAATCATTTTTGAAATGAATTGAGCCCTCATTTTACTGCTCTTTCCAGTGAATCAAAATTTTCAACAAAAAAAAGCACTATTTTAAAATAATGTTGAAAATTATATTTCCATACATTTGTGCTTCGCTATAAGTCTCTTTCCCTCTAAATTAAGTGCTGGATCTAGTTGCGATGTTTTATATACTATTAATATTTACAAAATACTGTTTTTTTTATGACGATATTAAATAATTCAATTCTAAATAATACATGTATGTATGAATGTATTTACAAAAATATGTTGAATTCACACCGTGTGGAACACTTACGCTGATTCTGGAATGACGTAAAGGTTTGAGTGATTCCTAGGCACATCCTTTTGATTCAGTTTGTTTTTATTTTTTTGCTAAATAATTCAGCAAATTCGAAAAATACACTACTGCACAACTTTTTAAATATTACTGCACAAAAATTATGCAAAAGTATTTAATCACCAGTGTTGCCGAGTTAGCACTTCTGTGCTATTGGTAACGGAGTTGGGTGCCCAGTTTCATAGTAACACACATAGTAACAAAAGTGGCACAGTTGCAAATATTTCTCTCTCTCCATAATTTTTTCTTCTTGAGTTGTCAAAATTGACAGCAAAAAGCTCTGAACATTCATAATTTTGAAAACGGAAAATAATATTGATCGAAAAAATTGTCATTCAAAGCATGATTCAATTAACATGGTATCATCTAAATGATGAAAATTCCTCGTTATTAAGTGATGATTTTGCGACCTCTTTTATTATAAAATAAAACTTTTTCAGCAGGCTCTAGGTCCAATTTTAATGAAAAACTATTTTTTGTTTATCATATTAAATTTTATTACCAATATTTCGACTACCATTGGTAGTCATCTTCAGGGTAATCTGTTTAAAAAATGTTACAACAATTAAAATAAAATAATATAAACAAAAACAGCACAAAAAATAACTTACGTATGTCAGGATCAAATAAATAATTACTTTAAAAATAAATAATTACTTAAAACTAACAACGCGGTGGACAAAACAAAAACATAAATATTGCACAGAAATATTGCACACAATTTTAAGTTTTTGTAAACAAATCACAGCTGATCTTAATGGTGATCTCTCGTCCACTGATATTACTTGTTTTGTTTTGTTATTATATATCTGTAGCTTTGAGCAATTCTCTCTGTGTCCGTTTTAAAGTTTAATCGTTGTGGGTGTGGTGTATTAATTATGTGGAGCATTTCTAGAGTATAGCGTTTGATGTAATTTGTCTCTTGTTGTAATATCTCTACGTTGTCAAAGTCAGCAAAGTGTTGGTGTTTTGTACAGTGGGCCGAAAGAGCTGTTCTCTGCTCCATTGGTTTGTCTCGTGACTTATGCTCAGATTTGTGTGATGAAATTCTTGTCCGTAGTTTGTTTTTAGTTGTCCCCACATATGTTTTGTTGCATAAGTGGGACCCGTCTCCTTTGCATGTTATTTTATAAATTACGTTTGATTTGTCGTATTTGTCTATTTTGGTTTTTGTATTGCTGTATAGTCGTTGAAGTGTGTTGTTTGACTTGGCCGCTACTATGTATTTTTCCCTGTCCACAATGCCTGCTCTGGAAAATCGTTCTGACTGGCACCAGAAGCCTACAGCATCGGGACGACTGATAAATTTTTACTCTAGACATCCGAAAAGAATAATAATGAACACAGCGAATAACTTTATACGACGAGTTTTGAACATTTCGGATCAAGTATTTCACAAACAGAACATCAGTAAAATTAAAACAATATTGCATCAAAATAACTTCCCAAAAAAGACCACGGAAAAATTGATTACAAAATACTTCTCACAGATGACAAAAGAAAACGATAAATCACCTAAGGTCTACAGATTCCTCGTTATTTTTAGTTCTACCTTACCTGACAAAGCAGCTTAGATGGCATAGATAAAAAAAAAATTTACGTATTATTTAGATCTTGTTTTCTTTTGTTAATTCTTGACAGCGGTGGAGCCACTTTCGCGAAAGCATTAATTTGAGTTTGTACAGTAAATTAGAGCATAATACACCTGCGCCCACGAACAAGTTACCAATACGTATTTTTGATTTCAAACAATTGCATATTTGAATCTTTCTTATAAATCTTCGGAATTTTTCGTAAAAGCTAAGTAGCTTAAAATTAAGTAGAAATATGCAATTTTCCCTTGAAAATATTAATAAATAAATAAATTAAATAAGCTGTGGCAGTATCGCACGAAAACATGCCTGTGGAGCATTTTTTCAATAAACATTTATTTTAACGCTTACTAATCCTAAATAATTATTTTTTCTTTAACACAATTCTCTGAACGATTCAGATGTACAAAAAGCACTGCAGCAGCTAAACGTGCTTGTAAATCTTGTTGACTTACATCATGCGCCCATTCGACACGTCCCCAAAATTTAATTTGATATTCCTCTTCAAGACGTGCCAATGTTACAGCTTTTTCAACCGATATTCGCTGGTCAATAACGGCGCATGTTAGCACAATGGATTTCAGTGTGTCGACAGCAAAAACAAAGCCTTGAAAGAAATCAACATGATTTAGCCTTAAAATAAATCTACTGACATGTTACTTACCATGCAATATTTCATCATTATAGGATAACAGAAATTTTGATATTTTCATTTTGTCCTCTGCCGAGACATGTGGCGGCGTTATATTCATCGTTTTTTGAAGATTGGTTTCATAGCGCTTATTAAACCAATCAATAAGAGGATCCCATTCATTGCGCTGTAAATCGCTGAGATCTTTTTCGTCCTATAGTAAAGAAATTTTATTATTAAAAATTAGAATCGTATCACATATTTTAAAAACAGAAGGATATGCACGGTATTCAAAGGGAGGAATTAAATGATAAAATTGAAACACATTATTTTTTGACTTTTAAGTTCTCTATTTGAACACCGTATAAACATCAGACTATGTACACAGTGAAATCGCATTATAGTTCGAACATCAGAATATTTTTGTTCTGTATGAGAATCCTTCTCGAAAAGCAACATAGTTTAAAACATAATCGCCCAAATTATTACAAGAAATGCGACTAAAAACTGTTTAACTAAATAGACTAAAAATTTCATGGAAACGAATAAAGTTTTCATCCGAAATCCATGGAAGTTATTTGGCAATTTTCAATGATATTATGTACGAAATTATGTTTTTCTTTTGGGCAAAATCAGCCCCGCGACTAGAAAAATATGATAAAGCTTTTTAATGAAACATTTATTAGTCCGGTAGAGCAGTAAATCGTAGATTGGTACTTTGAGCTAAAATGTTATGCAATATAAGCATTAGAATTGAATTTAATTTGAATTATATTCAAGCCCAATTTATTATAGCCTCTTACGTCATACTGGAATAGCACTGTATCAGTTGGTACGAAATTCAGCAAGTAATTCACTACATCCGTCTTTGTGTGATTATTTGGATTATCCAACGCAGTAAAGCACAAAGCGGATAGATGCATTTTAGAGCGTTCAATATGTTCCCGCTGATTGTTGAATTCAGTGGCCACTGCAATTGCTAACGGTTCACTTTTCACTGTGAACAGCGTTCCCTTTGGTGTTTTTAGCTTACGGTTATCTAATGTTACTTCATATTTTCCATCATTGTATAGCACAGAGGTCTCTTTATAAAAACGCTTGGGTAGCGCAGCTTGAAAATAAATATTAAATAAACATTAGTAGAATCTTAGAAATGGTCAGTGCTTCTGTGGATTTCTTACCATAGCAGCGCTTTGTCAACTGCAATTCTGATTTTAAGCGGATAGCCAATGAGGTTCGCAAAATTTTAAAAGTACTGTGCATAATTTTTGATTAAATAGTCTATAATTATTTAAGTTTTTCTATTGCAATTATTAAAAAATTTTAAACAACTGCGCGCGTGCTGCATTACAATATGTCAAATAAATTTTAAAATGTCAAAATAATTGATTACAGAAATGTCTACGGAGCAGCATTGCCATATGTAAACTTTATTTATTTGTGAAAGTCTAAATTAGGCTCAGCTCGAACGAGAGTTTTTCTAATTCGCGTAACAATCAACTCTATATTAGTGAATTAAATAGAAATTTCCTTTCTAACATGCAAATTGAAAAATTCTTCACATGTGATTTTCAGTGTACTACGAAATTTGGATTTTAAAAAATTTCATTTGATATCTTTTGACTGTACCCGTGTCCCATTTGATATCGTTTTACTCTTATGAGTAAATTTTGACAATTCTGAAGTGAATTAAAAGTGTCAAAAGTAGATCCCACGGTAATTGAAAAATTTGACAAGTGATAGGAATTCAATACCACCTTTAAAAGTTTTAAAATATTATCGAACAGTGAAAGAAGAAATAAAACGAAACAACATGATTTTTTTCGAAACGCTGGAGCAAGATACGCAATAGAGTTTCTCTTTTTGAGTTGCCATTGCGCGTCTTGCTATAACATATTGAAGATATCATGTCCTGTCGTTGTTTTTTTCTCGTACTCGCGTTTTGTTTCAACTGTGTTTAGAGCTTAATGCATGTTGTCGTTTATTGATAGACATTTTTTCGCTGTGAAGTTGGCTGCTTTTTTGGATGTTTCATATTTTAAGCTTTATGTGCGTACACTTAAAAATCATGGAAGGAACAAGTGTGCTTTCAAAAAACTGGATTTTTGTTTCACTTTCTGCGCGATTATATGTCAACGTTTACACGAGCAAATTCGGTCTGAGAAATTCTTGTCTATTCTCTTTTGTGAATTTCTTTTGCGTTTACACACGGAAACTAGAATTTGTTTGTGCAAGAAAATTTCAAAACAATTACTGCGTCAACCCTCCACAACAAACGTAAATTCAAAGCATAATATCAGCTAAAGAATAGAACGAAAGGGATTTCGCGTGTACGACAAATTCTGTACACCACCCTTTCGTTTTTCCCTTCTTGCCTACAAACAGGAAAACTTTCTTTCAAGAGTTTCCTCGTGTAGAAGCTGTCTATGCGGCATCACTGCGTTTACAGCTCTCTTTCCATATTGAACCTTGTATACAGAAGCGTTGGTCAAAAACTTCCAATGACAAAAAACTTAAATTAAGCTGGAATACACCAAATTTATATCAAAGCTTCAATAAGTGTCTCATTTTATGGGGCGATATACTGTACGAAATCTTAATGGTTCTTGCAACTGCCAAACCCGTTACCATAGTGCAAAGCCCTGTGAAAGCGAACGCGCCGCATTTAATAGCGTATGAAGTATACATGAAGTCTGCTGTTCGTGACTGCTGACGATGCGTATGTCACCGGTGACAATTGATGTTTCAAATTTGGTCATGCTAGCATATCATTTATATATGGAATAAAATTTATTAGCCAGTTCGTCCGAATTATTTCTTTTGATTGGCAATACTTACATCTCTACATTTTAAATCTACAGAAGTGCAGCCAACTTCATAGCGAAATGTGTCTACCAAGAAACGCCAAGAACGACAAGACATGAAAAATCTGCATCTACGAAGAACTGTAGTGGCGGCAATATTTTGTAACTAGCAATTTAGCGAAAATTAGAGGCAATAGAATATATATTGGTAAGTAAATTGAAAAATTAAACAAAAACAATCCATTAAATTAATAAAAACTGTTAATAAAGCTCGATTATACTAAAATAATATTGAAAACTTTAAACAACTTTTGCAGTGTCAAAATGAGCGTGGAGGAGGAAGTCTTCAAAATTCAAAAGAAAATGAGCAAAATCACAACAAACGATGGAACCGTAAGTAAAATTAATACGTAGAAAAGCTGATGAAGCAATAATTGGATATTATACTCGTGAGTCTATTTGATAGTGCTTACGGTGGCTTTTTAGGGAAAACCATGGACTTTCGCTGCGTTAAAAATTTTTACCGAACGCTACGGTGTTCATTTAAGGAGAACGCGAGTTTTGTACAGGACATGCACATTTTTTATATTGGAAATTATCAAAATATTAAGATAGTTTTTTCTCGGTTTGAGCTGAATCAGTCAAAGTAAATGTAAACCTGGTTGTACCTCAGATTATTGTCTTATTACGATTTTCATTTCATTTACACAATTCAAGAAAGATAAATAAGGTCCCTTTTGATGTTTTCCAAGAGCTCCTTATAATTTTTGCCTTAAAGTTTAGTTCAATTAAAATTTGCTAACTTTTGCAGAAATGAAATTGTTTCATTGTAATAATCAATAATTTTGCAAAGCTTTAATTTGTTTAAACATGGAACTATAAAGATGGTTATTTGTCTGGCCATCACTAAAACTGAACACTCAATGATTTTAGATCAATTTCCTTATATTGAATGGTACATTGATATATTTTCCGCCACATGAAAAAACTGCCTGCGCTGTATTACCTACGCTCAATTTACGAGATTGATTCCTAGTGAAAAGTTGGAGCGCTATAAAAGGTACATCAAACTGGTAAAAATATAACGTTACCAAAGACTTATCTTCCACCAGGAACCCAAAAATTGTTTGATAGTAAAATTCGAAAATTTTCTACTTATTTTTGGAAATTTTCCAAAATATGACTCGCGATTTCAGAGTAATTATACGTTTAGTATTTGCTCTTCCGCTTTTATTTTGCAAAAAATACATTTTGTAAACGGTTCAATACAGTAATTCAAACACTAACGTTTTGTCCATAAGTTGAGTCTTGTTTTTGTATTTTTCTCTATCATAAGATATAAATTTAAAATACCTTCTAAATTTGTGTTCATCTGCAGGGTCAAGAACAAGCACTGGACTTGCTGAAGACTTTGCAAACGCTCAGCATCAATTTGGAGATTCTAACGAAAACACGCATTGGTATGACTGTAAATGAATTGCGCAAGAGTAGCAAAGATGAAGAAGTTATCTCATTGGCTAAAACACTCATCAAGAATTGGAAACGCTTTTTGGCCGCACCTGGCGCTGGTTCCGGCTCTGGCAAAGATGCTAGCAACAGCACTAGCAATAGCTCTATAAAATCGAGCAGCAAAAGCAGCTCCAGCTCTACTTCATCTAGCAAGGATAAAGAGAAATCAAACTCATCAAGCTCATCCTCCAAAGACAAAGATAAGAAAAAGGATGAAGATAAAAAATCCTCTGCTAGTTCGAAAGATGAAAGAAAAAGCTCACAATCCTCTTTCCCTGCCTCTTCTTCTGGTATGACTGATGCTGTACGTTTAAAATGTCGTGAGATGCTTTGCAATGCGCTTAAAATTGGCGATATACCCGAAGGTTGCCCTCAACCAGAAGAGATGGCCATCGAGTTGGAGGAAGCCATTTATGCTGAACTCAAGAATACGGATATGAAGTATAAGAATCGTGTACGTTCACGTGTCGCCAATTTAAAGGATATCAAAAATCCGACACTGCGTAGTAACTACATGTGTGGTGCAGTTACTGCACAACAGCTGGCGAAGATGACACCCGAAGAAATGGCTAGCGATGAAATGAAAAAGATACGTGAGAAATTTGTTAAAGAAGCGATCAATGATGCTCAGCTGGCCACAGTACAGGGTACGAAGACAGATTTGCTCAAGTGTGGCAAATGCAAAAAACGCAACTGTACATACAATCAGTTGCAGACGCGCTCCGCCGATGAACCTATGACGACGTTTGTCATGTGCAACGCGTGTGGTAATCGCTGGAAGTTCTGTTAATGAAATTTCGCCTGCAATTTTTCATTTGGACGTGCCGCAGCGCCTTTGTGGGTGCTTGCTAAGTAGTTTTTAAAGAAGAAATCCAATTTTTTTTTATCTTACAGTATATGTTGCTGATTCTATTTGTAGTTGATAGAATTTTATTTTTGGAAAATTTGAAGGCATTTTCGTTATTTGGTTGTCGTCATTGATCAGCACCACTACCATCACTAGGCCTGCTGGTAAGCAGTTCTTGCTTAATGTGCGCAACTATTTTGTATTCTTGTAAAAGTAGTTTTAATTTAAATGTAACAAGTATGGACTCATAAAATTATTAAAAAATAACAAACATTTAACTGTTGCAAATTTACAGGAACACAAAAAAGGATTCAGTTTTGCTGACATTACTTGTAAGATAATTAATTTTAGGTTTTCATTAAAAGAAATGGAAGAAACACTACTAGCTGTCAGTAAGGAAACAATTTCAGCTAAGTTAATTTAGTTTATAAAAATAAAATAATTAGGCTGCAACTACCTCATTTTAGAATGAAATTTTTAAATGGATTTTAATTTACATCTATCATCAGAGTTCGACTGACAAGCTTATAGGATAATCTTCAATCAAGCGACATTTCTAGTTAAATTAGCTGGACATTTTAATCTGATCTTCCAAATTTTCGGTTTCAAAATTGAGATTCAATCGGTCAATCAGTTTGAGAACAACATAGTTGACAGCGAGTTGCGGAAATGACAAAAATAAACGTTAGCAACTTTCACAAAATATGAAAATAATATGACTCTGGCGGTAAGATGTTATTTTAAAAAATGTAATATTAAAAAAGTATCTGGAATTTTGCCACTAACGCTCCCAAGGTTGATATTCAAAACTATTAATTCTCTTAAAAAACTTCTTTGTTAATAGAAAGGATGCCTGTAATCTAACTTTTTTGGGTCTGGTTTTTCTTGAAAAGGTGAAGAATCCAACAAAGTCTTTTTCAGTTTTTTTTAATAATAAAACATTGCAAACTTTGCCACCAACAATAGGAATCTCATTTTACAGATCTTTTTCCTTCACTCAAATAAAAAGGTCGTTCGTAAAACACCAGAGCAGTTTAAAAACTATTAAAATAAAATAAACTATTAAAACTGAGAAGGTTAGACGCCGAATAACCATGAATTCTTTTCTATTAAGAGACTAATTTTTTGGCCAAATACGACATTCAGCTATGGAATAGGAAAATTTCACGTTTTATCTTATACAAAGGATCAACGTAATTTAGCTCTCAACTTGCGATTTCGTTTCTTTAATATAAGCTGAAGTATTAAAAATCTTTTATATGAGATATAATGGAACTAAGGACACAGAATCGGGTTTTACGAACGCGAGTTACTAATAAGACTTACACGCAAAACATTGGCCTTGAATGTTTTCGTTAAAGGTTTCAGCGTTGCTGGTTCTTAGTAAAATACTTTTCTTTTTCATAAAATTTAATTGAATAAACGAATTAGATTTTGACTTCGTTTTGCTGAAAGATAACAAAACTGCGTTATAATTCAAATTAACGTTTATCTGTAAATTATTACCATGTGCCATTTCTGCGCCCGTGTACTATATACATATTTTAACGAATACCCGTAGAGTTATAAACACATTTTGTAAAACTTAGTTTCAAACTATACTAAGGGCGTAATTTAATGTTATCTCTTTTTTATCGCTCAATAAAACTTCCCAATGTTCTTACAAATCCTTAAGAGTGTTTTGTACTCTTTCTAAAACCATGAAGAGAAGATTTCACGGCTATAATTCTTGTTTTCAAAAAAATATATATTCAGTATGATAAGCATTAAGTTGGACGTTTACACAAATTAATTTTAGCTATCCAAAAATAATCAAGAGCTATACCAATTTTCAAAAATTACTAAGATTTTCTAATATTTTTTTTGTATTTTTCTTGTTTATATTTGAATCTGCTCTATAGCTTTAGCCCTAACATTGAAAGCTCTTTCTTTTTGTTGCCATGGTATTAAAAATCACCGGACTACAATGAGAGCAGTCGATTTATCTGGTAACGTATTGGTGTGACACGCAATCCGATACTCACGTATCAGATTTTTGGTAGTGATGTACATAAATATGTAGCAACAAAGTAATCAGGTTTAGAATTTTGAAGAGAAAATCACATTGCACTCGAAAGACTCCAAAAATTCGTAAAAATATGTAAAAGTTTGTAATATGATACTTTTACCTTGGTAAATCACGGTTTTTCTGAC
This sequence comes from Meiosimyza decipiens, assembly GCA_963680825.1. Classification (NCBI taxonomy): domain Eukaryota; kingdom Metazoa; phylum Arthropoda; class Insecta; order Diptera; family Lauxaniidae; genus Meiosimyza; species Meiosimyza decipiens. The sequence continues at coordinate 24,675,829 of OY804260.1, forward strand.
CTGCCATTGAGTTGGCTGTTCTTTACATATGATCGCTTTAAAACCCTGAAAAATGGTCTTTGTCCATCCAATCGATAAGAAGCCCTAATTAAAAAAAATAATAGCTTAAAGTTGTAAGTAATTCAACGCGATAAGGTTTGACCCATATAACATTGTCTTAAAATTATGTACTTATGGAAACAGAATTTTTCGTACAAAAATAGACTTGCGACGTAACAAGGTCAAATCTAAGAACCGCATTTTTTTCTATTTAAATTGGCTCAAATCTTATCTAATTGGAAGGTCATGGCTTTTTATCTCCTCGGCAACTTTGAAATCATGTAATTATAATTCACCGTCGCATTGTTCAAAATTTATATGACAATATAAAAATAATTGAGATAGGTTTTTCCATGTTTTCCAAAAACAATTTTCTGCAAAGATTGAGAACTTCGTTCTTATTCAACATTATGTACCTCTTTTTTTATTACATACCATATTTTTTACTTAGTCAAAGACAATGTTGAAACTTGCATTAGTGACGCCAGAGGTTCTAGCATATCCAACTATTGTCCAATTTTTGTAAAATGTAAACTATGTTTTCATTAGCAATCTTCACCATAGATCAATACCATTAGTTTTATTGTCATGATTAGTCTCATTTAGATTTATACATATATTAATTTTTTTTTTTTTTGTTTTGTTCAGTAATGCTAATTAATTTTGATAACATTGGATAGCAAACCACAAAAGCCTTTGTGTTGAAATTTAATGCTTTTGTCTGCTTTCATCTCACGACATTGTTTTAATAGGCGTGATACCCCCATATACACCAGAGAAAACTTCTGAAGTTATGAAAATGAAATTCGGACAGTAAGAATCTAGTAACTTTACTAATTAATTATACAAAAATATGAACGTGATGGTATCAGTGGGCGTGGCAAAAAAAATGTAAAACAAACACTAAGCACATTAAATTTTGTAATTTGATTAAACATTTTGAGCAGATTGGAAAGCATTCTTCTTTAGGTGCGCGGAATTCAACAACAACATCAGCGCTTCAAAGAAGTCCGAAAGTGCAGAACAGACAGTATGCAACGAATACCTTAAATGCAAGGATATAGTTAGAATCAGGCTAGACATAAATTCACACCTTGAAGTAACCGGTTATTCGCAACTCACAAAAATCTTATCTGCCGGTTTTTAGTGCTCGTGTGTCAATTAACATAAAATAGAAGACATGAAAAAACGACAGCGACTACGACGATCAACAAAACAGCACCAACAACTAACAAATTCCTAGCAACTTGAGCTCAGTTTTCTCTTACCTGTCGGTGAATTTAGACGTGTTCAGCGCTTGCTTGCAGTAAGCAGCAAGAAGCGGTTACCAATTTATTTAGTATTATATTGTAAAAAAAAGCAAAAGAGATACTTTGCCATTTTAAGACGACGAATAAGAAGAAAATGGCTGTGTAATAAGCGACGAATTACCTGTTTTAATTAAAACAAAAGATAAAAAAGAAAGAAGAGGTAATAGCGATAAAAAAAAATAATAAAATAATGCAAACGTTGGAGGTTTTTAAAGTAACGAAAAAGAAAACGATTTAATGGCGAAATATTGCTAGAAAAAAATTTTATAAAAATTAAATTGTGGCTTAAAGGAAAAAATGCACATGATATCCTGATCGGTTGACCCATTTAAATAACCTGTTATATGGAAAAATAAACCGTTGCAAAGTGGATTCATCTCTTATTGGGATTTTGTGGCTTTTTGAGAAAATGTGTCATGTGTTCAAGAAGAAAAAAGCAAAGACTGGTGAAATTTTTTGTTAACAAAATATGAAAATCAGAATTACAAAAAATTGATTAATATCAATAATTGAATTCGTAAAATATAAAAATTAAATAAAAAGAGCGAAAAGCGAAAAATAATATAAAATAAAATGTGAAAATCGACCGACGACGAGTGCATTCACCTTGCCCAGTGAAATAGTGATGAATAGAGTAAAGTGGAAGTGAGCAGTGAGTGAGCAACAACGCTAGCGGAGAAAATCCGACATCTCGACAGTGCCGCGATGTAACTTGAACCTACGTAGTCGTCGTCGTAGTTGTTAGTTGTAGTCATAGTCCCAGACGGTAAATCGGTTGTTGTAGCTATGAATTGAACGACGAACCGCAAAATGACGTTGAGCACTCAGCCAGCCAAGTTAGCTTAGAGTTATTTGGCTATTTGACAGGGTGTTTTAATCTTTTATGTATGCCCATTTTTTGTTTTTAAATCATTCAGGCTCTGATAAAAAAGTCAAAAAAAAACTATTGAGGATGTTAACGGTTGCTGCAGAGATAATCTGCTCTCAGTTAAGCGATGTGCTACACTCTCTTGTCAAAGTCCGCGCACATTTTGCCCGAAGGTTTGTGTAAGATAAGGTTGCATTGCCTTAGGTAACTATATCGGTAGATATACGTACATATTTTGCTTTTGAGTGCCACTCACCATTGTTCGAATTTGCCCTCTTTTTAATCGGCACTTGTATTTGTAGTACTTGAGTGAAGCTTCATTGCATTTTTTTAAAGATTGTGCTTGTAGGGGAGGTGCCTTGCCTATCACGCACGCTTTCTAATAGTATTAAATATTCAAAATTTTGATTAGTATTTTGTTAGATAACCTTTAAGGTTTGGACAATATCTTGAGGTTGGCTTGGATTTGCAAGGGCAAGTCCATTTCGCACATTTTCAATTCCATGAGGTAGAATTCGAGAAGCATCAAATTTCATTTCCAGCAATCTTGATCACCACGGTTGAATATGCTAGATCGACTCAGTCGGTGGCGCTGGTCAAGAATGTACATATACGAGTATATTAAAAAAATATATACTTGAACATAAGCTTGGAGAACACATGAACAGATGCCTTAGCGGTATTAGCATGGACTGGGGAATTTTCTCGAGAACAAAGTAAGATGCTTATTGTAATAAATGTTTATGGCAAAGTTTTAAGTTTTCTAGGGGAAAGTAGTGATATTGCCTTTGAGCTGAAAACCAATATTCAAGGTCGGTTCGAGCTTAACTGTGAATCTTGAAATGAACACCTACATTTTTTATTGTGGATTTGTATTCTAAGGGGGAAAAATGAAAACGCTTTATCTGGAAAATTTGTTTGTATGACTTAAATTTATTATTAATAATGTCTATTCAAAAAACACAGTTGACCTCGAACTGACCTTGATAGTTGGTTTCAAGCTCAAAAGCAAAGTCACATTTATTTTATTCCCTAGAAACTTTTGCCGATAACATTTATCACTCACTTACTTTGTTCTCGAGATATTGCCCTGAAAATATTAGAATGGATCGCATTATAAGTTCACAGTTCGACCTTCATTTTATAGAAACTTAAACTAGACACCCTACATATTTGAGTGCTACTCAATTTTAAAAAATATTCATCTTAAGTGTCTGAAACAACGTTTTATTCTAGTACATTTTTTATTTAAGATATGAAAATACAAATTGAAATACCCTGTGTTTGATGAAATCTTTTGCCCCGTCTGCTTAACTAAAGCTTCTTCAATTGTTACCTTCTTCTTGCTTTTTGCACACACAACATAACGAAGCAAAAAATAACAAAAAAAGATAGAATTAAAATCGGAAAGAACAGCACTGAACCACCGCATTCATAGCAAAACCAACCCACCAGGACCAGATGTAGCAAGTTATTCCAGTTACAAAAACGCGAAAAAAAGTTTAAAAGTAAAGAAGAAAACCTAGAATTTCATCGCCAGCGTCGTTGTCATCGTCGCGATTTTTCTTTTATTTCACAGAAATCAAGTGCAACGCATTCATTGCATTAAATAACCTGCTGGGGCTATAAGCTATCGCTAGTAGTTAATCGTTTCTTTGTTTCGTTTTTCTCCTATTTTTTACATCACTGACGGAAACGCATTTTAATACGCATGCGCAACGGGATATTTGCTACATTGTTGCCATTGTTATTGTTGTTTTTGCAACACTAGCGGCAGACATTCTTTCGCAAAAGAACCGGTTATTGTTTTTTATTAAATATTATTTTTGTGGTTTTTTTGTTGTTTTAGCACGCACATCAAGGATACGATATTAACTGCATTTAATTGCGCGGTAATACATTTTTATTTCGAACTGCATTGCTTATAGTTGCCAGACAAAAAGTTAACCAAGCAGATAAAGTAATCAGGTAAGCCTTTGTACCAAATATATTTATCATTAATTTAAAGGTTTTTTTTGAAAGTTTTCTTAGATTTTAAAAATTACATAAAAATTTCAAACTTCCATTCATATTGTAAGCTTGACTTCTGTTGACATTTGCTGACATCAACTGGTCATAATGTGTAACGATTATTTCATTACTTGCGTTAACAAAAATGTAATGTTTTCATTATGCAACAAGAAAAACAGACGATATGACAAATATGCACATATGTTGCAAACATTTACGTACATTTTTTAAGTTTTAAGCATGGACCATAAATATTCATTATTTTTAACAATTACAAATGAAAATCCATACTAAAGACATATTTATATCATGGTTTTTAATTTCGGTTGCTTTTCATTTTTGTTACTTTATTCAAGTTTTAATTCTTCAGATAAAACTGTTCGTCCTAGAAACATTAAGCTTAGAATATTTCTTATCTTCGGGACTTATCCATCAATTATTGAGAAATTTTTCGAAATTCAAGTTCCGAAAAGCCACGACTACCAAACATACATTAAATGCAAAATTTTAAGGCAAAAATATAAATATCTGACGTTGCTAAGAGCGGAGGGAGGTGTGACATTTGGTTTCATAGTGTGGTAAGAAAAAGCGGTCCAAAATAGTAGAATGCTACGTAATATGTGAACAGCTTCTTCAGGGTTATATACCACAAAGTCAGTGACTTCAAAAAGTTATAAGTCAGTCATTATTTCTCTCAGTGTAGTTGTTACGATTCTTAGCCTTAAGAGTTAACCAAAATGTTTTGCTGGACACTAAAACGATTTCAATTTACTCATCTTCAATTTTTGTTAGAATTAAATCGTTTGTTTTAAAAACATAACCAGCAACTGCTAATAGGCTGCTATTAGCAAATATTCATTATTTTTTGTCTAAATAAACATCTAGATGATTTAAAATATGATTCATCACAAACACAGTCATTGTTTTTTTTTTGTTTTTTTTTTTAGCAAAAGTAGTAAATTCGTGTTATACACGTTTAATGTTTGTATGTACCTTAAAATGTTCTATAACTAATTTTAAAAAATAAAAAGAAACAATTGTTCGGTGAATTTTTAAAACGAAACTTTTTTCTTAATACAAATTTTTTCAAAGTAAAATGGAGTGCAACTGAGAGAAGTCGTATGCTTAGAGCTGCTCATCGGACAGTAAATGTGTATATTAGACTGACACGAAAAAGCCGACATTCTTCCGGTATTATAATTTTACCTTGTTGAATTATCTTTGAAACGATAACCGGTTCTGACAAAATTAGCTTAGGGGCTCCCAACTTTTTAAAATGACGCTCAAGTCTCTAAGCATCACCATATGAAACATACGCCAATTTCAGTTTTTCATATTAGAGCTTCTGGATGGGAAACAATGGCTTTTATGATAAAACATACTACGCTATCTGATTCCTCGAAAGCTTCACTGTCGCCTCTAATGTCAACCTTTTGCATACATATTTTTACAGCGTACTTTCAACAGATAAATTAGACTTTCTAGGGGCTAGGACGGAAACATTGGAAGAGGTTCTTCACTTTTGTATCAGTCTAGTGAACATCATCATTCGGTATCACTTGGGTTTTTTCTCATAATTCTGCTATATCTCAGTAAAGAGTAAGCGGCTTCATTTAACGTGCTGTTAAAGTTCTGTTTGTTTCATAGTAGTTGCAGTTATTTGTTTAGCAATATCCCTTACATCATGTTTTTTTTGCAATTATTTGTTTCATAAAAAACAACAGCTAACTAATTTTCCATACAGTATCTATCGTTTTCATCATTTGAGTGTCAATGTCTAATTAATGAACTTTGCACAGTTTTTATTGCATTTTTTTAATTTAACTGGTGCTGTTAATGACTTCGGTTTTGCAATTTTATGTTGTTGTTGTTGTTGTTTTGCTTTTAGGTTATTTTTACTTCAAAGCTGACTTCACTATTAAGGTATTAAAGCTGTATTTAAATATGACATCAAAATAATCATTTGTTAATCTGTTAATGATACAAATGAAATCTGTTAATTTTTTAAATGACTTTAATTTGAAGTTTGTCTTAGTAATTCTCTTCTTTTACTGCAAAATTTTGTAATATCTTTTTTTTTTGGAGAATATAGGGATCTCCAAAAATATCTTAAAAGGATATCATCCATAACGTGCAACGTAGATAACAGGATTCTCCCAGTAAACATTTTTAATGGCAGAAGTGTCATATTTCAATCGCTCAAACGATGGTTTGCTAGCGCATAAGCTAATATCCTGTGTCCAATTTGATCTACGTATCTAACTTGCGTGGAATATTTAGTTTTTGTTGGTTTTTTTTGTGGCGCTTCAATTTTTTGAAACTATCCTTAATGCTCAAGTCCAAATGAAGAGAACGATTTTTGAGGTTACGTATGGTAAGCGCTTACGTTATAGAACATACAATGTAAAATGAAATGAAGCTATTAACGAAGCGTAAGCGCTTCTTGCTGAAGAATAAACGCTTGGTAAGGCATTTCGATCGGCTCTTTTTCTCCTTGGGATCAACAAATATGCCTTTGTATAAAAACTTCAACATAGGTACATATGTACATATGTAGTTATGAATTGTATACATTGTCACACAAACCATGCCTGTCTTGATTCATCAGCTAACTGTCTTTCTTGTCGCTGCTGTTGTCTATGCAGCAACTTTTTAACTTTCACTGTTGAAATTTCAATGCTGTGTGATGCTAATGCTTAACTGTTGCATTTTTAACAAAACCTTAGAAAAAAAGACCCAAGATAAAAAAAAATTAAATAAAAATGAAAGAAGAAAAATTAAATATTTAACATGCTTATCTTATATTCACTCAAAAAAATGCCAAAGAATACGGTTACAACAATAATAAATGACAAAATATGATATGAAAGTAAAGAAATATAGAAAAAAAAAAGTTGAATAAAAATGCAAAATCACATGGGTTTTGTTTAAAAGTAACGAAAGAATAAAATAAATCCAGCGATTGCTGTTGTTATTGTTGTTACTGTAGCCCATATAAAACTAATTTACATTTTAAATGCTCTCACATGTCTTTAATTTTAACATTTTTATTGTTGTTTTGGGGCCGCCACTCTCTGACAGGCGGCAATTCGGAGGGGGGCACCATATAGCGTATGCGTCGCTGCCTCTGTTGAAATCGTTGATGGATGGTTGAAGTGAAGCTTAATGTGATTTTGTTGTTATTTCTTTGGTTTTCACTACTTTACCACCTTAACTACATCAGTAGGCGCACCTCACTGGTGTCACTACGTTCAAGTTCAAAGAAAAGTAAAAATTTTTACATGAAATTTTGACGTGATCATGTAGCGTATGCGTTGGTTGCTGGTATATGGAAGTTTTTTTTTTGGATTGGACATATGTATGCTGTCTTGTCAAAGTGTGTCGAATTTTGTGCTATTCACTTCACTTTTTATAGTTTCTTTTTTGGTCATAATCAGCATGTGTTTTTTCTTTTTTTTTATCTTAAAAAACGTGCTATAAAGTAACATTTGGTAATCATCAAATCGTCAAAGTGTTTTATCATTCCAAGCACACATCATAAATTCACGTAATGCAATGCAAAAATCGTGCCGGTGAATTTAAAGTAAAGACATGAATTCCACATCTATGATATGACCAGATAATGAGGAAGTGCATTGTCGCAGGGGTATAAACTTTTATTTCGAGCTCACCTCTGAACTTATGTACTCTATTCTGACTCAAATTTAGAAAGAGCCAGAAAACGTGATGGCTGGCTCATAGCAATCTTAGTAAAATTCTTAATAAATCCTTTGCCAGAACTACTGTCAATTGTTCAAAGTCTTGACAAAAATCCTTACCCCGCAAAAAAATAAAACTGTTTATGTGGAATTAACGCCCGAACAGATCGTGTATTGATCACATTAATAACCTTCGCATTATAATCCAAAGTCTTGGTGAAAACTCTCACCAGATTCAGCGAAAAATGCACTTATCCGGAAACAACAGACAGGTGTTTGCTCGACATAGTTCTAGGATGCAATAAACAGACGAGTTGCGCTATCCAGGATCCTACGGGAAACTTTCTGATTCTATTCTTGGGTGTGCGCCACGGTTATCTTCTGTCACTAATTTTGTTTCTAATAGTACTGGTCCATGTCCTCAGCAGAGCTCTAGACTCCCTAAATCGTGGCGTTCAATTAACTTTCAGATAGCTGGAAGCGCTACTTTTGCCGATGACATATTCCTCGTTGCCACCAAGCAGTGCGACATGCAAGAAAAACTCACTGCCGTCAGGTTTTCTTCAGAACAAGTTGGTTTGAAATTCAACGTTAATAAAACTATAATTGCCACCAGTAGTTTCACGATCGGTGAATCCGATATAGAAAGTGGAGCTATAACACCTGGTGGCGGTACTAATAAGGATATTGATGTTAGAATCAACAAATTGAAAGGCACTTAGTTAACCAACAGCACTGTGGTGCACAATTTGTGTTCACCAACAATTGTATTTGCTGAATTCTGAATATTTTGTGGCCCAAGATCATCTCCAATGTCGAATTGCTCACCAGATGCTGTCAGCATTCAATTTCCTTTCAAACTTAAAGTCAAAAAAGAAAATGAAAGATCGTTCTAAGTCAGGAATTATGTGAGTCGGGGAAATGATGGGGAGAATTGAAGCCACCCCGTACTGATCGTTCACATTGTTTTGTTGAGACTCCGTGGAGTTATAAAGGACACTAAAGATAAGTTTTATTTCATATTTCTTCATAAATGTCAGTTTTTTTTTTTAAATTATTTGAAATTGGCTGGCTCAGCATAAGTGTGGTTCAACAATGTACAGTAAAAAATTATTCTCTGCAAGCATCAGAAGATATCTGCTCGATCGAACCTCACTTAAATCTTTATATGTGTACAGATTTCAAGATTTCCGGAAATTGCATCTCAGCTTTGAAAAATTTAATAACGGTTTTCAGAAATCTTATGAGGCTTGATAAAAATATCAAACATTTTTTAAAATATATCATGAGATTTTTGAAAGTTTTTAATATTTTACATTTATTGAATACGAAATAATTCCTTAAGCCCATAGAATGTTCTAAATTTTTGTTTGGGTATTTTTTGTTCATGTGCATGTTAAGGTCAGTTCAACTTCGGGAAGGGAGGTTATTCGAAGCATCCGAATCTGCAAAAAAGTCTTCAAATTGAAAAAATATAGCCAGTATATATCAAATTGAATACCAGAAGCTTCTCACTTCTTGAACGTCATTAAGAACTATGAGTATCAAAAATTTCCAAAAAAGACTCTGATTGACCTATCTTATGTAACCAATCAATTTTCAATTCAAAATACCCACCAAATAAAGCTAAAAAGAAAATATCTACAAGAATTTCACCGCAAAATTAGCTGACATTCAATGTTTTCATTTACGTGCTACTCATTTAATATGCAAAACTTGTCGACAATAAATTCCAGACCTTTCAAAACAAAACGTATTGTCACGCAAAAATGTTTGATATTTAAGAAAAATTGTGTTAAACCCAAAATAAAACTCACTTTCATTTAAATTGTGTTGAAATAAATCAAAGAAAATCATAGTGAGTGCCAGATATTTTTAATAAGCATATGGTCACAATTATTTTTTTACTTCTACTTCTTACACTTATGATGGCATGGTCACGATCTTTTAATACCAAACAAACAAAAAAAAAAACGATAATTTTAATGTTTTGGTTGCATTTTGGTGCGTTGCGGCAAAATTGGCGTGTAACACTTAACTAAAACATTTAAAGATTGTTTTCACATTTTCGACCTTGTTGGGTTGTTAAAGATTTCTATTGATTACATTTTTTTTTCTCTTTTGGTCTGTCAAAAGTTAAATACTTTCGATTTTATTTTCTTTTATTCTTTTCAGCGTACTTTTTTCCCTTTTGGCCACTCTCACTCGACCAATTTGTTTTTGGTCTTAAGAAACTTTTTCTTTTCTAGTCAACTATTATTTGCATCAATGAAATTTACGAAATTATTATTAATAATTGCTGCGTTATTTTCTTTGTTATACAGAATTGTTATGCTAATTTTTGCTAATGTTTTAACTTAATTCAATTTCTTTCTTTTTTGACTCGCGTGTTGTATGTTTTAGTTTTTGAATCATTTTGATTAAATATTTGCATTTTTTTAATCAGTTTGTTTTTGTTCTTATGGTTTTAGCTGTTCGTATTTCTTGATTTTCTCACTGCTTTTAGTTTTTTTTAGGTCTTTTTATTTCATTTTTACTAAACAATTTTATAGAATAAGCTCTTATGCCAAAGATTGCAAGAATCTTATAGCTAAAAAGATAAAAAAGTATAAATTGTTTCTAATATCACACTAAGAATTTAGAACGGATATGAAAAATATTTATACATAAAAACAGCATATGAAAAAAGTCTGTGATCCAATTAAATTTACAATGCACCTAATCCTAGGGAGACAGAAATATATTCAACCCTTAATCAAGAAAGATACTCATTCTGACATATGGCACCCTCATATATAATTTATAAACTTGACATTTGAACTTTAAATACTAAACAAATACTATGGATTTTTAAACTCGATCGCGATTAATGAAATCGGACAGTGCCTGAACCCAAGATAAAACATAGTTTCTTGTATTCAGACGCTAACTGGGTCCATGAATCGTAATGCAATGGCTTCCAATTTCTATATGTCATTTCAACATCTGAACCTGCTTAGGCCAATTCGCTTATAAAAACAATCGTTTTGAAAAAAGTGATTACAACCGCGCTAGACACTACTCATAAAGTAGACAAAAGTAATAAATTACATACGTGTGTGTGTGTGTACTATAAAAAGAATAATACAATTTTTGGAACTTTTCAGTGTTACCCTCAAGCCTCTAAATATCTTCCCAATGTGCACAAAAACGGATGCGGATCCGTAACGGATCCGTAACGGATCCGAAACGGACCTCAAAAACGGAAAAAAACCGGAATCTGCTTTTTCGTATCCGTAACGGATCCGAAACGGACCTCAAAAACGAAAAAAAAACAGAATACGCTTTTTCGTATCCGTAACGGATCCGAAACGGACGTCATATACGGATCCGTTTCGGATTCGTTTTTCGTGTCCGTAACGGATCCGAAACGGACATCATGAACGGATAAAACCGGAATCCGCTTTTTCGTATCCGTAACGGATTCGAAACGGACATAATATACGGATTAGTTGTCGGATGATATTCCTCTCGAAAAAACGGAAATATTAAAGGCAGTTTTCAAGATATTTTCAATAAACAAATACAGTTCTCTACTCCTTTTTTGTTTTTTACATATCTTTAAATTAAAAAAATAAAAAAAAATTAAAAAAATGTGTCGTCGCCGGGATTTGAACCTGTATCTTCCCACTGCTTATCCAATAGTTGTAGCATGCGTAGCTTAACAACATCAGCCACCGCCTTACTTATTTTCTGCTGGCTAAAAGTATATTATTTGAATTAGCAATCGACAACTGCTCAAAATGAATCTTCACTTTTTCATTTTGATAGAGAAGTAATTAAATTTAAGTATGTCACAAAATTAATGGAAGTAGCTGAGTTGGATAAGATGAGCATATTTGAAAACTGGCATGGCGCAAGGACGCGCAGGTTCGATTCTGTTGGGTAGCAGGCAAAAAAAAATTAGTTTCCTAAATGTGATTTACTTACTTATCATCATATTCACTTAATAAAACTAAGTTGAATAGCATTAAAAGAAATAGATGGAAAATAAGTAAAAATTCAAAAAAAAATTAGATTTGGGAAAGAATAAAAAAAAAATTTTTTTAATTGCGTTAATTTTTTTGTTCAGTAAAATCCGCCATATTAAAGAGAAAGGTCGTCTCGAATCCGTTTTATTTAGAAAAACGTATCCGAAAAAGCGGATTCAGTTTTTTTTCCATTTTTGAGGTCCGTTTCGGATCCGTTACGGAATCCGTTTCGGATAAATAGTCCGCAGGAACGGATCCGAAACGGATCCGTTTGGCACATTGGGTTAACACGGATGTTGTTAGAATAAACCAACACACAGAAGATAACCGCCATAAATGCAATGCGCCGATTGGCTACTGTAGATGCGGTAGTATTGGTGAACATTAAGGGACATGTTGGGAAATCACTCACAGCGAAATTTCCCCACAATTTAGCACAGATCTTGCAAAAATCTATTCGAAAATGTTGCGATATCTGAGACATTCTTTAGAGCTTTGGCATTTTCTTTCAAATCTTCCCAAATGCATGAGGATGAAATCCAAAAGTTGACTGTATTTAAGTAAAAAAAAAAAAAAAATTAGGTATGAACCTTAACCCATTCTTGCTCATGGAATGATATGACGCATATTAATCAAATTCAAAAACATTTAATTACATTTTCACTTTTCACAATAACGATTTTCGTTATACAAGAATAGGAGGGACGCCAAAAAGCTACGATTTCCTTAGCTTATTTCCTAGCACACTTGATTGCTAGTCACAATTCACTAAATTTTCATGCATATATGAACACAAACAACAACAATAACTATAGTAACAACGTCACCGGAAACGTCATCAACAGTTGAACAAAAAAAAAAAAAAAATATGAACAGACAGACTTGCGAATGGAGCGAACGTGCTACCACACCACACATAATTGCAAATGAATCACAAGAGTCCAAATTACCACAATGTGTAAGCTATCAGTGCATGCAACAACAACAACAATAGCAATAGCAGCGTCAGAGTCAACAGCAACATTGCTGGTGGCAACTGTTATAGCAACAGGTAGCAGACACTTAACTAAAAAAATAGATTTAAAACTAAATCTATAACAATTTTTTACCATATGCGCCATATAAACACACTTAATCGTTTAATGAAGGTGCATGTATTGGTGTCTGCAAGTGCATGCTTACTACATACATATATTTGTATGAATGGTCTATAGCCCACTGTGCGCTGAGGCGCATCTTTTAAGACGTACACAGGCTTATGTTTTTTGAACATTTTATAGCAGCTTTTTAAAAATAGGTAATGAAGTCGGAAATCTGCCATTCCATTTTTTGAACGAAAAAAAATAAAATCGATTCAAATAAATCAAATGTAAATATGCGAACCGGTGTTGAGTAGTGCGGGTGCTAGGAAATTTATGGTATTCAAATTCCTATAGTAGGAGCTCATACCGTTGGTGGACTTTTCGAAAAAGATAATGATTGTCAAGAATTTTTGAAAATATGGTCCATTCATTTTGTCTGACAAATTAGAATATCAATATTGAGATTTTTTGAAATCAAAATTCCCCATCGGTATGAGATTCCATAAGATTGCTCTTCATTGTTCTCAATTTGTTGTTTTTTTTTTGCTTTAACCTGATTTCGTCATCAACACAGCCATTTTTAAGTGATGAGCATAACAAGTGGCTTATCAAAAAAATGCGCATGTAGCCCATATCACATTAGATAGTGCAAAATATGCCTTCAGTTGAATAAAATGTGGGTGTAGGGTTTGCTCTCAGTTTGACCTCCAGTCTTCGAATAACCCCCATATTATGTATATATGTTTAATCGGGGTTAAATGTGAAGGTCCACATCAGAAAGTAAAATTTGCATTAGCGCTCATATGATAGAAACCCTTATGTCATACACGAAATGATTAAGCAAAGGCGATTCTGTAACATTGGCCTACTCAAATACCTAATGTAGATTTTTCACAATTCTGTCAGTACTTGAAAACACAAATGATGAAATATAGTTTAGTTGTTTTTAGAGAAAATGTATCCTTACGAGACAAACATTTTTAATACAATTCGTAGTCACAACTACATTATGAGTATATTGAACCATTTTTTAATGGAATAGCTAATTTTTTTTTTGTTTTTAGTTAAAAATATGACTAGAAGAAAAACTAGACCCAATAGGATTTTAGTACAAGGAGCCATCATACATTTTAGGATAACCTGGGCCAGGGCCGTATCTTGGGGGGATGCTAGGGGATAGACCCCCCGAAATATTTTGACGGACACTATATAGAAACGATTTTGCAAAGAATATACACTACGTAGAAAAAATCTCAAATCCACAACCCCCCCGAAATAAAATCCTGGATACGGCCTTGACCTGGGCTAACAGACCAAAACAACAGAAACTGTCAAGTGATTATTGATAGTTGTGACAAGATTCTTTAAAAGCTTTAAGATTTTCAAAAATGTCATGTAGCTTAGGAAAAGTGTTATGCAGTTTTTCTATCAATAATTCTGTGGCAATAAGGAAAAACAGCTTAAGTCGATCTGCGATATAACAAGACAAAGCAACATAAGCTCTGTGTAGGAGCACATAATTTACTCTTTCGCTTCGTCATCAAAGATCGGCTTAAGCTGTTTTTTCATATTGCCAAAGAATTTTATAAAATACATGTAATTCAATTATTGGCTTTATTTAAATACGAAAATAGATTTTCCTTTGAAAATTTAATTTTTGAAAATTGAGACACAAAATTGGTTATGAAATTTGAAAAAAATTACTTACAATTTTCTTTCAAAAATATCATTTGTGAAGAATTCAACTATTACTACAAACAAATTAATCATATCCATTAAGATTTAATGTTCATTTCATTTTCACTTATTTGACTGATGATTTTAAATTCCAAAGTTCAAAAGGTTAACCTACCCAACGAGCAGACTGTGCAAATCGAATAGATTTTCACAACAAAAATATTTCACCATTTTATTGGACAAATGATAATTTTTAAAATAAATGTGACGCAACCTTTTAAATAAAACCTTATATCATTATTATTTCTTTACACAAACCGTTAGCTATTATATTTGCGAAATTCATTAAATGCAACTAAAACTTTCTAACCAAATAAAATATCGCTTAGGTGTACAATATTTATTTTTTTTTTCTTAAAAAAAAAAGGTGAATACAAAACTGAGAGTCAAATATTTGCATTGAAATGAAACTTTTTTGCAAAATTAAAAAAACTTATGAATGAATATAAATTACACACCACTCGAATTTCGATTTTTATAATTTTTTTTTTAATTAAAATAAAATTTTGTTTATTTGCCATTAACATAACTTTGCATGTCAGCAGCAACAGTGAAAACAATGACTGACTTTGTTCAAAAGGCTGCAAGCATATACTATTGTTTCTTAGATTTCCATTTGCTATTAGCGCGTTTGTATTCGCGCGTGCTACAACTTTACTTAGTTCATGGCATAAAATTCAAGGCAGTAGGTAGGCAGGTAGCACTTCACGTTATCAGCGAAGCATTAAAAACTGTCGCTTTGTTTTTCCTGCATTTCTGAAAAATACAATAAAATCTTTGGCGGCTAAGGGACAATGCTGCTTTTTGTTACGTAGCTTATGCTATTTGTAAGGTTTAGCGTCAGCTAATGAAACTTGGACAGGGATTCAAGCGAACTAAGTATGTAACGTGATATCTATTCGTCCTGTCAGAGCGGAAATTTGGCTTTCAGGATAATAACTTTTGATGCGATGCAAATTTATATAAACTGAGAAAACAGTTTTTTTTGAATATAACAAATGTATATTTCATATAGAGCCATCAAATAATTATTTGAGTCAAGCATATTGTATTTCAAATAGTGGTAAATGTTAATT
Organism: Meiosimyza decipiens; assembly: GCA_963680825.1. Classification (NCBI taxonomy): domain Eukaryota; kingdom Metazoa; phylum Arthropoda; class Insecta; order Diptera; family Lauxaniidae; genus Meiosimyza; species Meiosimyza decipiens. Next base: position 24,691,659 of record OY804260.1, read on the forward strand.
GAATCATTTTATGCTTAACTCAACCAAATATTTAATTGCTGTATATCAAATATAATTTGTTATATTCAAACATATCACAAGTGACTGTTCTATATTTCCTAGTTTTCTTAAATTAAAGAGCCTGATTCTACTGTAAACTTAAGCCCAGTAGAACGCGTTACCGAGCACATAAATTTTTGTTTGTATTTATTTACTCTGTAGCAAGTAGACCCACAGAAAATATTGTGAGGTGTTTGGCTCCTAAGAAAAATTAAAATATATTGATGCATAAGTTTTTCACAAGAAGTCTGTCCGCCATTGCTTAAGTTTCTTTAATTGAAGAGTTGGGTACATAAAGGGTGTTTTTTTTTAGAGATATAGAGCTTCGAATTGAAATAAAACACAAGAAAATCGTTTTAATGTCCATCAATTTGGCTTTATTGGAAGGATAATTTTATGCCATTAATGTTTAAATATGATTTCGGGCATGTGGCCGCCGCGGCTGGCTCGAATAAAGCCAATTCTACAGGTCCAATTTTGAACCACTTTTTCGAGCATATGGGGCCGTATGTCAGCAATAACGCCACGAATGTTGGCTTCCAAGTCCCCTAACGTTTCTGGTTTGTTGGCGTAGACGAGCGACTTCACATATCCCCAAAGAAAATAATCCAATGGTGTCACATCACACGATCTTGGTGGCCAATTGACAGGTCCATTCCGCGAAATTATGCGCTCATCGAATGTTTCCTTCAATAAATCGATTGTGACGTGCGCTGTGTGGCATGTAGCGTCGTCTTGTTGGAACCACAACTCATCCACATTCATGCCATCCAATTCGGGAACAAAATAGTCGGTTATCATGGCTCTATACCGGTCTCCATTAACGGTAACTGACTCTTCAGCATTATTTCGGAAGAAGTATGGCCCAATGACTCCACCAGCCCATAGAGCACACCAAACAGTCAGTTTTTGTGGATGTAATGGCGTCTCAAGGGTCTCATGTGGATTCTCTTCACTCCAAATGCGGCAATTTTGCTTGTTGACGTAGCCATTCAACCAAAAATGAGCCTCATCACTGAACAAAATTTTGCGATGAAAATCAGCATCGAGATCAATCTCATTTTCGGCCCATACACCAAAATCACGACGCATTGCATGGTCTCGCGGCTTTAATTCTTGCACAAGCTGGATCTTGTAAGGTCGCAAGCCAAAATCTTTGCGCAAAATCTTCCATAAAGTTGATGGACAAAGCTCCAATTGCTGTGCACGGTGGCGAATCGATTCATTCGGGTCCTTTTCAACATTTTGCTCTACAGCGGCAATTGTTTCTTCGGTGCGCACTGTTCGACGTCTCTGCGGATGCGTATTATCACATAGAGTAAACGTAGTGCGAAAACGATCCATGGTTAACCGAATTAATTGCTCTGATGGACGATTATGTCGACCATAAAATGGACGGAGCTTGCGGTAATTTTTGCGAACTGAACCAATATTTTCGAAATAAATTTGCACAATTTGCAAGCGTTGTTCTTTTGTCAACCTGTTCATGATGAAATGGCAAACCAAACTAAACATAAATGACATTAGAGTTGCCAGATTTGACCATAAAATGCCAGTTTTATCTCTATTCGAAAAACAAACCTCTAAAAAAAACACCCTTTATATGCAAAAATCCTTTGCATAATTTTTACATACGATTTTTTTATCAACATACATGCATATACTATGTACTATTATTTTCTTAAAAACTTTTAAAATAACAAACAAAGAAGCTGAAAAACATTTTTTCCTTAAGTCTACTAGATAGAAAAAATGAATAAAGAAACGTTAAGCGCTTGTTGGGACACTATACTGGGTTAAGATAATTTTTTTTTTTTGTTTATAAATCCATGTAAAAATTAGGCGTAGGACAAGCAGGATATTATCAAGTGTTAATCCAAATCGAGAATAAACAACTAAAAGTGAAAAGTACTGAAGAAAGGTTGCCTACATTTCGAAACCCCCAGAATAAAATTTTTCGTCGACATAATTACAGACTGACGCTCATTGCGGAAGATAGCTCAAAATTGGATATTTTCCTTTTAAAATGAGTCAATTGTCTTGTTGTTAACTATTTTACATGTATTTTTCTATCTTGGTATGAGCGATAAATTTAAAAATTTAATTAAAAAATTACTAGCATAAATAAAGTTATAGAAATGTATGTTTAATTAAAAAAAAAAACAAAAGTAAATTCTACGATAAAATAGCGGATATAAGACGCCAACGCTTAAATTTTGATATTTGAAATTATGAATAAAATAAATACTTAAAAGGTTTAAAAGAACGACAGTGACAAATAATTTCTAAGTGACATAAATATCAGAAGAAAAACATTTTCAAGACTTCAAATTTGTGGCCACAAGGAGTAACAGCTAAACTCGATATTTGATGACAAGGTGAAACAGTATAAGGCACATGAATATACACATAACTTATGTTGTTTCGCCTTGTCGCCGTGTGGCCACAAAAAATATGCATTCTAATTTGTAGTATAAGTAGCTTTAAATTTTAAAATTTTGATTTTCAATACAAATCTATTATTTTTATGATTGAAGAAAATATTAAGAAAAAAATTTTTAAAAACAGTGCCAACTCTCAAAAACATACAGAAAGTTGTTATGAGAAACTTGTAGTGGGCATAAGCTGAACTCATTGACCTTAATTTTGTATGGAAAAACCAATTTCTACGCAATAATAATTCAAAAAATAAAATATTTTCAACTTTTTGCGCAAAAAGTAACACCCTAAGCAACTTGGGATAACTTTTGTCTAAATGTTGATTTTAAGATTAATTCTTTCAATAACAAAACAATTTGTATCTTCTCTTTTATTCATCTCGTCTTTAACTTGTTAACCAACTGCAATTTTTCATTGCTGTCTTGTACCGTTAGTTGAACATGTTGCCAACTTGGCCAGTTTACAACCATGATGGCATCTCTCTCTCTGTACATGTCTACATCTCTGTTGCGTTTGAGGCATGTCAATTCATTCAATTGTTGTTGCTCTTGTAATGTTGTCGCTTACCATAATTTATACCGTGTAAATTAATGGCAACAAGTAATCGTTTACAACATGATTTACCGGTTATTGTTGCTGGAAGAAAAGTAACGAAAAATTTCAAAACACTGTGATTATAAATTGCCGCCGCTTTTGTCGCTTGCTGCAGTTTTGCATTTGGGCCAATTTCTGGAGCAACTTGGTAATCAAACATTTTATGCTCGATTTAGCGCAAATGTGGGGTGACGATATGCCAGGCAGGTTTAGGTGGACACGTTTTTTCTTATACTCTGCTTTCTAGCTATGTTTTATTTTGTAATGCAAATGAAAAGTTGTTATTTTTATGATTTAGGTCATGTTGTAAAAAATGTATGACCTCCATTCATTGGATGTTGTGGGAAGCTTGTTTCTGTTGTATCTACATAAATAATACATAACACAGGCCAAGTACAAATACTTATCTTTAAAAATTATTTTAAAAAAAAATTGGCACAAAAAGCCCAACATTTATAATTCTATTAATTTGTTTTTTTTTTTAAAGTGCGCACAAATTGAGCCCAAATGGTGGTACCTTGTAATATTTATTATTAATTAAGTCGTTTCTACATCCATTCAGGCAAAATTTTTTTTTTTATTTATATAATGGGCCCGAATCAGCCGAAACGGTGCATTGGAAAGCCTGGTAAGATGTTAAGAATTAACTTCAATTTGATTTCCAAATCGAACAAAAGTTCAACCCGAGGATGTCTCAAAAGTCATTTTTGATCTCTATCGATTGGTGCGATTTTTTTTTACCAAAACAGACTTAGTCAATTTGGGCCAAATGGATTAAAATTCATTTTGCTCTCATTTCGCCGATTGTAGCAAATCCATACTTCGAAAAACGGGAAAAACATCTCTCAACGGTTTGGTATTTTTGATAAAAGAAATAGATTATTCTTGATCGACAAAATGAAAACAGAGACTAAGGCAAAGGTTGAAAGAAAAAAAAATTCTGTAAAAGTAAAAATCATGCCATATTTTCACAATTTATACTAAAAAACTAAACTAACCTGAGTAGACGAACATGTGTACATTTCATTTTTGCTCCATAAGCATACGTTTTATCATGCGTATGGAGCAAAAGAGAATTCTTCTGCAATTTAAAAATTCTTTATCAAACTTAAATCTATAACCGACTTAAATTTTCTTTCACTTTGATTTATTGACTTCAATTTTTGAAAATAATGATCGTTGCAGAAAAGTACACCAAACTGTGACAATATGAAAAAATTATTAAAAATCATGAAAAGGACCGAAAAGGACATTTCCTCGCGATATCAAAAAACCAGCATTTCGCCGACCTTCGAAGGTGCTAATTGAGGAAAAACAATGCCGTAACTCTTTTCTGAACTTGATTACACAATTGCTGACATGTCAAGCATGAACGTTACGTCTTAAGAGCCCTAGTCCAAAATTAAAAATAAAACAGACTTGCGTGTCACATTCAACAAAATGTCAGACACACTTGAAAAGCCAAGTGGCTTAAATTAAATTTTTGTCTGCATTTTTCTCTCTAGCAAAAGCTTTCAAACTGGTTTTTCACATAAATATCAACAATTACGAGTATAATAAAAATGCTCATACGAAGAGGTGTCCAAGAAGACGAAAAAAAAGAAGAAGATGAAGAAAAATATAGAAAAAAACCGTCCGTAAAAAAGGCGAATGACTTTGGACACTCACTTCAAAGTTGTTGGCTTCAGTGTTAAATGTTGTCTATTCTGGTTGTTGTATCATGTTGCACTTGCACAATAGCAGCAACAACAACAACTTTGCAACATTCACAAATCGTTAATTTACCGTAAACTTCAACTTCACCTTAATTCTTGGCCAAGTATGTTGGGCCGGTTTATTTTTTGTATTTTTGTTTTCGTGCCGCATTTTTATTTGTAACATGTGATGTTAATCTGTGAAATTCGTGTGAGCTGGGATTTTTTTTTGTTTTTATAATTTTAAGGTTTTTTAAATTTCTTTTTTGCAATGGTATATTTTTTATTAAGTTTATATTCCACAATTAATAATAAACTTTGTAAGTTAATCAAAAAAATACCAAAACAAGCCACTGACATTGAAAACATTAAATTTCCCTCACAAATTTGTTAACATATGAGATAAGATTTTTTTTTTACTTTTCGAGAAATATTGAATTGTAGACGCCAGCCGACTTTTCTTATCAGCAAATTACAAATTTTTAGGATCTACCGCGCTTTTCTTATCACTGCAGTAATAGCATTTTATATTATGGATTTGATAATGAATGACGATTTTTATACCACTATTTTATGCCAGTTAAAGTTTTGCTATTGCGTAAAATAAAGTAAATTAAATAAATATTTTCTGAAATACGAGTAGACTGTAGTAGAGTAAGGAAAGTACTTTGATATTGATAAGGTTCGTTTTTATGTGAAAGTAATCAAAATTTTGCTAATACTTTTAGCTTAGATAGGGCGTTTTCTACAGGAAATATGCTGCACGAACTTATATGTTGATTACAATTTTTGGAGAATCTCATGAAGTTTTAATATCGAGAAATCATTAGATTATGTGAAACTTTTTGTGTGTAAAAATATTGACATTTTTCGAAAATCATATGTCATTTTTCAAAAATCTCGTGACATTTTTTCAAAATTGCATGACATTTTTTCTAAATCTAATAACATTTTTCAAAACGTTCATAGCTTTTTTCAAAAATCACATAATATTTTTAGAACTTAATATCATGAAAAATCTTATAACATTAATGATAACTTTATTTTCCATTTTATATATGCATAGTTTTTTAAAATCTTACATTTCTTCTTTTGCAGCGTTTAACTACAACTATATATTTTCATTTTGCATAAAAGAAGTCAATGAAGGACAAAAATGGTGATCGTAACACGAGTGAGTATTTTATAGTGTTTTAAATTGAGTTACAAAATGGGCTTGACTTTTACTTACAAAAATGTAGAACTTTTATAAAATACTTTAAAATAAATGGCAAGATGTGTCAAGCCGTAATTTAAGCGATATTATGAGTGTAATATTTTCAAAACATTAACTTGTCGGATTCTTGAAGTAATTAAATTTTAAAAAGAGTGGCCGTCGTATGCAAATGAGCAGATATTTATCTCATGTTTGGCATGCAGCGGTTAATTTGAAAATCTTCCATTAAACGGTAGTGGAAGTTACAACAGAAGAAGACATCCATTTAGAAAATGCATTTGAAATGTAGTAAAACAAAAGGTGTCATTATTTATGCTATACAATGAAATAACCAGCTACTTTTTATCTTAACGAATTGTTAAGATATTTCGCAATGATTATACCACTTTTAGATTTATGATTTCCTTAGCAATGTGGCAATGCTAACATGTACTGTAAAACGATTACAACAGAAAAAAGCAACACTAGGCAACATATTTTTGTATACCATGGCACTTAAGTGAATAAAAACTTATTGTATTGGACTGTGAGATGAAACATTTTTTGTTGCCTGGCTATAATTAAATTAATTTCATAAAAAAGAAGTTTATGTTTACCGTGATATTACTTGTGATTTGGTTGTGGCTGGTCTGAAGTTTTTAGCGTTCAATGAAAAGCACCTTGAAGTTCAAATTCAGTAACAGCGTTGTCAAGTCAACATTTATGATATAACATTTTTTAAATTTTAAGAAATTTTTTATTTTGCATTGTGGAAACGCTACTCTTTGTTGCATCTTTTTACGGTTTTTGCATAAAACAATATAAATGCTGCCAATATCTTTAAAGTTGTTGCGCAACATTTGAAGAAATCACAAATCAAAGCAAAACTTTGCATTCATTGTCTGCAGCAGAGAAATAATAAATAAAAATCTTTTATGTAAATGAAAAATGGCTGCTGTTTGGCATCACTGCAATTGTACAAAATGTTAAATAAAAAAATGCCGCAGACGTCATAACAACAATTTCACCAAGTGCACAATTAAATGTTTAAATACAACAACAACAATTAAAGCGGCAAGTGCCAACAACAGCAGCAACAACTCAACCAACATTAGAAAATTCAACGGTTTTAAACGTTTCATTCAGTGATGTTCACGCTATTGTATGCTACCACTTGTTGGTAACAGATATTTTTTATATATTTTCACATATACCCCATTTTTTGCACATAAAAAAACTATGAAAACAACAACAATAAAAAAGTTTTAACAAAAATTTTCTGCTAAATGGTTCGTTAAATTTCCAAAAGTTGAAGCGTAATCAACAAAAGTCACATGTTTGAAAAATGTCCGTTACCATGACTGCGAGTAGGTATATAATTCTTGTTGTCAGTGGGCGGTCAAAATGAAAAATGTCCACTTTTTGTATTTAGTGCTGGATAAAAGTAGATTAAAACTATTTAAGTATTAAATTAAATAATTTTTTATAGTATTGTAGGTCAATATCAAAGACGCTGATATCAAATATCTTGAAAACTACACATGGTAGGAACTTTCTTTTTTTTTTGAAATGTCACATATTACAATTCATATCGACACTTCCAGCATCACTGACCACTTTCTGAAAAATAATAATTGCAGACATATAAATAGCTATGCAGCTTTAAAAGTAGTAATAGATACAAAATCTTCATCACATATTGGAATGTTCGCTTTTTTAACTTTTTTTTAGGTTTCTTTTTGCTTTATATTTTACTATAAAATTATTATAATGTCACACCCGTTACATTTGGTTGTCACACCCGTTACATTTTTGGAGTTACTTGGTATCTATTATTCAAAAGCTTATGTTAAAAGTTACTCATGATACCAATAACGAACGTATGAAGTATTTCTAAAATGATATCAATTTATCACTCATTCCTGCAAAATTTTAGGCAATTTAACCTCAAACTCAAAATATTGAAAAAAGAGCTTTTTTCAACGTCACACCCGTTATGCACTTTAAAACAATTTTCTGAATTAATTACACATAGTGGTCAAATTTTTATATTATTAATAAATATCGGAAATTACCATAGTATTTGTTGGAAGAACTGAAATTGCATTTTCACACTTGTCTGAAAAGATATAAATGAAAATAAGTCTTGAAATGTCACACCTGTTACCCTGCTTTTTAATGTTTTCTATATGAATTATAATAGGGAACACGCCGTTCGCAGGTTTGATCTAGAATGTTGAATTTTTTGGGAGAATTTTCTTCAAACCCGATTCTATCATTTATGATTATGAGACCGCAAATGACCAAATTAACTAAAACGCTATATTTTGGTACCTAAGGCAGACTCTTTCTACGTTTTAGTAAGTTGGGTTTTACGTTAAATTTTAACGAAATCAGACATAAACCTAACCTTAGCTATTTTGCTCAAAACTTAAAATCAATTAAAAAGATTATTAAAAAATACAAGATGCTGCAATAAATCAATACTAAGTCAAATCTCACGAGACCCAATCGATGATGGGTTGCCTATAAAACTCAGCATCGTTTTTAATAAATTACAAGAGGTTTTTTAAATCAATATTTTGAATGATCTGTAGATATATGTACATACATATATTGTAGAGCTGAATTGTTAATTGCTTAGCGTTGATAATTTAGTTCAGTATCAATTTATTTTTTCTTTTTTATTTTTGTGCGAATGTCAAATGATCAAATTTTTCCGTATTTGGCTAACTAACCTTTTGCTGTAGAGTTCGAAAAAACAACACAATATTTTGCCATTATTTTTGGTGTGTTTATTAGTTTTTTATTTATTTGTTGTAAAATAATCACTTAAGCGGAACAAAAAGCATCCGTTCGCTCCCATTTAATATGCCAGCATTTTTTTTTAACTTTTTTATTTACTTTTTAACAACATTTTGCCATTTTTGCGCATTTTTCCGTTTTCCGAAGATTCTTCTTTTCAATTCGTACAATAATTTTTCTCTTTTTATGATTTTGTATTCTATTAACCTTAACATGAAGTGTTAAATGTAGTTGAAACTTTTTTATTCTGAGGTTATCTCGATCTTGCAGTCAGTCGCCGTTGTGGTTGTTGATTGTTGATATCAAAACAAGATTTGCAAAGCAGGCGATTCTATTTGGTTTCAATTCTTCAGGTTAATGCTGGAAGATACTTTGATGAAATATGTTTCAATTTTGTTGTTGTTGTTGTTGCTTTAACAAATGATTATCATGATGCTTTTGCAAAGTACTCATTAAAGACTGTAGTTTTGAGGTTTATGATTATGTAACAGCCGTGACCTGAATCTTTTGTCAGGTGTAACGATATTCATTGGTTTGTGGTTGGCTTAAAATTGGAGTATATGTATCTCTTTTTGTAAATATTTTATATGTACATAGAATGTAAAAAAGATCAATGAATTTGCTTAAAAGAACAAGCTGTGTGTTGAAGAGTGATCATCCTTTAAAAGCAAACCGAAAGTTCAGCGAAAAAATACTTTTCGAACTTAGCGAGTTTGCCAATATGAATATCGTTTATTTAGAGAAATATTATTTTTGAGTATTATTATTATATTTTTTCGGACAAAATAGTGAACATTTTTGATCAAAAAAAAAATACAATAATACAAACATATGGGTTAAAAAAATGTATCAAAAATTAAATTTTAAAATATTTCTATTAGAAAATGAAAATTATTTTCTGTGTCGTACTATACTTTATAGCATAAATAAATAAAATTTCAAAAAGACATTCAAATTTATAGACATACGGAAGCTTAAATGTTTTGACAATTTTATTTTTCAACTTTATTATGCCTTAATCATAAAATTTAAAAAAGAAATCCATTGCAAAATTCCAAATCAAGCGGTATGCTCTGCGAAGAATATCAGAAGGTTAATTCAACCATAAACATTTTTCAAGTATATGACAATTTTGTAATTTTGGTATTAAACGTGAAATCTGAATGGCTTTGTTTTTGTATTTCTTTTTACAGGGTGACTACATCTGGATAGAGCCCTCATCGGGTAGGGAATTCGATGTAGCCATTGGTGCTCGTGTTGTCTCAGCCGAGGGACGTCGCATACAAGTACGTGATGATGATGGCAATGAAGTTTGGTTGGCGCCCGAGCGACGCATCAAAGCGATGCATGCGTCGTCAGTGCAGGGCGTCGAAGATATGATATCACTAGGTGATTTACATGAAGCGGGTATCTTGAGAAATTTACTTATACGTTACAAGGATAACTTAATATATGTGAGTAGATGGCTTTACATTTTCGGTGAAAGCAATTTTAATCAAACCATTTTCTGCTTTCAGACATACACTGGCTCTATATTGGTCGCCGTTAATCCCTATCAGATTTTACCCATCTATACTGCTGATCAAATAAAACTTTATAAAGAGCGTAAAATCGGTGAATTGCCACCGCATATTTTCGCCATTGGTGATAATGCTTATGCGCATATGAAACGTTATCGTCAGGATCAGTGCATTGTTATATCCGGTGAATCGGGTGCGGGCAAAACTGAAAGTACTAAGTTAATTTTGCAATATTTAGCTGCTATTAGTGGCAAACATTCATGGATCGAACAACAAATTCTCGAAGCAAATCCTATATTGGAAGCATTTGGCAATGCAAAAACGATACGCAATGATAATTCATCGCGGTGAGTTTGGTGTGGTCAATATTTGTTGGAGTTTTGTTTAACGACTTTTCTCTCTTTAATAGCTTTGGCAAATACATCGACATACATTTTAGCGCCAATGGTGTTATTGAAGGCGCAAAAATCGAACAATATCTCTTAGAGAAATCTCGAATAGTTTCGCAAAATCATAGCGAACGTAACTATCATATATTCTATTGTGTTTTAGCGGGCTTGTCCAACGATGAAAAGCGTCGTTTAGATTTAGGAAATGCAGCGGATTACAGGTAAGCAATGCACTGTCAATGTGACTTTGTTAAAGCCCATAAAAACATCTTAACGTTATCTTTGGTGTGAGAAAGAAATATTGCTGCCTGGACTCCCGTCTGAAAAGGTTCTTTTCAGAAAGCTGAATTATTTTCAAAAGTACCAGTGGTTGTGAACCGTATTTTGTCGATCAAAAATGTTCTTAATTTTTAATTCTTATTTTTTTCGAACAAAAATAATTTTCATTTGACCAAAAGTGATTGTATCTCATATCTTAATTTTCCAAAAAGCTATTATTTACGTACCCTGCCTTAAATCTCCCTGAGTTTTGGCATTAATGACCAATTTCCATATTGTATCTTGCAGGTATCTCACCGGAGGTGACAGCATTACGTGCGATGGACGTGACGATGCTGCCGAATTTTCGGATATACGTTCCGCCATGAAAGTTTTACTGTTTTCCGATCAAGAAATATGGGAAGTTATCAAATTACTTGCAGCGTTGCTACATTGCGGCAATATAAAATACAAAGCAACTGTGGTGGACAATTTGGATGCCACTGAAATACCAGAACATATTAATGTTGAACGTGTAGCCTCACTGCTAGGTCTTCCGATGAAACCACTTATCGATGCGCTCACACGACGGACGCTCTTTGCACACGGCGAAACGGTTATTTCGACTCTGTCCCGTGATCAGTCGGTCGATGTGCGTGATGCCTTTGTGAAAGGTATATATGGACGCCTTTTTATACACATTGTGCGCAAAATCAATTCAGCCATTTACAAACCACGTGCCACCTCACGCAATGCAATTGGTGTGCTGGATATTTTTGGCTTCGAAAACTTTGACCAGAATAGCTTCGAGCAGTTTTGCATCAATTATGCCAACGAGAATCTACAGCAATTCTTTGTGCAACATATCTTTAAGCTGGAGCAAGAAGAATATAATCATGAAGCTATCAATTGGCAGCATATTGAATTTGTCGATAATCAGGATGCTTTAGATTTGATTGCTATTAAGCAACTAAACATCATGGCGTTAATCGATGAGGAAGCGCGTTTTCCCAAGGGCACCGATCAAACTATGTTAGCAAAATTGCACAAGACGCATGGAGCGCACAAAAACTATTTAAAGCCCAAATCGGATATCAACACCAGCTTCGGCTTAAATCACTTTGCCGGTGTTGTGTTCTACGATACCAGTGGTTTTTTGGAGAAAAATCGTGACACCTTCAGTCCAGACTTGCTGCATCTTGTCAGCCAATCTTCGAACAAGTTCTTGCGGCAAATCTTTAGTCAAGACATTGAAATGGGCGCAGAGACACGCAAGCGTACACCTACGCTATCGACACAATTCAGAAAGAGCTTAGACTCGCTAATGAAGACACTTAGCACCTGTCAGCCCTTCTTCATACGTTGCATTAAACCCAATGAAGTTAAGAAGCCAATGCTATTCGATCGTGGTCTATGCTGTCGACAGCTGCGCTACTCTGGCATGATGGAAACGATACGCATACGGCGCGCTGGCTATCCTATAAGGCATGGCTTCCGCGAATTTGTAGAACGTTATCGCTTCCTAATACCGGGTGTGCCACCAGCACATCGCACTGACTGCCAGGTGGCAACGTCGCGTATTTGTTCGATTGTGTTGGGTAAATCAGATTATCAGCTTGGACACACAAAGGTATTTTTAAAAGATGCGCATGATCTGTTTCTCGAGCAGGAGCGCGATCGTGTGCTCACGCGCAAGATACTTATATTGCAACGAACTATACGCGGTTGGGTTTATCGCCGACGCTTCTTGCGAAAACGTGCTGCCGCAATAACAATTCAACGCTTCTGGAAAGGCTACGCGCAACGCCAACGTTACTTTAAGATGCGGGTTGGATACATGCGTTTGCAGGCATTGATACGGTCGCGTGTGCTTTCACATCGTTTCCGTCACTTGCGTGGGCACATTGTCGGCCTACAGGCACATGCGCGTGGTTATCTAGTACGCCGCGAATACGGACACAAGATGTGGGCCATAATTAAAATTCAATCGCACGTGCGACGCATGATAGCGATGCGTCGGTACAAGAAGCTACGCGAGGAGTATAAGCAGTTTGCGGAGGTATTGCATTTGCGAAAATTGGAGGAGCAGGAACTGCTGCACAAGGGCAACAAGCATGCAAGGGAGATTGCCGAACAGCACTATCGCGATCGGCTGCACGAAATGGAACGTCGTGAGATGGAAAACGAGATTGAGGACCGTCGACGTGTTGAAGTTAAAAAGAATCTTATCAATGATGCAGCACGTAAGCAGGATGAGCCGGTAGATGACGGAAAATTAGTTGAGGCAATGTTTGATTTCTTGCCGGATTCGAGTAGTGAGGCACCAACACCACACGGCGGACGTGAGACATCTGTCTTCAACGATCTTCCCCACAGCAATTCAATTAACCAGGAGGTGAGCTCAGTTTGGATGGAATATCCTTTATTCTCTAATAAGAATGGAATAACAAGCCTACAGTCTTATACAGAAATAGTGTTATATTCGGTCAAAAGTATCACTGGAATATTTCATGATAATTCTTAAATTGTGACCTTGTGAAGTTTTATATCCTTTATGGTAACCTAATTAAACGGTTAGACTTTTAAAAGAAAATACTGCAGCCAAAAACGATGGTTTATTATCTCAAGAAGTAGTTGCTCGTTTGTTGTTTTAAGCAAAGAAGGTACCCAAGAGAGATGAATTCTATTATAGTGCTAGTTGCTCAATTGTATTTCTTGTAGCTTCAAGTCAAGCTAAATAAGTTGAATTCATTTAATGAGTTCTTTAACTTAAATGAGTTGTCCTAACTCATAGTTTTCCACTTAGCTTTTATTGATTCTGGACATGTTCTAAAAATGCAAAGGGCAACTAAAATCTCAATAAAAAGAAGATGATGAAAGACGAAATTGGTGAGTATTCTTGAAATTTCAATTTCGATTTTACACTTAACAAATTCCATCATCGACTCCAACAACGTTATCTTCTCAAAGATGGGCACACAAAAACACATCAGTTGTAGTAAGCTACTCGTACACAGCTTAAATATGTTAGCTATGCATTTACTTTCAAGTTTTAAGTAATCTAAAACATAAAGTAGTGTACAGACTCGTTACTTAATATTTTCTTCCACGTTCTAAAAAATCTAAAACATAAAGTAGTGAAAAATATTTCGAGTAAAAATACTCTTAGATGCGTGTACAGACTCGTTAATTCACTTCTTCTCGAGGGTCATAACCCCACGAAGATCTGTATGTCTCTGATCACTCTTTTTAAGATCTCAATCTCATTTTAATTTTTTCAGGACATTATCGGCCCAATGCATATATCTGAAGATGAAGAAGACTTATCCGAGTTTAAGTTCCAAAAGTTTGCGGCTACCTATTTCCAAGGCAATGTAACGCATCAATACTCAAAAAAGGCGTTAAAACATCCACTATTACCGCTTCATACACAAGGTGATCAGCTTGCGGCACAAGCACTATGGATAACTATATTGCGTTTCACCGGTGATATGCCAGAAACAAAATATCACACAATGGATCGCATGGATACAACCTCAGTGATGTCAAAAGTAACCGCCACCTTGGGACGAAATTTCATCAAAAGCAAAGTAAGTACATTTTATTAATATTTTCATGGTAAAACTTATTTATTTTCCGATTTAAAGGAATTCCAAGAAGCTCAACTCATGGGTCTTGATCCAGATGCTTTCCTTAAGCAAAAACCCCGCTCAATACGGCACAAGCTGGTGTCGCTAACGCTAAAACGTAAAAATAAACTTGGCGAAGATGTTAGGCGTCGTCTGCAGGATGAAGAATACACCACCGATAGTTATCAGTCATGGTTAGAATCAAGACCCACCTCAAATCTGGAGAAGTTACACTTCATCATAGGCCATGGAATACTACGTGCCGAGTTACGCGATGAAATTTACTGTCAAATTTGTAAGCAGCTCACCAACAATCCACTGAAATCCTCACATGCACGCGGATGGATATTGCTATCGCTTTGCGTCGGTTGTTTTGCGCCCTCGGAGAAATTCGTTAACTACTTGCGTGCTTTTATACGTGAGGGTCCACCTGGCTATGCACCTTACTGTGAAGAACGTCTGAAGCGCACATTTAACAACGGCACGCGCAACCAACCACCGTCATGGCTGGAGTTACAAGCTACAAAATCTAAGAAGCCTATTATGCTGCCCATCACCTTCATGGATGGAAACACAAAGACGCTGCTGGCAGATTCGGCCACCACAGCGCGTGAGCTGTGCAATCAGCTCTCGGATAAAATTACGCTGAAGGATCAATTCGGTTTTTCGTTGTATATAGCGCTCTTCGATAAAGTCTCGTCACTTGGTAGTGGCGGTGATCATGTCATGGATGCCATCTCGCAGTGTGAACAGTATGCCAAGGAGCAAGGTGCACAGGAACGTAATGCCCCCTGGCGTTTATTCTTTCGTAAGGAAATTTTCGCACCCTGGCATGAGCCTACGCAGGATCAGGTGGCCACGAATCTCATTTATCAGCAGGTTGTGCGTGGGGTGAAGTTTGGCGAATATCGATGTGACAAGGAGGAAGACTTGGCAATGATTGCAGCACAGCAGTACTTTATCGAGTACGGTAATGACATGTCGATGGAACGTTTGTTTACGCTGCTGCCTAACTTTATACCTGATTTTTGCTTAACTGGCATTGAAAAGGCTATTGAGCGTTGGGCTGCACTGGTGCTGCAAGCGTATAAGAAGTCTTACTACGTTAAAGAAAAGGTACCATCGCTTAAGATCAAGGAGGATATTGTCAGCTACGCCAAGTACAAGTGGCCGCTGTTATTCTCAAGATTCTATGAGGCATACAGGTGAGAAGCTTCCTCTATTATCTTGCTTAGCTACAATTGGAGAAGGTTCAATTATCCAACTCTCAAATTGGTCATTATCATTGAAAATTTCAGATTTGATTATTGTCATTCAAATATTCTAGCAAAATATTCATGATTTTCCCAATTTACTTTTAGAAACTCTGGACCAAACTTGCCTAAGAATGATGTTATCATAGCAGTAAATTGGACAGGTGTTTACGTGGTCGACGATCAAGAGCAGGTTTTGCTAGAATTAAGTTTCCCCGAGATAACAGCAGTGTCAAGTCAAAAAACGAACAAAGTTTTCACGCAGACTTTCAGTTTATCAACTGTGCGTGGGGAAGAGTTCACCTTCCAAAGTCCAAATGCAGAAGATATAAGAGACTTGGTGGTTTATTTCCTTGATGGGTTGAAGAAGCGGTAAGTTGTACAAAAATTCATTTAAATTTTGTTTCAACACTCACATTTTTTAGCTCTAAGTTCGTGATTGCTATACAAGACTATCGTGCACCTTCAGATGGTTCCAGCTTTTTGTCTTTCCTCAAAGGTGACCTTATTATATTGGAAGATGAATCCTGCGGTGAATCAGTTTTAAACAACGGTTGGTGTATTGGACGATGTGATCGTAGCCAAGAACGTGGTGACTTCCCTGCAGAGACTGTGTATGTCCTACCAAGCTTAACTAAGCCACCACAAGACATACTTGCTCTGTTTAACATCGACGAGGCACATCATGGACGTCGCCTGAGTATGGTTTCTAATGGTATTGCTGAACCACGTGATCGTCCACACACACTCATGGAATATGCAATAGATCACTTCCGTTTGCCGCCAAAACGCACCATGTCGAAAACACTCACGCTAAGCTCAAAACGTGCTGATGAAATTTGGCGTTATTCACGTGATCCCATCAAGGCACCACTACTGCGTAAACTACAAGCCAAGGAAGAGCTTGCCGAAGAGGCTTGTTTTGCTTTTGCTGCCATACTGAAGTATATGGGTGATTTGCCATCGAAACGTCCACGCATGGGTAACGAAATCACCGATCACATTTTCGATGGTCCACTGAAGCATGAAATACTACGCGACGAAATCTTTTGCCAGATTATGAAACAGTTGACTGATAATCGCAATCGCATTTCAGAGGAGCGCGGTTGGGAGCTAATGTGGCTGGCTACAGGACTTTTTGCCTGTTCACAGAGTCTGCTCAAAGAATTAACGATTTTCCTGCGCACACGTAGACATCCCATCTCACAAGATTCAATGCATCGACTGCAGAAGACCATACGCAATGGGCAGCGTAAATATCCACCACATCAGGTGGAAGTCGAGGCCATACAGCATAAGACAACGCAAATCTTTCATAAAGTCTATTTCCCTGACGACACTGATGAAGCGTTCGAGGTGGATTCATCAACACGCGCCAAGGACTTTTGTCATAATATTTCGCAGCGTTTGTCTCTACGGACGAGCGAAGGCTTTTCGTTGTTTGTGAAAATTGCTGATAAAGTGATTTCGGTGCCAGAGGGTGATTTC
Source organism: Meiosimyza decipiens (assembly GCA_963680825.1). Lineage (NCBI taxonomy): Eukaryota > Metazoa > Arthropoda > Insecta > Diptera > Lauxaniidae > Meiosimyza > Meiosimyza decipiens. The sequence continues at coordinate 24,708,962 of OY804260.1, forward strand.
TTCTTTGATTTTGTGCGGCACTTGACAGATTGGATCAAGAAAGCGCGTCCAATACGCGACGGTTCAAATCCGCAGTTTACATATCAGGTATTTTTCATGAAAAAGCTCTGGACGAATACAGTGCCGGGCAAGGATCGCAATGCGGATTTGATATTCCACTATCACCAAGAGTTGCCAAAGTTATTACGCGGCTATCATAAGTGTTCACGTGAAGAAGCTGCCAAGTTGGCAGCGTTGGTGTATCGTGTACGTTATGGTGAAAACAAGCAGGAGCTACAGGCGATACCGTAAGTTAATTGTTTGTTTTGGAATTATATGCGCTATAAAAAATTCGTTTCGAACAAGACGGTCGGATAGAACGACAAAGTGAAGAAATATGGCAGGGTCATTTTAACTAATTAATGTCGTCGGTAATCGGTCGTAACAATCCACAATATGTGAAATGGGAACCTTCTTTATTAATCTGCTCAAAACGACGGAATAAATATGTGATACTTTAGACATTGAAGAGGCTGAAAATTTTAAACTATACAGTAAAAATCTAAATTTGGCTTTGTTATAAGAAGAACATTTCTTTTAATGAGGGTTTTGCTCAGCCACGACTTTTTCACTATTCATATACAATCGGAGCCTTAGTTTCGTTCATAGAAAAAGTACGGAGTAACTTTTACTACATTGAGAGCAGTTCTAGTACTTTTTCGCAAAAAGGAAGAAAAATTGTATCCCTTTTTTTAATTTTGATCGCCATTCAAAAAATAAATTCCGAGTATAAATTCAGTTTGTTCCTAAGAACCCAAATGCCATCACTGTGTTTGACATGTCGAAATTGGTCAAAAAATACCTTTTTCAAAATGTATTCCGTTAAAATGAAATTATATATGACAATAACTTTATCAAATAAATTAAGCGTTCTTTATGCAACTATTAATCTACTCGAAAATACCTTTCAAATAAATAGTGAATAATTCGTTTAAAATCTAAAATTTAAAAAATATGGAATATCTCAAGGTTCAATTCCTTTCGTTTTGTTATAAAATACCCAATATATGCCTGGATACAAGTGGCTTTGCATTACCTTAAAATAAAATGTCCCTATCTACCATTTCACTAAGTGCAATGCCTACTATGTAGGTTAAGGCTTTCTGTTGTTAAAAAAAGTATTACAGAGAGAGTTGTTTTTATTTGTGCTTTATTTTCATTCGCAGCACAAACATTTTTTTTTATCAATGGTATATTAGTGGCGACCTACCGAAAACTACAAGAAGCACGATTTTGAGAAAAATGTTAGTTAGAGCCTTTCTATATTCAGCTAACGCTTTGCCTCCAAAACTTCGAAAATTTTCTGAAGAATTACATGATATCTCGAAAACTAAGCGAAATATCGAATTATATAATATATTTTCTTTTGAAAATAATAATTTTCTATTATCTTAGACAAATGTTACGTGAGCTTATACCCTCTGACATCATGAAAATGCAAAGCACCAGCGAATGGAAGCGCGCAATTGTAGCGTCATACAATCAAGATGGTGGTATGAGTTCTGAAGATGCTAAGGTGGCCTTTTTGAAAATTGTTTACAGGTGAGTACTCAGGCCAAATTGTTATTCAAGAGAGAGTTTTAAAAATGTTTTCTTTTACAGATGGCCAACATTTGGATCGGCATTCTTTGAAGTGAAACAGACGACTGAACCTAATTATCCAGAAATGCTGCTAATTGCAATAAACAAACATGGTGTCAGTTTAATTCACCCAGTGACAAAGGTATAACCACAAAATTAGTTTTTTTTTCGATCGTAACTTTTTATCATACCATGTATGCTTTTGCTTTTCAGGACATTTTGATAACACATCCCTTTACACGCATTTCCAATTGGTCCTCAGGCAACACATACTTCCATATGACAATTGGTAATCTAGTACGCGGCTCCAAACTACTCTGTGAGACTTCGCTAGGCTATAAAATGGATGATCTATTAACCTCTTATATTTCGCTGATGTTAACAAATATGAACAAAAATCGCACAATACGTGCAAATTAATTTAATTAATACATGAAAAAAAGTAATTATAATCGCAACTTAAAAATAAAAATAAAGCGAAAACTACTTATCATTTAATGGATTTCAAAGTTAAATTCTGACGTTACGTGACAACCATGGTGACAGCTTGCTTATCTTCCAAAGTGGAGATTGCATTGAAGATTATTGCAATTAAAATAATCTTTGCACAATATGACTTTTTTAATTTTATTTTTTTAAATTTGCAATCAAACATATTTTGCTTATTATTCTGTTAATGAAAATAATAACTTTATTGTTGATATTTTTAAGTTCTCGTTGCATTATTACTTTATTTATTTAGCTATAAAATAATATTTTTAATAGTTAGTTATTTATTTACTCAAAGCTTTTGTTCAAAAAAAAAAAAGTATTTCACGCATGTGGTTGCAAATATATCTCCGTTAAATTTTTTTGTTTTGAAAATTATAGAATTGATCCTTCGATTTTCTATTTGCTTTTTTATTACACTTAGCATATTAAAGAAATTTCCAAAACTTTTCTTTATATTTGCATTTTAAAAGTTTTGTATTAAATATATTAATTTTAAAAGTAATTAGTTATAATTTAACTTAATAAATTATATAAATCCACTTTAAAAATCAATTTCAGTTAAAACAATTTAATAAATATATATTTTATTTTCGTATGTATAATACATATATAATTATGAATGTGTCGTTCGATGATCAACAAAATCATAATTTATAAACATTTTAAAGAAATTAATTTATATATTAAAAGAACAAACCTGTTTTTAAAAAGAAACATGCATAGGTGTTTTATTTACGTCACACTCAACGTTTTAGCCCTAAAAGGAAGCATGCAGCTATAACCAGCCATTGGTAAATTCATTGAATTTAAAACATTTCATTATTGTACTGCGATACATGCTGCTTTCATACCATGTGCTACTTATAAATTTTGTCAACTGAAACCTGAATTTGTACCTATTTCTTCCAACCATGTCAGACTTCTTTAAATACCAATTTTACTGTTTTTTCTTCATAATAAAAAACCATCATCACTGTCATAGATGAATACTCTCTTGGAATCGTTGACTTTATTAAAGAGGGAAAATTTTCCTTGAAATGGCGTTATGTTCAATGATTTAATGGTTTTAATGTTTCGTGAAATATTTTTTCTTTCAAATTTCAGACAAATCAAATATCTATGGAAATAAATTTTTTTAACATGTTTTAAAAAGTAGTAAAAGATACTGGTCCAGTTTGGTCATCGCCAAAGGCTACACAAAATGGAGCAAGGAGAATTATTTCTTAAATGGATAAATCTTTAGAAGCACGATTTGAGTGATACTGGTTTTTAACTAAATATTACCTCTATTTGACTTTAAGACTGCATAAAAATAGAAATTAAAACAAACTAGTAAAGGTGTTATTTTCGGCCAGGCCGAAACTCACATACCTACACTGCATTGAAAGTACTTTTTAAGTAAATGTTAAAAAAATGTTGAAGAGGTTGAATTAGTCGAAAATAATGTAAAAAGGTTCAAAAATGTTGAAAAGTGTTAGAAAAAACTGAAAATCTCAAAAGAATATGGGAAATGTTGGAAAAGATAGAATAGAAATGAAAAACACGAAATATGTCGCGCCCACTTCTCCAATTCCGACAACTTTTGTTTCAATAAATGACATTCGTGATTGACATGCACAAACAAAATTTTAGCACAATAGCTTGTATAGTTTGCGATATGTGCCGTAATTATTCTTAAAATTTAGGGCGGTGACACACCCACTGGTACGATCCAGTCAGATTTTGCTCCACAAATAGCCTTCCATAAACAAACCTCTTACACCAAATTTCAGTATGATTGCTCATTTATTTCGATAATTATGCCACTTAAGGTATTTTAATTGTATGGGAGGTGCCACGCCCACTGTTGCTATTTCAAAAGCTTTTGATTCATATGTACCTAATACCCAGTAAACCACTTACATCAAATCTCAGATCAATTGCACCAATAGTTCACTTAAAATAGCACTTAGAAATTTATGTTAATGAGGGAGGTGCCACGCCCACTGATGCAATCTTGTCAAGATTCATTGAATTTCAAAGCTTATAGTAACCGGCACCTCTACACAAAATTTTATGAAGATTACTCTCATAGCACATTATCTATAGCATTAAACGTATTTTGCTCATATAGGAGGTGCCACACCCACCGGCACCATTGTGCCAAAATTTTGCAAGAATTCACCTTTTAGCGAGTATATCTGCCATATTAAATTTCATAGCGATTGCGTTGTTAGTTTTCTTTTTACAACGTTTATAAATATTGTAGGCTGTGCCACGCCCTTCAACAAAATTTTCCAGAATATTGAATAAACTTGTATTGATGACTACTTTCAGTGGTATCATCCCTAAAATTTTAATGAAAATCGTATGTGCCAATTTGGAGTTATACGAAATCCAAATTTTCAATTGCTAAATGCTAAAAAGTGCCACGCCCAATTTTACAATTCCGCCCACTTAATGCGCAATTCAAGATTTATAAGATCTGTATTCATGTACCAAATTTCATCAGAATATCTTTCACGGTTAACGAGCTATGGTGTCATAAAAGTTAAAATTTAGGGCTGTGCCACGCTCCTTTAAGAATCTTTGCAAACTTCAAACCGAGCCTAATCTTAATTTTGTTCTCATCTTCAACAAATCACCAAATTTCATCAAAATCGCAACATCTTTTTTTTCAAAATGGACTTGGGTATATTTACATAGAGTATGGGCGGAAGGCGTGGCCGTTAACCGATTTCGCCAATTTTTATATGCTAGCAGCTTGCAAAAAGGTTTGACCTGTGTGCCAAATTTCATTCAATTAGCTTACTTAGTTTTCGCGTAAACCTGATTTCAACAGACAGACACACAGACAGAGAGACAGACAGACAGACAGACGGACATAGCTATATCGACTCAGGTGGTGACGCTGATCAAGAATATATATACTTTTCCATACCTGCCACGCCCCCTTCTACCCTCTGTGTAGGGTATAAAAAGAACCTAAAGAAATGTGTGCTTTTCATATTGTCTACAGAAATTTACAGATAAACTCTTAGTTAACAAAAAATTTACTATTGGATTGATAAGCGACATGTTTTTGTTTATTTATTCGAGTTCAAGTCACTAGAGCAGTTTAACTTTATTTGGTTTAAATTTAGAAAATTTCCATCAGCTGACAGTATAGGCTGATGTTACAAATGAAAAATCATGGTTGATTGGAAGTAAGTGAATATATTTTAGCAGCCCTAACTGAAATTTAAGTTTTCCACTCCAAGATTATTGACGGTGGAAATGTTTGATCGTTGGTAAAAATAAATTCCGAGAAAACAGTTTGAATCGGAAGAATCATGCTTCTTAAGAGTTATTGCATGGAGTGACCGGGGTTCAGTTCTGACATGGTGACAATTAACCAAAATGAGGACACTATCAGGTTAAATTGATGCATTTGTTGTATTGCCATGTTTGTTTAAGAAAAATCATTGATTCAAATTCACACGAATATCGGTGTTTGCTAATGACTGTTAGCATAGGATAAAATTAATGTACCCTGCATATAGGATATTAAAAAAGGTAATTAATACAAGGTCGAAACGCAATATGGCAACAGAATTGCATTTCGATGTCGCAAATTAAAGTATCAAAAAAGTCAAAAGATGTTAAAAAGTATCATGTGCCACCGAAAAAGTTTATAACAGACTTAAAATGTTATACATTTCCAAAAATTATCGAAAAGTTGGTGAAATTCGATAGAAGTTACAAAGTATCGAAAAATTCGATAACATTTGAATTATTAGTTCACACTCGCTTATTCTTGCAGTAGCAGTTCCGATTAAACAATTGGCAACACTGGTTATCGTTTCAATTTCGTTTGTTGTGCGTTTGTTCGTAGCTGCTGGTGTTAAATTTCCAAAGTGCGCGTTTATTTCGGCAATTAAATTTTGCATATTCTTTTTCAATAATATTTACATATCTTTTTGCGTTTTTAGTGATACATTCAACAAAGTAATTTGCAGAAATTGTATTAAAATCGCAATTTTATCTCAACAGGCGCCGTCGGCAGAGCTCTGCCACTGGAAGTGTTGTGTTTTGTTTGTTACGTCAAAATTAAATGTAATTTCATTGAAAACTTTCTCAATGTTGTTTAAAAAAGCAAAAAATGCTTAAAATTTAGTTAAATTTCTCCAAAATTTTGTGAGTGCTCCCTTTTTTATTAAAATTAATTCGCGGAAATTTGCTTAAAAGTGTTAGTGTATTACATTCGTTGTTGAAGTGCAGCAGCTACTGCTATTTTTTCTAGAGTCTTTTGCAGCACCTCAAGAATATTTCGCTCAGCACATTGGTCTTTCAACTTTTTAAAGATATTTAAGGTTCCAATTGGTAAGTGATTGCTTCTTTAATTTTTCATTTTTGTAGAAAGTCTTAAATTGATTGAAATTTGTGCATCAGGAACTGTTTATATTAATCAGTGTCAAATCCAGAGAAAGGATGAAAGCAAGATACCTCCCACCACTACCCGAAAATTATACAAGATATTATTGAAAAATGGCTGATCCCGATTAGCTAATATATTCAAATTTCAAGCAAGCCCGCCACGCCCATTATCATAAAGAAATGGCTGAATTGGTTGAACTTTAGTACTATATCGCCCTAAATTTTAGATCCACCACTGTATCTACCGCACTACTCTTATGTACCGTAATATTAGTATATTTTGTTTTGTTTGTAATAAACAGAGCTGAGGATGTAAATCTTATTCCACTGACTGCGTTTAGTAACTGATAACACATGCCCACAAAAAAGTCTTGAAGTTGAAAAATTATGTACCCTAAGGTTTTGTGTGCCGAACACGAATCTGGGGTAAGAATTGCTCAATCACTTCGGGTTTTTGAGATATCCTAACTTTTAAAAATCTCAAAAATTCTAAAACCACGTTTTTCAAAAGCTTGAAAAAAGAGATACCATACCTTATGTTTTTTTGTATGCTTAAAACCAATGCGGGATCAGAATTACTCCATCATGCCAAATTTTTAAGATGTCGAAACCTAAACAAGCAAAAATCACACGTTTTTTCCTGATTCCGGTTAGTTTTCAGCACACCAAAAACATACAGTATGGCACATGAATTTTAAAACTTTTTATTGTGTATCTGTGCAGTGACGTATCCAGGATTTTATTTCGAGGGGGAGGGGTGGCGGGGCGGGGTTTTGGATATGAGATTTTTTCTACGTAGTGTATATTCTTTGCAAAATCGTTTATATACAGTGTCTGTCAAAATATTTCGAGGGTGTTCTATCCCCTAGCATCCCCCCTAGATACGGCCCTGTATCTGTGTAATGATTCCCTTAAAAATGCCTGCTAAATGTAGTTTATTTTCTTTTGCAATGATGAATGCCACAAAATTTCTAATTGGAAAGCTTAGATAACTGCAGTTCTTACAGTTGTGGTAAGAAATAATGTTTACTGCTTTCTGTGCACGCCACTGCTAAAGTATACAACGCAAAACATTTTATAAAAAGGCTTTTTTTGACAATTTTATTAAGTTGGCAACAGAAGTAACAACAAAATCAACAACAGACGCAATGATAGCAACAATTGGTTCGTACTGCTGACGCTTCTCTTGTTGCCATTGGCTTAAATATTAAAGGCAGTACCCAAACAAACCAATCAGAAATTTTGAAAACTAAGCAAGACAATTTATTTTATGTATATACTATAAAAGAAAAGACGAAGAAGCAAACAAAAACATATTTTAAATAACCATAGATTTAGATTTTGATGAAATATTTTAATTGAAGTTTGTTGAACTTCTGAAGATTGTATACATATATGTATATAAATACCTACATATATGAGTATGTATGTGTATGTATTTCTGAAGACTTGTCCTATTAAAGACATTAAATTGATTATAATAAAATATAATACCTGGGTCTATAGTGTTAAATTTCATATTTTTTTTTTTACGTGCAACGGTCAATTCATATTATCCCATTGTTTGTAGAGCAGCATTGCTGTTAAAAGACGCGAAAAAAGTGGGGACTTTTTTAATGATATTGATCATCACCAATATCTGCTCAGGGGCACATAAAATTTAAAGATTTTTAGGTAGATTTTTATGGAATTTAGCAGACTTCTTGACATAGTAGTTTTTTATCTTTTTTCCGGGCGGTTTTGATAATAATTTCAGTCGCCTTATTCGATTTTCTTCATTTTGTTTTTTGTTTTTGTAGTTAAGCTACGTTAAAAGTTACGTCAAAAGATTTTTTGTGAGTTACTAGGTTGAAATATCTGGCGATGAATATACATAATTTTACGTAGTTCTTATTTTGTATTTTGCCACCCACCCGGCATATTCTATTTCGCCGGAGCTGATTTTCTTTAAAGTCGAAATCTTAAAGGATTAGTATTTATTACCACATCATTTCCATAAATTGAGATATTGATATCTTAAATTTGGTTGCACATAGCGATATAAAGTGTTGCAATATGTTTTTTTTACATTTCAACTCTGTCTAAAATGAGTCAATTTATATTCTATAACTCCAGGAGAGAATATAAGGAACTTACCTGTGGTAGAAGCAGGGCCGTAGCTAGAGCCTCGGGAGCCCTGGGGCAACAAGTAAATTTGGGGCTCCCCATACGGAAATCTTTTTTCAAATTTTAAAGTACCCCTACACCAGTGTTCGTAGATTGTAGTAGAATTTCTATAGAATTATATACAGAATTCTACTACAATCTACGAACACTGACCTACACTGGGATAAAACTCGGCCCATCAGCGGGAGGAAGCAGGGAGCCACAACACAGAACGGGAAAAAGTTAGCGTGGCTTCCTCTAGATGATACATAGAGAATTTCCGGTTAATGGAACCGTTTTTCCCAGTGTGGGATTTATCATATGTAGAACGTCTGAATTTCCCGCGTGAAAAATTTCAGAAAAATTTCCATCATCAGCGCCCCGCTGTCACCGCCCCGCCTGCACCATGCTCGCTACGGCCCTGGGTAGAAGCGAGTATTCGGGTTAGTAATTTTCTGTTATTGTTAAGGGGAAAAACGAAATGTTTTGTTGCTATCGCTATTTTATGATATGCAGATTTGCGTTACAACCGCTTGTTAAAATGTGTTAGGATTAATCAAGGCCAAATTTAAAATGTTTTATGTTGCGCCGCATTTATATAGTATTCATTTATAGTGGTGCAACAATGAGATTAATGATTTACGTATTCGTTTAGGGCAGTTTTTATGTCTATGAATATCATTGCACTTCAATATCTCGAGTTATTTCTTAGAGGAGCAAAAGGGAAGCAAGTCGCTGCTGGTCTCAGCCTTAGTGAACGCGAAATAATATGTTGATGGGTCCCTGAAAGGATATTTATTATATCAAGTAGAATGGCTGCTGCCGTAACTTAGTTATGTTGCTAGTTTGTTTAATACCTGATTCCAAGAAAATACTACAATACCAATATGTAAGTGTGGAGTTTAATGACCAAAAGAGGTCGTCAATTCTGATTCTATGATTGAGTTCAAATTTAAAAAATTTTGTTACAAATATCTATAAAATATTTTCACAAATATTCTTTATTGTGGTTACCACCGCTGCTTCACGCAGTTTCTTCAAAATACATGTCATTTTCAATATATTGTTACTGAAAGTTCTTCATAATTTTATTGAAAAGTCAAATTTGAAAAGTCAGTTTGAAAAATTAAAGTCTTCTCGAAAAAGGGGGTAGGTACATGTTTTAATGTATTACTTAAAGAATATATTTCCTATAAAATTTTATGAAGTGTCATTGTTTTTTTTGTTTTTTTTTCTAAGTGTCAGTACAACACATTTTCTCATGATTTTAAATTAAAGAGTCACAGCGCAGATCCTGTCGCTTTTCTTATAAGAAAAAAAAAGAAATAAAACGAAAGACTGCAGCCACAAACTTACCAAGCGCAATTTCAGTATGTGAAATTAATTTTTCTACGGCTTGTCCCCTACTAGTTTTCTTTAAGACTTTTAGTTCGCGTGTTTTCTTAACTGCGGTATCTTATTATACAAACAATTAGAATTTCAAATGAATTCTACGTCGACGGAAGGCTTTCATTTCTTATAAGAATGCGTCAAGCTTCCCCTAAGGCGAATTGAAGAAGCAACCACATAAAGTTGCATTTCTTTTGCTTTGGTGGTGGATTTTACGTAAACCTTTAGCTCTTATTTTGATTTTCTAGACTTTTAGTTGTTGCTATTTCAATATTTTCTGTTGTTGTTGTTGTCATAATGATGATATTTGCATTTAATGTTGCTTTATACTTTTTTGTACTTAATTAACTACTTGGAATTTTTTTTTCGTCCGACTTTTTCAAGTTGGTTGCTCCAAATTTTTCACACGCTGCGGTGAAAAATCTTATTTACGTGGGAAAATTGCACAAAAAAAAAGGTTGACTTGATTTTGTCTTTTGCTGCCACATTAACTTGTCTTAAGGGGTGGGAGGCTTATGTAAGTTTTCTTAGCTTCATAAATTTTATGCTGTTTGTTCATTGTTGCTGTTGTGATTGTATTAAGTAGTGGGAATGCATTTCATGATAAGATGAACTTCTTAGGATCTTAGTACTTTGCAGTTGTTGTTGGTTGACTTAACTGTTTTTGGTGTTGTTATTGTACGTATCCACTGCTGATGTGGCTGCATTTTTCATTCTTTCATGTTAAGTTTTGTTATTTTTTGTGTTTTCCTTAACAATTTTTAGTCATGGGAATGGATTTTTAAATTTATTTTTTTGTTTTATAGCAAAGTGCATTTTTAATTATACAGAGCATTAACATTCAACGAGAATGCTTGAAGGTTGCTGTTGAATAAAGTATGCACTTTTTTGACACCATTTGAAGGTGCGATATATAATATGGTTCTGAAAAATAACTTTTTAATTCATTGTTTAAGTTGCACATGAAATGAAAGATTGATATCTGAAAAATGTAATAAATATGCTTGAGCAAAATCAATTATATATAAAGGAAAAAATGTCAAACAAAAAAAAAGAAAAAAATCCTGAAATAAAATTTACAATTTTTCAACATATCGTAAACCTGTCCATTGAATTCATAATTACATTAAATGAACTAAACTAATCGACTGTAATCTGAAAGTATCAAGCTTATACATTTTTCTTGATTTGTGGATCTACTGAAAATTTTATTAACTGTTCCCATTAGCATTTATATTGGAATGGTTAAGGATTAGGACATCAAAATACATTTTAAGCTAAGCGAAAAAAATCTAATCATGAAATTGGCTTAATTTACAAAAAAAAAAAAACAACGATAGCTTAAAAGAATTCGGTCTCCATTAACATTACAGAGGCATCGCCGGTTGTTTCAAGTTACTCTTAGCTCAAGCGTTAGAAAAATCTTTACTGGGTGCTTATTCTTTATTTTTTTTTTTGACTTATTCTCATGAAATGCTTGCAAACATTTTACAATCTAAAAATAAGAACTTTATCTGTTGCATTATCTTAAGTTGACATTTAATTACAGTGAAATCAAACATTAATTTAAAATTTACATTAACAAGATTTTCTCACAAAATAAAAATCTAGAGGTTTCTTTCTGTCAACGTTGTTGTTTGAAGTTTAGCGAAAAAAAATCGCTAGTGGAAAAATCTTGATGTAACTACCTATCTTTATAAAATTAAATACAAAAGTACTTTAACTTCAAGTCAAAAAGCAATGCCTACAATCTAGATTATGATGGGAAAATTGCGTTGTTAAGCAAACTTAGAAAAAGCGTAGTATCTAGTAGTAGCTTTCATCAAAGACCAAAGAAAAAACTAAAAATTCTCACGAGTTAATTATATGTAGCTGCTATAAAAGAATAAAAACTATTTTGAATTTTTAAGCAGTTAAAAACTTTGCTGGTGACGATAGCAAGTCACCAAGAGCCACCTCCCCTTTACATGTGCATTTGTAAATTCTATTGTTTGTTAACTAAATAAATTTCACACAGCCTCAAAACAGGATGAAAAACGTTATAAATATCGTCGTTGTTGGCGTGTGAGAAGCCGGCTGGCTGGGATATTCCGTTTCATTTTTTCTTTAGCATTAACTTTATTGTAGCACTAATTTGCATGCAATATAATTTTTAATGAATTTATAAGCAAACGCTGAGTTTCCGTTGGAAAAATTCAAAAACGGTTCTTTATTTTTTTATAGTTCCAATAACAGTTATAAGCAAAATAAAATCAACTGAGCGATGTAGCGTGAGTTGACAGAGGAAAACGGGGGCTTAAATTTCCGGCAAATGCATTACTTCAGGTCTCTAAAACGTAGTTGTACTTTAGTCATTTTCATTTCTCAATTAACGATTTTGAAGGTTTTTCAGTTTTTTGTAAAATAATTTATTTTCCATATTTCGCACTTTATAGTACACTTAAAATTATTTAATTTTGTCTTTTAGTTTGCTCATATTTTAGATGTTTTGTTTTTGTAGCAAAAAGCATAAAGTATATATATTTATATGGGTCATTACATGTCAAAACAAAAGAAGCTGGAGTATTAGACTAGTTGATAATGTGAGATTAATCATGTCGGCATAAGTTAAACCATTATTGCGCAAAAATTTTTTAAAAGATTTGAAAAATAAAAAACTAGTTTTGAAAATATTTCTTACCTCTGTAAATTTCATCTACACGATAGAAAAATGTTTCGGCATAAACAAAACTTCTATCTCCTTTATGTTATTGATTATAGTGATATTAAATAAAATGTTAATTCTATTAAACAGTTTTGTAAAACGCAAAACAAAGAGAAGATAATCAATCTTCTATTTTGGTTTTGATAATTTTTTTCTGTTTATTCCGCACATTTAAACAACCAACTGCATACATCAAAAATTAATTTTTGACCAATTTTCTAGATAACTCACAATATCTACAAACTCCTGATATTTTATGCTCCAACTATTTTTCCGTAGAGCTGATACTTACAGAGGTAAACATATTATTAAAATGAATTCTTTCGATTTTCATAAATTTTTAAAACAACGTGACAAAGGTTGTTCGACATATCGCGAAATGATTTATGATACATCAACAACTGGTCAAATCCTACCCAGTAAAAAAATCGGTCAGAACGGAGACCTCAAGGTCCAGCTCCGTTCGTTTGTACTTGTAATGCCGCATATGTACATAGTATATGGTATGTGTGTGTTTTGTATATAAATAGTTTTAGTATATTTATGACATAAAAACTATAAACTTTTACACTATATAAATATTTACTGTGTCTGCATGCACATAAAATGCAAATAGAGTTTATATAAATTTTACGTATAAAATTTTATGTACAAAAATTTTGCTTACACACTAGTAGAGATAAAACTTAGGAGTAGACAAGTAAAAATATTGTTTATGTTTACTTAAAAATATAATTTTTCATTAAAATGAAGTTAAAAAGTAAAAAAAAAAATAGCTAAAACTAAATATTTGGGATTTTCACGCAAATTAAGTTTACTAGTTAACTATTACAGATATCATATAGTATTGTTAAAATGACATGACGTAATACTTCAAAATTTATTTAAATAAAATTTGAATTTAAAATGTTTTAATTACTTAAACTATACTTCTGTGCAAACAATATATAGCCGATCAAATCAAATTTGCTTCAAAAAATTCATTGTTCCAATAATTTTTTTCTTTCTGAACGGTTACACAATATTGCCAGAGTTTCCGTTTTTTTATTTTTGAATGACAAGAGATTTCCAATCCAACAATTTTGGGCAAATTGAAATTGTTTGTAAATAAATTAAAAACTGATATGGACTTGAGCACATTCGCCTATGTGCTGATCCACTTCTAAAGTAAATTCCAACGCAACCTAAAGCTGCTCCAACGCATCATCACTCAGGACAAGCCACCACCATGCGTATTCCATTGCACTTCAGATATTGAGGGCAGTGCTTGATGTTGCTGTTGATGCATTTGATGATTTGAATTAATGCCACCACCGTTGCCACTGCCATTTCCAGCACCACCACTGTTATTGCCATCGCTTGGCGAATGCGCTGCACCTGTATTATTGTTACTCATTGTAGTTATATTGTTATTGTTGTGACGTGTGCGCATCACATCTTCGGCCTGTGTACAGTGTGGTCTTGGTCCAGGTTCCGGCGTGTAGGTAAACGTAAGTCCGGTGGCATAAATGATGCCATCGTTTCGTACTAATGAGATAGGCACTTGAGTTGGCTGACGAACCTGTGAAAGGTTTAAGTTTAAATATAAATGTTAGGTTTTTTGGAAGTATGTGTAGTTTTTTTTTTAAAAAAAAAAGCATTAAGATCGGGTGATAATTTTTATTTTTAAAAGTCAGTAATAATTTTGATTGTTGATTTTTAACTAAAAAAACAAAAGTTAAAAAAAATAGTTTTTTTTCATCAAGAGCTAGTAATAAAAAATTACGGTTATTATTTATGCAAGTTAAAGTTATTTTTATAGAAAAAATAAATCCTGATATAACATTATGTATTTCTAATTAAAATTGAATAAAAATAATGGTTATTTTTGATAGAAAAATACAAATCAAAATCGACAGTGATGCAGTGGTTAGCAACCCTTTTACTATGAAAAGAATACTATAAAATACTTTTAAATTGGATTTGCTGTTGAGTTATTTTAATTTCAAAGAAAATGTAAACTTTTTGAGATTTTTATAATTTTGGTCGTTGTTTCAAAAATTTAAGATTGCCTACTAACCCACAACCATTCGCCACGAAATTGTGAAATCTCTGGCACAACACACAGCAGCGTTTCAGTGCAGCGATACATCGTTTCGGCTTCTACATCACCGAACCAAACTTGCAAATGTGGTGTAAAATTATCACCACTTAACTCAAGCATTGCCACATCACCTCCACCATTCAAATTCAATGAGTTAACTATTGGCACCGGCGTTACGGGAGAACTGAAAATGAAACAGAATAGGAAACAAGAAGTTCACGATCAGAAGCAAAGTTTCATTATGTTTAAGATGCAGTACTTACGACACAGGACCCATGCCCTCATAAAATTGATATTCAGCCTTATCTGTCGATATGATCGTCCAACAAGCACCGTCATTGATCATTTCTTTGTTCGGTTCCTTAGGGCAGGGTGTCGCCTGAAACTGTATAATTTTTTCTTGTGACAAGCAAAGGTACATGCGATCAGTATCCTTCATGTAAAAAGCGCATTTATGCAACTGTGAAACTGGATCATCAGCTTCAAGTAAAGCCATTTGTTTGTCTACTTTGCGTATGATGAGACGTGGCAATGCCATTCCAGTCACAGAACAGACAAGTTTAACTGTGGCACCATAGTGTATGTAGCCATCACGCACCTGATTAGAATGAAGAAATTAAAACGCAATTCGAAAAAAAAATATACTTATTTTTTAGCATAAAAAATTGTCTAATACAGCGTTGGGCGCATGGCGCAAATTTGGCTCCAAACAACAAACACATCAAAGCACACAATATTTTTGATTTGTGCAATTTTCAGTCTTAAGTTGAAAACTGCACCTATCAAAAATATATATTTTGTGACTTGATTTTCTCTGCTAACCTTCTTGTTTCTGTTATTTCATTGTAAGAGCGTAATGTTTTAATTAGTGAAACTATTTTTAGCTTAATTTCATGACAACCATTCTTGCTTCAAGGCTTATTTATTGATTCGAATGAAAAAAGTACAAATTTTGTAGCATTACCTGAAATTCTTCAGACTCCGACTCATTGTCATCCAAGAGATGTATCGTAAATGCACCCCATTGCGTTGAAGAAGCATGAAAATGTCCATTCTCGACATGCAGATAACGCGTCGATACTGTCTGGGAACGTAAGCGATTAAAAAGCGCCACATTGGTACCGCTAGCTATGCACAAATCGGCATTTTTTAGCGATTGCTTCTTTTTCGATGGCTTCGAGATAACTTTGATACGCTTTGAATTGAAAACACCAATATCGTGACCATTACCATAGAACATCTTAACAGAGAGCATAAAATGCTTGCGCTTGTCTGAATCCGAAATGAAAAGTGTTTTGGCGGCACAATATTGCTTGCCATTCAGATCAAGTTGCTGCATATCCTGATCAGAGCTACCGATACCAATAAAAGCGCACAACTGCGCACCCTGTTCGCCTTCGCCTTTCTGCAGCATTTCCTCGTAGCGCCGACGCCAACCGCTGCCAAAAAGATAAATGCACGGAGGTGGACAAAAGAAACGTTTTTCGTTGCCATAAGACTTTTGCGCAACCTAAAAGAAAAGTTAACAATTTAACCTATACAGTAAAAAACACTTACAAAATTGATATGAGGATAATATTCTTTAACATATTACCAATATCATATTCTTTAATTATTTTGAGCTTTATTTTTGATACCTTTTACAAAAAAAGGTTTAAGGAAACGTTATAAGATATTTTTCTGTTACGGCTGAGACATTTCATTACTCTAAAGATGAAGAAAAAATATTCAATGCATGGATAACATATGGCACGATTTTGAAACTTTTATTTAACTTCAGACTCATATTTTACCAAACCATTTTTTCTATACTTTGAGTATTGAACGATTCATTTAAGTTTTGTTGATGGCCGGTTAAGAAGTTGCGAAATACCCTCTTATTCGGATTTATAATTTAAAAACTATATCTCAAAATCTACACGCTATTTCTCTAATTAAAACCTTCTGATCCAACATTTTTTCACACGCTGCCACCTCAAGCGCGTAATAACAACCGCTGCTCATGCATTTAGCATTAAAAATTAAATCAAATCTGCAACCTTAAGTGGCAGCAGCGCAACAATTAATGGCATTCGAAAAAAAATTCATAAATTTAAATCAATCATAAATTACTTTTTGAGATAAGTAAAAAACGTGTAATGCATTGTTGCAAATTGGAGAAAAAAAACCTTTCTTTAATTTTCTTTAATTAAATATAATTATTTTATTGTTGCACCGCAGTAGTGCAGTGCTGATGTCAACAACAACCCCACCATTGGTGATAATTTGTATGCAACCAAGTGTGAAGGATTGCTGCAAGCAAAGGCAAACCAATTGAAGCGACTGCGGCTTCTGTGTCTCATAACAAAAAATCTGAATCTGATTTAAATCCAAAACCCTTTTGTCGTCGACAGCAGCGTGCATTTTAAATCGCTGCAAATGGACTTTGACGAAAAACCGCAAATAAAAATATTACAAAAATAAAAAATGTAAATCGTAATTGCATTGCTTTTTTTCTTATTTAGTTGTGAAGGTTTTCCCGCAAAAATGTTATAAATCTAATGACACAATTTATTGGGAAATAAAACTGATTTTGTTTTGATTTTTTTAATTCAATTTGCGGCATGCTTTCAAAATTACATTTTATTCAAAACAATAGAGGTAATAAAAGCCATTTTGATTGACTGGACCATTACGTGGAAATTTAATAGCTACACTTTGATAAGTTGAGTTCCAATTTGGTTTTTAGAAATAACATTTTTGTGGTAAATATTTGGAATAAGTCTTGCAAATCTTAGGATATAAATAAAAATCAAAATCGTATGCCTATTTTTTTCGTTTTTTATCTTAAAAAAAACCCTTGTTTCAACTAAAAACAAATCTCCCAAAATAACAATGTTTCGTTTTTCATTCTTATATATTTACCAATTTATTGTCATTAAAAGTTTCGAACCTTTTTCTCAAATATAAACATAAAAATATGCAAAGTAAAACCATAAACTAGCAATGTCAAGATAATGTATCCTCATGGAATGGCGGAAAGGAGTATAAAGTAAAATTTTAAGTTAGAAATATTTTCCAGACAGTCGTTCATATTATAAGAAACAGAATAACTTATTTTTTTCTATAATATTTCAAGCATTTTCTTAAAAATGCAATTGGACAAAAAATGACTTAAATTCTGACTAAAATCAATCGTTATACGTACGTTAAAAATGCGTTTTTTGTAACGAATATATGACATTCTGGATATATACCATCGGGATAGTAAGGCCTAAATTTGCAGTAACTAATAAAATCGGTTTTAAACTACTGGCATTTCAAAGGGTACTAAGTAATGAAACCAAATGTCTTAGCAAAACCATATCTTCTACATAAGAGTGTTTTTCATTTTATCTCCAAATATAGAGTCTTGTCTTTAAATTTTTTTGGAGTAGAATTGTTTTCGTGTAATATTTCATACATTTCAGAATATTATTTCTGACAAATATAGCTGCCACATTACCAACCAACGTTTATAAAAATCGTTATAAATAATTTTGATTTAACAATTTTCAAATATAATACTTATATAATAAATAGGTCAGGTTAGGTTAGGTAGGAGTGGCAGTTAGTTACGATCCATTGTGCTACCACAGGGTGCCTCACTATACCCTCTCGTTGAACCAACCAGATTTCGTAATAAAACTAAATAACTGACCTGTAGTAACATGTCTAAGATTATATAATATAATACAGTAGACGTCCAATATAATGAACTAATTAATGCACGGGTCAGTCGTAATGTCGTCAAATTCGTTATATCGAAATGTTTTTTATTAAAGAAACCGGCTTTTATTAACGCATATATTTACTCGTACAAAAGTTAAGTTAGGTTTTGGAATGCTATATATAAGTACATGCGATCACCTTTACTGGTAAAAAAAAAGTTATTTTAGTTCAGCAGTTATTGTTGAATTAAACAATGTTCGTTATTTGGAATAGCGAAAATTTTTAGCGTTCCTAATTTAGAGACATCAATGGAAAAATTCCAATTTGGAAAACTGTTCATTAAAATGGAAATTCGTTACATCGATAAACGTTATATTGGACGTCTACTGTAAGTTTAAAATGTTTCATATATGTTTGCGCAGGGTGGAACAAGATAATCTTTATAGTTAGTTAGCCTTAACATGAAAGATAACGTGTTGCAAATGCTTTTGTTCTTTTTGGCACATTCGTGATCTTCCCAACACATAGTATTTCAAGACAAAATTTGCAAAATATCAGCCGTTATGGTACTGATTTCATTCAATAAGTTTTCCAACATCGCCCGACATTGAGCACTATTGGCTGAAACTGTAGCACCGGCCTCGTTCGGGATGAAATATGAGCTAATAATCCTTTCGAAAGATACACCGCACTAAACAGTACACTTAAGTCAGCGTAATCGTTGCTGATGAACTGTTAAGGAATTGTACGTAGCCCATATCCTGCACTTTAGCTTGTTATTGAAGACCTAGGCTTCATCGCTTATCGATGATATGTACGCCGACTTAATTGACGGTTCGTTTTTAAAACTAAGATTCGATAGTTTTGTTTTCTATCGTTGTGTACCAAGTTTTGTTTGCAAAATTTGGCGATCTTATGTATGTTGAGAAATTGTCATTTTCAAATGAAGTGTTTTTGGTGTCCTTATGACTTATTACGATAGACACACAGATATCTATTTTCACGACTAATTATCTATGTAAAACGTTCATCTATTTTAGAAGAACACTTTTCATATGTAATAGTCTTTCGCGTCAATTTCAACCCAACATTCTACTTCAGATGACTAAGGTAATTTTAAATTTCTTACTATAAAATGGTTCACTTTTTACATCCTAGTTGGAGAATGTTTTTTTTAAACAATACATTACAAAGCCTGCCATGGTCAGCATTTGCCTTACTACAGCTACAACCTAGTCTTGAAGCCAGAAAATCTGTTTTCTATTTTATTTTTATGTTGCGTATCTACAACTTTTCTCTAACTTAACTTAGCGAAGCGTCAACTGGTAGCGATTCGTTATCAAAAACTATCTATACTCTTTGACCTTGAAGATCATAAAAACGTTTAAGACTTTAATGTTGAAAATTGTCTAGTCTACAAATTTATCTAAACTTAATTTTTGTCCAGCTAATTGGTAACGAGTTACCAATGACTGACTTCTGACCAACTGGAATATCATCAAAACGGCAAAAAGTCGTATGTACTTTTATATATTGTTCAAACTAAAATTCTGTCTGCCCAATAGAAAGAGATATACTTAAGCAAAATACCGATATTTGTGTCATTGGACATTGCAAACATTGCAGAAGGATCCAAGTTTTTGTAAGGTTGAATGCTTTAAGTGATTCACGAAATTTTTTAACATATCCATTATTCAACTTCTATAATTAGCGGGTATTTTTACACTTTGATTATCTAGGGGTTTAGGATCTCATTCTCAGAATTATATACAAACGGTTTCAAGCGAATCGAATTTTTATCTACTTTCTAGTTCTTGCATAATTTCGGTGGACCATTTGAATAAAAAAGTTCTTCGCAATCTAAGCAAATTCAAAAATATATTAACTACTTCTTACAACTTAAAAATATTTCAACCCACCTTGGCATGCAGTATAACAATAACCATGTCATTGCGCTCCCGCATGTACCGTTCCATGGCATCACGCGTTAGTTTTTTATCTTCGATATGTGGACGATAAATTGAATTCGAAATGCTACTTGAAATGATTTGATTACCCATACCACCACCACCTCCAGCGCCAGTTACTAAACCACGCGGTAACATGGCCATATGGTGTTGCTGCTGTTGTTGCTGTTGTTGCTGCTGCTGCAATTGATGTTGTGGTGGACTTGGAGGTAGTAAACCAGCAGCACCACCAACCAAATGAGTTGGCGGACTAGGTGGCGTTTGTGCGTAGCCGCCGCCACCGCCCAAACCACCAAAGTGTGGCATTAGTGGTGAATTGTTGTGATTTTGGCTGAGTTGATGCAGAGAATCAGCGTTCGGTGGCGGCGGCAATGGCAACAGCGTTTGAGGCGCTGTGGCAGATATTGAGGCAAAAGTATCGTCTTCCTCCAGATGGTGGTGGTGGTGATGGTGATGGTGCAGATGAGGATCCACAGCCGGAGAGTACGAATTGTTGAGGAGACTCTTCATTTAGTGGTGAATGGACGTGGTGGTAGGCAGATAGTATAACATTATATTTGTTTGATTTTATGATTTATTTAATGAAATTTGTAAAAAATTTGGCAATTTTAGTTTAATTTTTTGCACTTCTGTCATTTGTTTTTACTTTATTTTTGGCACTTTTTAAGCGATTCTTCCGTTTACTTATTCTTTTTGAGTGTATTTTCATAAAAACGGCATTTTCAATTCAATAAAGTTTAAATTAAACAAAAATTGTAAAACAACATCGCTTCCGTTGTCACTCAATTTTATCCTTTTTCTTATTCTGTATTTTTGAAAAAAAAAATGCCAAACGAAACGTCAACGCAAGAAGCACAAACAAAAACAACTTGCACTGTGATCGAATACGGCTGCCGTTTTTTTGCTGTTAAATGACAGCAGCTGTCATTTCTCACGCAAGCATCGCATTCGGCGGCGTTTGCTATGCAGTTTTGGAAAAATCCTTTTTTGTTTTTTAAAATGAATGAATTAAAATTATTGCACTTTTAATTTTTTTTGTGTTCAGCTCTTTATTTTAATTGAAGATGTCCGCTTTTGTTATTTACGTTTGGAATTTAACACACCGACTGATTATATTTTCATACAACAAACTTCTTTTATTCATCGTCTTAAAATTGTAATTGCTAGTGTTCTCTGTCGTCGTCGTCGTCGTCGTTGTTGGATCAGGTTTGGTGACCAGTGTGTACCAACTTGAAGGGCAATTTTTTCTAGTTAATAAGCTAAAATCATTTGCCCTGGCAAGTGCTACAATGAATGCGCGTATACGCGGGCGCACGTCATTGATAATTCAGATGGAATTTTTATTTGATGAACTTTCACGGGATTCTAAAAAAAAATTTTGACTGGAAAGTTAGAGCAAATAGAAAACAATTTTTTCAAATATATATGTGACGTGTATTTTTCCTTGAATAAATTACATCCTTTTCAAACGTAGTACAATGAGTAAATTTTCGGTTTGTTTGGAGCATTTGCAGTAAATTTTCGTAAGTTTTAGATTCCATGTTAAAAAAGAAAACGCATATTCGCCCTCTTTAAAGTGCATTCCAAGTCTGTTTCAGTACATTTTCATAAATAATAATAATAATAATAGAGTTTAGCTACTACAGCTATTAGCGTTCTTAGCTATTTAGCTTGAAGCTTTAAACCAAGTAAAAAGCTTTTTAATAAATAATGGAGATGGAAATAATTATACATGCAATTAATTTTTTATTTTTTTATAATTTTTTCTTAGCTTTATCGCACTTTCTCAACATACCCACTCAGACCATGTGATATAGATATTAAATAATTGTATGTGTAATTTTGCATGGTCCAAGGCGTAAATGTCAGAAAAAATTTACCCTGCATGCTGTGGGGCTCGGACAACACAAACATAAAAATACAGACCACCATGAAGCTACAAATTTAGCTACAGTTAGTTTTCAATCTAAGCTTGAGTTGACCTTTTGACAAGCTAAGTTTATAAAAATCGCAAGTGTTAATAAGGGTTGTCATGCGATTAAAAGGATCTGTAGCCATATAATTTGTTCTACTAACCGGATATGGAGGTTGTGGTCTCAATTGTTGGCATAACTTATGTTTATTGTGAAAAAGATTACCCTTCAGTTACATTAAAACTCGAAAGAAGCATCATTGTGTTATGTCATGTAAACAAGAGAGGGAACAGTATATCAACATCAACACAATGAAAGGCGACAGTGTGAGCGCAATAGCGTTATTTGAAACTTCGGTTTTGGAGTTTGCTTTGTGCGTATTTTTCGTTGCTGCAGACGCTGACTTCTGCATATTTTGGAGCTGTGGGAAAATTTCTCACGCAGAGACACCTGTTTGAAATGTGCTGCTTTCCCACGGTCGACAGCGCGACCAAAGCTGGAAGGAAATTGGGCAAAAAGTACCAAAAACTAGATAGAAATAAAAAACAAAATACAACATAATAAAAGGCAAAATGTGAATGAAATAAGAGTATGGGTGTACAAGAGGCTTCAGTAAATAAATATGTATGTGTACATAATTCATTAATATTATATAAAAATATCGCATTTTGATTTGTACAGTATGGGTTGTAATACATATACAAATCAATGTTGCCAAATTCGGAAAAATCAGTTATCAATATTCCTTTAAAAAAATAGTAACGACTTTTACCTTTTTCATTTAAATTGAATTTTTTGAATGGCACTTCATGTTAAAATGATAAGCAAAAAAAAAAAAAACAAAAATTTTCACACCTTTTTAAACCTGTTTTGTACCATAAATAAAATATGTTGAAATATTTATTCTCTGTCCGTGGGCTTAAGAAAGTTGCCCTGGACCATCATCCGCACAGATTTGCGAATATTAAAGGAGCGCTCTATGCTGAACCTAAATAAGATAGCATTAACGTAGACTTTTTGCCATTAACGTAACATTTGCCGCTCGTGGCGAAGAACAAAAATGCCTTCTAAAATAGAAGGTTCATCTAACGATTTCAGTGAAATATGGAGTTATAGGTCAAAACATAATTTGAATTTAATTGTACGACGACCACTTTGCCGCCTCCCAAGTTTTTGCGCCCCGCGTGGCCTTGCTACGCTACCGGCTAAGTCACTCCAGAAGAATTAGTGCCGGACGTGTCCCAAGATTTAGTTACGCTCAACCTCCCCCGGATAAGTTTCTACTTTAACCAATGCTAGCTGCCGAAACTCTCTTAGGTTAAGTAGCGGTATATAAACGTTCTTATTTTATTGCAGCTGCATAGGTGACCACATTGTAAATTGAAAAACTTTGAGGAAGAAGCAGAATAAGCTTCCGTTTGCCATTATCTTTTAATGTTCGATGTTCAACACGCAGAACATATAATAAACTTTTAACTGGTTCTTGGGTTCCTACGAGTAAAGTAACTCACACCTACGAAAATTGCAAAAATTAACTAAACGACCGAGCGTAAGCAGCGAGAATCACTTGAAATAAGCATAAATTATAGAGTATTAAATATTCTATACAACAGCAAGAATCAAATCACAACACGGGATATCGAGTTAAAGCCAATTAAGACACAACGCCATGCGTATGCGACATTGGAGGGAATGAGTGTGTAGAGATGTAAATAAATATTTAAAACCTTACGAATTTACGAAATATCGTGGGAACAAAATGGAAAAAATTGTTAAAAGATAACAAAAGCTAAAAAAACGGCAAAATCTGCAGGAAAAAAATATTCCCAAGTAGGCTTGAAAGCTTGAACGGCGGTCGATGAAATTGTAAATCAAAATGTACAAATCACAAAATACTCGGCCGCTGAAAGTTGAAAACACTTGACTTTCTTTCACATTAGTACTGGAATACATATTAAAAGTTTCTTGCAGACGAATCTAAACTCAGCATTAAGACGAACCCTAACAAACTTAAAGTGGTATTATTATACATATTTTTCTTTAAGAACACCAACTGCGTGAGTAGCTATGATCACGGTAGTGACAAGATGTCATTATAGCATTGGGCCTTATTTCGAAAAGTGTATATGGAATTTTCCATAATCACTGATATACATAACGATCATTAAAACCCATACAAAATTGTCAGTTAATATTGTTTCTGAAATAAAGTTATTTTAAAACTTTTATTCTAGTATACAATGTACGGGATGCACCGTCTCAGTTCTGGCCAATGGAAATATTGAATTAGTTTGACAATTGTCGATAGATTTCGGAAAGCGTACCCCTTTGCAATTTATCTCAAATAGTTTTGGAAAACAATATCGAATAATCACATTATCGGCTGCTATTCGGATAGTTGAAGCTGAGCCTGATTTCTGGTGGCGTATTCTGACAACTGACGATACTCATTTTGCACTTTCTGGCGGCATATAAAAACAAAATAATAATAATCCTTACATAATTTACGAAAAACCATTGCACAATGAGAATATTATTTTTTGGGGAAGTGTTGCTCCATAACCATTATTCGGTCATTCTGTTTCAGCTTTAGCTGGTGAGACAGTCATTGGCGTTCGATATTGACACACTTTGCGTTACGTGAAGAAAATCTGGAAGACTTGTGTTTCCAACAAGTTGGCGCAACATGGCAAACTGCGCGCTCAACAGTGGACTTTTTCGGAAGTTTCCATTGACCAGATTGAGATGGCGCACCCGCTACATATAAGATTGTTTGTTATTTTCCAAAGTTGTTTTCGAATTTCTTTCGGTGAAAAAACAAATTTAATACAAAAAAAAATTTTTTATTTTAGCCGTGACGATCTACACGCATAACTCTAAAAGATATTTCTTCATTAAAGCTTCACTCAAAAACTTGTGAATTATTGAAAAAATGCTTATAAGCTTTTGTTCCTTGTTGTATGAGATTTTTGAGCAAAACTGAAAAGTTTACATTTTTGTGTAGAAATCTTGAACGAATATATTTTCAGTTTATCGTCTTTCCTCAGAAGTTGAGAAAATAAAAAAACAATATATGTCAAACCATTATTTCTGTAAGTGAACTGGCTTTCGAGTAATAAAATATGTACAAAAATAACGTCAAGTGGTCGGTGACGGGCTATACTAGTCAAAAAATATTATTGTTTTCAACAAAAACGTATTGATATTTAATCTTCGGAGTTTTTTCCCTGCCAAATATTTGATATATTTCAATACTTATGAGAAATAATATTGCTAAAATGGTCTCCCCTGAACATTTTTCACCAGATTTTTAAAGTTAGTTTTTGTTGACTTTTCGCACATATCATCGGGCGATATCTCGGACCTTACGTGAAATAATGCGACCTGAAACTTTTCTACACAAAACAAGGAGAAAATCTTCGTTTCTTAACTCAGCTAACCAACCCACCGCCTCCACTAATAGGAAAACTATTTATTCTGTACATATGTACACTAGTACCTATCAGAGGCGTACCGTGCATATCGGGCGCCCCGGACAAAACAAAATTATTTGCCGCCCCTACCGAAAAAATTTTTCGTGTTTTTTTTAACAAAAAATTTATTTACCTCACCAAAAAAAAGGTCCTCACTTTTCACATTCAAAAACTCCACCAAAATGAAATTAATTTCACAAAAACTGTGAAAACTTCCACCTACACATTAAAATTTACTACATCGATTTAGTTTCATTCACTAAAAAAAACAATGGCCCTCAATTTTGACTTTGAAAAACCCTAGCAAATTGAGATATATTTCACGACCATTTTTGCATCCTCTTGGCACCTCCCCCCAGGTACGCTGCTGGTACCTATGTACATAGACGCTGATCTCTTTCAAAAAATTGAGTATTTTTAATAGTAATTACTCGTAGATAACATAATGCAAACTTTAAAAGTTTAATTTTTCATAAGTCTGCAATTTTGTTAACAATATGTTAAGGTTTATGAATTTCTAAATGTAACTGAGTTGCTAAATTCAATACCATACTTACATCAGGCCACTAATTAAGGGCGGTCGAGTGTTGTTTCCTACTTTTCGCCGTTTATTATTTTTTTTATTGATTTTTAGTGCCTATTTGATGGGCTGTCAGGCCAGTTATATTACTTCGCTTGTATTTGTGTAATTTAAATAAATCAGCTTACGTACGTGGCCATATGATATGTACAAAGTTTTAAACTTCTTGTGGGTTTTAGAGAACATGTAGTACAAACTCTTATAAATATTTAATTATTAGCGCGGGAATCTTTTAAAGTGTCTGATATCGATTGAATTAATTTGTGTGACGATATGTTTTTCTGCTTACTTTGAAAATGCCTTGCGTTGTAACTGGTATGCCGGAACATTGAATTTATTGTTATCATTGTAACATATTTGTATTACGTTGCTTAAAAATCAACGATTTTGACTCTTTTAGGGCGGGTGTATCAAGTACATCCATTTTTTTAGAGCATTCCTGAGTACACTGAAACTACTTAAGTATGTAGCGAAATTTTATCTTAAAAATACAATTTTCTTCTTCTTGGGAACTCTGTCGTTCTTAAAACTATGACTACACTTTAAGTTGGCATCAGTACTGCTTGTAACGGGTGATTTGTTAAGCGTTTGGTTTTTGAAAATTGAAAAAAGAATAGAAAATTTGCAATAGTGAATGAAATATTTACTTGGAGCTATATATCAAATTCTTTCATCTACTTTTTTAAGATTATTTCATGTAAATGTTGCCCTCGGCTACGCCTAAGGTGGTTCATCCGTAAGCTCCAACTTTGGTATACTCTTTCCAGCATTTCGGCCGGAATCTCACCAATGACAGCTGTAATGTTTTCTTCCGGCGCTGCAATTGCAGCTGCCTTGTCCTTGTACACGAAATACTTTACGTAGTCCCTTTAAAAATAGTCTAGTGGAGTCAAATCGCTGCTCCAAAACGTGAGATTAATTGCTCACCAAACTCTCCTCTCAATAGGTCTATAGTATCGCGTGCTGTGTGACATGTGGCACCGTCTTATTGAAACCACATGTCAACCAAGTCCAAATCTTTCATTTTGGGTAAACAGAGTCGGTAATTATCGCACGGTACCTTGCTCTATTGGTTGTAACGTTGCGATTTTTATTATTTTTGAAAAAGTACGGTGCAATTATGTCGCGGGATCACAAACCGCACCAAACAGTGCATTTTTCAGGGTGCATTGACAGCTCTTGAACTATCTCTAATTGCTCTTCAGACCAAATTCGACAGTTCTGTTTGTTCGCGTACCCATTGAACCAAAAATGAACATCGTTGCTGAAGAAAATTTTCCAATAAAAAATTTGCGTAACACATTTCTCCAGAGCACGAATTTTGATAGTAAAACTCAATGATTTGCAAGCGCTGTTCGTTTGTAAGTCTATTTAAAATGGCAAGCCTTACTGAACATTTTTGGCGTTGACACATGTTACGAATCACGCGTGAGATGTGAAAAAACAAATAGCAAAAAAATCACCCGATACTTTTCAAAGTGCAAATTTACTGAAAAAAGTACATTTGTACGAAAAATGCTAAGAATGGGATGAGTCTCAAGTGTCTTTGTTTTGGTGAAAGAAAAATTTACACACAAAGACAGACAGTAAAGTGTTCCTCATCAGAGTTGAAGTTTGAAAAATTCCATATAAATTCCACAATATTATAAATAATAAATTTTGAATACCAATTATACTTATGTATATTGTATATACTCATATATCGATTGAAAACAAGTGTTTTTTGGCACTAAAATTTTTAGTCAGCCTTGAAATCTGTGAAAAAATATCACCTAACTTGGGCATGTCCTGGTGCTAATTCTTCACGTTTTTGCTACAGTACAGTCCGGAGCAGAAACTAGCGTATCTGTACATCTTCATTGAAAATATCAATAGGTGGCATTATAGACTGCGCAAATCTCAAAATAGACCAAATGCACGTCGATGCATCACGCATTTTTTTTCATGTCGTCGTCTTGAAATTTTGTGCTTAGTAATTTGAAACTAAAAAAAACATTTCATTTAAAATTGTTCACTTGGTTTTTGGGGTTG
Organism: Meiosimyza decipiens; assembly: GCA_963680825.1. Classification (NCBI taxonomy): domain Eukaryota; kingdom Metazoa; phylum Arthropoda; class Insecta; order Diptera; family Lauxaniidae; genus Meiosimyza; species Meiosimyza decipiens. The sequence goes on from OY804260.1 coordinate 24,737,444, forward strand.
CTAATAGCTGTATCTATTGTCTGTAAGTTTTTATTTGTGTCGTTTAATAAGTTGGCTGTGGGCTTAGGGCCTACCACGTAATCTAAACCTATTGCTGGCGATGTTGCATAGAAAAAGCTAAGGATTTTCATTACGGTTTGTAACCATGAAACTGCAACTGAATGAATTAAATGATATATATTTTTCTTTGGCGTGCGTGCCAATCTCCCAGTATTCAGTGCATAACGTAGTAATTCTGGAGATATCAATGCGACTCATAAAAATTTGATCTGTATGTTTTATTTGGTTGTACAAGAGGCAGATTGCCCTGGAAACCTTTCAGAAAAAATAAAAGAAGATATGTTTGTTAGCAAAAAATCCAATGAAGCGTGGTACTTTGTCCTCAGCATTTTCGCAAGAGAGGCGTTTGCTATGCTACCTCATCGGCATTATCATTTTGTTCAATGTTACTATCGCCTGAAACCCAATTGAGTGTTATCACAAGCGACACATTCTTATCAGTTCTTTTTGGCATAGTTTTACTAAGTTGTACGTTTTCACAGCTCTAGTAGATAACTTTTCAGTGCATATATAATTGATTTCAAGCATCGCAAATACTTCTGGCTGATAACCACTTTCTCAAATGGCGTGTGGTACAGATGAAGATATTTTTGTTTTAAAAGTTCAAAGAACTAAGTACAAACAATTTTAAAAAATTTTATTAGTATTTTCGCGGCTTAGAAATTGTATATAGCTCTTGGGTAATGCTTAATCATGTTTAGGTTTCACGATGCGTATATGAGGTTGAAAACAATTAAAAAACTGAAACTGGCGTTTATTATAGATACTTTTACTGCTCAGTCCGGAAATTAACATTATCGTGCCCTTTCATTTTGAGATATATGAAGTTATACCTGGCAAAAGTAATATAATTTATTGTCAACCTTACGCGTTTATTTCAGAGAAATAATATTTTATAAAAATAAATTTCAGAAAAAAGTAAACTAAGTTGAACAAAATAAACGTTTCTATTTTAAAAAAATAATAGCTTTTTAAAAATGTATACATATGGCCAGTTTGAAAAATAAAGAATAAAAAATTTCCTGAACTCCGCTTTTCTAAAAGAGCCACTTTGTGTATTGCTCCTTTGCTCACTCCTAGATGCGCCGCTGACGAAAAAATTTAAATCCTGTATTCCAATTTCAAAGAAACTTTTGAATAAAACATACCATTTAAGATCAACAACACTGATTAAATAGATTTATATTATAACATACAATACATACATATTTTTCAACAATATAAAATAATTTCTTTTAAAAAAAATATTTAACAATAAATCTATATCTCTATACAAACACACACTGATTTATTTGAAATATATTTTCAAAAATGTGTCTAAAGTCTGTTCATGCTTCACAGGAGGCGCATTAAATGTAATTTTAAGCAATGATTGGTTGATGTACCGATAGTCCTGTAAAAAGATTAAAATCAACTCAAGGCTCATGCATATAATAATTTCACAAACGTACCTGCATAATTTGTTCTTTAATTTTCTCAATAAAACCTCTAAAATATAATAGTTCGCTATGCGCAATATTTAAAGCAAGCGGCTCCTTGGAGTGCCGATGATTGCGCAATACCTCGATTACATCGAAAATCCATTGCAAGCGTAAATCGAATAAGTTTTCACAGCAGACCAAATCGACAAAACGTAACGTTTGCGATATCCTTATAAAATTAACAAACGCTGAAGGCGTAAATTCACTATAACTATAAATGTACAATTCATGTAGGCGTGGCAATTGTGCGAATAACTTTAAGCAACGATCGGGTACATCAGCTTTTATGTAAAGCGTCTGCAACGATGTCAGATCACTGGCACATGCGGCTAAAGCACGTATCGTTGAAGTATCACTGGCATTGTAGATATGTAGCGCCACAATTTTGGAACCAACTGTTTGACATAGCGTAGACCAATTTACATTGTACAGAGGCTCTGCATATAACTCTGTTACAATTAATTTTCGTAAGCTCTCCAGTTCACCACAGTGTTGGGCGAATTCAATTTCAAGATTATTTTCCGAAAGCTTCAACTGCCTAAGTTTGGAATAGCTGCAATTTTCAGTGAGAAAAACTGCAGCAACTGCCGATCCGCTAATATCTAAATGCGTCAAATTTAAATGCTTGGTTATGTCACGTAAATGCTCTGTTGCCAAATTACACAGTGGTAAATATAATTCACGCAAATAACGCATATCTTTAATGTTGGCTCCAGTTATATAATCACTCGACACGCGTAACACCTGTGGAAGATATGAGAGAAAAAAATTGTATTTTAGAAAAATTACCTGCCATTGAGCGTGACTTTGCTTAAAAAAAATTGAATGATTTCTAAAACTCACCTGCAACTTGGGACAATTCTCCGCAACCATACGCAGTAGCCCGTCATGCATACGCCGGTCGTAGCATTCGAGCGATACCAAGCTCGGAAACTCAAAACTCAGATAAAACGTCAATTCCGGCCGCTGAGTATAGCGTGGTGGTAGATAGCTAATGAAAACCAGATGTTTGTTGTCAGCTATGGTGAATTTCTGCACATACTCGACTATATTTTGAAAAAGCTCCTGATATTCCTCATAGGAGAGAGCATCCGTTTCAGCGCTAATGGTGCGCGTTTCAGAAAACTGCGAACGCCAAATCATCTGTAGAATAATCCAGCGAAAACGTTCACATGTTTTAGTCAGCTGTAGCTGCTCCTTAACGGTAAGTTTTGTGAAAATGTTATACAGGCAATCATCGTTTAAGTGTTGGATATTTGGAAAACTTGGCGTTGTTGAGAGTTCTGAAAAACCAAAAGAAAATGACGTTGCAAATATTTAAGAATTTATTGATTGCGAAAATTTAAAGAACAACAAAACCCACCTGTGATTTGCTCCATTTTTCGGTTGCCTATTTCTGTGTTTCTCTCATTTACACGCGCAAAACTGAACAGCTGTCGCTAGAAAAGCTTTTCATTCACATGCTTATTCTACTCTTTTTTTCGAGTTTTGTTTTTGTTTTCATCTTTGTTTTTAAGTGCTTCCGTATTATAAAGTCATCGATGAGATAAGCGCTCTTTCACTGTCAATGTCCCACTAGCTTATTATTTCCACTCACCGCTTGAGCTTTCCACGTTAAGCTCGCCAAAGCTTTTTGCATATACAAAGTCCAATGAAAGTCACACGTTCATTTATTTTGCTGGCTATGATGCTACTAAAGTTTCGCTCTGTAGTTTATTGAATTTAGCTAGAATTTGTTTTGGCCAAAAGTTTTTTTTATATGAAATGAAAAGTTTTGTAGCTTGCAAGTTCTATATTTAGTTGGTAACTCTGAAAAATTAATTCACAAACACATTTACTGTCATAAAAGCTCTAGCGTAAACTTTTTGGTGCGCTTTTTAGATATGTCTTGGCTAGCTAGCTTTCACCCACAGTAGCTGGAAGGCTCATATGATGAAGCCATGTTCTTTACTGCTTGCGAAACTATTTTGCTAAAATTAAAGTTACGTAAAAAGTTCTAAATTAAACTTTTATCTACTTTACTTTTATCATTGACCAGTCTTCCGTATAAATTGTAAAGTCAGAGTGGCCACCAACAATTGTCTTCGCCGAATCCAAAAAATTTGGTTACTCAGGGCCATCTCTAATGTCAAATCATTGAAATCAAACGACGAAAATGGAACACATTGCGAAATCCACCAACTGAAGTCTGTCGGCAAGAACTGGAGTGGAATCCCCAGGGTAGAAGAAAACGTGGTTGGAAATACGTCAAAAAGGAAAATGTTGGAGAGAATTGAAGGCATTTGCTGCAAACCGTGCACGTTGAAAAAATATTATGGAGCTCTTAAGCTACGTGGAGAGATAAAATGCACTTGAAAAAGAAGAAGAAGTCTTCCATAGAAATGGAAATTGGCTTTTTCAATTGGGAGTTCTTTCAAAAGTATAGTAGTGCCAACATTTTTCATTTTCTGCAGGTTTTTTGAGATGTCCATGGTGGCGAACACAAGCATTATATATTTTTGTATTACATTCACCTATGAAAACATTGGAAATCCAGTCAGCGGATTTGAATACATTCATTGTGGCACCTTCATTTCTTGACATAAAATGGTCTGGTACTCACACTGTTTCAATCTCTGACGACTTTGTAGGAATTCTTATGGGACAAACAGATAATTCGTCGACGATAGTTACCTGAAACACACACAAGTTCTGGTGTCCTTAGAGCTACAACTCACTCCACTTCGTTTTGAGGCTACAATTAAGTGTCTGGTTCAGCTTGAAGTTCAAGTAGCTCTTATTTTGTTATATTTGATCTCAAGATCAGCCAATTTTTGTTCCCATCGATATTGATCTACTGACTTAAGACCAACAGCTCGTTCTTCAAAAGCTGAAGAAATGTCTGTGTGTTTTCTTTTAAATTGAACATTATGCTTGTAGGAAATACTCTCGCGGAAAAGAAGTGTACGACAAATCATGATATGGACGACATGGTAGACAACATTTCCTCTTTAAGAAGGCCACGTGTTCAGACAGAGTCTGCATTCGAATAAAGCCGGCAGTATTAATTACCTCAGACGCACACCATCTAAAACACACAAATGGGTATTAGCCAGAAAAGGTAAGAGGCAGGTCTTAGTAGACTTAAAATCCTTAAGACTCTGCTAGTTATTTCAACTTTAGCCATGGTTTCATGCCGATAAGAAATGGTTCTGTGTGGAAAATGCCAGTATGGATTTTATCCCAATCACATAAGCTGAACTGAATTTCGTGTACTCTGCCAACTTTGTATTAATGAAATATGCAGCTTGGAGTAATTCTGCCACCTACCATATAAATTAAGTTCAACTTAAAAGTTAACTTATATTTGCAATTTGCTTAAGACCATGTGACAGTTTGTAAAACTTTGAAATTGAAAATGTTTGTCAACTTCACTACACCAAATGTACAAAGTCCCTTAAGATACATTTGATGGGCTGCCCGAAGGAAACAAATGTCACAAAAAAACAAAGTAAAACTTCTTACCACAGAAACTTTCACCAAATATAAAAAAATCATGTTTTCATAATAAAAGAATCCTGCTAAGCCGAAAATGGCCAAGAGAAACGTTGTGGAAATCGCTTAGGATAACGTTAAGTAGTTTAAAAAATTTAAAAGTATTACAAAGTTAAAAACAAAGCTCAAGACGATAAAGAGAAAATACTAACAGAAGCCATATCCTAAGATGCTCAGTCGCATTGAACGCACCATAGCAGCATGCGCCGCACAAGCTTCAGTGGAATCATGGGGGAAATTCGCGTCCTTTTTAATAAACATGTTGCGGTTTTTCTTCCTTTCTGTTTTACATTTTCAATTTCATTTAATTTTTTTTGGTTTTTGTTGAACTGCACTCGACAAGTATTCTTTTGTTTTAGAGGTTTTTAGTAAAATTTTTAATTTTTTGTGTTTTTTTAGTTGAATCTCAAAGCGATTCAAAAGCAGACCACAATAAAGTAGTTTGAGCTTAGCGCCCGCATGGCAAACAATGTGTGGAACTTCGCGCGCTTACAACTTAGTACATATTCCCAATGAACAGCCGAGAGCTGAAAACGTTTAAGACAATTAAGTAAGTGCGACTAAAAGCAAAGTTGATGATAAAAAGAAAGGGAAGAGATTGAGCAATAGACTGTCCGTTAATTCGCAATAAAAGAGATTGGTTAAATAATGCTTCTGTAAAAAAATAAAGAAATAGTTTTTATTTTAGTTCAGATAGCGTGCCAGCGTGTTCCTGAATTTAAGAATCATCAAAAATAATAAAAAGTTTACTGTTTAAGGCTGTCCGCTATTTCCTTAGTTTCTTTAATTGTGAAGCTCTGAAAATTCATTAATTAATTTGTACATATTTTGATTATAAAAATTATGTAAATTTTTAGCATCAAAAATTTTGTATTTTTTTCAAATATAACATGCCACCAAAGTCTTAACTTTGTTTTTGCATTTATTTTATTACTAGCTGGCTTGGTAGACATGGTTTTGCTCTTACCGGAAGGTGGTGTGATGAGTTTAATTTGGTTATAGTCCTCATGAAAGAAAGTCTGGGCAGAAAAGGTTGTAGGCACGATTGAAGAATGGGCAATGATCAATCGCGAAAAAGTATAGGTTAGGTGGGGAAGAAAAATTAACTGCTGTTGAAACTTGGTAATAACAATTTAAACTTAAAGCCCATACATTGAGTTTTGCAAATAAGGTTCTTAATTTCAATATGAGATGGTATAAAAATTTTCTGTTCTTATCATACAGGAGGCGTGTCACTGCTAATATGTATATTGGGGTGATTAATTTTTTTTTTTGTTTTCTTGAAAGTGCTGTTCTTAAAAAGTAAATTTGTGATATGAAGAAAAATTTCACGAAAATTCTTTGTTCCTCAATTTTATAATGTGGCGCTGAAGCCTTTTAGTTTTACATGTAAATTGGAAGGAAAAACTATATTTTATTAAAAAGGTATGTGAATGAATAGTTAATGTTGTTGGGCTGCATAGGATCGTTTTAAAATTGACCCATGACTTCAGAATTCTGAAATATTTGACGTTAAGTACCTGAAAAGTTATGTTTTTTGTTTATTTATGAGGCCATAATAGGTTTCAAAAAAAAATTTTCAGCTAATCTTCAATTAGTACCGTCTTTCCCTTTTAAAATGAGCTTCCAAATATCATCTATGGTATTTCCTCAGAAAGTTATAGCCATTTTAATCATAACCTAACTTTTATGGTATTAAGCTTTTTGCTTGGTAGCTAAGAAGGCTAATAGGTGTAGTAGCTAAACCTTATTATGATTACGTAGAGCTTAAAATTGTTGAAAAACTCGAACAAATTGAAAGAGATTAAAAAACTCGAAAAAAGCTGAAAATGTAAAAAGAGGTTAAGAAACTTGGAAAATTTTGAAAAATGTTAAGAAGTTGGAAACACAACAAATGTGCACAAAGTTGTAAAATGTTCAAAACTTCGAAAATTATTTTAAGAACGTGGCCTACACAGAGGTTGCTTTGGTCCAATATAACAAATTACCCTAAGCGTTAAGTTCACATTTTTAAATTAAACAACTCTTTTTATCGATATTTAATCCGCACAACTTTCAGTAGTAGAAGAGTTTCAGCGACTCTAACTCCACTAACTCAAAATGGAATATTTTCTGAGATACGCAATCCTACAAACAATAAATCTATATAACATACTTCTTTAAAAGCATTAAGGATTAACTAACTAAAAAATATTTTTTAAAGCTGTCCACAATTTTACCTATTTCAATCGAAATGTAATTATTTTTATTTATAAATTAAGCTTAAACTGAAGAAAATGTTGAAGCATCAATTACTTTTCTAAATATAAAGTTAATCCTTAGTCAAGTGAATTTTTCAAATTACAGCCACATTGACATGTGTCAATTTGTATTAGAAAACGTCCGCAAGAAAACCCATAATTCATGAGATATATTTCCTTTAAATGTTAATTCAAGTCAATGAACATTACAACAAACATAACGTGAAGTTTTGTAACAAACGCATTGTTTCCATTCCTATGATACATTCCATATATACATTTTTTGCTTTAATATGATATTTACGTGATTTAGTGTTGTATTTTTTCTACAGCACACAAATTTATTTATTTCAATTAACATTTGAAGTGTTTTTTCATGCTATCTTATCAATAACATGCACTTACATGCATGAAGACTCCTATTTTTAAAACTGATATTTTATTTCGAGCAGAAAGATTTTGGATACCCACGTCAAATAATTTGACAGTAATTGTCATAGTTCAGGGTATCAAGTCTTTTTTTATGCGCTACAATCGGCATAGCGGTAAATAAAATCCAAAAAAATATGAAGAAACAAAGACAACTTGTACCTATGTTCAGCTATATAAAAATATGAATTTATGTTTAAGAAAAAATCAAACTGGGATGGTTTAGTTTTCATAAAATTCTTAATATGGGCATGGCAAAATCGGGCGAAAATTAATAAAAAAATCCATAAGCAATAAAGACTTAAATAATATCATTTTATGTTATGCAATAACAATTTTCTAATACATATAGCAAAACCGATTTAAGTCTTGCGCAACATACTTTTAAATTGAGCAATTCGAGCATTACTTTATGTTTCCTAAGGTGAAAAAAGAACCGTCCTAACCGACCTCAACTCACGCTGACAGTAGTGTAAAAAGTAGCTTCTTTATTTATATGTATGTATGTACATCTATGTTGCCATTCAATGAATTATTTTCGTAAGAATCTTTGTATTACATGGCGTATGAGTGACTTTTTTTAAGTATGAGCAACGCTTCTTTTTTCGTAAGTTACGCAACTTTTTTTAAGATGCTATTTGATTTGGCTTAGCCTTGACATAAAATATTTAAGTTTCGTTTTATTTTATTTCTCTTTTTCATCAGCCTTAAAATTTAATCAGCTTTTCAATTTAAAAACTTCTTTGTTTGTACTAACAGCTGTAGCTTGCGCGCAGTTTTCCCAGCTGTCCAGAATTGCCGTTTGCTCATTTTCTTTTTTGCTTCCATCAGCCCATGTTCATTTTCTACAATTTTTTGCATTCCACCTAAGGCTTAAAGTATCGTTTAACTTTAGCGCAAAACTATTGTAGCTCAGTAGCTGGAATTAATGCCGTAAGTTACACAGCGTTCACTTTTCAACCTGTCGATGCAGCTCACTGCTGTTGGCCTTTCATCATCGGCTCTATTTTTTTCATTTTCATATCCACTTAGCTTGATAAAATATTAACCTGCAGGTACATTGAAGTGCTGGCGAACAAAAAACTACGTGCTGCCTTGTGATTTCTGATGAAATAGCAGCACAAAAGATGAAGATAAAAAAACATTAATTAAAACTTAAATAAGCATTAGAGAATGAAGAATAGAAAGAAATTGTTGCCCAGCGCTATTCTTAAGTGATGCAGAAAGATTACAGGAATTTATTTTAAGTCTTAAGAGATAATAAAATACATTAGGGTGTTCATTGTTTAAAGTTTTTTATTAGTTGTTAAATGGTTGCGCATACGACGTGTTGTAATTATCAGATGTGTGTGGAAAATGTTATGACTAAATTAAGACAAAAAGAAAATAATTTTTATAATAAATCTTATAATGTGTGTAAAGTCAATTAAATAGACTTATATCGTAAACGTACCCTGAATGGAATTACATTTTCAGACTTTTCCATCACGGGATATCATGAGCCTGAATTTAGAGGAAAATTTTTACTTATTAGAGTAAATTTTCTATTCTATACTTACATATTTTAGAGATAGCGCAAGGTACTTTGGTTTGGTATTGGATAGGAAATTAAGTTGGAAAATTAATGTTATAGAAAAAGTAAGGAAAGCAACCGTAGCGCTTTACTCTTGCAAAAAAGCGGTAGGTGGAAGATGGGGACTATCACCTCGTATTATTCACTGGCTATACACAGCGGTCATTCGACCGATTCTATTATATGGCATTGTGGTGTGGTGGCCGGTCTTAGACAAGGTCACCTATTACAAACAATTACAGAGAGTTCAAAGGACGGCTTCCATGTGTATCAGCGGTGCTCTGCGGACTACACCAACTGACGCTTTAGAGGTCCTCTTTCATCTCGTTCCTCTTGACCTGTTAGGTAAACAGATGGCAGCTTGTTCTGCCATTAGACTCAGGGAAACTATTTGCTGGTCCGAGGGTAGAACTCAACTATTCTTCATAGCTTGAGGTCTCTACCCTCCAAGTTGGACTATGTTGTTCCAGGAATCTCATTTAACAGGGATTACGTAACTCATATTCCATCTAGGGATGACTGGAAGGGAGGATTCCCGGGGAGAAGGGGTCATATTAATAGTAATGGTTATGGTATCTACTCCAAGGAACTGAATTTAAGAATAGCTGGTAGGTTACCAGATCATTGCAGCGTTTTTCAGGCGGAGGTTATAGCAATAGAGGGAGTAACATCCTGGCTAAGGAGGAATGTTGTATCCAAAAAGGATATAAATATTTTCTCAGATAGTCAGGCAGCTATCAAATCTCTAGAATCAGTCTTCCTAAACTCACTAGTGGCCCAACAATGTCGCTCGTCTCTAAACGAGATGGCTCAACATTTTAACATTCACCTCATCTGGGTGCCTGGGCATAGGAACATTGACGGCAATTGCAAAGCGGATGAATTTGCTAGGCAGGGGACTACTGCACAAATTCCTTAGGACAAGGAAGGTGTTGGCATGCCACTTGCTACCTGCAAGTTTCTGCTTAAAGAAGAAATGGTTAAAAATGCTAATAAAAGATGGACTGAAGGGTCAACTTGTAATATAACTAGGCAAATCTGGCCGAAATGGGAGGCTAAGCGTTCTTCAGAACTAATTTCTCGCACTAGACATAGTGTCTCGTCAGTTGTCGCAGTCATAACTGGCCACTGCCTCATCGGCAGATATGCGGAGAGATTAGGTGTTAGGTCCTTTGACTTCTGTAGAAGTTGTGGAGATGTGGAGGAAGAGGAAAATATTAAACATCTTCTCTGCTCCTGTCCCGCACTTGCTAGAAAACGCCACAAAGCACTTGGGTCGTTTTTATTTGATGACCTGGATGACCTTAGACATGTCAGTATAGGTCAGCTATTTAGTTTCATAACGAACTCTGGCTGGTTCAACGAGAGGGTATAGTCAAACACCCTGTGGTATCACAACGGATCATGTTTGGTCTAAGTGAGTCAGTTTTTTTTCGTAACTGACTTCCACTCCTACCTAACCTAACCTACATATTTTGGTGCACCATTTCCATTGAACTATTAATCATATCAACGGCCGTGGTAGAAAAATCAATACACTGTATTTAAATCTTATTAATCCTCTTTCGGAACGTTGTTGCTTAAGTTTTCTAAGTGAATATTTTAACATTCAAAACTTAATTAGAGTTTAAGAGTTTCTTCATTTCGATGTCAGTTAGGGCCGATGTGTCGAAGACACTATTATTTGAGGTTATATTAACTGCAATAATATCAAGTTTTATCAATGGCTGCATTGTAATAAGAACAAAAATTGCTAAGCAAACTTAACATATGTTATGAACTTTTATGAAAAAAGTTAAGAAACTTTTCAATTAACATTGTGTAGTAACTATTTTTTTAATTTTCATATAATTGCAATAAAATTAGTTCAGAGAACGGCCGCAAAAAAGTATTTCCATTTACAAAAATTAAACCGAAAAAATATTTTTAACTACACTTTCTGCTGCTGAGTTAATAACTCTGACTATTTTAGCCATTTTTTAGAAATTAGTTATCTCAGTTCCTATCAAGTACATAGATTTTTTTCTATCGACTATAATACATTTATGAAAAGTTTCACTAATAGCCGCTTCATTTTAAGTTTTTTACCATAACTTACCTGCAATACTTGCAATATTTTTAATGAATTTGCACAGACGAAGTTCAAAACTTTTTTTTGAGCTATAAATCACATTGGCAAATGCCGTATTTTATTTTAGCCACTTTGTGTCGCATTTTGTTCAAATTTACTTACCACCTTCTTTGCAAAGAGTGTTATTTTTTTTTATTTTTGTTTTACCTCTGCATTTTTTTACCATTTCATACTGGCATTAATTTTTCCGCTTTTATACAACATTTTATGGCATTTAGTGCTGCTAAGCAGGCGCACATTTTCGTGTCCTTTTTGTTTTATTTGTTTCCTATGGCACCGTCATGCTACCTGCTCATTTGGGTGCCATTTTTTAAACATTTTGTTTTTTAAGGTAGAAAAGCAAGCCGTTGAAAATTGAAAAGTAGCGATTTGTCGTCTTTTTCTTTCTTCTGTGCTTAAACTGTTTATTTTATTGCAACATTCTTAAGTACTTTACTATTTGTTCATTGCACTGAGGTTAAATGGTTTTTTAAAATAAACTTTAAAATATCTATCAAAATAAAATATAAGATTTTTCATACATATTTTTTAGAACCCGAATTTTTGTTTTGACCACACTTTCCTTTCTGTCAATTAATTTTAATCGATGTCTTTTGTGGTATCACTCTTCTCAAAAATTTCTACTGCATCCACTTTAATTCCTTAAACAAAGCCAAGAGAGAAAAACATCCTTAGTCATTCAAGTGTTTAATATGAAATTCCAAATTCCTTTTAGCAAAATTTTCCACTTAAGCAAAGTGGTGACCTAAACGTGAACAATTTCTAAACTTTATAGCATCACTTTCTAGCTGCAACGCTTCCAAAGGTGGCATGAGATGATACAACCAAAAAAAATAATCACCAAAGCTTGCAACTACAAACAGTAGCTAATCAATGCAGGACATCAGGTGTGCCATAAAAAACAACAACAATGGCAAAACTCCGTGTAGTCACATAAAAAACGCAGCTTAGAAACTAACGGTGAGGCAAAACAATAGCCAGTGCATGTTTTCTTCGTAGTATTGGTGTTACCGACATTGGTGTTGACATGAACAGCTTTAGTCAACAGATTTTCCATTCATATGCCAGTGCTTGCGTGTGTGTATATACATACATAGGTACATATGTGTGTCTGTGCTGTTTTTTTCAGCAGCAATTACATGTCCTCCATTCTCAAAAAGGACATTTGATGTGGAAATCGTTGCATCGCCTGGACATGCAACTCATTGCACGAAATTACATGTCAATCAGCGTTTGACAATGTCATTGTGTGTGTGTGCATGCTCACGTGTGCATGAAAAAAAAGATATATTTTACAATTGAGAAACGTAAAAGGACGATATCGTTCCAAATTGCACAAATGTTTTAAGTGATGAATCTAATTTCATTTGTTCTGCTACAAGAACTGCAGTGCGCTGTTTTTTTTTAATGAAAGCTTTAAGCCAATAGCTATGATAAAATGTACTTTCAATCTTTTCCTATCGATTCTAAAAAGCATCATAAAACTCTACTTTGAAGACTTTGGGAAAGCATCAATATTCATTTTTAACCTTCTTTTCCATGAAATTGTCTTACAGAGGTTGGGACTACGTTTGAACAAGTTCAAAACTTTTTCGAACAAACTTTGTTTTGGAAAAAATCAATTTTCTAGTCAATTTATATGGCCTGAAATACCACTTCATTGTATATGATATCCAATTTCAACCTTTTCCCATAGATGGGTTCAATAATTTTTTTTCTGAAATGTAACCTACTGCTCAAATTAGGATACAAACAAATACAGCCAGGATAGGACCCATTACCGCCGCAATGGAAAATTGGATCCTAATCAATTCTCTCTTATTTTAGTGATTTTTTAATTAACCTTCCACGACAAAAGTTTTTATGAGCTAAGACCTAAATAGAATTCACATAGCTACAGAGCCCTACAGAGTAGGGTTTCCTAACTTTGCGTTAGCTTTTATCATAGCACTTGCTTGGAGTTCTACAACTTGTAGAAGAAAACTTTTGCAGATAGAGACTCTGTACGATATTAGTAATTTGATTAAATTTGATCATCAAACCAGCGATGGATGCTTCACAAAGACAGCGTAAAACTAGATTTCGAAAATTGGTTGAAATTTTGGTAAGAAGTCATAGATGTAAGCTCTAAAAGCATCCATTGAGAGACCGAACATTGGAAAATTGCTATGGTCTTAAATAATGCACAAATGCTGCCACCACGGAACGTAAAATATCAGACATGGGTATTTTTTTGGTCGTACCAGAACCAATCTTCAATATACAACGCTCTGGATCTCAGTATGAATAGCATATCATATCTTTTCATAAAAGTCTCTTTCACCAGACTATACAAATAATATAACCTTCCTTTTGAAATCAAACTTTCCAGCCTATTAGCATAGGGATGGGATATTTAATGATTACTTCAGGGAATGAAAACTTTTTGAAAATCAACCATTATAACAAAAATACAAAACAGTTTATCTAATTTGGTGTCGTCACTTGGGTTCAATCTATCTCTATGTCAAATTTCATTCAAATCAGTTCATTAGTTAAGCAGTGAAAATATATTTTCGGGTTAGGGGCATGATATCTTAGATTCTATATGCCTAAGTGCCGAGTTTCATTAAAATCGGTCCATTAGCTTGGCAGTGAATGGGTATTTTCATGTTTGGGGCGTGACACCGCCTATTAAAACTTATATCTTTACACAGGAATCAAGCTATCTTCATACCATCTTTCATCATAATCGGTGTAGCCGCTCAGCCGTGCATTTTCAACATTTTTTCATTGGGGGCGGTACCACGCGTGAAAGGTCACAGAGCTTTCAGTACTCTTTATTAGGATTAAATCTGTCTCAATCCCAAATTTAATCAAAATCAGTTCATTACTATATATTAGTGAAAACATATATATATGGTAATGAGCGTGGTATTAGACACTAAACAATTTTTCCTCAAAGTTACAAAAAAGGTCAGAAAAATACGAATTGCATTTAAGAAAAACTTATGCCAAAAAGAAGAGATCTCAATTCACGGGGCCTTGAAGAAACTTCGCGGTCAGATATCCGCTACTTTTTTGCCGTCCCTGCTAACAGACAATTCTTTTCCGATCAATATCAATACTAAAACGAAAATTTTATTTATTAAAAATTTGTTACCGAGCTGCAATTTTCGCATAATGAATAAATGTTATAAAATTTAAGTACTCAGCAAATGCTTTTACTCTTTGAGCTTAATATATAAATTTAATAAAATCTTAATCACTTAAAGACCAAACTTGCATATAAGAAAGCAATTCTTTAAGATTTCAAGAGTTATTGGCTATTAAATTACAGCTTAATTTTATGTATTAAGTTTCTTGTTACTTAAAATCATCAGACACCAAAATTCAAAAGTGTTCACTCCTTATAGCTGCTTACAATTTAATCCTTTTTCGTTAATTTTAAATTCAAATGCCTTAAGGTCATACCATCTATTATGCGTTTTTATGAATATGCCGCTTTTCTTTTAAAATTGAATGCTGCATATTTAATGCCAATTAACTCGATGTGCTTCATATTTATGACCAGAAAGAAGTTAGAAAAGTGGCAACAAATTTAAGTCATGAAAGCGAGCTGTGTTTTATGTACGTCGATATTTTGGCCAGTGTGAAATTTTCACTTTAACAAGCAACGGAGAGCGTTCATTATATCAAGGCGATAATAACTGCACTTAAGAACAACATCAGCGACATCAAAAACAACAACAGCAACAACATCAACTACTCTAATAAAAGTAAAAGCTATAAAGTGTCCCAAAGTGTAGACGGTTGTAAACTACCGCTAAGCACGCAACATTGGCTTAAATGGCCAATTGTTAGCAAATTTTGTATTTTTTTTATTCTATTAGAGATTTTTAATGAGTGTTGTTTTTAATGAGATTTTTGCTGCAGGATTTGTGGTGAAATGAATTTTTTAGTGATAGGTTTATGAAAATATATCGCTTTTTTGCAGGTAATGCATTAAATTAACTTTTGACAATGAACAGGCAAATTATTTGAATATGTATTTGCTTTGTAAATGTTTCATACCTAATAAATCACAAAAAGTTTTCTATATTTTACAGGTGAAAATTGTGATAAATTTAGTTATAAAAACACTATATGTATATTTCTTTCATGAATGAAATTTTCAGAGATGATACTCCTGAATGTTCTGAACATTTTGACCTTAAAAAAGCTGAAATCAATTCAAATTTTATTCTCTCGCTTTCATTCTCAATGTTTCAATTTACATTACAAATCATAATTCTTTACTTTAAATGCTTGTAAAATCACACAGGGTGAAAAATCATGGATTAAATTTTCAGAGATGGTACTCCTATATGTTCTGAAAATTTTGAGCCAAAAAAACCTGAAATCGATTTTGGAGTATTTGGGAAATTGATGTTTTCTTGGAAAGTAAATTTTTTTATCTTTTACCACATAGAAACCGTTCAGGCCTTCATTTATTCAGATTTGGAATTATTTTGTCATCTACTAGTACACAACTACCTAAAAATAATATAAAAGCTAATTTGGATTGTGTTGGTTTTTTTATATTCATCAATGAATTTTTTCGTTTTACTTGCGAGCTTTTTTGAAAACAATATGAAACTTTTTTTTAAGCAATAATATTGGTCAAAAAAATTTTATCGTTTTTTTTTTATATCTTCTACATGATAGACCAATCACTGAAAAAAGTTTCAGCCTATTTAAAAAACATGAGGGTAATGATAGGCCCATTATAGATGGAATAACCCATATTGAAACAGTTTTGTATTAATTTATTTGTTTTTACTTCAAAAATGGCAAGGACAAATAAAAACGTATAAATCTTCCATTTTGATGGTTACTGGCTGACAATATTACTGTAAGTCTACTCAATATTCAGCTTATAGGTGCTATATATATTCTGAGGCAACACTAGTGTTATCCAAAGAGATGCTCGAGCTTTCATTCTCCACCGAGCCAAGAACTCCACAGTTTTTGTTCGAAGAATAGCTTTTGATTAAAATAGCTGAAAGCTTAGTATCATGTAGCTTATGTTGTTCTGAATAATATATATGTTGGCATAAAATCATTTATTGTAATTATCATTTATCTAATTTCAATTAATATCATACAAATTATCCATGAATTTAGTTTTAGATTTTTAGTTTTTTCAAGCCGTTCATATCTCAACGGTTATTACTTTTCGTTGAAATTTTAGTATGACTTAGTTTATTTTGTCTTAGTAAAAAGTTTGTATAAGCAAAAGTCTGAGTTATGGATAGCTTAAAAGATATGAAGTGTGGAAATAAAATTGAATATGTGACTATTTTTCTTGAAATCAATTGATTTATTACCCTTTTAGTTACTAAATTTGGACTTTGATTTAGAACTATATCAGCCTAATCATACTAAGATTTCAACCAATTTAAACAAAAATTCTTATTTTTTTGAAATTTATGTCAAACATCCAAATCGATGCCTCATCTCACTTAGAAGTTCTGCTTTCAAATATCTGAAAGTATGTAACTATATTTGACTAAATAGCATTTTCACACAGATAAGTTATTTTTTTATGTGCACTTATACAGCTCCAAGCAATTCGTTCGCTATGTGCGTTGACGCTGACAACACGCTCTTCTACCTCATACCGTTGTTTTCAATGCTGCTGTTGTTGCTGTTAATAAAATCACATTTTAAGATTCCTTCAGGTGTTGCCAATCATGCCTTATTTCTTACTTCTTATTTCACTTGAAGTAATACACATAAACGTACATGCATGCGTATGTGAGTAAGCATCCATGCAAATATATGAATTCCTTTCGTTATTTTTTATGTCTTTTCATTTAACGTAATTGAGTTTTTGAAGTCAAAATTTATTATGACATTTCTGTGACTGAACGTTGCATACGAAAGCGAAGCTCATGGCAGTCAGTGTGCCACAATACTGCCGTAGTGAGGTCTTAATTTTTTGTGACTTCTTTCCCTTATTCTGTCACTAGACAATAGTTAAAGCAATTTAAACGGTTACATACATTTAGCGCAAAAAGTTACTTTATGCATTTGCATTATTTCTGAAAATGAAAGAAGTTTAGTCCCGAGATCTGTAGTTTTGCTATTTTTTTTAGAAAGTATTTAACTAGTTGATGATGCACATACTTAGTTGGGCTCATGAAAAACGAAAGAAAAATTTGTTATTGGAAAATTTTTTTTTTTTTAATATGACGAAAACTTTTTTCATGGAATCATCAAAAAGATATGATGTATGAGAGAGCATTTCGTAGCAAAATTCAAACAATTTAGCTATGACTATTGCATGGGTCCCATTTGGCTACTGCAAGCATACAAGGTAGTCATATTGCCAATGACTTTTCACTATGATTTCCTGAAAAAAAAGACGTACGTTTTTTTAACAAAAGTTACCTATTTCAAGCAAGCTGATTGTTATTTTTAAACCACCTCTGGAATAATCAACTAATTCTCTTTCAACATTAAATGAGGCAGTTTTTTTTTGTTCCAAAAATCTGCTAAATTTCAAAAAATAAAACACAGTTCGTTAAGTTTTTAAAAGTTTATCTCAGAAATTTTTATTACTATTTCTTTTGCTCCTTTTTTTTTAATTAATACAATATTATAGATTTTTTTGTTAAATTATAAATGCTTTTCTTTCACTAATTTTCACTTTGAGATAAATAAATTTTAAGCTTACAAATGTAGTCTAGTTGTATCAACATTTTCTAATATAATCATAATAATATTTTTATTTAATATTTTAATTCTTTTCATGGAAGAGAAGAAATTGGATCACAAAGGTTTTGTTTGAGTTTTAAGAGTAAATATATCGGTTATTTGTGGGTTGCTATTCTTTCACAAATAGTTCAATTATAAGCGTGAATTTGCAATATTATTCAATAACAATTAAAAAGTTTTAACAAAGTTTCTAATCAGATTACAGCAACAATAAAATTTGAAATATTTATGCATTAGTGAAAAAAACAATAATTTTACGCTAAAATAAACTTTTTGTCCTAAAAATTTTAATGATTTCAAATTCAGGTTGTAGTTCAGCTTGTTGCTGTAAAAAAAATAGCGAATGTCGTAATATGTAAGCAGATTTAATTATAGAAAGAATACGTTAAGGTTTATACTCGCTTTGTTGGCAACATGTCACAGTGATAGACCAAATAAGCTGCTTGGCCTAAAAATATGCAATGCAAACTAAATTGTGTTTCTAACCAAACTCACAAAAAGAAAAAAATAAAAAAAATACAAGTTGTTGGAATACATAATTTTTACTGCATACTCTTAGGCTTTTAATGGATAAGTCACTGTTTTAAATGCCAGAATAGCAAGTTTTACAATAAGATTTCGATGATTTGCTTGGTTTAATGTTGAAGGTTACACTTTATAAGTTAATTTAGTTCGCTATTTAAATGCTATGTATCATGTTTTGTTCTATATGCTAAGAATAATATAACTATATATTATAACTGTATCTATTCTCTAATATAATTAAATTTAAAATAGATATTTTTAAGACTTAAATTTTTGCTTCCATTTCCATTAGTTTAAGGCTAGAGATGTAGGAAAATATTTATTATTTATTTTTGGTATTTAGAAAGTAGTTTTTAAATATACAGTTTTTTCTTTTGAAATAATGCCGTTTTCATTCATTATAATTTTAAAATACGCTTAATGCTTTATAGTACAGTGGTGTATAGTTTTTTTTTCTCTATTTAATGTAACTTACGCTCATAGATTTGAAATTATCATTTTATTTAAGATCTAAAAGTAAAATTATTGCAAGTCGAGACAGTTTTCATTTACTAGTTTTTTTTTTCAGTTGTTCTAATGAATATTAATATCATTTATTGTATTCATGCAAAATAAATTTAATTACTATTTTTTCGGTATATCACGTTCTCTACATGATGTCAGTTTTTAGAATGAATTCTTAAATATTTCTTCAGTATTTTAATTTTTTTTACTTAAATACATGGCTTGGTTATTGTTAGTAGTTTAATATTTGAACAATTTCTTTTGATTTCGTAATACATTGTGTTGACTTAGTTAGGTTTCATTTACTTAATTATGCTTAAGAACTTTGCAGTGTCTTATTGGTTGGTATATTGTTTACACTATTTTGAGATTTTGCTAGTAGTACATTCATCTATTGTTGTAGTTGTTTACTTTCATATAACTTTAGACCTTATCATCTTCAATTGAGTTCAAAAATTAAGTTATTGGCCATATCGACGGTATTAGCTGCATTATAAACTTGGACGAATTTCTTAAATTTGTTGCTTAAAATGCCTTATTAAATTCTTCCCATATTTTTAAAACTGAAATTAGTAATTTTCTGATGTCACTTAATTCAGCTATAGATGACTGATTAGAGGATTTATTGATTCGCAATTATCTTTATATTTGAAAATTGTTGAAAATAAAACCTTATTCCTATTATTTATTAAAGAACGCCAAGAGAAAATTTTAAAAATAAAATTAACAAAATTGAATTTCTTCAGAATATGCTCGTGTAACAAATAAGATGATAATCTAGCTAACCAATCAAAACACTACAATTTTATCCACAATATCTGCATTATGATTCTTTCCTTATTCATATAAGATTGCGCAGATTATCATGGTTCCTGTCAGTTTTCTCCAGACTTGAAATGCTGTTACCATAAAAATCACTTTCACAAGTAATAACTATGCAACAATGTGAGCCTTCCACTTCAAAACACCGTACGATTGTTATTCAGAGAAACTCTCATTTATCTTTAACCGTCTATTGCTTGCCACTACAGCGGTACTCGGCTTAACAGAGGAATATTTATAAGTCATTAAAAATTGAATTTTGACCAAATAGTTTTAAGTGAAATAAAATATTATTCAAAATACAAACAAATTTCTACTAGTTCTGAAATTTCTAAACATTTTTCTTGAAAGTTGAGCTTTCAACATTTTAGAGAAAAATTTCTTTGCTTTGATATCCTCGTTTTTGGGGATTGGGGACCTAGCCAATCTATATGAGGCAGTAGCTTTCGACACATGAGACCGCATAAAAACCTAAGAATACCCACGGTTGGAAGCAGTAAAAATTTATGGCATTTTCGCTGAAAAATTTTTTTAATGATACCAAAACGACTCTACCTCTTTAAAATTTTGTGAAGTTTTTTGGTTGAAAACATTTTTGACCATAGTTTCCACTCTATTGCGAAAATACGTTTTGTTGTTCGGAAATGGAAAAATCTTTTAATAACCTAAATGTATTTTGAAAACAAATACTCAAGGTCATGACTGTTTATTTATATAATTCTAATTTAATGTTTTTCGGCCTCAATATAAAGCAAACCAATTCTGGGTTGTATCCTCTACTTTATGCTTTTGAAATCGCACTTTAGAAACGCTCAACATAAATGACTTCCTCCATGGCACATTGTAACAACAAAGTCTTTAAATTTGTCAAACAAAACTAGGACAAGTAAATTATTGTCATAAAGAAGAAAAGCAGAACAGTGTGCCTTTTTAAAAGCCTTCCTGCTATAAATATGGCCTTAAAGCTTTTGAAAGCAAAATTTTGTTGCCACTGCTGTGTTATAAATACCACGAAGTTAAATAGAATGCCTTTTATAAATAAAAAATGGCATTTTGCAAAGAGAAACCCTTTCGCAAAGCGACACAAAGCTGCTAGTAAACATTTTTTTTTTCATTATTTATTTTAGAATACAAAGAAAAAGTATATAGACATAAAGGTGTTAGAGGGACAACTATAGTAAAAAACACATTATATGGACTTTTGTGAGCCTTAAAATATGGGTGCTTTTTTGTCGGCAGTAAAAAGGTAAATGTTGCGCTTTTTTAGGCGCCATTTATTGAAATTGCAAGGCAAACAAAGGGACTATGTGTGATTTGTGGCACTGTACTTGGTTGGTCAATTGAAAAAACCATGAAAGGACTGTAATATATAGAATGGATTTCATCATTTAAAGTCATGCTATATTCGTTTTATGTTTAATTGTTTACTTTCGGTCAACGGTGCGTATGAGTAACTTTTAATTTTATATCTAAAGTTAATGTTTTACTAAAATCATTTCTGCATTTGTTGTTAAATTTGCGTTAATTTAGTAGCTATGAGTAGTAAAAAATTTTGTCATGAAACAGCCGTTGCAATTCGTTGCATAAAATGGCATAACACATTTTTAATTACATGAAATGCAACATTTTTTACGCTGACTGCAAATGAATACATTAAGTGTCAGCAAAATTTTATTCGTGCTCAGCAAATGTTAAAATATTAAAAAAGAAAATATGCAAAAAATGTGTGTGGCATGTTAATTTTATTTTTGCAAATGCTAAACTAATTAAAAGAATTCATTCCCAGCGATAAAATCGCAAATTAAATAAATCTTAGCTGTTACTTTAGTGCGTGTCAATTTGAGTTTTAGCGTTTTGATTTAATTTTTTATTGTATAAATTGACAGCTGTCATGCATGTCTTACGTGTGCTTCAAGTCTCATCATTAAAGCCAAATTTTAAGATTCGTATGCCTTAAAATTTACTGTCATTTTGACAGCAGCCGCATCATTTTGCTTGTCTTTATCTTTTATCTTCTTGATTTAAATTGTCTTCATTAGAGCGAAATACCTTCTTTTATGTCATTTTAATGTGCGTACGTTTAACGCGCTGCCTTGCGCCACTTTTATTACACGAAAATGTGTAATTTGATATTTGTGTAGGCATCTTAATTTTTGACAGTCTAACAAAAACGTTGGTATACGCGTTACTTTTATGACACATTTTCGTGTTAACAGCCTAAAAGTATGCAAAGTCCACTGAGAGTTTACTAAAAATTTAAATTGACAACGTGCTGATAATTCAGTCACTGGTGGCATAAAAATTCTCTATTGGGAATTTTTTTTGTTCTATTTTTTTTTACTAATTTTCTTAGAGCATATGCGCAACGCCGCATACCTACATGTAGTATGTTAGAAGCAGCTACGTATCAAACAGGGCTCATCACGCTTCGCAAATATCAAATGCTATGATTCGTTTTTTAAATCACGTTGAACAGACTATAAATGTGTATGGAAAGCGTCGACAGTGTAATCTCAAATAGAGAAATTCGATTTAAAAAATATCGATAAGGATGTCTAAAAAAAAATTTTATATATTTTCAGAAATTATTATGGCAAAATCCTTAATTTTTAATAAAAACTTACTGAGACCAGCAGTAGATATCAAATTTGAAAATGAATATGAATATTGGAAGTTGTGAAATAAGAGGTAACTATACTGGTGGTCTTTTCAGCTTTATTTATTTTCTGTTTGAAATATGGACAAATTTTGAACAAGAAGTTTCTTTGTTCTTTTAAATTAAACCAATCAATCACAACAATATGACCATTAGACACAAAAGTCTAGTAATGATGTTGTACAAATCCTAGTCAGAAAAATGAACAGTCCCTCGGTTACAAAATATATGCCAATACAAAATTTCTAGACATTAAAATTACTTCAAGCAATATTGATAGCTCTTTAATAAACAGCTGTTTACAGCATTGACGATGCCACTCATCCTTAAGCATTGATTATTTTCTAGGTCAAAAATATTAACTACGGCACTGTTAAAAATATTAATTGTAAAATTTGTTCTGTTGTTGCCGTAGATAGATACGTGAACTTACTAAGCACTAGGAGATTTGAGTTTTAAATCTTTACGAAAATTATTACCATCCTTAACATAAGGTATATTGAAAAATAGTCATATTTCCTCTAAAAATTTTCCACTTTTGTAGCTGCATGACGTTCAAAAGTGAGATCCAGTTTTCACGAGTAAAGCAGCATCAAACTGTATTAAAATGCCTTGCCGGACAAGTTTAAGAAGTTCGCCTGCACTACATCTTCTAATGTTATGTAAGAAGAGCCTTAGCTCTGAAAATTTTCTCATTCTAACTCTCTCTTGGAGAAAAAATTATGAAAGATTATACCTTAACAGCCATTGGCTTGCAGCAGTGCCTGCTTAGCTGTAAATTTAGGCTATGACGTACCTTGAACATTTTTTACCCGGGGCGAAGGACAATGTGATGACCCTCACCTCTTTCTGCTATCAACTTAAATAATTTTGCTTAGAATAATAAGGTTTTGCCATAAGGGTCTGCAGTAAAACCGCAGTGCTTCAACTTAGCGGCTACAGAGCTTTTATATATTAAATCCCTATATTGGGATGTGTGGTAATTTTGTTTCATGAATGGCTTTAATTTGAACTCTGAAGAGCTTAATTAATTTGCAGATCCATTTTATTTACAAAATTTGTCACTTTGATGCCAGAATATATGAATTTCAAAGAATCTTAAACGCAATCACAACGCAGCATTGGATACTGCAAATAAATATTACACTTCATCGGAGGTTTTTAGTAATTGTTGGAGAATACGTCTTAAATCAAAAAATTTATTAGGAGCAAAATGGTGAGAACGAAAAAAATTGATTTTTTGCTTTAAGCGACATTTGTACATTTAGATTTGATTGATTTATATCGCACATCATTTCAGTGGCTTACAAGTTTCGAAGTTCATTATTGTTGGTTGCTAAGAAAAATTATATTAGATAGAGTTTTTCCGATCAAAACTACTATAATAGGTAATTTCTTCGCTACAATTTAAAAGTAATATATTAAATGATTTAATATATAATCAATAACACAATTAGCTAATTGCAAAAATTGCTTTTAAGAAATAATTAAATTTTTATAATATAGAAAAAATAAATAAATTTCAATTACCTTAATTTATTGAGCTTTCATCATTAACAGTTCATGAGCAATGCGGGCCAGTTAAGCCCAAGTTTATTTTTGTTTTTGTTTTAAAAACACTACCTTAATTTAGAAATTGTAGTTTTATACTAATATCAGTTGAGTTTTATAATACAGTACAGCCATTTAAAACTTTTGGCGAAATATAAAGCTACAGAAGATTCTGCTCGTGACGTCACTTTACAATACCGCACTTGTTTTTTTATTAAAGCACTAAAGTAAAATAAAACGAAAAAATTTCGCTACACTTTTGTTTGGCTTAATTGTTGGGGTTAAATATTTGTATGTATATAAGTAAATATGCTATGTACTAATTTTGCTTCAACTACATGAAAAGCATTAAAGTTGTGGTTGTGTTTTTTTATTTAAATTTTTTTGTTGTTGCTTATCTTTGATGCAAATTTTTTGATTACTGAATTTAAATACTTGTTGACTTTATATGCGTTTTACTGTGTAAATGCTTGCCCTTGTTGTTTTTGTGCAAAGGAAATAATTTGGTTAAATTAAATTTTAAAAAATATTTTTTTCAAAAAAAAGTTTTGCATGCTCTTGAGCGTAACTTTTCTGCATTATTATTATTGTTATTGAAAAAACAGAAAAACTTTTAAAATATTCGCAAAATAAGTATTACACAAAATCAATAAAAACTATTAAATGAAAGCTTTATACCAAAATAAATAAATATTGTAGTTATGTGTAAGTTTTGCACTGCGTTCAGTTTGAAGTTTTATACTGCCACGTTAGTCGATGTCATTTTTGTTTGTATTTGCTTATTAATTATTGTGCTTTTTGCTATCTGCTGCGCTGTTTCCGTTTTTCAGTTTACTGCACAATATTTTTCTGAATTTTTTATTGCATACTTTGATGCGATTTATGTTTTATTTGTTTGTCTGTAGTATTCACAACCATTTTTTTACGTTTTATTTTTGAATTTTTTTATAAATTTTTTTACTCCGTTCGTTTTATGAGAATATCTTTGAATTTCTCTAAAAGAAAATATTTTTTTTCTGCTTCTTTAATTCATTAATAAGACTTTTTATAGCTACAAATTTATTGCTGTTGCATATCACCACCATTTCCAAGGCCAGCTTTTGACTCAGGCGGCACCTAAGCGTAGGGAAGAGAAAAAAATAAAAGAGATATAAAATAAGATTTGTTAGTAGTGTAGTTTTCATTTTGTTCAAAACTTAAGATAATTTGAAAACTATGTACAACGTAAAGAAAGCACAAACATGTGTTAACTGTAAGTGTTCATTAGGTGTTTTTTGTAAGATATAACAACACACAAACATACGATAAAGTAATAAATCTTATAAATTATATCATATATGAAAGCTATTTGTCTCAAACTAAATAAACTCCGTTTTAGATTTGGAAAACATCAATATATTAAAAAAAAGAATGCCAATATATACTGAAAAGAGTTTTATATTTTACTTTTGCACATACTGTGGCGACACAACTTTAAAACTCATGAAATTGGCAATAAAACTGTGCCATCTCTAGTGTTCTACTACAGTATTCTACGAAACTATTTCTATAAAACTTTATGAGGATTTCATTTTCTTCGAAATATTGTTGTAACAAAGCAATAAAAAAGTCGACAAATATTAAATAAGAACTTTCTTCGATAGTTTTTCGAGTGTGCGACCTGGGCCAAAACTTTGTATAGTAAATTGAAAACACGGCTCGCAAATACGGCACTACTAAAGTTATGTCAGTTGCAACTTACTTATTTGATTACGTTAAAATTAATTGCACATTACTTAGAAAGTTATGATACAATCCTTGTTTGTAAGTACTTTTCTAAAGGAACTTTGTAAAACACCCAATAACTCAGCGGGTGAGCACCCAATTAATCGAATTTAGTTTAGTATATATAGCTATTCAGAAACAAACCATCTTGTATATACCGCTCAGTAAATAATGAAGTGCTAAGAAATGCATTAATCGCTTTAATTTACTGTCTTTATAACCTCTTCCAACTTTATGCAAGGTTTAATCATAATTTACCAAAATCTTTCTTCTGATTAATTTGAAACAATAATTTACGTGTTCCGATACAACTTACGATCCAAGTATTATATAATTTATATTTTTTCATGACAGCTTTAAAGTAATATAAAATTTGATTAGTGGCCGCTACAAAGGCTTTGAGATAACACGCAAATAAAACGTTCGTGTGCTAGGTTTTTTGTGTCTTTTGACTTGAAATTGCATTTTTATATATTTTATCATTTCATGCTTAAATGTTTAATAAGCCCCATTGGATTTTATTTTTTTACAACATTGTGTCTTAAAACTCATGCCACATTTAGTTTACGAATGAATAAAGCAAAAATGTGTTAAAAAACGAAAATTTTAATGATAATGTTTGCTTGTGCGTAAATGAGTTTTTTATTATAAATATATAGTTTTTTTTAATCTAAGTTTTAAAATTGAACACGTAATCAATCACTCAAGTGGACGTTCAATTTTTATATAGTAGAGCTTCTATGGTAATCAGCTCTTATTTTAGCTTTTTAACTATCCAAATCCTATACAACCTTCAAATTGAATAAAAACTAACAAAACCACAGTGCGTATGAGTAACATTCAATTAAACCAACCGAAATTATTTGAATTGCAGCTCCGCCTGAAACAACGTTTCAAGTGGCTTTGCTGTATGAAGGTGTCACGCCCAGATATTCAATCCAAGTACTAAATTTCAAAACTATAGTAGCTGCCAAGGTATAGCACCGAACCCCTTCTTTGAAAAACTTCGCATAGCCCTTTTCACTTCCGCTTAAGACCCGTGGATGAACAAAAATTCATGGATGTAAGATCGAATAAAGATTCTGCGAACTTTGTAAGGGCAAACACATAAACATACGTACGTGTTGCGTTCAGTTTTATATATCAGATTAACTCAAATATTTGTGTTACATATTGCTAAATTTTCAGCTAAATCGGCTCAGTGTTTTATGAATTTCCACCTCAGCTAACAAACAAATGAAAAACATGTGATACAACCCAGTAAAAAGATTGACTTCTAACATTGATACAAAAAGGCTTTCTACCTCTTCCTTGCAACATTGACAGCTACTGTATTCCAAGCCACATGATAAATTGACGATTATTTACTCAAACACTCAAAGTCACAAAATACAAACGTCAAACAAAAACTGACATGATTAATAACACCTGACAACTAAAAGCCACAACGACTGTTTGATAGCAAAAACTCCGACCAACGACCATTTCATACCAACATTAAATAACATTCAAAGAAAATAAAACACATAAACTGAAAAGGTAAAGTTATCAACAAAAACTCAAATGACATCGATTGACACCAACACCAAACAAAAATTGCAGTTCAAAAGAACCGCACATCAAACATAGTTTGAGGGGTACCTTTTTAATGGCACAAAAATTAAACTCCCTCCTTTGGTCTCACAATTTAACAATAGACACCTTTCCCTTGTATAGATGCTCTCTCAAAAGAACAACGTCGAGAGACTCAGCACTCTCCCTTATTTAGCAGTATAATAGCTATGAAAATCCAAGAAATCCGGAGCATCAGTTTGATTTCCGTGCAGTTCATCAAACTATAAAGTTGAGATTAAGTGAGTTGTTGTAGTGGGCGTGAGTGTGTTAATTGTAAACGTTGTTGTTGTTTTGGAGTGCAAAATAAATTGAAATAAAAACGTGAAAGAATTTAATAAAATATTTATTCCAGATTTTGTTTCGATGACAACTACTAAGTCTTGTTCAAAATGTGAGAAACATGGTGATGGTAGCACCCTCTAAAAGTGCAACGTGAGAGTGTGAGAGAAAGATACAGGTAGAAAGGAGGAAAAGTATAATGAATTATTTAAGCAAAGCTTAACTCACCAGCTTTCTGAAACAGTCCTCAAAGAAACTTGTCATAGAACGATACAAGTGCCTTTTAACTCCTGACAGATTGTGGCCCTCATCAGGATAAATTTGTTGCTTATACAATACACCCTTGTTGGTTAGAGAGCGCGCCAGCACCATAGACTGTTGTACGTGCACATTATCATCAGCGGTGCCATGCACTAGTAAAAATTGACGTTCTCTCAAGTTATCCACGTATTTGGAAAGATCACCTTCCTCGTAGCCTTTATAGTTATCAGTCACGTTTGGAAAGCTAAGATAACGTTCAGCATATGTGGAATCTAGAAGACACACATGTAGAAGGAAAAAAAAGCATAAGCATAAAAGCGTATACAAACTGCTCTTCTTACAGTTATAGCAATCTGTGAATATTCATAGCTTCATAGACTTTACGAGGCCATTACTCAATTTTTAATTCATTTGATATATATACTTAAGCTTGAAAACATGTCCATGAAATCGATGCTAACCCATATCGGAGCTCAGTTATGAAAGTTTGAAGCTTTAGTTATGTTATAACTGTGGCGTAGGAGTAGCATATATTTCAGAACTTTTTGTATAATGACATATAATATTTTAAACTTACCATAGAGCTTCCAGTTTGTAACCGGCGAAACACTGATGCCACATTGAAATATTGTCTGTGTACTTGCGAGCGCTAATGCTGCTGTGTAGCCACCATAACTCCAACCCCACACACCCATGCGACGTCCGTCAATAAAATGAAGATTATCACGCAGATATTCGGTCACCTCAAGTTGATCGGATACTTCAACTGTACCCAAACGTTTATAGATCTCATGCAGCAGCTGATAGCCTTGACCAGACGAACCACGTCCATCGATCTGTATAACAATATAGTCCTTAGTTCCGGCCAAATAAGTATTCCAATCAACGTGCCATTTGTCTGTAACCAACTGTGTACCGGGACCGGCATAGACATGCAGTATTGTAGGATAACGCGTAATTTCATCCTCACGCAGCACTGGCGGTAAGAAAAGCCTCACTTGTGCATGATAGCCACCCGATATCATGACAGGGAAGGTTTTTATTTGCGGCAACGCAGTGCGTACCATCTTCTCTTTAAGCCGCGTATTATTCTGTATAGTGAGCAGCAGCTCAAGTGCAGGTGGCTTTGTCACCGTCTTATCAACAACATGGTGCAGCTCTGAGCGTATGGCATAAATGCTTGAACTAGGCACAACCGGACCCAGACATTCGATAAGCACATAGCGTGACTGCAGTGATTGCGGAAATTGTGCATTATGATATAGGCAATTGCTAAGTGCATCGCCGTATGCTCGACGTGTTGTGGGTCGCTTTTGATCAGGTGGTAGAGTCGTCGGTGGCAGCGTCAGGCGTTCTTCTGAGTCCTCCCAGTCATCATCCCAAGCGGTAACTAAGCGTGGTGGTGGTTTTGTTTGACCTTCATCGGTTTCATGGCCAAGTTCATCTGCAGATTGTGTGGGACATGTGAGACACTCGGGTGGTTGTAGTGGTTGTCCATGACGCGGTGGTATAGCCGAAACACGATAGAGATGCTGCTGTGACGGCTGGCGTTCTGGTGTACCCAGGAAGTAGCTAAACCATAGAGAGAACAAATGTTTATTATAGTAAAATCGATTGAAAATAATAAGACTCAGGTTATGTTAAATGTGGATGTCGGACTTAATTTAAATCAATTTAATGAAAGTTTTCCCTAACTTAGCCGAATTAGGTCAAGTGTTTTAAATAAAGCGTATTAAATTCAAATCCAAAAAAGTCAATTTGATTAAAGTACCAAACCAAATAAAGGCCGATAAATCACCTAAATTGTTTTTTTTTTAATGTTAAAAAATAAAAATTCCTTACATCCAATGATGATGTTGATCCCAATGCAACAAACAGTTGACTTCATACTGACCATGTGTCAATGGTAGTACACGTTTTTTGGCCACATGTACATGCACGATATGCCGGAAGTAACCTGCAAGAGCAATAATAAATCAAGACAGCCAACTAAATTCCATCATTAAAGTGCGCTGACAAACCTGAGGTGCCATCACGCAGTGGTGAGATAGCAACATAAATGGAAGCATTCGCGGCAAACAAAGGCACCGAAATAGTGTCGACCCAACCACGTCCATCACCGCTAACACGATGTGTCTATCATTACAGCGAGCAGCGAGCAAGGAAAAGAGAAAGACAAAGATAATATCAATATTTATGAGCGCAATAAAGCATTAAAGGATAGCGGTTGGGTTGGGGGCTAAAAAAGAATGTGGGAGCAGCAAAACTCTCATTAGAGTAGCACGACAAGCATGACATGAAGTAAACAATTGATAAATGCTACTGTTGCCCTGCAGCTGCTCCATGTGCCAATGTATGTCTGTGCGACTGCACAGGACACTTATAAATTACCCGCTGCTGCCAGAACACTATGAAATCGGTCATACTCACCTCAACGCACACGAATTCTGGACTCTTACAGATGCTGACCACTGAAATATTTTGTGGACGATTTAACCAAACTACGCAAATTTCCGTTTCACTAACCCAACTAGCGCTGGTGAAGTAATGATCTCTACACGAGGCGAAAGAGGGCGATAAAGAAGGAAAAAAATTGTTGTGCTTTAATGTTGCCCACATCTTGTGGACTTGGCGTCAGTAATACTCACTCTTTTATCAAAATCTGTGGTGCATACAATTCACGTATGCTTATATTTTCAGGATCCGCCAGATTGGCGACGCGAAGATTAACGATAGGATTTTGTGTCCCGGGTTTAGGATATCTGAAATGAGATGAAGCAGTTGATACAGTTTCGATAGCAAAGGATTTGTGCCTAAGAAGGTGTCATTACAATCTATATAGAATTAAAAGAGTTAACTTTTGAGAATCAACAAGGGTAGCCTTGCACACATCTCAGTAATAATTCCTTGACATAAATTGCCTCTAAGGTCGCTAAGAACAAAAGGGCATTTTTCACACAACCAAGTTTATTTACACACAGCCACACTATTTATAGTCAATGTTAACTACATCAAGTGGATGTCGCACATTATGCCCTGTGGACGCTTATGCTGTTGGCCAAAATGGAGCAGCATAGTGATGTCACTTGGAGGGTGCATGTAAGCAAGCGTTATGGATTATTTGCATAAACATGTAAGCAAGCGTTATGGATTATTTGCATAATCATTTTTTGTTTGCATTACCATTATAAGCAGCTACTTATTTTTCTGATACCTGTGCTGCCCACAATAGCTCTGACATTAAACTCTTCTTAGTCACTGTCGCATATTGGGTGCGAATTTTTAAATTTCTTTTAAAATTGAGTAGGAGTGTTGAAAAACAAAGTAGCTCATTTGAAATTAAAAAAAAAATCTTTTTGGAATCTTTAATAAAGTACATACCCTATTTTATTTTTGAATAAAAATAATATAGCACCCATTTCTGAGAAAAGTTTTAAGATATATGTATTATGGATGCACCGGATACGTTGCTGAAGTGCAGCGTTTTGGATCTTTTTTATATCCTACACAAATGATATATTCGCTATTTCGATCCATTTTTTACGCATAGAAGAGAGAGTGGCAGGTATAGAAACTATTTATTTATATTCTTGATCAGCGTCTTTCTGTCTGTCTATGGACCTGTCAGTGAAAAACAGGCTAAGGGGAAAACCAAGCAAGCTACTCGTAATTGAATGAGCTTTGACACACACAGGCACACCTTCAAACCTTTCAATTCTTCGGATTGAAAATGACCAAATTTGGTTTACGAACACGCTGATTACATATGCAAGTAAAACATTTAAAACGCTATATAGAGAGATTTATTTGATGCAGTGCAACTACATTTCTCTAAAATACTAGGAAAATCTTAGCCTGGACAAGAAAGCATGGCACTTCCCATGCAAGCGAAAACTTATAATTAGTATGCTGAGTGAATTAGTTAAGCCATATTGCACACAAATAGCAAGAATAATTTGGAATTGCTCTAGACAAGAACTTGATCTTGGTGAATGTAGCACCCTCCACAGAAACAAAGGCGAAGGCAAAACAGTTCCATTCTAAACGAATGAATCGTAATTGATGAGCTTTTGTGTGGAAGTATACTGAGCCTTGAGAAAGAGTATTTAAAACTGTGTGCTCTTTAGTAGGCGTGGACTGAGCCGCTAAGCCGATTTTGATGAAATTTGAAACAGAGATAGACTGAACCCTGAAAGAATTTATTTGTTTTTGAATGCTTGGTACCACCTCGCCCATGATGAAATTTTGTATGGAGATTAATTGAGCCCTGTGGAAACGTATTTCGTTATAAGAGGGCGCCACGTCACAGCTAAATTATTGGAACGTTTTTGATAAAACTTGTTGAGGAGATAGTTAGGTATTGCTCCTTTTTACTACAAAAGGACATACTAGGAATTCAAATTTATTCTCAACTTTTTACTATCAAATTGTGAAATAAAAATTCGATTTACGTTTTCACAGAGAAAAAGTATCAACCTACTGATATAAAAACGCCACTAATGAAGTTCAAAACTTAATATCATAAATGAACGTGACAACTGGGTTAGTGTTGTTGCGCTCATACAGACATAGCACTATACGTTGGTGTTGTTGTTATTTGCTATCTTTCGTCCAAGTTGTGTAGAGTTGATTTAATTTTAGCTACACCTTAACTACACAGCTGCCTGTCTAATCACAGCTATTTTTGTTATTGTATTGTAAATAAATAAAACATTGTGCGTTTGTGTGTAGGACATACTTTTGTTGTTGTTCCTGATATCTTTTGCACAAAACATCATGCATACAAATCAGACGCAATGTTCCTTATGAATGTATTAATTACCTAAACAAATAACTAATACTATGACACTCACTTATTCACCGACTAATAACACTCACATTAGTGAAATAGTTGCAGACACTCGTAGGGAATAGATAATGAGGGCAGACTTCGTAGAATTTGCTAAGTACCCATATTGTTAAATACCCAATGATTGACACATCTTACTTAAAGACAGATAAAATTACAAGGTTAACATGGCCGCTTAACTCATTTCTGTTAACTAATTGACCTACATTGTTTGGGCCCAATTTATTTTTGATTTAATATCCGAACTGAAATGAAATTGAGTTTTTGTTGAATGTGCGATAATTGATGAGTGCTATAACTGAATCGACATAGCTTCGGCATGAGTATAAACGGTTTTTGTGGGAATGAGTGTTATTTTTGACGAATTCCTTCTTATGGCTTTGTGCAAAGTCGTTTTTTGAGCTACAGCTCAAGGAAGGTTAAAGCTTTTAAAAATTAAGTCTTATAATTGCTATTGACTACTTTTTTTTCTTCATTCAAAAATATTATTGGTTGCATTGATTTTTAATTCTTCCGGTGACTTATATTCGTTGATGAAGTCAGTCCAAATTACAAAAGCAATTTAATACTCGCTTAAATAAATCAAAATCAAAACTCTTTAAACCGGAAATTTTATGCAAAGTCAAAAAATAAAAATCATAAATTTAAGTTCAGCTAGGGTTTTTGTAGCGGAATCTTGGCTCGATCTGATCGATGCTAGTACCAATCGCTAAGTTTTGTCAAAATATTTGGCTTGTTTTAAAATTTAGTGCCCTGTTAATAAATTTTCTTCTCATATAAAGCTTCCGTAAGTATTTATGATCTCTTAAGAAAAATTTTAATTTCTAATAAAATTTTCATTTGCTATAAAAAATGAGGATATTTATTAACTTTAAAGAAACCTCACCTCAAGGATCTTATTTCCGGATACAAATACGCGTTCGGATTTCCACCATTTGTAGTGCCATACCAAGCAAAATGCTGTTCTTGCACATGCGAATCATCGAAAGTACCATAGAGCATCAGTTGACCATTATCGGATAGCCAAATCGCATTATTTGCCTGCAATATTTCCTCTGAAAAAGATATTTAACAGAAAAAAAGAGAAAAAATATTCAGATTGAATTTAAAGAAAATCTCATGCAAAAACAACATCTCGCTTACCTTCATACAACCAATCTGGTATGCCATTGTAAACGACACCCGGCACCGCATCTTCGGTCACACGCCAAACTCGATGTTCACGCGCTGCTGCACTGTAGTAGATATCGTAGTTGTAGACCAATATTAAAGCGTTGCCACTTGGTGCAAAGCGCGCGTAATGCAAATACGGCCACTCGTCGTCATTGGCATCGATTTTCAATTTTATGCTTTCACTACACCGTGGGAATGGAGTTGGAAAAGCGTGTGATATAAACGAAAAATATTTATAAAAATATTGGCAACACTTTGGCATAAATATTTAAGATAAGTGCAGCATAAAAGCGAAAAGGACCGGATATTCTAAGCGATGCTTACGTTTGGTAAAGTGAGGAATGAGTTCAAGTAGAAGGGAGACGACCTTGCTTTACTAAAGTTACAGACATAAAGTAACGTATTGCGAAAGAAAAATGTTGTATCATTACTGTAAGGTAGAATAAAGAAATACTTTCACAATGCTGCAATCAAGGTGATAATAAAGCGGACAATGATGATAAGGATTTCACTAGGTTGAATTTCTTCGACTATTTTCAATTTCAAATGTATTTTCAAAAAGAATTAGCATCAGCTTAGTTTAAAAAAAGTAAATTTTTTTACTAAAAAACTAGTCGTGTTCAACGAGGTGAGTATAATGCAGTTCCTCGTGAGGTAATTCGAAAAAGTTATAACCTTCTTAAAATTGAATAGGTCCATATGTTTAAATTATAACATATGAGCCCTTTTTGGAGCTGTCCTGGGCAACGGTAGTAACAGCTGGAAATGGTTCCACCGTATGTTTTAATGACTCCTGTATTGCTGGCAATATAAGTCAGCCAAAAATAGTCAAAAAAAATCCAATATTGTGGTGGAGAGAAAAAAATCGAATTCATCATATCTCGTCAACTAATTGACGCAGATGAATGGAACTTAGTACATGCATATATAAAATATACGATCAGAAAAGAAAGTTTTAATGAATTTATTTGTGTTGTCACGCCTATCACATAAGAAAAGACCAACAGTTTTTATATCCCAGCAACTACTTCTTTGACGTAGATAGATGAAATGTTGTTCATATATTTCTTTAGTTTAGTTTAGTTTGAAAAAAGGGGCGTTGCCACGACCCCCATTTGAATGAAAAGTCCAATTCATCATATCTCATTAACTATTCGACAAAGATGAATGAGACTTGACACATATATAAAATATACGGGCTAATGTTAATTTCAACGGAAACATCGGCGGTGGCACGCCTACCCTATCAAAATATCTCAGCAATTCCTTGTACATTTGGATAACATTTCGTTCATATGCTTCTTATAATTTGTGGAAGGGTCTTAGCATAGGTTATTTTGGAAAAAATGGGCAATACCACGCCTCCCATATGAAAAAAACAAACTTTTCTATGTCTTAATATTATTTTCTTATAAGTCCAGTTCAGATAACAGCGTGTGAGTCTTAAAATGTGACTTAATGATTTTTGTTTACATATAATGTAAATTATTTTTGGGTTTTTTCGACATTTTCAACTTCGCCATCATTTTTCGACTGAAGAACATTTACCGATGCTTTCAAAATTTTCGACTTTATCTAAAATGATTGCTCTCAATTTTACTCAATTTTTCTATTTGTTTGAACATTAGATCCGTTTTTTAACTAGTCAGAAGTAGTCAGACTTACAGGATTTAGTCAGACTTAATCCGCAAAGCTTTTCTGTAATCGAAAATCTGTGAGCGAAAATGGGAGAGTAATTAAGCGTCTCTCTTTTACACGACTTAGAAGATTTTTGGTGCTAAAATGTTGAAACTATCAGATTTTAATATTGCTGACCAAAAAAATGTCATCTTTTTCAAAAAACGGAAAGCCCTTCATTCGTCCGTTTCCACTTTGCAACCCTGGTATGTCAGTTTTACTGAATTTAGTTTTAAAAGTTGAAAAACGGATCTTTTATTGAGTTTTTTTCAGCGTTATTCGATTTCTTCAATATTTTCTGACTTTCAATATTATCTGACTATTTTTAACATCTTTAACTTCTAAACATTTATATATTTTGATTTTACAAATATTACAGTATTTTTGGAATTTTTCAATATATTCCACTCAAACAGGGCTACCAAGTCGACAGGATTATCCGGATAGGTGGCCTGGAATTTTATGTCAAAGTAGGGGGCCTGGTAAACAGAAAAAAAAGCAGCTCATCAAATTTATCCCACTCAAAAATTTAAGTTTTTACCATTTTGTGAATTAGTGTTTTCATATTGCTGACCAAAAAAATCAAAGGTGTAAAATTTTTTGGTCCCAACGCTTTAACAATGGCTTACAAATATCTATTCTATTCTTAGATACTGAACTTGAATTCAGACTTACAACCTAATTGCATCTCTATAGAATTTATTTTATTAAATTTTAATTTATAATAATTTTTTAAGAAATAAATCATTTATTTTCATGTATTTAGTTAGAGGCACTGAATCTGTGTCCGAATTTCTAAAAGTTTTATCTTAAGGTAACTTTTGTGTGGATCTCATAAAATGAAATACCACTGTTTTGAATGTTTGCGTGCCTTTAAAAAACGAGTTACTTTAAATACTTTTCTCAAAAACTGTAGCTGAGTAAGTAAATGGTGATAATTTATACTACCAGTTAGCAAAAACTACTTTTGAACCTTGAGTTTATGATTTCCAAACGATATTAGCTCTATTTAAAGACTCTCAACCATAAAAGGTTCTCTATCAACTTAAACTATTAGCCCTAATAATGTGCACTCAACGTAGTACTTACCTTGTTTGAATATCAAACAGCGTATACTGAGCCAAAAATGAATGTCTAAAGAGCTTTACAACATTTTGAGCCAACAAAATGTAACGTTTGTCGGCTGAAATTGTGAAAGTGTAGGGCGCCAGTGTTTTCTGCAAAGAAAAAAGAAGGGAATAAAAAAGCCATAAAATGAAAGAATGCAAAAAAAGGAATGAAAATTTTTAAATTAAATTTCTATAATGGAGAATGAGTGTAAAAAAAATGTAATGTAATAAAACGCCATCTGTTGGTCATTTGTGGATAAATTTTATTAATGGCTGCGGTACTGTTGCTGAAGCTTTTACTGCTCATGCTGCATGATGTGACATGGTGCTATACGGTGAAGGTGGTAATGAAAACGTAACACATTCAAAATGTTTTATAAAATTTTAATACGCACCATAGCGCGTAAGAGAAAAAGAAAATTCTTTTTTCACCATTTAAGCCAATGTCTGTCTGTGTTGTTGTTATCTCTTAAATTGATATGTTGATGATTATAGGCGTTGCTGATAAAACGTTATTGTAATATGAGCTGTTTTTCCACTTTTAAGCCTTAATAATAATAATTATGCGTGAAAGTAATATTTATTGTATGTGGCCAACCGCATAACAACATTAACAGCGTAGGTTTCATTAATTGCAATATACAAAAGCGTTTAAGTCCTGAGAGATTAAATTGAATTGCGGTTGATTAAATAAGGAATTTTTTTAATGGATTGAAAGTACAATTTTTGTCAGTGACATATTTTTTTTCAACCTTTCAACAAAATTCATTTATTTATCTGATATAAAAAAACTTTACAGAACGCAAACTATGGATGACATTCTACGCCAACATATAAAAAACTGAAAAATAAAATTAGACATCACAGTGATACGGCACCATAATTTGAAAGATTTTCCACGAAAAACACTTTATTACTCCAATCAATTGGAAAAGCTTAAGTGTGTCATTTAAACACCAGTAACTCCTCACATCCTTCATCTAAAGCAACATATAATATTTTTAATAAGAAATTCTACAAAATTTCTGCTTTTTTAAACTTTTTTAAAACCATCATCCAATCTTATTTTCTTGTGACATAAATTCAACATTTATCTGTTTGTTTGACAATTTTTCAACTTTGCAACACAGAGAATAAACAATAAAGAAAAATTTCTTTTTTTTTGAGAATTGAAGTCAGCCAGAGCAGCAGAAGCAAGAAAATGTTTATCAAGTCATTGACACAGAAATTTTCACGCGGCACATATTCATTTTTACATACGAAGCAAAAATAAACTGCCAAGAGGACCCAGAAAGATTTTAATTTTGTTCGTCTTTTTTTGCTTAAAGTTGGCAAGCAACTTCGCTATACCGCCATGCTCATATTGTGTCCTCTTTTTTCTTGCTGTTGCTGCTGTTGTTATTGCCAGCTAACCAGCCAGCAAGCGCCTCAGACAGTGTTGCCAAGTCAAGTGTATACACTTGAGATACTGTCAGTCGTAAATAAATTTAATTCACTACAAAATGAAAGTTTATGATGTTAGTGATAAAACAAATTTCGTTGCATGAGTATGAGATGATAGTTTGAGGGTATGTGTGCGTGTGTGTAGAAGTGAATGGCGCTCAGTTGGTTTTGTTTGTGTTAATGAAATAAACACTTACAAATGTGACATTTGACATTAACACACGATCCGTTAAGTTGGCAACATTTAATAAACTGATGCGTCCCCACTGGTCTTGGTAGATAAACTCTTCAGCTAAAAAGAAAAAAAAAGATTCAAAATTAAGTTAAAGTTATGTGGAGCATTTAAGTGCTAGTTGTATAGAAATAAAAACAAATAAAATAAAATACAGAGTGTTATGCTACCCTGATAAGTTAAAGGCCCCTAACTCCAACTTTTTTCTCAATGC
Organism: Meiosimyza decipiens; assembly: GCA_963680825.1. Classification (NCBI taxonomy): domain Eukaryota; kingdom Metazoa; phylum Arthropoda; class Insecta; order Diptera; family Lauxaniidae; genus Meiosimyza; species Meiosimyza decipiens. The sequence goes on from OY804260.1 coordinate 24,776,306, forward strand.
TTTTTTGCAGTGTATTCGAATCGATCTAAAAAAATCAAATTTCTTATGACGTTAATACGTTCTCAATCCTACTCCAGTTTTGTAAATGAAGAAACTTGTTTGCCTTATTTTCTGTGAAATTTGGTTTTTCGGAGAAATTATTTCTAAGCTATGTAGAAAGTATGAGTCTTACTAAAATTTCCTTCAAAACTCTATTAACTTTTTATCTTCAATCCCTCTTAAAATTTAGTTCAATTCTTCTGAAGAAATAAAACACTTAAGGCCATATATCAAACTGCTCCATCAAAAGAAAAAAAGTAGATTTTTAATAAATTTTTCACATATTTTTCTATTTATTGGCTTTGGTTGTTTCTCATCCAATAAAACAAATGGTTGCATTTTGTTGTCGAAATATGTGTGTGGTTTCTTTTTTTTTTTTTTGTATAGCAAAATAATTTTAATTTTTTTTCTGTTTTTTGTCTAGTAAAAAGCACTAACAAAATAATTATTTTTTATGTTTTTTATCAAAAGAAAATTCATTCTGAGCTTTTAATTCCTTTCATTGAGCAATGTTTGACATTTTTATTTATTTTTTTAAAATATATACGTAATCTACGAAGCACCATCTGCTCGATTTAAGATAGCTTAACAAGGCTGATTAGAATGTGACAGAAAAGTCTTTGGATTGGAATAAATCTGTCACTTTAAAAAGCATAATACGATATAAGACTCAAGGCGATTGAGTGAACATAACGCAGGCACAAAAACCAAAAGTTTCACTAGAAATTTTTGAACTAAACTAAATGACATGGTCGAATGGATCAACTTAAATAAATGCAATAGAGCATTGAGGAAATATTAATCTCTTCACTTGTCACCTAAATAAATTAATTTAAATTTGTGTCAGTTAAGATAATCTATGGAATTATTTAGGATATCCGAAATAAAGAGCTTAAAGAGGTTAAAAAACTTTAATTAAGTCTCAAGCCATTCGTCTCTTCACCCTTCTTACCATTTATCCATGTGCCATTGGCGCGTTGTGGCAAATACTGCCCATCCACGATATCCTGCAATTTAATGCGTTGGCCTTTGACACGTGGTCCCTCATCGGGGGGCGTTAGTAGAACCTTTGATAAATGCAGAAATTTTATATGTTGTTTTCTAGAAGAACACAGAACGCGCAAAAAAAAATGCAAAAATTTACAAAAAAAAAAAGTTAAAAACAAACAGAACAAAATCAAAAAGGATGAAAACCAAACAATATATAACAACAACCATAAGAAAATGTGTGGAAAATAGACAAAAATTGTGAGAAAAATATAAGTAAATACAAGGAAATTACAATTGGAAAAAGAGCACACAAAAAGGAAAGGGGCGAAAAAAGGTAAAATGTGAATAAAAGTATTTACAAAAATTGCAAAAATAAATACATTTATAATATTTACATATACTTATCCACATAAAATCAGTAATAAGTGTGAGTGTTTCTTATATAATACACAATTATAATTTCCATAAAAATGAAAATTCAAACAAAAGAGAGAGAAAATTTTCCATTGGTAACAAAACAAAGAAACAAGACAAATATGTACAATCTGGCAACGCCACCTACCACTGAGGTTACTATCAGCGCCAAAACAATGATGATCACCAGCAGTGCAATAAGAATGCCACGCCAATTGCGTTGATTTGGATTGCTGGAAACCAACTGAAAGGAAAAAAAAGAAGAATAAAAAGAGATAAAAAATATGAGTTCTTGGAATGTCATAGGCAAAAAAGAATGTAAATGTGATCTAATTCATTATGCACACACTAAAGTGGAGAGGACACTGCTAACTAACTAAATCCATGCAAGCTGTCACTCACAAGGTGATGGTTAACTTAAAAGAAAGAAATAGTCTCACGTGTCTTTATTAAAGTACATGTGTTAGTTCAAGTTGGGCATTATGCTTGTCATGTTTTACAATGGTGTGAGAAAATTTGCTACTCGTATAATGGAAAATATCAATCGTGGTGAGAAAAACTTTGAGCCCAGTAAGGGATTTACACTGAAATCAATGTTAGTCTGATTTCAATTTATATCGATTATGTATCGCTATTCTAAAAATTGCTTTCACACTGGCATTTTCCCGTTTTCGCAGATATTAGTTCTCTGTTGTAAGAAACTTGCCGCATTTTATTTGACATTGCCAGAATTTTGTTAACATTATCTTTCCATTTGGGATTAGCTGACACTTTTTGTTTGGCGTTAGCTTAATCAAAATTATTTGTAAAGTGAACTTATTTAATCAAATACTTAAGTTCCTATAGGATAACATTTTAACAGCTGTTTTTTGATGATTTATTTTGACACAGTAAGACAATTGAACAGTCCTGACAATTCATTCACTGTAGATCCCGATTTTGAGCAAAAAGAAATAAATATAAATTAAATCGACACTCGAGGGAATTGATTTTGACGTTAAATTTGTGTAGAAATTCACTGATTTCTTCTTTCTTGGATTTGGCTCAGTTTCTAGATTAATGAAAATTAGAATGAGTTCGATGGCTGTTTGAAATAGAACGCTTTGATATTTTTGTTCGAAAAATTCAAAAATGGTTTGTCCGTTAAAAACGTCTCCAGCAGCGGTAGGGGAGAGGGGGCTCGAAAAACGAACAAAAGCGGATAGTCTGGAGATCTGCCTCTTCGGGTTATTATTTTAAATGCCACTTGAATTTTTTCGTTTCATTTATGTTTCTAATCAATCACTAAGAGCTTAAAAAAGAGGGTGTAGGTAGCGAAATTGATCAAAAATGTACTGCTTAAGGGGAGTAGGTTAAGATTCTAGAACTTTCACAGACAACCCCAAACATTTGTTGAGCTTATAGGTGTTCAACTTCTGACCTTGTATGCGACAGAATACCTATATCCCAGATGTGTGCAGTTATATGTAACTTCAAGTTGATGATAGATGACTGACATAATAATTTAAAATCAAGTATTTAGGATAAAGAATTTTTTATCAGGATCTAATGTTACATATCACACACTAGTGGCTTTACAGACCATAGATAGATATCATATTTTCTAAAATAAAAGTGCCAATTTTTCTTTAATATCGATTTTCTTCTTATTAAAATAATTAAAAAAAGATTCCTATTACTGTCTTAATCGCATAAAAACAAATTTTGCCTTCGAATTGCGAAATATTTCCAAAAGTTTAAAAAAATTAAACTAAAAAGGCGACGAAAAATACATATCATATTTAGAATCTTGCACGTCAAACTCGAAATTTTGAAATAAAAACGAAAACCTTAGCTATCTAATTATAATTATTTATTTTAAGTCGCCCCACTGTGTTACATTGTTTGCGACGCAACTAACAACAAAAAAATAAGTTTAGGTATGATAATGCCTGAATTAATTCTAATTTACAATTCATGTACTGCTTAACGTATTACGTCGATCCTTTGGCGTCGGCATAAAGTCGTTAGACACTGAATACAAATTCAATATTAAATGGGGAGTGATACGTGCTCAATTTGTATAACTAAACAGCTGTCGCTAATACTAATAATGCATTGCAAATTATATGTAACTGTTGCGCCATATTGCTCGTATAAGTTATAAGTAAACCCAACAATTCTGCCAGTGACATTTTTAAGATGCATTAACTTTCTTACGCTACAATGTCATTGCAACGAGTAATAACAATTGTAGTAGAGTAAGACTTTTTTAGTGGTAAAATAAATAAAAATACAACTTGACCTCAAAATCATAGAGAGAAGCTGTAGTTGTGACCTTGCTACTTCGCACGTAATGTGATGTGACATAATATTGTCAACTGTCAAGTAGAAATCTGTGATGTGACAGTGCGTATAAGTGATTACTCAAAACGTAAGTCGAGCCCTAAAGTTCTATTCTCAATAGTATTTAACAATACGTTACGTTTCTAACATAAATGCTGAAAAGAAAATATGCTATGCACAGAACAATTGCAGCAATGCCACTATTCCTTATTATACTTTTATGTTTTGTGGTCTTTGAATATAGTTTGTCTTAAAGCTTTTAAGTAAAAGTCTGCACAGTGCTCTTATTACAATGGAGACGGAAAAGCCATGCTGCAACACGGCGCTATTGGAAATAGCATGAAACAATGTTTTAATGACTTTCATTTTATCATATAAACATATTTTGATAAAATTTGTATCTAGCTATGCTTTATCATAAAACTGTATTCAATATAAGCAGAAAAGCTTTTAAAGAATTTCAATATGCTTATCACAAGAGTGATATATGCTATCATGAAATCTATGTCATGAGTTGAAAATATTTTCATAGAAACGACATTGATTATATGACTTATGCTCATGTGTAAATGTGCTTCAAAAACAACACATATTGTCCATAAATCGCTGATAGTGATGATATATTAATCATTTGATAAGACTGTCCAAAAACTTGTACAGGGAGTTTTAATAAATGAACTCTATTCAGCTGGAACTTTTTTTTTAAATTTATGAACTGGAAAATGTTCCAACTACATACTGCCACTTCATTTTTGGAGAAATTTTTTCTCAAAATCACTCATTTCTTCTTAGATTAAAGAACTTTTTCTTATACTAATTAGAAATTTCATTTGAGCAGAACTTAAAGCTCTTTTCTAAATAAAGAACATGTGTTTTTAGTAGAAATTTTCCCCGGCATAGAGAGCTTTTAGTTAGTAAGGTTTGATAGTAGTAGCAGTCAGTTTAAAGTCCGATTCACTAAGACCAAAAGATGATATTTTGTGATGCCACTGAATATTTAACTAAAGCTTTTTGTAAAATTAACCATTTTTCGTTGTTAAACTATGATCTATGCTTACTTGCGCCGAGTTATCAAAAAATGGTAAATCAATTCTTTCTGTCGTATAACAACAAATGCTGTGTTTGATTTCCTAAATGCATAACTCTGACAAGTTCTAATAAATGGAAATCATTTTTCTTATAACCTTTAATAAACAGCGAGCCATGTAACTTTATATTTCAAACTAAGAAATACATTGAAATATTAATCTGAAGAATATTGAATTAAAATCATCTAAATTAAGGCATGTAACTAAGTATTTATCACACTTTATCTTGCTTTCAGTTACCACACCACACGACAACATGTTGCACAGAAGTTGAGTTTCTTGTCAGCTTTACACTTAGCCTTACCCTTGACTTAAAATCAACTCCTCAGACTGCACATCCATGCGTTCGCGCTAGGTATCGTAGTGTTACCAGCACAACCAAGAAATATCATTAATATGGATTAGTGTTGCGGTTTGTAGATTAAATGGCAGTCAAATAAAGCAGAACAGAAAAGACAAGATATAAAGGAAAACGAAAAAAGGACATTCATGTTCTTTTACAGATGTTGCTTTTGCTGCCAGTCCCAGTTGGATCGGTTGGCAGGCTATTACTAATGGTAGCATGGTTGCCTGAGCTAGCAGGTGTATTTACTCTTCTCCATTGCCATAGTACCGTGTTTTTCTTAAACAATTGCCTTTGGTGGTATGCTTCCTCTCAGCTTTACACGGTAAGGGAATGGAATTTACTGAAAAATTAATATGTTGCAATAGAAATAAAGCAACCGTATCTCTTAAAGCCTTGCGTAGTAAGGCACAAAAGTAATGGGGTTGAATGAAAAATTTATATTTATAAAAAAGCCATGAAGTATGGAATATTTTATGGTTTTTTGTATTAAGTAGCAGTAGCACTGGCACTATAATTTGGAATTTTAAAAAAGTTTGGAGCTTACTGGTTTTTGGAAAGTAATTAATATCTTATTATACATTTTACTAACTTTTTCAAATCTTATGTGAATCAAACCTCAATCATTTCAGAGTTTTGAAAGGATCTCTTGTAGCTTACAAAATTATTATGCGCTATATTTGGTTCTTTCAGATCCCAACTGGGATGCAAATGTTTCGTTTAATGTAATCGTGACTGTATATGTATGTTTACGCTTACATTGCATCCCAGCAGGCCTGCTAGCACTGCTCCGATTGTAAGAGGCCTTCTCAAAACTAAATTTTCATGTAAATAACAAAAAAAAAATTTTTTTTTACCATGATTTTTGTTTTTATTTACAATCTGTCTATATTAACAATAAGTAAATTTTATAAGTAGTGGAATTTTAGGTAGCAGAATAGTTACACTCCATTGAGTGTATACTCATGAAATGCTATTATGCCTTACCACGGCAGGCGTGCTATTATGCCTTCCCACAGCAGAACTGCTATAAGGCCTTCCCATAGCAGCAGTTCTATAAGGCCTTCCCACAGCAGCAGTGCTATAAGGCCTCATAATAGAAAGCAAAAAAGAAGGACTTCATGTATTTTTTTATTTCATGTATTGCAATGTTTTATGATTCGAAATTACTTTTTTGTAATTGAATTGTACTTATACGACATCAAAAGTTGATACATGGTTAGAAGTAAGGAACGGTGTGCATGTTGCTAGGTTGGTCTTCTGTTTCATGTTATGTTAAAGTGGTAGAGTGTTGTGTATTCAATGTGATATTATAAATTTAGAAAACGTCACAAAAAATAAACATTAAAAATATCAACGCATGGGAGGTTGACGCAGATAAAAAAAAACACGACGTATTGAGATTTAATTTTTTCAAGGTACTTCTGTAACCCCTTCTACGGTAAGTGCTCTTAGAAGTGGTCTTGACGCAAGCGGTGTAGGAAAACCTGCTTGAAGAGTATTTCTAACAGGCCTGCTAAAAAAGGCCTGTTTTATTTGGACGTTTCATATAAATAAGAAAGTAAGTTTGAAAAGAGGTGGCAAGGCCTTAATCTTACCAAGGAAGGCCTGCTAGAAGGCCTGCAAGCTACTGCCCTTGCCTACTGGGATGTGCTGCTGTAAACCTTACCCAGCCAACATTTTTAACTATGGAAGAGTCATAATATTTAAATTTCTAAATCGAAAGATTCGATAACGAGTGAATTTATAATGTGGTATTGTTGTGCTTGTGACACTGTTATGTAGGACTAAAAATTATTTCACAGCTATACTTAACATAACAAGAAAGCTGAGGACCAACCTCGTAAAATTTATACCTCTCTTGGGTTCGAACCAAATGAGGTCGGCTAAGTTTCATTGCATATAACAAAAAATAATAGCAAATCATAATGCACTGCCAATTTGACACTTCTAGAAGAGCTATAAATTCTTGGCCAGAAGATCGTATCTTATAAAAGGAACGCGATATAATAGCATGAATAATTCCAATTCAATAATTTTATATTTTTTGTAATCTATTTTCCTGAAGAGTGTTCATCAGTTCACTATTCAACGCGCTATAATATGATAGCATTAGCGCCTATCAGCAGTGTTATAAATTTATTCTCATAGGCTTAGAAAATTTAAGTAACTTGCAAATGTTTACTGGGCATATTTCTAAGACTTGTTAGCCCAGATTCACTCACTCAGTATCTGTCGCTTTAACAGCCGTTGTCGTTCTCTCTCTGCGCGTGTGTGTCTTGAAGTAAGCAAACATTTATTTAAAATTTAACTTAAATGTATACTTCATAGAATGCGAAATATAAAGAATAAAGGATAACATCTGCAAACTATAGAACGAGCATACACGCAGTGAAGGAGGATGTATAAAGCCAAATAGAAACTTGTTATTTATTGCATTTCTTTTTTTGGCTTAAGTATCATGTGTATGTGTGTTCTATATCTTGAAATGTATACAAAACATAGGCGGAGGAGTTTTGGAATGTGTGTAGCAAAATTAGATTATTTTAACAGACATTCAAAGGATTACAAACTGTAGTCCTTTATGATATTGGAACGAGTAGTGAGAGTGATGGGAATACTTGATGAATGAAAAAAATTGTCAAGATTAACATATATTCGAAATAGCGATAAAATGGTTGGGTTTTATTATAGTAAATCAATTGCTATTTTTATTGTTTTTTTTTTATTGTTAGAGATATTTCAATCTATCGTAAATTTGTGTTATTTTTTTTACAAAATGATATGGAACTCGCTGAAAAAAAATTATTTTATATTTTAACATGTGAAAAATCTATAAAGAGTCAAACTATAGTACTTAAATTGCGTGTTCATTTCTATTCTATAGAGCATTTTCTTTAAAGGTTATATAAGTTTCAAATAATGCCAAATCCAAGCGAGTCATCATCTACACAACTTAAAAGAAGTTAACTTAAAAGTTTTTTTTAGTTTTCATTAAAATCGAAATAAATTAAAAAACAAATAAATACGTCAAAATTGGAAAGTGGCAAATTGTATAGAAAGTGTATTTTTCAAATAAAAAATGCCTTGAGGTTTTTTTTAGTAACTAAACTAATTTTGTAAAAATATTTGAAGTACTTTTTTAAAATTGGCTGATTTTTCAGAAATTCTTCAAATAACGATTTTCTTGTAGTATATATCTGCATTATGTGCCTTAGAAATCTGACATAAGAAAAATAAATAGTAACAAAAAATTAAGACATCGATAAAACCTATCATTATTACATCAATTCATAATTATATAATAAAACCAAAAATCTGTTAACATAAAAAATGTTGACAACTTTAAAGTTTAACTAAACAAATCGAAATCTATCACAGTTTTTATTCACTGATTCCAAGATTAAAGAATTAGCAACTAAAACAAAGATGATGGAAAACCGCTGAGAGAAGGCAAAACAAAAAAAAATTAATCGAAATTCTAGGGATTCGCTTTGTTTTGGGTTCATGTTATTCTATCAAGACCATAAAAGAGATAATAGGGTGTAATTTAATGGTCAGAAAAAGTGTAGCATAAAAGAAAAATGCCCTTGCAAAGAAAAAAAATAAAGCAAAAATCAAACAACGAAAAATGCAAAAAAAGAAAATCACAATGAAATTATTGCGGAAAACGACGAGAAATTTCCTTGAGCAATTTCGGCACCACACAATTTTGCCATTCAAAGGATTTGATGTTACCAACAGCTTGAACGCATGCACGCACACACACTCACATACATCATCAACTACATTAAGTGCCTCCTACCCCCCGACGACAGTGCTTCTCGAAACGCTTTGCGAAACAAATGAAGAACCAAAAAAAAAGGAGTAACGAAAGGTAGTGGGTGGACAGTTTGGGAGGAGTAGCAGCAGCAGCAAATGATGTCTGTAACCCTGTCACGCGCTCATTATTTCACTTTCGAGTTGATTTAATGCTTGGATTTCGCTACGTTACGTTTACCGAATTCTTACGATATTCCTCTTGTGCTTTCTGATGTTTTGTTCTTGTAGTTGTAGTTGTTGCTATTTGAGTTGCTGTAGAATTTCACGTGCGCTGGAGGGAAGTATCTGCTTCTGCAGCAGCGTACAAGTGCCGGTTTTGCTTTTGTTTGAGTTTGTGGTAGTATATCTTGTAATGAGGGTGGAGACCTTGGTTCAAGCTGCTCATTCAGGCAGTGTTGTTCATTGAAAATAAATCGCATTTGTACTTTTTTTTCTGATCTTTGTTTTGTTTTGTAGTTTCATTTGTGCTTGTTTTGGTATATTAATTTAATGCTTGACATATTAGTTGTAATTTTTCTGGTTTTAATTCTTGCTGTAATTGTTACTGTAATGTTGCATGTGGATGTAATTATAACTTATTTGCCACAAATGTAATTAGCAAAGACGATAATGTTGAATTGCTATGGTTGCAGTCTGTATTTAACAAGTGAAGATTAGGCTTCGTTTGTTTCAATTTTTTTTTGGTTGAGTCCATAAGAAACTAAATTTTCTACAAAAAATAGGTAATGACATATATGAAAGACTTCACAAAAAAAAAATAAAATTTTCATCACCATGCTTAATTACATTTGGTAATTTTTTCAACTTAACACTATTTTAATTTCATGACTGCGAAACGTGCTTGCATTTGAATGTCCTTATACTATTCAACACATATGCACATATGAATACAAACGCACGTTCCTGCATGCATGCATATTGACATAGCCATAGGATCAACGGATGCCTTCCGAAGGGAAAAGTGAGATCCAAATTAAAGCGGCAATGAAGCACACGATTTCTATATAAAAAATAAAAACAAACACTAGCACGACAGTTAAAAGCCCAACGAAAAAGTACAGCGTAATCATGCGGTTACTTCCGTGTACTTCTTAGTTCAACATGTGTTGGTTCGAAACTAGGTTGGCACAAATGTACATTCAACAATTCTTTTTATTCGCAATACTTTTTTATGTTTTATAAAAAAATTATACTTTCAAAAAATTACATTTAGTTGCAGGTGGACTTTAACATGTGCCCTTACAATTTAGCGATGTAACGATTTTAGTGCTTAATGTGAAGATAAGCAGAGATACAAATGTGTGATATTTAATCATCAGAGGCATTGTGAATATATATATAGAAGTTCACAAATAGAGCGATCGTTTGAAACCCAAATAGGTGATCAAAGATTAATCAATAGCGATCCATCTTCCCATTGGAGAAGTTAAAAAAATTGGTTATAATTTTTCGCATTGAAATGATCACAGGCTAATGTTGACAGTTAGACATCACTTGACATCGCTATACACATTTTTTGTAAGTAAAATTGCTGCGCGGAAAATAATTTTTATTAAACCTTTTGCTATAAGAACTCTAATTGATATATTTTTACTAAGATTGCTCTTATTACTAAAATGTTTTTAATAAACTTAAAGCAAATTCCATTATTGCACTACAAGAAAATTGGCTTCAACTTAATTTGCTTTCAGTCGAATTAAGCGAAGTAGAGGTCGTCCAGTGGCCAGTGGTGAGAAAATAATTCCTATTTAGGGGAATGGGACCGCCCATTGAAAAGAAAAATTTTTCCACACGGCTTAATCTATCTTAGCAAAATCGGTCCATTAATTCAGTTGTGAAAAAGTATTTTCCTGGTAGGGGCTTAGCATTGCCAATCAAAATTTTCTCTGGAATCAATCTATTTTCATAACAAATTTGATCAGAATCAGTGTAGTGTCAGCCTTTTTTTCCCATAAGGATCCGTGGTACGCCTGCAAACAGAGTTTTAATGCCTTTCCTTGTTTTGCTCTCGCCCATTTATGTAATGGTATTCATTAGCAACAATACTGAATATACTGAAGACCTCTAACAAATTATGTGAGCCACTAAGCTAAAATAATTTTCAAACAAAATGCAATGTGATCTCACTCCACAGCTACCTGTGCATCCTTACTGTTGCTGCAGTAAATTACATTACAATAAATGCAGATTTACCCACCCTTTACCGACATTTGTATGCCTTCAACTGCGTATACGACGTAAACTTCTTATGTTGACTTAATAATGAATGCAAATAGTTTTGTATGCTGTTACTGCAGTTGGCGCGCACATTTCGCTTAAAGTTGGTACACTTGTTCTTTTATTGTTCCAGTCACTCGTGTTAGTACTGGCATATTAATTGTTGTAATTAGAACTAATTGAGTGTTTCTGCATAAAGCAGAGCCACTGTCGTAGTTATCGTCATTATGAGAGTTTGTACTTGCGAAAATAATTGAAATATGAATGGTAGGTAATAAAAGTTAAATGGTTAGCAGTAGCAGAAATACTGCGTAGAAATTATTAAAAAGGACAAAAGCAAGGACATGTTTATTGATTATTTTATGATTTGAAAGTAATTTGTAGAGGCAATACATAAAGAATGTACATGACGTATGAGTAACGTTTAATTTTTTCATATTGGAGATAAAAACAGGGGTCATTCTTGTGCAAGCTATTACGTATTTTAGCTTTCCTTTAAAAACTTTCAAAGAAATATTTAAACCTGCAGAAAAATATAAACTTTTGAATAGTGTGTACTAAAATTACCGAAATTGAATAGAGCAGCTCATATGGCGGTTCAAAAAACGCTACTTATAATTAAGTTTTTTTTTCGTGTAAATAATTTTATAGATTCATGTTCACTTATAATTATTGGTGTCTTTTTTCTAGAGCTGGAGTCCCAAAAGTACATCCCCTTACTTTTGACCATGTAATGCTGAAATACTGAAAATTTGGGTAAGTGATATTTAGTTTGTAACAATATGGAAAAATTAACATCAGTAATATGACAAGTTGCACATGAAAACTGTGCTGATAAATAGTACATTACTCGTCATAAGAAACAATTTTATTGCCACTAAAATCACTTCATTTACCAATCAATTGAACCCTTTGATTAAATATCAAATTTTCATCATCTAATAGGTGTGTAAATTACCGCATAATTGCTATATTCACACAGCTCTTATATCCTTTTACAATGCATTAAATTGCATCCTGTTGCCAACATTGAATGCTGTCATTCTCTTTATGGCTTTTCATTACTATAAAATAATCACTTCTTTTAGTATGTAGCCAGAAAGTCATGCAATTTTCCTTAAAGCTTATTCACACACACACGTACATACATTGATACAGACTGCGACACTTACACAAACACTGACTTTTGTGCAAGTCATACATAAATGTGTGAATTTAAGTGTTTTTGTGCTGAAAATTGATACCCTGCTCAGCATAAAGCTATCATTTACAGTGACCCATGTTATAGCTTTTGCTTCACACATCACATTTTATCGCCTCTCAGTTCTCTTTCTCTTTACTTTGTACTTTTTTATTTCTATTTTCTTTATGCACATGTCTATATGTATGTTGGTGTGTAAACTGCTCATTTAACTTATTGCTAATAGCTTTCGAAAGTCGTTGGTTAGCGGAAGCAACGAGCGGTTGGTGTAGGTGAAGAGGGCATTGTGAAAATTGATGGGTATGTCATTAGTGCACAACTTGAATGTGTAATTTTAGATGTTTATCCATACCCTAAGTGTGACCTGAATTGATGTGAGAAATATTAAAGTGCTCAGCTACGACACGCTCGATATATGGCCAGCTGTAGCTGTTTTTTTATTAGTAATTGCTGTGCATTGAGGTACTGCAATTAGAAAATTCTTTATGGAAATTAAAGATTTATTTCGGAATCAGAGTTGTTTTTTCTACACGTTAGACTTAAACATAAAATTAAGATCCGTTGTATTTCAAATGGCACCAAATTAAAAATGAAGCCAATGAAAAGTCATCAATTATGGTTATTGTAAACAGAGGGGCTTGGATTTGCCGACAAGTTTTGTTTTTAAGTTTCCCTGTAGTCAACAATAAATTAAGAAAAAAACCTCTATAAACACATAATGAGAAAATATAAATTCAGACCTTTTAAGTTTTTTATTTTGGATTTTTTTGTATTCGTCAACATTTGTAATAAATTCTAAATTGGCCACGCTTTTGGCGTAATTTTTAATTTTTTTAATGCAGCACTTACTTTATTTACGCAATGAAAAACGAGAACATTTATTATTTCCCTAAACTTTCTAAAATTCGCAATATTTTTTAAGTTGTTTACGCAATGCAAAGCGCAAATAAACAAAATAAAGCTAATAAAGCGTAAACAGCAAAAGGACAGCGTTGCCGCATTTACTTACATTTGAAGTAATTAGTGAACTAATGAGATTTCAATTGCCGGCGTAAATTAAGCGCACACAAAATCAACAAAAAGCAGCTGCCTAACGATACGCATACACAGATAGGCACTGAAATTACTATAGAGTGGTAATGATGTTGAGTAAAACAGCAGCAACAATAACAAGAACAACATCAAAGTGATGGGCAAGATAAAGCTGCCAACACATCTACCTACTCACTTTTTTTGAAGCAGAGAAAGTAGCCAATTGCTGCTGCTATAATTTAACGCAACAGCAGGAGCAAATTATGAGTTTTTTTTTTGCTGAGCAAATCAATTTCCCTTTTTAAACTGTCGAGCAAATCTAAAAATATACCCACCATGGCACTTCTATTTCTTTTTCATATTCTGTTTTCTAGTGTAGACGAATTTTTTCATCTAGTAATTTTCATAAAAAATTCAAAAAGCACTGTTAATCTTTTATGTTATTTTACTAACATTTTTTTTAACTCATGACGTCATGGAAAAAAAATTGTTTCAATAATAAAAAAATATTTTTCTGTGCATTTTGATCAATTTTAAGAATTTTTTGCTCAATGTGATTTTAACTAAAAGTTGATAGTTTAGGAGTAAAAATTGATTGAAGGTGACACTTGGCGCACTTTGTTACTTGTCGGTCAACTACTCAATTCCTAATGAATTTGCCATTCCAAAATTAGTGATCTTATAGAAAAAAAGCTCACCTTGATGTGAGAAATGAGCATGTGAGCCTTATCAAAGAAACTGTGTTTTTGGTCGCGGACGTTTGGGAAATTATGTGCCATGGGTTAGAAAGAAATTGCATTCCTTCCTTTGAACATATTTTGGAGAAGAAAAAGAAGTGTAGCTATAGCTTATTTTAAATACCTCTATGAAGTTGCGCGCATAGTAAGAAGGATATGCCAAGTGCCTGAAAGAGTCGTAGTCGTATTGAAAAGTTAAACAGCTTTAAGCGCTGAGCTGAACGCACTTAATCGGATTTCAACAGACGGCAGCAAGAGGAACTTAATTTGTTTATTCTTCCAAGGCCTCTTCAAATGGCTGTTATTTTTGTTGTTTCCTTGTTTCCGTGTAGTCAAACGAGGTGTGAAAAATTTATGAACTGATAAGAGAGAAAAATAATAAAAAGCAGAAAATCATGCAAAATATGTCAATAACAGAGAAAAATTAAATTTAATTGGCAACACGGAAGCGAAGAAAAAAAAGGTAATGGAATAACGCGATTTTCCAAGCTACTAACTAACATGGAAAGGATTTAACGCCAAACGAAGGTGTAAGAGCTCAATAAAAGCAAAAGATGACTGCAAAAGAAAGGATTTTTTATTCCCATCGAAGGTTATGTTTGTGTGAAAAGCTTCAATAGGGCTCTGGGGAAAGTTTTAAAGCTTTATGAAAAGAAATCAATGCGGAGAATTATAAGCTACGTTACTTTGGCTCACAGTACAATGTTGATTTTGTAAAATTGAACAATTTCATTTATTTGATTACACACAAAACAAAGAGATTTTAATTAAAAAATGGTTTGAAATGCTGTTATAAAAATTGATTTGAATAGACCTCTAACATTAATTTGCCAAGCAGAAGCAGAAAGATTATTCTTGCTCTTACCATTGTTCATATAACGCATTTTCCATTACAGGCAATCTTTCGTCCCATTTAAAAAAAAAAAGCCTAAGTGCCATATTCAGTGAAAATTGAGTAAACTTCTCAGGTTGCATTATGCATCCGAAACAATTTCAAAGACTTTCAAAACTGAATTTTATAATAACTGCTGCCAAATCAATCTCTCAGATCATTAAAAGCTTACTCGTCAGATATTTTGTAGCTCGCTCTTGCATATTATCTGCAGCTACTCCTCATCATTATATTCTATTTCATTCTACTCTACACCACTCTACCTTACTCTTCTCTACTATACTATGCGACTAGTCACTTCTGAGAGTTTTGTCTTGCTCAGTTTTTTCCCAATCATAGTTTCATCTCTTCACTTCGAATTCAATATTTTTTATTGCATAGTTTTTGGTGCTCACTTTTTCAACTCTTTACTTGATTAAAATCACAGATATTTTCAGATTTAAAGTTTAGTCTTTTGGCGAATTGTTGTGCTACGGTTGTTTTCATTGTATAGTTCTTAGAACACAAATTTTAATTGCTTCAATTGAAAAATCTTTTTTTTTTCATAGCTAAGTACCCAGATAGTTTTTATTACATTGTTTTAGGCACCTATATATAGTAATTTTACTATAACTTCGTTATAATTTGCTCAAGGCTCAAAAAAGAAAATATAGGTAAAGAGAAATACTCTCCAGCAAAAGAGTCACATATTAATTGCTTAACAAGATTATATTTTCAATGATTGCGATGTAATGATGCGTTCAATGAGATTTTCTTTCTGTAGAAATTTAAATACGCATCCCAAAAAAAAAGATTAATACTAAATGGTTGAAGGCTAAATAAAAATATTTATTATTGTCTAAGCCTATGCAATAAAAATATCAAAGTCAATTTAACCTTTGTTATTTACAAAAGCATTTCCTTAAAAATGTCAGATCCAGCAATTCATTTACTTGCTGCGAATATTTTATGCATAGATAACATAATTTCTAAGAATTAAAAATAGAAACTTGGCAAACAACTTGGTTTTCAAACTAAATTTCCAATTGTAGAAATATTCTAATTTCAAGCAACGATTCAAACTGCATTAATAAAAATGTTATATTTTTGTGTATAATAAAATATAAACCAAAAATGAAATCAAATACTAATAATAATAAAAAGTAGAGATGCAAAAACTTTTCAACTGAAAATGCAAATAAAAGTGATTTCAATGCCATCACATCCAGCAAAAACAACACAACGCCAGTTTGTTTTTTAGATTATGAGATTTTCGTTTGGTTGATGCTCTGGTGCGAGTTAAAAACTTTTGTGCTGTAGTGTTGGAAGTGGAGGAAAGTGCTGAAAAGGCAAAGTGAACGAGAGTTTGAAAATAAAGACTGGGAGGAGAGTCACAGAGGCAGAAGAGTACAAATATTCCTATGAGGAATGTGCCCTTAGATTCGCACAAATCTGCGTGTAAAACCTTAGCAAAGTATAGCATACATCTGGGGTTTTTCAACGGAAGCCAATTATAGTCGTTGACACGTCTATTGAGTTATGTTGAAAAAAGTTGGTCTTAAGGGCATATAACAAATATTCCTATGAGGAATGTGCTGTGTGCGTTTCTGGCGCAAATCTGCAGTAAAATCTCAGTTATGTGGGTTTTTTTAACGTAAATGAATTTTAAGCGTTGACACACTCACACATGTCTATTGAATTATGTTGAAAATATATACATAGAATACATTTAAATCTTCGATATCCAAGCAAATCATACCTGAAGGCATTTCACGCCAAATCGGACACCATTTTGGTTTTGTAACTTTGATTTTTTTGAAATCTTTTTTTCTTTTTGTACTGGTTGAGACTTAGTCTTTATATTTTTTAATATAATTTTTTTTTCAAGCTAATCTAAAGGTATAATTTTTTGGAAAATTACGTTTTTTTTTTTAATCCTCATTATTTTGCAAATATGCGAGATAATACGTTTCAGTGACTACCTTTCTGCTTACTAAGTAAGCCAAATACCTATTTTGTGGTTCGGAAGAATTGACTTTGCTTGCAAAGTTATGAGAATGATGCAAATTCAAAAAAAAAATACCAAAAATTATAAATTTCATACCATTCCAAATTCATAAAAATTTCAATTTTTTTTTTGTAGCAAAAAGAAAACGTCAACTTAATGCACTGGCTGTCCCTTGTTGTTTTCTTGCAAATCCAAGTCATTTATCATTTTTAACAACCAACCAATATTGCTAACGACGATGAGTGCGCGCTTTTTTTTGCGTGCTATCAACGGTTGCGTTAAATGAAAATTTTGCTTACTTAAGGCACGTACTTGCTGCGTAAGGGGTTAAAAGGTACCTGCTTAGTCGAAGGATTAATGTGCTAACCATTTTTTTTTTATTTTGAGAAGGATAAATAATTTTTCTGTATTTTTTTTTTCATCAAAATGCTTAAAATAAATGAGGCAAACATAATTAATCAAAGACTTTAATAATGAAAAACAACAACGACAATGACAGCGAGAAAACTTTGTGTATCCGTTGGCAAGGATCTGAATAAATTTTTGTTTGCCTCGAATGAGAGCGAGATGCGAAACTTTTTTCAGCACTTTTTAATTTGTTTAAATTAATTCAATTTAAAATTTAACACCTTTTTGGTGTTGCTGTTACCTGCGCTCTCTATGAGTATATGAAATTCTTTTTATTGTCAGCTTTGTGGTTTTCGCTTTACCTTTACAACGGAGCAAAACCACAAAAACCATCAAAGTTATAAGTGAGTTAAGGCAACAAGATGGAGGCACAAACAACAACAGCAGCAGCCGAAATAGATTACAATTGGTTACAAGACCCTCAGCAATAAACTAAAACATAAAGCAGCTGCACAATGAAATCGGTAAACCGACAAATAGCAAACTTAACTGACATACATACGCGTTTCAGTTTTCAAGTTGGTTTTGTGAAAAAGTGGTTTATTCTGTTGTGGTTCTGATGCTACAAAATTAATACGAAATTAATAGTGAGGCCCACATGCTTTGATGGAGCAGCTTTGTGAAAGCAAACAACAATAAAACGTGAGAAATGCTTTAAGGATTAGAAAGGATCAGCAGGTGCAGCTGCTAGTAAAGAGGTTACTTCGTTACTCACAGGGAACTCTTTATAGTTTTCAAATGGTTTTCAAATAGTCAAATAATTCTTATAGATTTTATAATGTTACAAGATAGCCAACAGCTCAAAAGTTTCAAGAATTAAGTGGATTGAAAGTGGACACACTCTGATAAAAGGCAAAACTCTTAACTTCAATAGCGTTTTTTTAATGAAAAATAAACTCAGCTGTTTGGTTACTTGATATTTTATAAAAAAACGCTATTTTTTACAAATAAGCTTTTCACCTTTATACGTCAACTGACTGATTTTTAAACTTTTCGCGTGCGATACCAAAGCGAAAATAAAGCGAAAAAGTTTAATTTTGTGCAACGCAGCTGTGCGCAACTTGCAAAAGCAAACATCATTAAAATAACATTTCATAAGCCAAAATATTTTCCAATACCATAATGAAAGGTTTGCGTTACACACACATGTAAAACAGCTTACACACATGACTGCACATTGCTACATATTCACACACCTAAATAAACACAATGCTAGTGAGAATATCTAACAAATAAACTACTGCATAATAGTGTCCCAGCAGGCAATTGAGCAAGGCCTTCCCCGGAGAAGGCCTGCTAGCACTGCTCCGATTGCAAGAGGCCTTCTCAAAACTAAATTTTCATGTAAATAAGAAAAAAAATTATTTTTTTTACTATGATTTTTGTTTTTATTTACAATCTGTCAATATTAACAATAAGTAAATTTTATAAGTAGTGAAATTTTAATTAGCAGAATAGTTACACTCCATTGAGTGTATACTCATGAAATGCTATTATGCCTTACCACGGCAGGCGTGCTATTATGGCTTCCCACAGCAGTACTGCTATAAGGCCTTCCCATAGCAGCAGTGCTATAAGGCCTTCCCACAGCAGCAATGCTATAAGGCCTCATAACAGAAGGCAAAAAAGAAGGACGTCATGTATTTTTTTATTTCATGTATTGCAATGTTTTATGATTCTACATTACTTTTTTGTCATTGGATTGTACTTATACGACATCAAAAGTAGATAAATGGTTAGAAGTAAGGCACGGTGTGCATGATGCTAGGTTGGTCTTCTGTTTCATGTTACGTTTAAGTGGTAGAGTGCTGTGTATTCAATGTTTAATTATTAATTAAGAAAACGTCACAAAAAATAAACATTAAAAATATCAACGCAAGGGAGGTTGACGCAGATAAAAAAAACATTAAACTAACACGACGTAGTAAGATTACATTTTTTCAAAGTACTTCTGTGACCCCTTCTACGGTAAGCACTCTTAGAAGGGCTCTTGACGCAAGCGATGTAGGAAGACCTGCTTGAAGAGTATTTCTAACAGGCCTGCTAAAGAAGGCCTGTTTTATCGGGACGTTTCATATAAAAAAGAAAGTAAGTTTGAAAGGAGGTGGCAAGGCCTTAATCTTACCAAGGAAGGTCTGCTAGAAGGCCTGCAAGCTCCTGCCTGCTGGGGTGTGAAGCGTACAGGTATGTATGTATGTTACTCACAAATACATACATTCTGTAACATTAATTTGTTTATATTCTGTACGTGTATATGTTCATATGAAAACGAGAGGCTAAAGCTAAGGTTATTTGTGAAAATTTGACTGAATTTTTGTTATTGTTCTCAAGTTAACTTACCTCAGTTTTATGAAAATTTTAAACAAAGTTCTGCAATTCCAAACTTTGATTAAGTTTTCATCTAACACAATGGCTTTTTGAGTACGTGTGTATGTGTGGGCATATTTGTTTGTGTTCTCAACAACATTGAAATTTAATATACCACCTTATAATACGTGCAAAGTTTCAAAATAATTACTCTTCTGACTTGAAGTTGTAAGCGAAAATTTCTTAGCACTTTTATGAAGCAACGTTGAATAGACTTTTATTTCATTGTCCAACGTAATATACTTAGTAATACTAACGAGGATGTTTGATTAAGTATATTTACTAAAGTTTCTTAAGTTCCAAAGAAAAATTATATTTTTCTAGTGTAGCCTTTTTTTTGCTGTTAATCCTATAAAAAATTAATGGAAGTAAATTTTTTTTTTAAATATGCTGGAAAAATAAGCTTTCTAACAATGTATGGTTTAATTCAGGATTAAAATATTATATGAGTTAAATTCAAAAAAAAAAAAAAAAATAAATAAATCATCGTAAGAAACCATTCATATTATTTTTATAATTTTGACAATAAAATTTTAAACCCACACCATTGTGAGCCTCCATAAACGTTAAAACCAAAAAATTATAATATTTTTAAGGCCTACGTACCGAAATACACTAAAATTAAACGATCCAACTACTCAAAAATTTTTAATATACTTTTTACAATAATGACAGTGAGTTCCAATGAGTTTTAGAGGTGAGGTAACCAAAAGAAAACTTTTAAAATGAAATGAATAAAAAATTTGGAGAAACGTTGGACTAATTATATTCAGCTAAAAGGAGACTGTGTTGAAAAATAAAATCTTATTTAGCTTCAAAAAACTGAGTTTCATTCAAAGAGATACGGACTCATTGATCCTCCTTTGTGTGTTGAAGAAGGTCATTAATGTTCAGACAGTTAGAAAAGTTTTGAAAAAGTTGTAAAAATAAGAAAAAGGTCAAAATAAATCGAAAAATATCGTGAAGCAACCTAAGCTTAGTGATAGCGATACTTTTCTGCGAATTCACCAAAGTATAAATTTTCTTCCACAGTCTCTAGTAAAGATCTTCACATAGCAAGAAGGATGTTTTAGTTATAAGCTATCGACAGGTCTCTTGTAATTAATTTTTTCTTATAAGTCCGGAATATGGAAAGCTTTTCTACAGTTTGTCTTTGAACCTTGAGATAAATTGTTAATAAAAAATACTTTTTACTTTAATTATGTGTTAGTACATAAACATACTAACGTACTTGTGATGATCAGTGACAACATTGAGGAAAAATCGATACTGCAAACGCCACAACTTTTAACATTTTTCATCTCCAAAAGTATGATTGAACGAGCTTGTCCCAAAACTTATGTCATTCAATTTCCTTATTATACCCTACACAGAGGGTATATTCACTTTGTCATTCCGTTTGTAACGCATAGAAGGGGGCGTGGCAGGTATGGAAAAGTATATATATTCTTGATCAGCGTCACCACCTGAGTCGATATAGCTGTGTCCGTCTGTCTGTCTGTCTTATGAATCTTGAATTGCGCATAAAGTGGCATAACTATCGAAATATATGAGCAATGATACAGAAATTTGGTGTAAGAGGTTTGTTTATAAAAAGCTATTTCTGGATCAAAATCGGACTGGATTGCATCAGTGGGTGTGTCACCGCCCTAAGTTTTAGGAATAATTGTGGCACATATCGCAAACGATACAAGCTATTGTGCTAAAGTTTGGTTTGTTTATTGAACCAAAAGTGGGTGAAATTGGATAGGTGGGCGTGGCAAAATTTCCCATATTCTTTTGACATTTCCAATCTTTTACATTTCCACATCAATTTCATTCGATATTTTCTTTATTCTTTGGACTTTTTCATCAATTTTTCAGCATTTTTCATATGTTTCGACTTTGTCAATTTATTTCAACTTTCTTTAATGGTTTTCATATATTTTCAACATTTTCTGTTTTTTTTAACACTTTTCAACATTTTTGAACCTTTTTACATTATTTTCGACTTATTCAACTGCTTCAACATTTTTTTAACATTTATTGAATAAGTACTTTCAATGCAGTGTAGGGTATGTGAGTTTCGGCCTGGCCGAAGATAACACCTTTACTAGTTTTTTCTTAATTTGTCTGTACTAAAAAATCCATGGCTGAATTTCCTCACTAATTTCATTTTCTCTTATTTTACGTAAACATATTCATAAAAAAAAATTCTTAAAAGCAACTGCAAGTCTACAACCAATTTAAGAGGTTTAATGATTTTTCGATTTTTCCATAATGAATACCAATGTTGTTGATCTTTTGGCTTAAAGCCAATTTCATGTTGACTTTTTCCCACCATTTTCTTTTACATTAATGCAGCCGTAAATTGTTTTCCTTGTCTCCTAAGGCTTTATGACATACATAATCATGGCGCAACTGAAAGAGGCTGCTTTCAAAGATTTTCCTTGAAATTGAAAATGTGTGCGCAGCCAAAGGGTTTCCATTTTTCTCTTGTGTGTTAATGTGTTGGTGAGCCAAGAGTTGCTGCATCTACACGTTAAAAGTTGAAACGCTTACCTTTTTCTACAGAATACAAATATTGAATCTAAAATTGCTTCATAGTAAAAGAATGAAGAAAAAACAATTCTCAGAAAATCTATTTACAGCTTTTGAACTTCTTGCTCTCTTTTGCACAAATGTAGAAGCACACAGACATACACGCCTTTACTAATGTTAGCAAAGCTTACGTGTCCTTGTACTAAACTGTTGTTGACAACGAATTTTTATCCACTTACAGTGCTACTGAGAAGAAAAACTACGACAAATATTAAGGAAAAACTACAACAACAAAAAAAAATGTGATTAAAGTTTGTACGTGTAATAAAGCCAAAATAAAAATAAAATTTTTCAATTTACTATTACCTTAGGAGACTTTTCTGTAACATATTATAAAATTTTTTTTAACAGGAAATATATTGAAATTCTTTGGTTACAATAAATTATAGAAAACGGCTTCGAGTAAACTTTTAAAAATTTAATTGAATTACAATTTCATTTCTTCAATTAAATTTTGTTTTATGTTTTTGTAATCATTGAAATTTGATAGAGGGATGCAGATCATAAATATCTTAGTTTGCGCTTAAAGTAGGCAGGTTTGGAAAGGTGGGCGTGACACCTTTCAGCAACGGAAAATATTGATTCAATATTACTTCAGAATGGCAACTACGACTTTCATAAGACTCGTTGAAGAGCGTGGCACAGCCCACAGTATTTATTAACGTTATAATAAGAGATCCACACAATCTTCCCGTGAAAACTCCAGGTACTACAGGTGCCCAGATATAGCGTTTTAAGTGGTGACAGAACCAAATTTCAAAACTTCTGCTGTGGGAAGATTCAGCATTTTAGGTAATTTTGTTATATGAAAGGTGGCACACCCCCCCTTATTTTTTCAAAATAAAATAAATAGAGCTTATGCCACTCAGGAAAAGTGTAGCTTTCTATAAAAAAATAATTTTTAGTTTCGATTCAGTCGTTTCAAAGAGTGCCCCCAACATACAAACAAACAAACTTTATACCTCTATATAAAATTATAGATTCAGCTTATTTTCATTCTGAATAAAATGCCTATAAGGTACCAAGAGGCACCAAAATGAAGAAAAATTAAACAAAATTATGATTAAGTTAGACTTCGTCTCATCCTCGTAAATAGATCTACATTTTTAGAATTGTGAAGGTGTGAAATTGTGTTCTAATTTTTGGTGTCACACAGCACTTTTAATGCAATTATTTTAATATTTGCTTTAATATTTCTTCTATCCATACTATAACCTTTACGGTGAACTTTTGGCACACACAGATATTCTAAAAAAAAATTTTTTTTGAAAAGATCACGGCTAGGTCTAGAGAAATCGTAATTGTTAGTATTCTTTGTGTCCAGCTTACTTGGAATAATTTATTATTAATACTACAAATGAAATGAATTTTGTTTACAATACAAACATACCAAATGAAAATATTTCTATGGAAATAAATTGAGCAATACATGAAATTATTATTATTAATTTTATGACTAAGCCTAATACTAATATTATCATAAATATTAATTAAACTGCAATTGGCATTGTTAATTATTTGCTCAAGTATCTGCCTAATTCTATGCTGATAATTTTGCTATTCATATTAATAATCCTTAGACTCCATGTTAATTTGAGTTGTTATTAGTCATTAAGGCGACTCATAAGCCCAACCCAAAACCTAAAACAATTCAATCGAAGTACAAACACCAGCTACAATAATGTCTATCATTCTGTGCCGACTAATTAGAAGCACTTGTCAGTGATCAATGTCAGCGCATTTGTTTCAATTACTTAAATTAATGCTTAATAATTTCCTCAGTATGTTTAAAAGTGTGCTTTATGTTTCCTAAGCATAGCATGTTGCTTCTTGTTTATTTCTTTTGTTGCTTGTGCTGCTTTTAAGCGTTGATTGAATGCTTTCTACGAAAGCTTTGCACTTAATTCAATTAAGTTTTTAAAGTAAACTGTTATACATAAATCAACAGCGTCAACAGCAGCATACAAAATAGCAAGCATACTTGTAGGCAGTCAAGTATGTGATAAATAATATTCTAAATAGCTTTTATACAAATTGAGATACGCCGCAGTGTTACTAAATTGCATTGCTACACAATTAATTTCTTAATGACGGGGGAAGCATAAATATAACGTAGCAATTGCGCAGATTTATAAACGCGCCTAAAAGCACCGAAACAATCCATCCTAAAAATATGCATATAAATTATTTGCGATGTGCTTAATTTTGCGGCAATACGTTAAAATATATAAGCACCTTCTATATGTTTCCTTATATTATTTAAAATTCTTTCTTATGATTCAAATGCGAATCCTTTTTGCAAGACTACTACTACCAAATTATCTGTCTCAAGCAAACAATCATCTGGAATCAGATTACTACAAAAGCTCGCTCGGAATCACCACCTTCACGATTGAAATATAACTCTTCTGTGATAAGAATCGTTTGCTGGGTAAATACCAGTTCTCCTATCCCGCTGTTTCCACAAATTTTTAATGCACGTGCACTTGTGTGTCACAATCGAAAACTATTTTATTGCTGCACAAATAGAAATTTGCTTAAGAAAACAAATTGACGACGACTGTATGCAAATGTCGGCAAAAGTCAGCAGAGGAAGGTAAAGAGCTGGTATATATGCGAATCGCTTGTATTAAAGTAAACAGTATTGATTTGTGAAGGACATACATACATAGTGTAGGGAGCGTATGTTGTGTGTGTGTGTTTGCGTTTCTAACAAGTGCTCGTCATTAACATTTGTCGTTTTTGTACGCAATAATAGCAAAAAATAAGAAATAAAAAATGTTGAAATGCATGCAAAGGATTTTCCAGCAAATATTTATGAAGAAATTATAAATGAATGAATTTTGATGAATGCAGCAAGCGGAAACGTTTATTGAATATGGTTATGTTTGTGTGTTTGACATTAGTGTGCAGCAAATGATTAAAGTTTGATATTGAATGCTGCATTTTACGAACGTTCAATGGATATGGAAATCGAAATCGTGGGTAGCTAAGAAATTCATTTGAACTTTTCTAAACTGATATTATTATATATAAAATGTTCTATATTAGTTTTTTTGAGTTTTATTACGAGAACTTATTGCCATGTTGTGCATTCAAGACCAAGTAAAGTAGATCATTTACCGTGTTATACGAAATCGAGCTAACAATAGACGCATAAGTTATGAAAAGTTCATACGAAATATTCGTAGCCAATTAAAATAATGATATCCTCAAAAACTTATTTAATTTTGAGAGTTGTGTAACTTTAATTAAAATTATTTTAACGTATTTGGTGTTATTATAATATTTAGATCTTTAGGCATCCTATTCTTAGTTCCGATGTAAATATGAAACAATGTATTAAAGGAAAACCTATTGGAACTCAAAAAAGTCCTATTATGTACATTTAAAATAAGATACGCCTCTAAGGAAAGAAAATATGGTTTATTTTTTTACTTTCTTTCAATGCGAAAAAATAATTTCTCGACCGATAACTCTTATAGTTTATTCAATAACTTTGAATAATTGCTCAAAGTATTTTAAGCCCATTGACTTAAGAGCGTCATTTATTAAAATTTTTTTAACATCCAAAGTAAAATAAAATTTCTTTGAATCCTTAGAATATAAACAATTAAAGTTTTTGACAATATTTCGTGCACATCTTAGACATCAGAGTTTTAATATGCCTGTAGTTTCTATAAAAATTTATTTTGAAAGGTCTCTTAACACTTCTTTAAAATTATATTTGAACGACCCAAAAATTTTGAATAACCAACCAAATCTGTTGAATGTGTTTTAAAGTTCACGTTCACTTTAAACTTCAAAACGCATTCAACAGATTTGCTTATTTATTGAAAATTTTTGGGAGCACATGACGTATGAGTGTTATATTTTAATATTTTTTAATACGTCAGATTAATGAAATATAGAAAAATATTTCTATGGTACATCTGTTTGAGCTACATTCTTTAAATAATAAAATAAGTTGTTATTTTTTTATGTCTTATGTTATAAATAAATAAAGAAAATCTTATTTTTGCACAATTTTTCAAACAAAGAAAATGAAAAAAAAATTTTTCAACTCAACTTTGGAAAGACTTTTAACTTTTTTATAGAAAATTTTTTTTATTGAGTCCTTTCACTTTAGTGAGGTTTATTTCCCAGAAAGTATCAAGATAGAATTTAAGTCGGGGGGAAATCGTCAAAGAAAATATTCCATAAAAGAAATATCAGAGTTAAGACACGCTTGTTTAGGAAAAGATATCAACAATTTAAAATCCGTTCCACATATCAGTGTTAACGGAAATGCAAACATTTTAATTGGGCATAAGAAAAATGCCAATATGTAAAAATTACATAGAAATGTTCAAGTAATCACCCAGATTTTAGGCCTTTTTTTCATATGAAGCAAAAAAAAAATTTTTTAGAAATTTTTTTTTAATTTAATTAACGATTATTTTTTTGAACGATATTGCCTTAAGTTTAAAACGCATTAAAAGCCTTAGCTACTGACTATTTTTTTAAGCCAGATGATGTATGAGTGACTTATGCTTCGAAGGTCTCTAAGACGTTGAGTCTTTAAAATATTTTGTTGCTTAGAAACTTTTATATTAGTTGCGATGTTATTTAGAAAGTATTTATAAAATGCATACTTGTTCATGCATAATTCTTTATAAAAAATCCACCTTTCATTAATGGCCGCCAATAATTATGGCAGATAAGACATAGATCTTAGATATACCTATAACGTCAATCACTTTTTTTTAAGTTTCTTGACTTAGAAATATCTTAAGCGATTTTTCTTGCACATCAAATTTGCTATGTATAGAGCAAAAAATGGGCTTATAACAAATCAGCTATCACATTTCATTTTTATGGATGGAGGCCAAACTTAAATGCAATTCACTACAATCACTTAGAAGTACTTACATAATCTACTAAAATAAGACTTTGTATGCATTTTAGAGAAGAATGTGGAGTGATGTTCCCAAACATTGTTTGAGAAAGTTGGTCGGCATAAAATTTTTTTCCAAAATTTAATATATCATGTCTGTCAATCAAAATTTTGTGAAAATTTTTCAACAATATTATTCGATTCAATTCATTTATAGAGCTACGATCGAAAATGAAATTTAATATCAAAAATTTTACTTCAAGCAGCGACATGAACCTATGAAAAGCACTTTCATTTATTGACATGAAAGCTACCTGTAGCTTTTGCTACTAGGAATACTTTAATATTAGCAAGACTATTTTGCCTAATTACAATTTCAATACAAAGCAAGTGTTACAGCTAAGCTTTACTAACACCCCGGAGTGCCTGCATGTATGCAATCAAATAAAATACAATGCAATTGTATACCCAAGTAACATTAAGGACTTTGTATAAAGCGCGCTGTTAACCAAGTAAGGTACTTAACTTGTATTTTGTATCTCAGCTCATGTGTACATTGTGTGTGTACATTATTCGTATATATGTGTTGGTGTTAAGTAGCTTTTGTGTTGGTAACATAATAGAAGTTCCAAAGCGAACTCAAGCTGCGTGTGGATGCATGCAACTGTAGGCACCTATGCGATGTTTTTTACACGGTGCTTGAGTCTCGACAAAGGGGATTACAAGAATTCAAGTGATTCAAGGGAAATTTTTCAATTATTTTATTGTTTCGTTGAAAAATGAGTTCACAATTTTCAAGGTATTTAATTATATGCAGCTTTTTAACTCAATTATGTGCGAATTTGCGTGGAAGTGACTTTTAATGGAATTTTATTTTATTAAAAATTCCTGCAAAAAATAAGACACCCACAGCTGTACTTAGTAGTTGAATACTGTTTGGCACACTTGACGTATGAGCAACGAATAATTAAATGTTAAGGTTTTTTTATATAATTTACTTAATTTGATGTAACGTCGGATAAATTTGTAAAAATATTTTTGTTTGGCTTTCATCCTAAGCAAAAAAAACTTCATTTTAATTAGTAGCTGCACAGCTTCAACCTAGACAAACATAAAAAAGTTATGTACTCACAAAAAAAAAATATTTATGTTCTCGAAAGAAGAAGAAATATTTTAATTAATACTCAATTGTTTTCTGTACTCTTGAAGACTTCCAAAACCCAAAGGTATTGTTATTACTCAGAACATTTTTTCACTAAAAAAAATACTTCTCTTCAAAAGCAGAAAATACCCATACTTCCGACATCGCACATGCGGCACATTTCTAAGGAAAAATTTCTTTAAGGTAAACCTCATGGAATCTTTAAAATTCTAATTAATTTTCTTTCAAATTACTTGAGCACGAAAATTGTTTCTTTTGGTAGGCTGCGTACCATGTTCGACTACTTACAGCCATTTGTCTTATAAGGCATGAAATGTAGCAACACAGAAATGTGTTGGCATTAAAGCAACCACATAAGAGGTTGCGTGTGTACCAAACCTCAAGTACTCACTTTCTTCTGCCAACATTTTTAAGTAAACACTCAAACAAACACATTACAGTAGGTTACCTAAGCTCAACTTTTCTTTTTTCTAATCCCCTATACAACATGGAATGTTGTAATATTATTTTTAATATTTTAGGATTTTCTTATTGCGCTACGGAATCTTTTGTTGTCGTAAATTTTACGCATGTTTTAAAGGGAGGCACAAAAATTAAACGCTAGAGAAATAAAATTGTAAGAAAAATTAAATATTAAAAGAAACCGCTGGGTATGTATAGAAATTATAGCAGCAATTTAGCGATAAAAGTCAGTATAGAAATAAATTTATTTGAAAATAAGACTTTATGCGAATTGATATTTATAACAGGCATTTAAAGGCTTTATTTCCTTGCTATTAAAAAATACTGATATATAGCACATCTTTAAATTGTATCATAGAAGTAATTGGTTACTTTGCAAATTTATAAATATATGTAATAAGTTCAGTATAAAAATTCAAGTAATTTATATGTCAAAGCATAAAATAGTAGGTCTATTCCATGACTTAATGGACTTAGCCACGTTTCGCCAAAGATTTTTTTTCGCTATATACAAACGAAACTATCTATTAGAATATTTTTTACGATACACTTCCTGTCGAAGAATTAGAAAATTGAATGAACAGTAAATATTAATATCATGGGTTCTCCTTGTACCAGCATTGTTCTTTCATGTACCTGCAACTTTTAAACTAGCTTAAAAGAAAATAAAAATTATATATTTATATAAATTCAGCAATTTTAAAATATTTTCTATAAATTTGAAAGACTATTTTAATTGATTTAATAACAAAAATTTACCTCATCATCATAATTGTCCTGCTCAGGCATTGCTTTATGCTATTGATATCTCTCGAACAATGTACGTTTATTTATAAAACCACAAAACACAATCACATAAGGAAAAACATTTTTTTTTTATATGCTGTCACTCAAATTTTCAATTAAATAATTTGTTGTAAAAGAAATCAATTTATCTTTTACCTCGTTAATTTTGTTTCAAATTTTAATGACACTTTAATTAAAACTTCTGAACATTTCGTTCGACAGCGGCAGCAGCAAGCACGTGCTGCACATTAATTTTACAAAAATGTACTCAAAGTAGTTCGCTGATTCTAAAGAGGCGCAACAATTTCTTCGGGAAAACCAAAAATTTAAGAATTACGCATTTTTCAGTATCGTCTGCTTTATATTTTTCTGCTTAAATTCCTTTATATACTTTGTAGGTTGTTTTTGTTGCACTCGCCAAAAACGCACAACTACAGAGGCCATCATCTGTAGCATGAGTTGCAGTAGTTTGGTTTATCGTTGTTGCTGTTGTTGTTATCCTTGACTTTTTACTGCAATAATTAGCAGCACTTAAATTATTCTTTCTCTTGCATTTTTTTCAACTTTTTGCTGTTACTAACAACATTTTTATAGCATACTTTTTGGCTGTCTGCCGATATTTGTATGCATGAGTGTATTTTTAATGAAAGTCGACTTAGGAACTTATTGTTGTTTCTTACTGCTGTTGTGTAGCGTGCTGCTAATGAGCAGAAAGTTTTTTTTCAACATCCTGCAACAATGTGCATATGGTAATGGAAAACTTTTTTTTTTGGCAAGTTTTTGTTTTTTTTTATTAAGCTGGCAACACTAATGAGTTATGCTGTAATTTTTGGTTATTTCATCTTAATTATGAATGAAGTTTCCATTCATTAGTTACTTATCAGCAGCTAAAAAAAATTAGAAAGAGAAAGAATTCCAATTTTAATTCAATTTTGATAAATCTGTTTGGTTTTTTTTTGTTTACGTTAGTGTGTTAAGTTGTTTCAATTTTTTCCATGCTTTTTGTTATTGTGTTTATAAGTTGATATGTATTAGTATTTTAGGTGTATAAGAGTGTTAGCAACATTTTAGTGTAAATTTTTTGCATGTTTTGAATATTTATGTGTACTTTTAAGTGGCCCAGTACATTTAAGTCTTTTTTAGTTAATTTTTATATATGTACCGATTTTTCATCATAGAGCAAACAAAGTTTTCTGCGGCCATCAATTAAATGTAAGTAAAAAGAAGCATCGTTTATAGGTGAACTCAATTGTGAAATGTTTCGTTGCTAAGTTAAATCGAACTTGAGTTATTTAAGCGTGTATATCTTATTTCTTAAGTAAATAATCTCAAATAAATGTTGTATTTAGAAAGAGTGCTGCGCTTTATTTAATATCTTAGCTCCGATGTAACTTAGAGCTTAAATACTTTAATCACTTCTGGTGCCTTACTATGTGCAACTATAATACCCAATTTAATTAATGGCCACTTAGTACTATGTTGCATATAACTGGGTTTATACAGTTTTCTGTAGAATTAACTTTCCTTGTAACAGCAACATGAGATGCAATATATTTGTGATTTTTTTGTTGCACTGTACTGTCAAGCCTTAGGAGGTGTATTTTGTTTGCTGCATGCATAAATCTCTATACGTGTGTGTGTGTAAGTGCTGAAGTGCTGCTTTTGTTTATGTGCTAAGGTTAAGTATCTTAAGGTTAAACATTAATGAACATATACAAGTAAATTCATGCATTTTTTTGTGACAATTTTCTGCTTCATAAAGGGTGAGAATTTTTCTCTGTAAGGTTATTTTGAGTTTTTCTTAATGAATACCTTATGTATTTTAAGAAGATGTTGAAAAAATTCTTAATTTAAACTACACTTACATTTTATGGCATGATGTATTGTGAAAATTTTGCTAATTCAATATAATGAATTGAAAAAACTGCGTACACAATATTAAAATGAAATAAGACTTCAGCAAAAACTTATATATTTAATTAAATTGAACAGGAGATTGCATTTTTATCAAAAACTTTTCAAAGGCTTTTCTTTTCAAAATTAAAACTCAGCTGAATAAATTCAGTCAATTTTTACCACATGATAAAAATCTATGAAAACAAAAACGAAATCATAAACATTAGTGTGTCGTTACGAAATTGTGTTTTCATATAGGATACCGGATATCACTGGCATAATCAAAGAGTTTTATTTGTCAAAATAAGCGAAAGAAAGCAATATAATTGAAAATGTATAAACAGGAAATTTAAATTAATATTTGCGTTACTTCAAGTTTTACAGTTGATAAAAAGAAACAGAGAAAATTGAAAATTTTTCAAATTTTTATTTCAAGTAAAAAAATCTTAAAAAAAAAAACAAAACAGTAAGCGCAGATCGTATAGTTAATGTTGAAAAGTTCTACTAAGGTTTCCTGTACTTTGCACTTATCTAAATTTGATTAGGAAATAAGTCCCCTCATGTGATAATGATGGGACGTGCACAAAATTTGATCAACTCCATTTTTTAAAAAAAGATAAAACAGTTTATGAAATGGAAGAATTAGAGTACTTACATGTATTACTAAGTCTAGTTCCTTGCACTGGCTTAATGGCTTATTTAATTCATCTAATTCCTAAACTAATGTTCTCTCTATAATGGGCTCCGTTTGTGTCAGATTTTTCTTTCACAAGATATAGACTAAACTATCTAATAATGCATTGTTTCCCATATAAATGGTATGGAAAACTAATAAGCTCAATTAGGCACCAGTAAATATTAATATTATGAGCTCTCCTTGCACCAGAATTTGTTTTGTGTACTTGTAACTAAGATGATTGCGTTTCTAACAATATGTATCTCTTGTAAAGGTTTTTTGTTGGTGGAATAGTTTCATACTATAAATTGTTCAACTTAAAATTTGTTGCAATAGTTGCATGTACCAGTAATTGTTAAAAACACTTGATAAAAACAAGTTTTATTATTATTGCATTTGTATTTTGTTTGTGTGAGAGTCACTCGAACTCCATTTTTGTAAATTGTTGCTATTTGTATGTGTATTTTCTATTTCCTTGAATTTGATATAGTTTTAGGTCAGACTGGTAAATATGAAGTCGAAATTTATTCGAAAATTCAAATGAACTTCAAAAAAATCGAAAATAAATACAAAAATTTATGTATTGTATCATATCATATCTCGAAAACCACTCTTAGGAGTGATTTTCGAACTAAGTGACCCATTTAATAATAGAATTCAATAGTAACAACTACATAACAAAATTGTTGTAATCATTAAATTAAGTTGCAAAAGAGATACCGAGAACATATGCAACTTCAAACAACAAAATATGAACATGTAAATTCATTTATTTGCATGAACAAATGTTTTCGTTATTTTAAATTAAATTAAATAAGTTGTAAGCGTTTTGTTTTAAATTAATACGAAAAGTAACTGTTTTAAAAATTTCTGATTTCGCATAAGAGAAACTTTTCCGATTCAATAAATTGAGGTGATGATTGCATTAACAACGTTGGCATATTTGCGCGAAAGCTGAAAACTTTATGTGCAAACAAAAAGTGAAAATTAATAAATAAATAAATTCGCACACAACGCAAAGAAAGGAAACTTACACGCTGCTGGCAGAAGCTTTTAAAAGTGAACATTTTATAAAGCAAACGAAGCGGAAAAATTGCACTTAGTTTGCTGAAAGAAAAATGATTTAATACAATAATTTCCAGTAGTACGCTGCCATTATCGATGCATAATGCAATTAAAATGTTAACATTGCATACTTTAATGCGGGCACTAGGAGTGCACGTCCAGCAGTGTTCAATATTTTTGAAAATGTGAATTTTTTTTTTTTTGCATTTTGTTTTCGCATACATTTTTCGCTTTGACGCGCCCATAAATATGCACTGAAATTTATTCGTCACGCATAACTGATGCAGCTTTATTGTTGACGTTTTTATGGCAACATTTTTTCACGAAAAAAAGAAAAGTGACCAAAATTATGACTGCGCTTACGAACCGGAAACAGGAAGTCATGAGCGCATGGAACGGAAACGCATGACGAAATGATAACAATACAACATGCTATGATAAAAAAAAGTCATAAGACAACATTTCATTTCACACGTTCTTTTGTTCAAACTTCAACATTTCCTTTTTTGACATGCTTTGAGTGCCTCACTTGTGGAAAAACAAGAAAATCCTCTACATGGACATGAGCATCAGATGTTACTAACTTTTCTTTCCATCCATTACGTATTTAAACTGAGCACGAAAAAGTTTCAAAACAAAAAAAAATTAACCAGGATTATGCCAAAATGAGAATGTAGAAGTAATGATGAATGTGAAAACTCATGCTGTCCCTAAGAGTCTAAGCTTTGGGTGGTATGTAGCACAAACAGTGTGTGTGCAAAAAGCAGCATCAATGTTCTCAAAAGCTTTTTTTTTTACCAGCAAGAAACAACAAACATTTAAAGACATTACTTATATGTTGTTTAGGACTTTATGACAAAAAGTTATTGTTGTCTGCTATTTGTGAGTTTTACCAATTTTATTATGGCATACTTTTCGCCCACAAATCAAAATATTTTGATTTGTTACTTCTTAAAAGAATCACATTAGATTCTTTTACTTTTTTATGGTGTTCAAATACAATATGAATAATCACAAAAGTTGTTGAGCTTATGTAGTGTATTACTTTTAATATAATATAAAAATCAATAAAAAAACCATTTTTTTAAGTTTCAAAAATTTGAAAAAATTCCCAAAAGTAGAAAAATTATAAAAATTGAAAAACTATAACAACTTACAAGTAGCTGAAGATTTCAGAATTTAGAAAAAATCATAAAAATCACAAAAAAATAAAAAAAGGGTCGAAAAATTATCAAAAACCTCTAAGAAATAAAAAAAAAAACAATTTTTGAAGTTTCAAAAATTTGAAAAAACTCCCTACAGTAGAAAAATTATAAAAATTGGAAAACTATAAAAACTTACAAGTAGCTGAAGATTTCAAAATTTAGAAAAAATCATAAAATTTATTATTTATGCGTCAACCCAAATAGAAAAAAAAACTTATTTGTCTGAAACCTTGAGTACAATTAGCTCATGCATACAGGGTCTCATTGTATCCTACAATGCATCATTAGGAAAATCAAAATATGAAAATCTCTTGAGTTAGCTTTTCAACACTTTCAAAACATTTTTCTACTACTTACAAATTTTTTATACATTTCAATACTTTTAGACTTCTGCCGTGCAATTATCTGATCCATGATCATTTTAACATTTCTATTTTATTGGTACTTTTCAACATTTATACTTTCAATCCTTGCTACTTTTTCGTTATTTTACCCAGCAGCATTTTGCTATAAAATATTTTATAGTTTCATTCCCATTAGCTTTGTGTCATTAAGTTTAATCTCTCACTTGCAGATTTTCCCTTACAATTTTGAATATTTTTTTTTTAAAAAAGAAGTGACCCACACAATTTCGAATGTATTTTATGCTGTTGCGTGTCAATTCATTGCCATAAAAAATGTGTATTACTTTCCGGTAGAGTAATACAATGTTACTTACTTAGTCACGCATAAATACTCCCACACTTTAAGCTAACCACTAACACCACCACGCAGCCACAATGTAAATAATTAACATTCAGGAAAAAGAAGAAAAAAGTAGTAAAATAAAAAGTAGTAACAGCAGTAATTGCAATCAGTGCGTAGCAAAAAAAAAAGGAAAATTATTGTGGCCAAATTAATTATTTAAACATTTCACATTTACGTGACCAAAAAAATGAATAGCACATATTGCATAGCGACAGTTACACATGTCTGTATATATATACTATATATGCATGCCCTGCAGGAAATTTTTTAATAATGACATTGAAATGAAAACCAAGCCTAGAGCATAGTGCACTTAATGTGATTGCTTGTACCAAATTCATTCCAAAAATAAATTGTTAAAAGAACATAGCACTAACTACATTATTTTATATAAATCAAACTAACACAGCTTAGACGAACTCCGTAATTTATAGCTAGGGAGCCGATGAACTATTTTAGTATATAATTACATGGTCGTTGGCATTGAAGTTAAAAATAAATTTTGTAATTGCAATAAAAAAACGCTCTATTAAATTATTTTATTGCGTCTGCCTCTGATATATTAAATTCAAAACATAGTATAAATAACAAAAATATAAAAAGCAGACGTCAAAACTGCTATATTCTTAAAAACAACAGTTGTAAACATGTTAAAAATATTTCAATCAAATAATTTTATTATGTGCTTTTTAGAATTATATTGTTTTCAGTATTGCCCCTAGAAGCGGAGTATATAAGAGACAGACATGCCAGATCACTGCTTTTTCAAAATATATGGGGCTGTAATTTTCAAAAGCGTCGATTTTAGTTAACTTCGTTGATTTATTTTAGGGACACCGAATTGTTCTGCATGAATTTAAATAAAGTACGTTTTTTTTTCCTTCTCCAAGATATCTTACATCTGAATTTTCCAGTTATCCTGCTGTAGTAGAATTTATGTAAATCTCTATATAGACCTATGTAATAAATGTCAATTTATAATTTTTTTGATAGAAGAGAGATCTTAACCAGTACTAGAAAAAAAAAACTTCACAAAAATCAAGTCTGGTTTGAAGTGAGAAGCCCCATTTGCACAGCCAGACAAATAAAGCAAAATTATATAAACGACTAAAAAAAAGAATGGTAAATTTTTCCTAGGAAAATTTAGACATTATAGTCTTACAAATAGTATTCTGTATACTATATGAGCAATGCTGAAAAACGTCTGCCTACAGAAATATCCGCTGGAATTGTCTGCCTTCTTTTTTATGCTTTTTGTAAGTAAAAAAAACCTGGCAGCCAAACGGCAGACGTGATAAAAAAAGTTATAACTCATTATTTCACTCACTTATTTCTAATATTGCAATTGTTAAATGCAACAATAACAAAGAGACAGAGGTTGTATCTTTCGGTTATTATTATATATTCTTTGTAGCTATCGCCATCTGCCTAAAAATAAATTTAAAGAAGTTTGTATACATTGGAAATTTATCTGCTGTTGTGCTTAGACACATTTTAAGTTTAAACTAAGACGCTCTTATCAATAAGGCAAAAACAACGCAATTGCAGAGATTGTTGGTAATACTCGTGCATTTTAATTTTAACTTAATTCATGATTTTCAACCTCTGCCACACGATTCAATCATATAAAAATTTCGAACACCGGCTCCCTAACTATTATGGGCTAGTACTTTTAGTAAAAACAGGTCTTAACATCAGCATTTGACGGCTGCTTGCAGCATTTTTGTCTTGATTAGTATTAAAAATTTCAGTCCTGGTTCTGATGTCTTTATAATAAAGGTTCGTTTTCTCGAGCAAAAACATTTGCTGTGTTCAACTTTATGACTTGAATTTCGACTGGGTATTTCTACGCAATGCAGCTGGCAACACAAAATACACGCAAGGAGTTGACTTAACATTGCAGTTGTTACTGCTTCGATATCTACGAATGACAGTCATTTCGAATTTATGTCTTTGTGTGTATGTGTGCTTATGTTTGTGTAAAAGTGTGCTCGTGTAAGCTATTGTGGCTAGCGATAGTGTTGGACAATATTGCCATTGTTATCATTATTGTTGTAATTGTTTTTATTTTCTGTTGCTCTTGTTATTGTTTTTTTTTTCTTTTTTGTATTGCTACATAGTTGATGGTCAGCGCTGCCAATGTCAGTTGTGAACACGTTTGCTATAATCATTTAATGAAATTAAGGGGAATGTGGGGAATTATTGGTTACAATTTAACACTGAAATGCGTATGTGCATTGGCATACACCAGCAGC
This sequence comes from Meiosimyza decipiens, assembly GCA_963680825.1. Lineage (NCBI taxonomy): Eukaryota > Metazoa > Arthropoda > Insecta > Diptera > Lauxaniidae > Meiosimyza > Meiosimyza decipiens. The sequence goes on from OY804260.1 coordinate 24,813,878, forward strand.
TGTATCAGTATTAAAATATCTCATATATAATTGAAGGAAAAACATGTGGCGAACATGGATACCATTGTTGTTTCTGTTTTTTTTTTTTAATTAAATTTAGAGCATTGCAAATATAATAAATGCAAATATTTGATCGATCGGAATAAGTTCAGGCACACACAATAGCGCAGTTTTTTCGTTCTTTTGATGCTTTTGCTGACCATAAATACAGATCAATTTAACTGCATTAAGCATATACCCATATACACCTTAAGAAACGTAAAATCTTGAGGCAAAAAAAGCCTTTCATATTTTTCCAGTTTTCACGCACTTAAGATATAAAATTCTCTCAAGTCAGAGTTGTAGAAAAATGCTCCGCACATTTTTCAGAAAAATTTAAGGCAGGTATGAGTAACTGAGACACTACTTAAGTAAATATTTGCATAATAGTACGGGAGGTAGCGTTGCAATTTTCATAGTCATTTCCTTCCGCTTAAATGTTTTACTATTGTTAGTTAAATTATGGCTTATAATCGAAATATTAAACTTTGACCCACCACTTTATGGTGATTATGAAAACTGTTCAGATAAATTTAGATAAAGCTAATTTAAAATATGCAAATTTTTTTTCACCTTTATCGATTTTTAACCTATGTTATGTATCAAAATCAAAAACTGCTGATAAAATTCAGATAAAATTGATGATCTAATCTTCTGGCGCATCATTTAACTTTAATACCTACATATATGACGATATTCTCAGAACATTCGAGTTTTTCAAAAGGTTGTGCTATCCGAGCTGATTACGGCGGATTTTAAGAGTTGTTTTCCAAAATCAAAAAATATTATAAGATTGCGGTCGGAATATTTTATGTATTACTCTATTATAGAACGTAGGGTTAACTAAAAGGTATTTATATGAAATTTAATTTCAAAATTAATTTTTTGATATAAACTTTATTTCTGTATTAGTAGACTTCTCCTCTAGTAAATATATAATGATAAACATATATACACCACATTAAAACTATATTTTTATTCAAATCTCGCAATACGTAAATATTCAAAATTATGATGTTTTTCTAACAAAAACTTCTATGTGTGGTTCATTAAAAATGAATCAACCATAAAAGCATGGTTTCAAAAATAATTCATTGTTCCATTTTATTCGTTGGCACAACCAACAACGGTACATTAGCATTTTGCAACAATCATCAAGAAAACAACAGCAAAAAGTAGGGGCAATAATTTTAACGTATACATCACAAGTTACATACAAGGAAAACTAATAACGAGCGAAATAAAAATGTTTCCGTTTCCGCTTCCTCGCGATGAGAGCACTAAAATCTACAAAGTTACACTGGCAAAAGTATAGCAAAAAGCAGACAATAATAGTGGATAATTTACGCAGCTGCGAACATCAAAAAAAGATGTTTCTTTGTTTTTAATTTTATTTAGTTTCGCTTACTTCTGCTTTGTGTACTTTCGGATTTTCATTAAACTTTGTTTTCGCTTCACATTATATTTTATTTCTAAATTAGAAGTTTCGCATTGGTCCGGTGTTTCAATTTGTTTTTTGTATTGATTTTTATTTTGTCTTTAAATTCGTTGTTATTCGATCGGACTTCGTTCTATTTCATTTCGTCTCACCTCATTGCATTTGTTAGGATTTCATTTAAATATACTGCATTTCAATTTATTATACTTAGTTTATGTCATTTTAATTACATAATTTATATTTATTGTTATCATTTATTTTTTAAATTTTATTTCATCTAATATTTTTCTACTGTGCAACGCCAGTCAGCGTCATCAAAACTGTAATTGAAGCGATAGTTTCAGTGCCTGTTCTTGTTGTTTTTATTCTCGTTTTTTCAGCAAAGAACATAAGCGCTGAAGAAAAAATAACAACAATTAAATTTAATAAGAAAAACAAAATGGACGCCACATTGGCTGTCAGCTAACACAGCAGAAATGTGATTACAAAACTGACCACATGGCATTTCTTTCGCGTCCACCTACCCCCGCCCCCATGTCTAACTTGTTCGAGTTTTAACGAACATCGCTGATGTTTTGTTAACTTGCGAGTTTTTTTTAACATTTGCATTTGTTTTTGAGAACGGAAGAAAGAATAGAGCTGCGCAAAAGAAAACAAATGATTGAGGTGGTACTGTAAAAATTTCACGACCCCTCCACATAATTTGTTTTGTTTACAAGCCCTCTAACAGTGGTGACTAGATTGCACCTCACTTGGTATGCAACAGACACGACGTACGTGAACAAGCCATGCTAATGCGACGCTTACTGGACCGCTTGGACGAAACAGACCATACAAGCGACCGATGCCGTTGTTTACAGTTGTGCGTAATCAGTTTAGCATGAAACGTGCAGTAAATTGTACAAACCAAGCGAAGGAAGAAGGCAATATAAAATTTGCTTTTTTCCTTGCACGAGGAATTTTATTTATGCATAATTCTTGGAATTTGTCGAAAATTACATTGTGTATTGGAGAGACGGACCAACAATTGCCAACGAGCACGTTTCAGAAATCAAATGTGATGAGCATGGAATATTTTTCCGTAGACGGATAGGATCCAGCTCATTATAATTATATGCTTTTCATCCTAAAAATAGGCAAATTCTTAAATGATTTTCAATTAAAATTATGTATGTATGAGAAATTGCTTTTGTATTGACGAATCTGCCGATGTTACCAATGCTTTAAGTTTTTGCGCGACCTGCATATTAGCCAATTTTATGAATTGTTTATCGATCACGCTAATAATGGCGTTTCTGTACTTTTTAGTTAAGGTTTGGGTAGTCTTAGGTCAAAGTTTTTGAGGAAGTGTTAGAGAAATTGCTTGCAGCAAGAGACTTAACTACAAGAACTGCAAATTCTAAGTTTGAAAATTTTGTAAGAAATATTTTCAAATTGTTTTTCATTTTGCAAATATTTAAACTAATCAGAAACTTTTGTTTATCAATTTGATAACTCTTTCAATTGCCTATATAAATCGATTTAGGAATTGTTACAATTCTGCCTTATTTCAAAATGCTTCTGTTTAATCTTAAAAACTTTTTGCCCGATTTGAAAGCATAGCATATTAGTTTTGTGGAATATTAAACTTATCGTTCAAGGAATCCTCAAGTCATTTCAACTGTAGTCTCTGCTCTCTGATATTTTTCTATAAATTTTAATAATTTTTTTGTCAAATGATTTTTTGACACAGCAGCTTCTACCAAATAAAATTATTTGATTAAAATGTGTTAACGGTTTTTTGAAGTTTTTAGCAATTTATCAGTTGCTTGTTTCTTCTTTCTTTTTTTGTGGTACTGGAAAAAATTTGATCAACTTTAAAAACAATAAAATGAATGTGTTCATAAAATGTATTCATTTGTATCACGGCTTTGGCCATAGCTTGTTTTCAAAGACAAATTAGTGTGTAGTTCATATCTTTTAGAATTTTCAATGAGGACACAAGAAATGAAACACTTTCATATTATCAATCTAAAGAAAAGACACTCTTGGTACAAATCAATATAAGCCCAAAAATTTAAAAAAAAAAAATAATTTTGAGCAAGCAAATATTAAAGCAGTCGGAAAATATTAATAAATGAAAAAAATTTTTCTGGAGAATATCGAAATATATTGATAAGTCGGAAAATGTTGAAAAGTTCGAAAAATACTGGAAAGTGGAAACACTACAATAAATGTTAAGTAGGTCGAAATATTTTGGAAAAGTCGAAATTTACTCGAAAACTTTCCAAAAGGTCAAAAAAAATTTAAAAAGCTGTAAATAATTTGATTAAGTTGAAAAAATTCATAAAAATTGAAAAATTTCGGCAAGCTCAAAGCTGTTAAATAGGTTGAAAATATGTTTAAGTATACCGAAAATATAGAAAAACCACAGAAGTCAAACGTCGTATTTTCTTTGCTTGTTTCTCCTTTTGCTTGGATTCTCAACAAATCTACGCAAAATGCAAGAATTAACCGGACACTGATAATTTCATTTAGCAATTAATGAGACTAGTGTGACTAACTTTAGCTAATTTTTGCTGTTTTGCAATCTGTGCTATGTAATTTTTTTGGCGCTCACACAAACTCTAAAGAACAGTGAGATCAGTAGAATAATTTTGTATTATATTCTTTTCCGATACACCAAAAATAAATTGGTTGATTCATATCAAAGATGGTAAAAAGGCGTCATTAAATAAAGCTTTATCAAAATTAGATAACCATGCTCACAGAAACTATAATTTTTGTATCGTTGTCTTAAATTTTTTAAACTTAATTAGAGTGAATAATCACATTAAATATACCTTTCTCAATCTAACCATTGTCCTTAATCAGCTTAATTCGATATTGGCTTAGTTTTTGCATATCGAAGTTTCATCTCTTAAAATGTATTATATTTATGTTTGATATTTCTGACGGTTGTTTGTAAGCTTACTGAAAAATAAAAATGTATCAAGTTTTTTTTAATACAGCGAACTCTTTTCTGTCTCTTTATTCAATGGAAAAATGTCTGAAATAATTTTCAGAAAATCCTTTTCTTAATTATGATAATTCTTCTTATTATATTATTATATTCAATGTCTTCACGACATTTTCGATGTTCCTCTTTGTACCTCACATAATTCATAGCAAAAACTTTTTGATATTTCTGCAAAGCATTTTAATTAAATGTTTTTAAGCCATTTTACTTCTTTTATTTAGTTACATATATAATAACAAGAGCTATCTAAATACACTCAACACATAAAAATGAGTACCATGGCGACACTATGGCCGTGTTCTTCACTCCAAGGATTTTTTAGCGGCAAACTGTCTAATAATTCTCAGTATCCAAAAATACAATTTCGACGAAAATAAAGTAAGGCTACCAAAATAAGGCAGTCAAATGGCAATGCTTTAGCGAACAACTCTATAGTAATAAAAGTTTTGTCACCATAACTAGTTGTGGGCTGCTACAAAACTTCTGCTGGAAAATTTTACATAGTTGTTGACCTAGTAGGAAAAGTGAATGCTGCAGAACAAATAACAAATTTTTCAAATTATTGTATTTAATAAAACTTATTTTTATCTACCAATCAATTGCATGATTTTTCCTTGAATTCAAAAAGTTGAAAGCATAGTTCTGCACTATTTTGTTTTCCTACTGGTTATGTACCAAAACACACAACCAAAACACATGCCTTCAACTGAATCGTTGTCAAAATTAAGTGTTGGATATTTTACTTGTACTCGTAAAAAATAGGACTATCAAATTTATATCATTCATGGCCAACAACAGAAATAAAATGATGTGTAATCTGAACGTCTGAAATTGTTGTGTCGACAATAACAACCAATTTTCAAACATTTCATTCGACTTTTTTTCACCAAGAACTTTTTTATGTGTTCTTTTTTACAGAATTCATTTTACGCCTTCAGTTTAGAGAATCCCTAATAATGATGTTTTATGACTTGGCAAATATAAATAGAAAATGTCTACAGTCAGGGCAGTATCTAGGGGGGGGGCCTGCTAGGGGATAGAACCCCCCCCGAAATATTTTGACGGACACTGCATATAAACGATTTTGCCAAGAATATACACTACGTAGAAAAAATCTCATATCCAACCCCCCACCCCCCCGAAATAAAATCCTGGATACGTCACTGTCTACAGTATAAAATTGATACTGAAACAGACTATGAAAGTAGCGTATGTAGTTCTTAAGGGCAACCATAACATTTTAGTATTTTGCATGCACTAAAATTAAAAACAAAAAATCATTTGGACGGATTAGAGACAATAGAAAAAAAATAACTCTGCTTTAGATGAAAAATAACTCAACAAACAACAAAAAACTGGTAGAAACATAAATAATGTTTTAAATAGAAACGTTTCATAATTTTCTGAAAGATAATTTTATGCTAATGAGGCTTCCAAGCAAACAATATTTCATCTACGTTGAAGAAAAAATCCCGCAGAATTTGTGTGCGAAGAAAATCGCGGTGAAATTTTACCATGATGCAGTTGACATTTTCCTGATGAAAAGTCTACATAGGCATTAAAACATACCCACCTTGTATGGCAACATTTGGCGACGATTGAAACACTGAACAAAAAGTGGGCGGTATTGAAGAGATAGGAGAGATATGTCTCATGCAAGCAAAAACTTTAAAATTCTAGAATGAGTGTGATATTTAAACCCATGCAAGGTGAACAACGAAATTCTGACTTTTGAAGTAAATAATACCGAAAAATTTTTGCTGCAACATTGCCACGATATAAATATTACAAAGCGCCAGCTGTGGTGTTGATATCAGCTCAAAAATTTCATTGAAAATCTTTTCAATTTGAATGTGAATTTGAATATGAATGCTGCTGTCGTTTTAAATGTTTTGGCTGTATGTACTGTTGACCTCATTGACTATTGCTGCAACGTTTGAATGGTACAATGATTGAATGACTGAACAGACACCACTTGTTGAGAGTGCCAAATGCAGCTTCCGTTTTGTCTGCTCAATGCCACAGATGCGAGTGTGTGTGCATTTGAATGATATGCATTTGAATTGAATTTATTTCAAAACATTTAACATCAAAGCGTTATTGGTGTGTATATTTTGTTTTTTAAGTTGTATTTGTGAGCTGCTAGTAATTCAAATTCAAATTCAATTCAATGTCAATTAATCATTGGATTTTTGAAAAACTTTTCTTATTTTGAAGGCAAAATTGTCCAAAACTAAGTGTAGTAACAATAATTAAAAATCGACCCAAAAATTGGGACTAAGTCATAATGGAAAATCGCATTAAGAGATGAAAGTCAATTTTCTAGAGTAATTAACGGACAAATTGGTCAACAGAAATTACATAAGTCCTCTGGGACGTATAAATATTCTGTAAAATGCCCAAATAATTTATGGCATCATTTACTAATGAAACTTATCATAACTTTTTTGCTGAAGTAAGTTATTCAAAAAAAAATAAATCAATTCTTTTAGTTAATTTTTATTATTTTTGAAGAATATTTCTTAAGCTATTTTTTCTGTTGCCAAGATGCCACTGAAGATAACTCTAACATTTACTCATTCATTATGAAGAGTATGATTTTAAATAGATTTTTTACTTCTTAATCCAAATTTTGTTCCAGAATCTCCCTATCACTTTAAAAATTTGAGGCATTATATCCTAACATTAAAGAAAAAAGTTTAAAATTTAATGTTTGAGTTAAAATTCTGGTACGGTAGTCAAGAACAGCATTAAAATATAATTTTCTTAGAGCGTCCGAAGTTCCCATAAGGGCTGCATTCAAATGAACTGTCAGTTTGCGCGATTCTAGTGTCAAAGATATTCAGTATAGTCTAACAAATGATCGTGGAACATTCAACATTAAATAATAATAATTTTTTGCAATTATGAAGTCAAAATCGCATGATTTGACACCACTGAACTACTTTTTGTGGCAACGTGAGTAGATAATGGCTTGAGTTGATCAACCAGCAACCATTGACGCCTTGGAAGCCAACATAGCTTGGACAATTGTGGAGATAAAGCTCAAATTGTTTGAGAAAATGGCCAAAAATTTAATTGACTACAAGTGCTTTGTCAGAGGTAGCCGCGGTGAGCTTATATGAATTAAAGAGCTTTTCAGGTATTTCAGTTGGTTTTTGTTTTATTTGAATAGGAAGTTTGGATGCTCCAAAAAATTCACCCATTTGAAATGTTATGTTAGGCAAAATCGAAATCGAGACACAGTTTTTTAAGGAAATCTAAAGAAAAAATCAATTTTTCCAATTTTAGGTCAAAAAATTTAAGTCCGGGAACCTTTTTCCTTGATATGATAGTTCATTTTGCATTGGAAAGGCTGACTACCGTTAAAAAAACTCTCTTACCGAAATAAGACTTAGCATCAAAAATATATTAGCACTTTATTTTGAAAGTGGTGCAAGCCTCTCTTTGTTGAGAAGAAAAAATTAAATAAATTTTCTATAGTTCAATTGTAGTTACTTAACTTTTTCTTCTTAACGAAGAGGAGCCTGCACCACTTTCGAAATAAAGTGCTCATGTAAGGAACTTTCACTTTCATTTAGATTCATCATCTTATTTTTGCATTCATCTATACTTCCTATGTTACTGGACATTTCTTTTTATGCGTGGAGTTGTAAATAATTTGCAATATTTTTTATAATTTTATTAACTTTTCAAAGTCAATCAACTGTAGTTATTACTCTACTTAAGTTCATTCCATAAAGCTCTTTCCTTCGTGCTTTTGTAAGACTTTAATATCATATATTTTCCATTAATTACTAGAAAATTATATTTTTGATGTGCTATCCTTAGCATAATCATAAATCCTTTTTACAGTTAACTTGGTTAGCCAACATGTGTCTACAACACTACACATATTTTTCCCATGTATGCCAGCTATATGTTTATGTATGTATGTATGTAGGTATCCATGTATTTGCGGCAACATTCCAACTCACCTTTGAAATGTCAAGTTCAACCTTCAGGTTTTCATCTTCGTTGTGTGTAAACATCAACATCAAATTGAACACAATTTTCTGGTGTTAAGAAAACAAATAAACAAACAAAGCAGCAAAATTTGAAAATCAATGTAATGAAAATATATTTTCAGTTTTTCGTGAAAATCTGCTGGCTGATTGAATGCAAAAGACTAACACCTATAGAGTCAGCTTTTTTAAGTGCCAAAGAAAACAATTTTCACTTTGAAAAACAATAAACAAAACGCTAAATGTTCAATGTTTTCAATGGTGAATGCTAAAATATTGGAAAAATGTAAATCGACGGGGTGTATGAAAATTAATTGAGGCACAAGAAATCTGTTGAAAAAAAAAAATGAATGGAACTAAGTGAATGAATGGAAACGGTGTGCCGAGCGTATTTTTAGTTTGAAAATCTTAACGGCTCAAAGTTCTAAGTACGATTTTTATCACTGGCAGAGTCTTTCAGTGTAGAGAGAAATGACCGTGAAAAATCTTTTAGGTCTTATATCCAAAAATATTCTAACATCATATTTCATAATAAATGAACTGCCAACTTACCGTGTGCATAGCAACAACTAACACATCTATCGTGTGGAGACAACAACAGCAAATGACGTACGACATCTAAATCAAAGCCAAATTAATGAGGCAACGTTAACAAGCAGCAATTGATGATGGATGAAAGCGCTTGATGCGCTTCATTTGAATTTTGTTTTCAATATCATTTCATTTGATTATGCATCGATTCAATTTAATTTCCAATTTCTTATTCAATTTGCATTTCATAGAATGTGCAAACATTTTCAATTTTCACACACGCTCCGAAAGTATCAAAGGCTCTACGGGAGGTCGCTGCTAATTTGTAGCAACACAAATTCATTTTGCTGTAAATCAATTGATAGAAAACATTTTTTCAATTAATTGCGAAAAGTTTCTTACGCCTTATGTGATTTATGGCGCAGCTTCTTTAAGAATTATGTGGGAAAACATAAAAATTTATTGAAATGTCTTATGTTATTTTAAAAATTCTTTTGAATAGATTTAATGTTAATGAGTTTTTTTTTTAAATTGTGCTTTGTATATATCTTTTATGTTCCTGAAAAATGAGTTGGTTTTAAATTGGATTAATTTTCATAATGCATCTTTAAAACATGGTGTGCGTTTAAGAAACGCCTTACACTTTTTTTCTATGTAGCTTATAACATCAGAAATAATAATCTATAGAAAACATTTGTGTTGTATTAACAAATTTATTCACTTATAGAAGAGTTTTCTTTTACGAAGCTTAGATTGCAATAGCATTATATATTACGACCATGCGATCTATTGCACTCCATCTTTTTTTGTAAATGACTGTAATTTTTGTACTCAAAATGGTGTCATTGCTTTTTATGAAACGTAGTAGCTAATTAAATAAAATGGGTAAATTTTGTTTTAAAGAAAGCCTTATATCGCCTCTAGATTGAAATTTAAATATTGTGCTTAGTCACAATTTATATATAAATGTTAACTACATCAAAATTTCATGATATTTCATAAAAATTCGCATCAATTTTGTAAAAAAAAATGAAAAACCCCTTTCATTTAACAGTAATTTTCGATATGTTTTAAATTCATCAGCTGGTAAGGCGTTAAAAGCTTTTGACATTTTGAAGTCTCATGAGATTTTGCTAAAATTATATCATTACAGCACTTCAAAATCTACAAGTGGATTGCCCATGTGTAAAATTTGCTGAAAACTTTCCTGAAATTTAAAAAAAAAAACACTCATGCGATTTTAAAAAGAAATACCAGGAAATCTAAAAAACTTCATAAATTTTAATTTTTTTGGGAAAAATTTCATCAGATCTTACGATTTTACTGCGCTTTAAGCTACTTTTACAAAACAAAAAATTTCAAATGATTAAGTAGAAATAGATGGCGAATTCCAAAAACAAATCGAAGCATTCTGTTTTTTTTTAATTATTATGAAATTTTATGAACATTCGCTTACGATTACAATTTGCTAGTAATGTATGATATAGTATTTTGAAAGCTTAGACTTACGCTGAGAAAAATGTATACAGCACTTCGAAATTCATGGGCTGTATACTCAAATTAATAGTGACCGAATATATCAAAATTAATTTTTGGCGTTACTGATAAACTTGCTGCGGAGAAATAAGATGCTGATGAAGATCATGAACGTTTAGATTTAAGTGACATATCCGACTGAATTTTTATTGATGTATTGCTAATGCAATAAGTTATATGAAACTTAGTTAAAAATATTGTTTTGTGGAACAACATTTTCTATGAAACTAAGTCAATACAATACAATACATACAAAATACACTTAAAATCAAATATGTCCATATATATATGGAATGCAGCATTTAGTTGAAATTTCTTTTAAATTACTTTCAACAAAAAAAAATTTTTAAAAGAAAAAATTATATTTATTTTGCTACCACGCTTCAGTTTGTAATGCCAACAATCCATTAAAATGAGCGCCAATCTGGCAGTCAACATATGGACTATTTATATCCAAAATGACGTCCAACAAGACAAATAAACAGACGTAAAGTTCAACAGAGCAAACACATTAAAGTCAATTAACGCAAACCCAAACGTTTTAGTCTTTTCATTTTTATTATTTTCTTCAGAAAAATAAATAAATTTTCTTAAATTTTACTAGAAAACTAACATATTTATTGTGTTTATTGTGTATTTAAAGCAGCAACATCGCGTAAAAACTTCTACACCTCAAAGTAAATTTTGAATATTCACATTTTAATTAAAATATTTTTAGTATTTATTTCTCATAACAAATATAAATCCACAAATTTAAAATAAAAATAAAACCGCAAAATAATTTAAATTGGAAATTTAATCACTTGCAAAGTTGTTTCATTTTTTTATTTTGAATTTTAATTTATATTTTAATGTACTCAACATTTTTACTATTTTTTCTCTTCCTTTTCTAGTCTTGTTTGTTTCGTGATAATTAATAATATTTTTGTTTATATGTTTTTATTTATATTTTGTTGTTGTACAAATAATTGCAATGGTTTTGTTGAAAAAATGTTTCCCATTAGTTTGGCGCTTAATTATTTATAAATTAAGTGTGTCGACACTAATAACAAATTTAATTTGTAAGTGCTATAAATATTTCAAACTTTTTTATTGCACTTTTTATATATTTTTCAAAGTTTATTTATTCAAGTTTTGTCGCATTTCTGTACGGTGAGATAGTATAGATATAGATCTGCTAAATAGTTTGCACTATTTTCGGTTATGATTAAGATAAAAATAATACTGCTTAGTATTCATATGGTTTCAAAAGCATAAGACTGGATTTACAGAATTTGATCAATTTTGATGTAAAGAGTGTTTTTTATGGATCTAATGACTTCTGCCATATTATACTCTTTTTTATCCAATTGTTATCCTTCAACGGAAACTCTGGTATGTGGTTATTTATCTATTCTAAGTCTATTACTGAAATTGCGGTGGCGGTTCACTTCAGACTCTTGATTTTGTATAAACCATGCTTAGCATCTGGTACATTACGAAGACAAGTAACCATTTTGCTACCACATGGTTAGGTACATATGAGGAGATAGCCTTAAGACAAATTGTTAATAAACTTCAAATTACTTTTAAAGTGCATTCATTCCGTAATTGATATAATAAATAAAAGTTTTCTATTGAAGTTTTACTGCATGCCTTGTTATCATTCATTTGCCAAAACCTTCCAATATCAGTCACATAACATATACTCATATAGTGCACATTTTCCTACTGCAGCTTACTGGCAAGAGAATATTGAATTCCAGAAAAATAATATTAAAGTGCTGAAGTTAAATGTGTTATGACACCGTATTTACAAGCCAACACCCAATGCTTGCGCGGCATGTTATGCACAACATGGATATGCAGCGCTATGGGGAGCGTAGCACAAAAACCAAATATATGCGGAAAGCAAAGTAGCAAAAAATATAGCACAACAGTATGAATTATATGCAAAACAAAAGCTGGAGTCACAAAAATGATTTAACAAAAATCCTTTCATATGCAAAAGACTAAAAAGATGAAAAAAAAGAATGTAAAACAAACAAAAAACGATGCAACAACTTGACTTAACTCGGTCATGAGCGACTGAAGCAAAACAAAAGAAATAAACGCTAACAAAAGAAAAATTAAAATGATGAAAAGTTACACTGGCAAAATTTTGGAATGAATCAAATTTGAAAAACAAAGCAAAGAAATTTTCAGAAAAATAATCATTTTGGTAAATATAAGTAAATTTTTGGGATAAACTACTATATAAATTTGGAATAAAAATTGGATAATAAATCGTTAGATTTGTGAATTTTGAAAGAAATAAAAAAATTTAAAAACAAAAATTAATTTGAAAAATATTAATTCACAGGGTGATTCATTTCGAGTTTCCCATATAAGCAGTGCTGTAACTCAAACAGCTGTTAACAAACACGTGCGCTCAAAAACCAAATGATAGTTTGACACTTAACGATTTATCACCGCCAATCACAAAAAAATCTTTCGATTATTTCACGGAAATGACGATTCTGAGCGAAATGTGTCTCAAATTTTACGAAAAGATTGTGGGAAATTTCATAAAGCACACTAAAAGCATGTTCTTTTCCCTGGACATGTAAATAGCACAGTTCCTGAATACTAGAGTGGAGAAAAGAATAGACGAAATTCATAGTAAATAGAATCTAGTTAGTGCTGTTCTGCTCATAGTGACGCCATCCATGTGCGAAAAAATTCCACAAGACGAGAGCTAGCTGCTTTCCTTGAAAAGATTTCAGGCAGCGTATTTTCATATTTCGTTCATGTCAATTGATCACTAATATATGCGGTTGAATGTATTTAGCATCGGACAAGTTATGCCCAAGATATCGTTCGTTTTGTATAAAATTATCATTTAAAAATAACACAAAAAGATAAGCTGCTGCAAAAGTTTCAAAGGCAGCCATTTGATTCTTATTATTTTCATTAATAAAAAAAGATGTCAAATTTTCGATTTGGAGCATGAAAAGCTTAGAAACGTAAATGATACAAATATCAGCATGGTCCAATGCTTCAAAGTGTAAGAACGATATGCTGGGAAACATCGTAAGTTTTTCTCTTTGTGTATAAAAAATTAAAAAAAAAAAGGTAAAACTTAAACGCAGCATCTCAAGTGCCAACTCAAACTTGCGAAGAGCATAGAGGTGGCTTAAGTCATCGTTGTTATTCTCAAGTTCATACTGCTACTGTTGCCATTGTATCTATTTTGTTATTGTTGTAGCAACATCAACAGCATCTCAGGATATGCTGAAAGACTCAAATGCAAAACTCTATTTAGCCGCAGAAATATGATGATAAACCAAAATGGCTGCAAAAAGTTGGCTGACTGGCTGGTTGATTTTAAGGAAAGTGCAGTCAGCTATAAAAGGCACTTAACGACGGTAGCGAAATGAAAAGCTGCTTCAGGGGTGAAGTGCTGTGGATAAACCAAACAGCTATGTACATCTACGTCAACATGATGTCGTAATATAAAGTGTAGCACATAAAAAAAGGAAGTGTAGTGAAACGTAGCACATTGAAAGAATATGCAAATAAATAAAAAATCAAGGACCGTCTGGCTGGCTGTTGAACTAATAGTTTTACTGACGAATCAACTGACTGCCAACAGAAAAATACCAGCTTTATGCAGGTATTTATATGACTTTTTGATTACATGATTTCGTTTAACGTTCAAGGTAGAAGCAAAGTAATTCCTTTCTCAAAAGCTGCTGATTATGTTTTTAAGGCAAGCAAAAACGTAGACAAGTGCAATGTATTTTTTATGAAACTTTTAAAAATGCTTATCCAACTGCAAATAATGTTGATTGTTTTCGTTAAAGTTCTTCTTACAAGTAATTATATGGAATGAAAGCAGAAATAACTTGAAATTCCTTTTGAAATTTCCACTGGAGTTTCTTTCTTTATTACTGGAGATTGCGAACAATTTGATTGACGTGATAAAATCGTAAGTTTTAACTTTCTATTTAGCTCCAATGTAATCTAAAACCAATAGCGTGGCTAAACTATTCCAATAAAAGCCAACCTTAATTTCAAAATTTACTGAAAATTGACGACTTACTAGTTTTTATAATTTTCTTCATACCGCTACTCATATATATTCATATTATAAGGTTTCGTTTTTTGGGAAGATATCTTTCTAAACTAAAATTAAGTATATCAGCTGATTAATTTGCTTGGAAATGTTCAGAGATGTCAGAAAAATACATTGAAATATGCATAGCTAGACTACATTATCAATTGAAGCTGGTTCACTACGTCTGCTTACAAGGTCTTCATGACGCTGTGGCTGGAATTTACCCAGAAAGAACTAATGGTCTTCAACGATTGAATGGAGGAATGATCCGCAGACATCTGTGAGACACTTTCTCTCATCAGCTTAAGAGCTTGATTTATCGCTCAGGCAATAATGCAGGTCACCGAGAATTAGGAGAATATAGAGCTCTTCAAATCCTTTGTATTGCACAATCTGTTAAAATGTAATCATATGCAATTTGCAAGATTATAAGCAAACATGTCGTATGAGCAACGTCAATACAAATGTAATTTACAATGAAATATAAGAAAAAATCGCTGATTAAATTCAATTTCTTTAATAAAAACATGTGCAAAGAAATTTCTAAATATCACTAAAAACACTGAAGCACAAGTACTTGCTACAGTAATAAAATATCAAAACTCACAACCATAAAGGAAGAGAAACCATAAAAATATGATTAATAAAAAAGCACTCAAATATCAACTTTCTAGCACAACAGTTGCAAAGTCGACGCAGTCACCTCAGTTACTGCCATGCCAACCACCCACAAACGATAAAACAGTAAGAGGGGCAAAGTACGTCCATAAGCAAACACACTAAGAACAAGCAAATAAACCACAAAAATATTAGAAATACCAAAAATGTCGAATAAACAGAATGAAACGAATGAAATTTCATATAAAAAGTAAACAAACGCAAAGGTACACAAAACTATGAAAATGAGAAAATGCGAAAAAACAAAGATTTTCGCATGATTTTTATTCGTTTTTCTTTGCCAACACACTGACTGTTCGAGGTGCTGGACGACGAACGACAAGGACAGAGAATTGTGGAAATTTCTCGCTTACGGATATTTCTGCATAATGAAAGTTTTATGCTGTTTGTCAGCTTAATGAAATGAGCTTTTGTGGTATTGTTGCTTTTAAATGATGAAGTAAAGATGCAATGGTGTTGATTAGAAAAGCAACCGAACAAGAGGAAAAAACTGTAAGTGACAGAGCACGGTAAGGTGAGGAGCTTTGCGTTTTATTTTTTTTACAAAATTTTTCTTTCTACTTACGATTATCTAAGTTTACTTAACATTAACAGCTTTATGTTGTGTAATTTATGAAAAATTGTTTATTCAAATTTGTCAAGTTCTTTAACAAGAAGCATTTAGTTAATGAGGTGGTGAGGCTAAGCAAACTCATTAAAAAAACTTAAAGCTGCATAAGTGGGTCATCAAAAGAAATGGTTTTGAGGTTTTGGCTAAGTAAACGGGAAAAAAAATGTTTATTCGTTTGATGTGATTTTAGTAACTATAGAATGAATCCTTATGAAACACGTACCAACTTTTGACTAACATCTGCATGAAACATAAAAGGTATATTGCATTAGAGTTAATGGTGTGCAATGTTTAAAAATTTACTTACATTGTATCAACATAGTAATTAAAGTTTACGCATACGCACTGTTTATACAAAATTTGCTATTAAAACTCAATTTATGAAACTGAAACTGACAGTTTGAACCGAAATGAAATAGTGATAACATTTAAAAGTTGAACTATGAGGATATTAGCAAAGACGTATTAACAATAATAATCGCACAGAATAAAAGTAAAGTTGGCACAAAATTTATAAACTGTAAATATTTAAGTAAAATGAAAACTTTCAAACAAATCTTCCTCTCTAATTAGCCAATGGAAGGACCAAAAAAACTTTAGCTAATCTCGGGTATAACCATGGACTTCTTTATCAGCTATTCGAATGAAAAAAGTTAGTCAGAGCTCAATGTCTGCACTATCATAAAGTGCTTTGAAAAGAGCTAAATCGAAGGATTGTTTTTTTTTTCATTCAGAGCGCAAAACAGACTTTTAATGAACGCTTTAATCACAGGGTTAAGAAAAGGATTGTCAGTAAATAGTTTCAAGAGCCGTTTAGCTTCGTCGCGACATTGTGAGCGTGGACACGGTTTATATAAAAGGCAAAATATTTCAATTAAGAATAAATTAATTTTTATTTTTCTATAGTTTTTTGTTTCTAAAATTTCAAATGTGAATATCAAGCTCCGATGTATGCAAGCACTATCTGTCTACAACAATAAACTCTATCTTCATTTAACTTAAGACAATACATATATAATTTTTAACAATGACCATGCAGTTAATATTATGTCATTGCCATAAATGGAAAACAGTTGTTGAAAAACTCTAAAATAAATAAACTTCCACTACTGATAACCATCTGAGAGTTACAGTCAAGTCATGATTCTTCATGCTGACAAGTATTGTAAATCACCAGAAATAAATAATATTACTAGCATTTATCCAAGAAGGCTTCATTTCATTAATTCAATTTGCAATGATAACTTTATTTGTATTCATAGCACTATAATTTATAAGCCAATTTATATTCTTAGCAATTTTAGCAGCGAAAGAAGTAACAACAACTGCATCCTTACAAAAAATGCTTCAAAATTCGAGCGTCGATAGCACGCGCAGATAACATTGTAATAAATGTCGCTCATACGTCAAGATAACCAAAAAATGTCACTCATACGACATGATAGATACTTTCAGCGCACACAATACTTTTTTTTTTACTCATTACTTGTAAGTAAAACCGACAGACATAACAGAAAGCCATTTCTTTCTTCCAAGAAATTTAATTTCAACAATGTGGTTTAAAGAAAAAAATCAGTCAAACAACCCACACAAAAAGTTGTGCAAAGGTACAAGAAAACGCCAAAAAGTAGGCATGAGAAAAATTACCACGCTTACGAATAATAAGAATATTTCAATCAATTGAAGCAGCAGCAAATACGCACGTATACAAAACAACAACAACAACAATAATTGCAACCCCGAAAAAAAAAATTTATGTTTTATTGTACCTACATTATTGTTGTTGTTATTACTTCTGCCAGCAATAAATTCACATGCACGGTGCTATTTAAATTTTAAGGCAATAAAATATCCGTGTGTATCCTTTCGGTTTTTTGGATTTTCGTCTTAAGACTGGAACTTTTTTTTTTTTTTATTGTGTGCATGTGTGTTCGTGCTTGCGTTCGCAAATACATGCGAGCATACTTCGCTACAGCTCGTTACATATCAAATTTAGGCAAATTGTTATTTGTATATTGCTTAGGCGTTCATATTGCGTTAATGTACATTTTAAGGTGGCACCTTTAGAAACTTGTATTTTGTTATGTTTTTAAGAAATTTTGGTTGACTGTACACAATAATTTCAGATATTTTTATATATTGGCCATTACATACCTCGTGATATTATGTAGTGCACAAGGAGGCTACGTGAACTGACCACGCTTGATAGTAATGCGTTACAACAGCGCTGTGATATTGAATCATAGAAGTAAGTGTATTCATACTTTGTAGCAGAATTGCATTTTTATCATGTTGGATGACGTCATATCTGTTTTTTTTTCTCTGATTTGGAATAATTTTTATCAATATTTTAGCTAGGATTTGTGAGCTGGATTTATGTTATTATTGAAAAAATAATCCTTGTAAATAATTGATTATTTTTTAATTAAATAGAGAAATTTTATACTTCTTGACTAAAATTCAATTTTACTTAATTGTTAATGTTAAATTCACTCCTCCTTATGTTATAATACAAATTTTTAATTTTTCAAATGGAACTAAAATATTTCAATTTCTTATTCACATTCCTTCCAAAAGTACCTTGATAAATGTGTATTTTTTCGTGAACCTATTAAGCTGCTTCACACATACAACTGCACGCACGCACACAACCAAGCTAACGCATGAAAATGCATACTAAATGGTATAATCAGCAAATCGTTTGTTTTACTCTATTTGGTTTTATTATGGAAATTATTTTTGTTGTTTTTTGTGCAAAAAAAGGAGCTGCTTGAATTTAACTTAAATGAAGCTTTACATTTCCATGAAAAAAACAACTTAAGCCATCAAAATGAAAATTTTATTTTGGAAATCACCTCTCAGTTGTTTGCGATTAATAAAATGAATCAAAAGCAAATTTGAATTTAAACAAAAAATTGTAGCACACTTTTAGGCTAGAAATTTAAATTTTTCCTTAAAAGTTTTTTCACATGATCTTTATTGATCTATTAAAATTAAAGAAATTAATGCAAAGATATGTAGACATTTCGTTATATGTAACTTTATGGTTTATATAACATAGCGTCATATTTTTACAATACCCTGTTTTATCTATAATATATATTGCTTGTGTATTTTTTTGCGTTTTGTTATTATTCTGAAACATTTTTCAAGCATGTAGTTTATTTTCAGTCACATTTGCATGCCTTTACGTGAATATATGTGTGTTTACATGCACACACAAAGCTTGTAAGTCAGTGAGTGTGTTGCTTTCACTTTCTTTTGTTTGTGTTAATGTTTTGAGTTTTTCGTTATAGTAATACAAAAATTGCCTTGTTTTTCTGTTGAATTTTGCAAGTGTTTCCTTTTTTATTGTTCGTAATTTTATTTATAGCATCATATTTTCAAAAATTTGATTAAAATTTTGTGTTTTGTGAGATATGTATGTAAAAATACATTTTTATTGTTTACAGAACATTTACCGAACAAAGGAAAGGCGGATTTTTGTATTGCATGAGAATAAAAATTTGTTTCTTTTTTTAAATCTTTATATTTTATTTTAGCAAATTTTATTTCTACCACTCTCACATGCTATCAGCTTTCAATTACAAAAAATTTTCCCTAATATAAAATCTTAGCCAACACCATTTTGTTCTCACAATGCTAAATTCATACTTCCAGTCCTTAAGCTAACGTAATCGCGTAGCAAAAAACTTTCACCAAAATAAAACTGCTTTTGTTTGTTCATATGCTAAGGTTAGTCCATACACATGCGTGTGCTTTTGACCATGTGTGACCGGAAATCTTGTTGAACTTATAAAAACAAATGCATTTTCGAAGCCGAAAATACCAGCTGCTGCTAGTAAAACACGAAAATAATTCCTTGTTAAAAGTAAGTTCAATGTTCATTGCAGACGTAGCGGAAAGAAAAAAATGAACGCTTTGTTAAGCGTGTTCATGTTGATTTTTGGCGATTCATCGCCCCGCACTTTTTTCTTTTATTTCAACCGCATTCAAATCATTTGAATAGCTAACGCTAAAACAACCAAAACGAAAATCCATTAGTTGAACACAAAAACCGAAAACGGATAGAAACAGCAGCAGTCTGAAATTTCTGAATGAAGAGATGTAAAAGCGGCAAAATGTTTTTTCCAGCTCTTTGCTTTGCAATGCAAATCGCTGAAAAGTGCAAATTGCTCTGGTGCAAACGAATTGGCAAGTCAAGGTAGGCAGGCAGTGTAGCTTAGCAGACAGACAGACAAACAGACTGCATTGGATTTAATTTTTTTATAAATTTTCGATATTAACGTTAGCCAATTTTTTTTTCGCTTTATTTTGTACAATGTCATTAACCTAATTAATTTATTTGTTTTAAATACATAGAGATAGATAATTTCTTATTTAAAACGGTGTCAGCTTTCACTTAATTTAGAAGACAGGTAACTAATGATATTTGTGTTGCATTTCAGAAAGCGGAAGATAATCAGTGGACCATATTCTTGTGTTTAAGGTTACATATATTCATATAATTTGCTCAAATTGCAAGTATTCGCGGGGTTGGCAAAAAATTAGTATCAGCTTGTAAAAAAATTTAAAAAAAAAATTTGAGTCGGTATCGGAAAAAATCGAGATCGCATTATATTTGCAGCACTTCATATTAAGCTTAGCTCATGAAACAATTTCGTAAAAGCTCTTAATATAGACAATGCTTATCTATCGCGTAAGTTTCCCGTCCTCAGCAATGAATATCCTTGAGAACAAATTCTGGACATCATTTGTTTAAGTAATCGATATTTTCACGGAAATGCAATATGAGCATCAAAATTTACATTCCCATCGATCTCCTGAAAATTTTGTTGATTTTAGCGCAGAAGTGGGTATATAATTTTGTCAAGATATAAACACAATAGAATAGTGATACCTAAGAAGGTGGAACATCCACGTTATGGTAGAATACCCAAGAGATTTTACTTAAGTTTTTTCAAAAAGTGACCGTTTTCTGGCTAACATGTGGAAGTTCCCATTGTTAGCGGACTAAAGTTGCAGAAAGCGAGCTTTCAACATTAACTGACAACGGGTAATTTTCATCAAAACTTAAGCTGTGCAAAAAGTTATATAAGACAAAGAAGCATAGCATTGCTAACCGAAGCACCTCTAAAATCTTGACCGAGATACAATATGTCATACTTTTCTGACAAAAAAAAAAAATTAGTTGTTATATTTCCTATATACACAAACTTTGATGAAAAAAATTTACCAATCTGCATATACATAGTAAAATGAGCTATTTAACAATGTAAAAGCTGTTCTATTACAATAAAATTTAGCAGCACGGCATTGCATTAAAATAAAATATACGTAATTTTATACTAAAAAGTTTCATTCGAGTAGCAAAATCTATTTGTATTAAATAAAGAAAAATCAATAAATAATCTGTTTTATTACGCTTTTTTTCATTTCATTAGTTATTAATAAAAGGAATAGCGTGCAAGGTTATTATTTTTTGCATGTTCATTCAATTATTATTATAAAAATTCTGCGCAGCTAAAAAAAAACGCTACAATAAAAATGTGCTTACATAGATATATTACAGGACACGCAGCATTACGTGACAGTTTTGTTTTTTTTTTTTTTCTACATTTATCATAAAAAGAAAAACACAAATATACTTATAATTGAGTTGCACATAAAAAGAAATATACATGTAGTTTTATATGCACACACACGCACAACAGCACTTACACAAATAGCGCATAAAAGCTCATTGTGAAGTTCTGTGCAAGTGCGTTCTGTGTGTGTGTATTAAAGACTTCAACTGCAAAGGATGTGCACTGAGCTTATGCAGCTGTACATTGCAGAAAAGCCGGAAGTGCATGTCTAGTAATTTCCTGTCGCAAACGCAGACAAGCAGACAATGTGTGCACACTGGAGCGTTTCAAAAAATTAAAAGAAAATTTTTCAGTTATATATAGACCAATTTTAAAGCACTTAGAAAAACAAAAAAATTTGTAAAAATATTTCTTCATACGAACTAAAAAAACATTATTTATACAATTTTTTCAAGCTTAAAATTATTTTATTTACCCTAAATTAAAAAAACATTACACCAAAATGGCAAGCAAATGAGCATAAGCGAAATTCTTAGAGTCCTAGAAAAAGAAAAACATTCAGTTTTTGAGCCACCATGCTATGTACATATGCCAACAATTATATAAATATATATATAATAAGTGCAAGAGGTTCAATTATGCTTCCATAATTCCAGCAAACAAATTTGCATGCGAATTATAATACAATACCTCAACTTGGCTTAACTAAGCCTGTTTCCCAGAGTAAATTCTTTTATATCTTCCACTACTCTGACAACAAATTTATACAAATTTTTGTATTTTTCTTTCATAACTAAAACATATTTCAACAGAATTTTACATGGCAGCAGTGCGCGCGTTTGGTGTGCATTCAAAAATATTTGCATATTTTTTGGCGGCTTATCAGCATTTGTCAACGACTAAGCAAAAAATGCAGATTTACTCAAGAGACTCTCAAGCTTTATTATGTCTTTGCAGGAAGCAAATTGGATTATAAATGAAAAAATAAATGTTGTATGAGTGGGTTTGTCAGAAAAGTAAGTAATGATAAGTTGTAGAAATAATTGAGTGGCTTATTTTAAAAATATATATATTGTTCCACAAAATAAAAAAAATTACGAACATAGCTCGAACACAATTTTTGCACAGTAAGGATAAACAAATTCTCAATCCAAAATGTAAGTTGCATATCAATGTTATTGCAAATTTTGTGGCTTACGTTTTTTTATATATATGCCATTCAATTCTTTATTATCCAGTGACAAAAGAATATAAAAATGCAATTCACTATGGGCAACAAATCTTGATTGCTTGTCATTGAATATTTTTGATTTGAGTGTTTATAAACATCAATTTCAATAGAAGTTAAACATCCAAATTTATGCGCTAATAAATGTTTTTATTGCACAAAATGCTACTGAGTTCAATGAAAAATTTACTGCAGTTGCAGTTAGACTCATAAATTTGATTTCAATTAGCTATAAAAATCAAAAATAGCTATAAGCAAAAGCAATGAGCTATAATCCAGTACCAGTACAAATATAGCAACGTTAAGAAAAGAACTGATTGACGTTGTAAAATATGAAGTACAACATTACGTATCATTCAATTTTTTATGTTCATCATACGACAGGTTAAACAAACAAAAAATATATAAAACACAAATCAGAGATAATAATTTTTAGCTGTACTTGCTTTAATTTAAAATATTAATGATAAATTAAAAGAAATACTTACTTATATACATAAAGATTTTTAAGAAACTTGGTTTTAGCGACTGATTATTTATTATATTAAACATTTTTACATTGAACTTATTCATCAAAGACCAATATGATCGCAAATGTTCCCAACAGCGCAAGAGTTAAGAGCGGCCGACAAAAATAAAAATTGCAATGCATAGAACGATCAGGGGTTCGGGTCCAAGTACAACATTAACCAAAAACTGGTGTGATGAGGCTATGTTTATATGTATATCAATATGTATATATGTGGTAATAGCCGAAATTGTTCCATTTGTTATCTTTGTAATGTTTGTTGAATAAAAAAGCATTGATCAAATAAGTAAAAATTTTACGATTATATTGGTCTTTGCTGAATGACTGTAAGTTCAATGTAAAAATGTTTAGTATAAAAATTTATCGTAAAAGTGCTGAAAATTTTGGAGTAAATGTTAAGCATAATTTTTATCGTTTTTCTCTTTGAAAACAAAATTATTTATATGTAAAGGGATATAAATGTTGAAGAAAAATACAAATAAATTAAATCTATGAAGTGCATTGAACTAGTAAAAAGAATAAAGTAAATATTGAATAAATATTTTTTTATTTCATTTTTATTTATTATCATATTCAAACATCTATATTTCTGATTATAAAACTTATTCATAATAACTCATTTAGGAGAAGTAAAAGTATCAAGTATTAGCAAGTTCATAATAAAACGAGAATTTATCAAAGAGTGTACCGCCAATAAACATCAGGTTTTATTCTAAGGCTTGCTCTGTGCCACTGTCTCTATTTCATTACGATTTTGTTTAAAAAGCCAAATATCGTATTCGTCCGAAAAATCTGGAGTGGTCTTAATGATCTCACATATTTTGTAAGCTTATTAAATTATCTGTAAGGTAAAATGGGTAAGCAATTACGAAAATCGTTGAATGATGAAAAATAAACAGCTAAGCCTTGATTAGCTCTAAGATTGTGGTTATCAGAACTCCTGCTTGTGAGGCATTCAGTTACAATAAAGAATCCTTTTAAAACTTTAAAAAACAATTTATTGAAGTTTCATTTGAAAAACTCCAAAATGTAAATTTGGAAATATTTGAATCGATATCGAAATAACAATAAAACTTCGTAACGTCGGTCGAAAATATATCTTTTTAAAGTGCTGTACTGTTTCAATTAAAAAGCAATTCACACCGCAAGAATTAACTTTATTGTAAAATTGCTCAACTGAGCAAATTGAGCATAAATTCAAACATTTCAATCTTTTTCATATTGGGGAATGAAGCATGTAATCAATAGCAGCTGGTTCTTTGGGAACGAGGCTTGGGAAAATTACTTAAGTTTGATTCCTGGCAAGCAACAGGTCAATAAGGTCCACATTTATTTCAGTAATTAAGTACATTTAATTAGCTAGTAGCCGTTTGTACTATGCCCAAGTCGTCTGCAAATGCAGAAATATTTCCCAACATATATATAATTTCAGAATAAAATTGAATTTATATAAATAAGAAAGAGAATAGATCCAAGACCAGATCGGTAACGGAATCCCTTATACTTTCTGATACTTTGACTCTTTGCGAACGAATCCTAAGGTAACTTTCAAATCATTTATAAGTTAATCCCCCAAGTCCAGCTTTATATATTTTTTATGAAAGTAAATTTGTGAAACATAATTAAATATTTCAACTATGAAGTTTCTAATAAGCTCTGTAGAAGTAATGGAATGCACTTGGATTTTCTATTCTCTTCAACGTGCTATATAACAGGGCAAATCTGATCAAAATAGGATAATAATCGCTCTATAGAACTGACTTCGCACACTAAACTTAAAGTCCAATCAGTTTTTATTGTGATCACTGACCAATGCTTTTACGGCGGATGTGCGGAAAGATTAGGTGTTCGTTCTTTTGACTTATGTAGAAGTCTTTCGGATGTGGCGGAGGGGAAAACCATTTAACATTTTCGATAGTTATGTCGTTTAATCGACTGTTAGTGTGCTAATCACTAATTAAGGTTAATGTGAGAAATTTCTCCGGTGTAAGCTTTAATACGTTTGGCGTTGGCTCAGATAGTTCAATAAAAATAAGTCTGATATTAAGGAAATGCTTTAGAGATTTGATTAAATATTTTTCATTTATTTTTTTGAAGGGAGCATGCCAAGGATTTTATAGAAAAAGTTAAGAGCTTTAGTTTTATTAACTCAATAAAAATTATTAAGAGAGCGATATTTCGTTATTCACGCCTATCATTTGGGAACTTAATTAAATTTACAAAATCAAAAACGGACTACTACGGCACGAAATAATTTTTTGTGAAAAAATTTTTTATGTTAACAAAAGCTTAAAGTTCAATAATAAACAACACGATTTTTTATTTAATTTGTTATTTTATGCTACATGCTTAGATGTATAGATGCCAAGTGCTTATGTATATGTGTTTATTAACTGTATTGTTTACATTTCATAATGCGTGTGTCGTGTGTTTTAGTAAATATAAACAAAACAAAATATCCATAACAATTTAAACAAATAAACAACATAAAACATGAAACATAAAAACAGACAGAGTAAATCATCGAACATCGAACTCACCACAATGCGACGGACACGCGTCATTCTGTTGTAGGCCGCAATCTTGACAGCTGCTGTTTTTTGCAGGTTGACGTTGACGTTGTTTTATTTTTGCTTTTGATATTTGTGGTCTTTGCTTGCGTGTAAACGCACGTTTATTTATTTAACACTTGCAAGGACATAATGAGAATTTAAAATTTTTGCAGAGAAATAATTTCAGTTATAGTGCGATTTTCAACAAGTTTTGAAGTAATCGTATTTATCTTTAACATATATTTGTTTGTGTGTGTATTTTTCTGTCAAATGCACGCACACATTACAACTTTCTGTATACTTGCTCGTACATACGAGCAAAGTGAATAAAATTATGAAGAGTAGGTTTTTTCTAATAATTTAGATTGTTTTATTTTCATTAGTAGCTATGTCACACACTTAAAAGTCTTGAGCAAAATTATTTAATCACTTGTTTTTTGTAATTATTTATTTACAAAATTTTAATTTTTCACAATTTTTAACATTTCACTTCCGTTTCCCATTTTTTTCACTTTACTTTTTGTCTATCTCGTATTTATCGACCGCTTCACAGCACGTCTCAGATGAAACTGAGTTTCACAGCAGATTTTCACGAGATAAAATACCCCAGGAAAATCCAAAAAAAAGCACTGAGAACTTACAATGACAATAACAACAAACATTACCACCATACGCCTGCTGTGTATACGGCGAATTGATGCTCTTGCATTTCACTCACATTGTTGTTGTTTCTCCATGATACAAATGAGAGTGAAAGCAAATGAAAGCATTGCCAGCTGTGGAGTGCTCAACTATGAATAAATACGATATTTTTTAAGCGAAATATAGAAAATTAAAATTTGCCAAAAGTTTATTTAGCCTTCTAAAATTTTTTGTATTCTTTAATGCTTTTCGAGTGATATGAGTGTTGAGTGCCTAAGGCTGCATATTGAATTTATTTATCAAAGCTACAAAGGGGACTTGATATATAATTTTCGGCTTCTATATTTTTCTTGGTTTATCTATATATTTTTTTTTATACTTTTAGTTTTTAAACTCAAATTCAAGAGTTTTGAAGCGATCTAATGGTTCATAAAATATTGAATAAAATTGTATTATTAAATGACATCGGATTTGACATAGATGTCCTAAAAAGTTTAATGATTGCCAAAAAACTAAAATTTTTGCTGTACACCAATACAAATAAATATTCAACATTGGTCAACTAAGTTTTTTCTGTGATCTGTTGAAATTAATTTCAGGATCCTTAAGTTTATATTTTTCGAAAATTTTAAAAATGTCAATATTGCAAAGTTTTACAAAAAAATTTTTAAAAGTTTTTGTGTTACGGGATAAAAATCCAAATTTATTATTTTATGTTTTAATACCCGTATAAGTCTTCAATAAACAACAGAAAGCAAGTATGTCAAGCCACTCAAAATGTA
Source organism: Meiosimyza decipiens (assembly GCA_963680825.1). NCBI lineage: Eukaryota > Metazoa > Arthropoda > Insecta > Diptera > Lauxaniidae > Meiosimyza > Meiosimyza decipiens. The sequence continues at coordinate 24,841,111 of OY804260.1, forward strand.
GAGATATTTGATCGCTTATGTTTGGTAAAGGCTACATAATGGGTGTTTCTTCTTTTTAAGTCGCACTTTCCAACGCTAGTGTCATTTATATGCAATGAGCTTTACCATTTTATCATTCATAAGTTAAACATTGCAACAGGGCTTTCAAATCGTGGAAATTCACTTGATTTGGAAGAATTTTGAATCTTAAGTACTTTGTAAAAATTGTGTTATTTGCCATCACCTTAGTATTTTCTATTGATACACAAGAATTTAGTTGTCTTTGTAGGCCAGCCAGTGAAGTTATAACATTTGAAAGCCAACTTGCGTCGTATTAATGTCGAAATTTGGCACTAGATACTCGAAAAAGCGGTTGAAAGTTGGACTTTCAGACTATGCTAAACGCAACCCATTTATGTGTCTATCATATTCAAATATCAAATGACACAAAATTATTTGCCGGTTTGTGATTTATTTAAATTCGAAACAACAATACTCGGAAAAACACCGTACACTTACATATTTGGTATTGATGGTTACTCATATGCAACGTGACCAACTATTTTGGATCCAAAAGAATCTTAAAAATATCCCACAAAAGATTGACTAGGCTCATAACAAAGATAATTCATATAGGTATTCCACAAATTAGTTGCAGTGATTCTTTCTCGTAAAGATGTAAGCCATTGCAAAAACTAAATATTGATGACCAAAAAAAAAAACCAAAGGGAAATACGAAAAAAGGACATTCATAAACTTGCTAAAGAGGCTACTACCTGCAATAGCTAAACTCTATTGTTATAATTATAAGCAATTTTTTTATTGCAACTTTCCTTGAAATAGAGGCCTCCCGTAGCCTCTTTTCAAGGCTTTACTTCTTACGTAGTTAAAAAAAGTACGAAAATTAAATTTTTCTATGCTTCAATGTTTGCATTATAATGTGGAAAAAAGTAGTATATTCTGTACTTCGAAAAAAAATAAGGTTGGTCAGTTTACTCAAACGTCACGTGACACATAATCAATCGTATAAAGGATGTTGCATTATACTTTTCACAGGATTTTGACCACAGTGTCGTTCATTAAATATACTTACTCTCTATCACTATCTTATGATTTTTTCTCTCTCAATGCTCAATGGTACTGTTTATTCACGTTGAGTTATATGTTGAAATTAAGGCTACTAAAAGGCATAACCCATTGTTTAAAAAATTGTCTAGAGATATTCGCCGCATACCGTTGCTGCAGTTGCTGCTCACTTCCGTGTGCCACCAATTCGATTGTTGGTATGTTTTTTCAACTGAATGTATTAATATCTAAGGTAGTCGGTCAGATGGTGCTGCCTTTAATCTCTCGAAGTGAAGGCGAATTTGAAACAAATTTCAGTTTTGGTTTCTTTCCAAAGTAAATTGACTTGTTGAAATTCGTCGCTCACCTGAGTTTAAAGGGGGCACCACGGCACAGTTACACGTGTGCGTATTGAATATCTTGGGTGGTAGTGTTGAAAAGAGTGTGAATGTGTATCTGTTAAAATATTTGTGGAGCGCAGTACTCACACCAGTGCTTCACAGCTGTGTTTGTGTAAGTGTGCCACTTTCTTAGTGGCAACGTGTTGAATTTATTTTACTTTTTTATATTTTTGTCCATTTGTATCTTTACGCATAGTCTGAATTTCGACAAATTGTCTTCTCTTTTCACATTTTTCAAGTTATTTTATTGTTTTGACGCTAACGTGTTTTTGGAATTTCAAATAAAAAAGTTTATCAATTAAATAGAGCGGACAGAGCTAATTCAGAAATATAACCTACATTTTAACTACTAAGAAATTGCACTTTAAGTTAGGGAAGCGCAATAAATTCCTATTGCTTGTGCATTTTTTTACAAAAATTTTATGAAATTCTCCATTTGAGCTCATTCGAAGGCCATGCATCAATTTTTGTTTTATTTCACAAAAATAACATCATATTTGACTCTTCGAATCCAAACCACGTGCCACCTTAAGCTGACCAGAAAGATATGAAACAACCAAACAAAAGGTAAATCCTACTCAAAACTACGCTAAATCCGCTCAACCGGAACACCTTTTGATATGAAATTTCTTGCAAAATCAAAGCGAAACCATGCAAACAAAAAGAGTATGCTGCTACTACTTGTGCTTACAGCATAGCATACCTGTAGTACAAATATCAGCTAAAAAGGAACTGTGAAGAAAAATCAAACATATTTGCGATTTTTCTGTTCACATCTTTTTTTATTGCCTCCCATTTTTTGTGATATTTTTTTAATACTTTTATCGTACGTTATTTTTGCTGCTGGGATTAAAATTATTCAGGAAAGAAAAAACATCATATACTTTATTGTTTTGCATTGCTTTAATGCTTAGTCTGAATTCTTTTTTGTATTTTTTAATATCAGCTTAAAGTAAATAACATGCATAGTTTTAGAAAGTAACCTTTTAAGTAGTATAAAAACTTTTACAGTAGCAAGAAACATTTAGTTGATGGAAAGGCTTGGGACCACAAGAAAATGTTCGCAAGTTTTAAGAACGGATTACTTTCTTACAGTTTCTTTAATTTTGAAACTTGAGTACATACGTGCGTAAGAATGTTTGGCATGCAAGAACTCAGGTTGTGATAATAACTAAAACTGCAATGTATTAAATTTAATTAATCAATATGCTATAGCGCAAAATAACTATGCTATAAAAAAGGCTTGAATGGGCTTTTGCTGTGCATTGCTCCATCACGTCAGATTTTTGAGGTATCCTGAAAAAATATTTGACGTAATTGAATATCGAATGGAACTAAAAAGTGTCGATAAGGTTGAAGACGATAAGAAAATCAAATAGTGCTTAAGAAGTCGGTAAGTGTTGGAAAATGTTTGAATTCGAATGAATCAATAATGAAAAGAAAGCAGAAAAACTTTGGCATGACGAAAAATATCGTTAAGTGTTGAAATAAATTAAACAAGGTCGAAAATTGACAATAACTATTGAAACATTTGAAAAAGTCATGAAATTTTGAAAATTTCGAAGCAGTTTGAAAAAATTAAAAGAATCCAAAAATTTTAAAAACGTTCAAAAATTTTGAAGAAATAGAAAACTGTCAAAAAATTTGCATTATACACATATTAATGTGGTCGAAAAACTTTTAAATGTTTAAAAAGCTAACAAATGTTGGAATATTTTGGGAAACACAGAAAAGAGTCAAAAAAAGTTCATATTTACCGCAATAGACCTCCTAGGGGGGCGGCGAAGGAAGCGGTTACATCGGGTAAATGAAAATAGTGAATTGTAATGTGTAGGGGCCCCATGAGGTTTTGTAATGTGCAAAATATCTCATTTTGCTAGAGGCTTTGAATGTTAAAGCTGTTGACCTAATTAGTAAATAAAAATTTCTCACAGTGTAAATTTGGTAGCTAGGGGGCGGCAAATTTTAATTTCGAAATAGTAATGGGAATACAAAAATTATTTATTTTTTTGAAGAATTTATTTTCGTAATGGATAACATTATTACGCTCCGAACTTTTTCTCACTTTGCATCAGCTATGGCCAAAATTTGAACCAAGCGTTAGTGCCATGGCTTCATAAGTCATTATACTGCTAGACACATCAGGCTTTTTCAAATTATTTTTTTATATTAAATTTGTAATTTTAAGCAATTCAGACGACGTCCTTGTATATTTGCAGTTCATATGACAGCATATCTTAAAATGAATGCGCTTAAACATAAACAGTAACTTAATTTGTATTTTTGAATTCTATGAAAATCTATGTGTAAACTAAATGTGTAAATAAAAGTGTCCCAACCTTTTACTATTTTGTTTTTTGCTTGATATTTTAAGATTACATAAATTTTATTTTATACAAGCAAATCAAAATGACAGCTGCTATCCATTTGTGTGGCGTCAGCTTGCATATTTTTAGGCACTTAAAGCTCAAACTCATCTGTCGCATTTATAAAGAAGCAATGTCACTGCAAAGTGTTAATGCAAAAGTTTTACTAGAATTTTTTTCTTTACTACTTTAAGTATCTTCTACACCCACTACGTTTATGCCGATATATTACTAAAAGTTGCTGCCAGACTTTTATGAAAATGTATGATAAAAACTGCACAGCATAAGAAATATAAGGGAACGGTGGCGCATCAGCAGCAACCTTGGCAATAACAAAAACAGCAACATGCTATAGGATTCGTTTTATCTACTGCTATTGCAATATCGGCTGTTGTTCTTGTTGTTTTTTGCACTTGCTGCTTCACTTGTAATTGAATGCTGGAAATTGAAACGAACTGAAAGCAACAGCTGCAGTAAATAGAATTCTTGTTATCATGAAAGATGCTAGAGGGTGGATGTTTGAAGAATTTTGTTGCAATGCTGCAGACAAGCAGTTGAAACAGCTGTTGAATGTAGTTGTCTGTGTTGGCATGTCGATTATTCCATAAAAGGATGTGGACTATGCTATTGATAGCTTTGAGCTATTAATACCAAATACTTTGACTTTGCCGATTGTATACTAAAACATTACTGATATTTTTACATTCAAAATCTCATTACTAAAAAGTATTGAATTTAGCATGTATTCGTTCCATTACTTTATGACGCTCAGTGTGGCGGAGTTCAATCAGCTACCGCTGATTTCACTGCTTGCCACTTGGTTGACGTTTCATACATGATTGGTACAAATTTCAGCAAGAGATTTTTAAATGTCTCTGGTATGTGACTCTAGTCACTCATCCTTGAATTGCAGAAGTTCAATAAAATATGTTAAGCACCTTCAATTTGCCTGAAATATTAAGTACAAAAATTGCACTATTTGTAAACAATAGAAATATTGCTTAAAACAGCCAAGCAGCTGCGTAATTAGAAAGTCAACTTCTCTATGGCTGCGATTTATTTAAATGTTAATATCTGGTATGGAAACAATTTTCCAACCATTTTCAACTGAAACCCACCTTCATGCAGTGAACATCTTGGCAAATGTCTTTGGGTTAGTCTGCAATCATCGCTGAGTTGTCGAAACCATATACTCCTGGTGCCTTGTTGATCTCACTTTTTAACAGCGCAAGTAGCACCAATTTCGTAATTACAGCCGTGTTTGCTATGTGGGCAAAAGTACCATCGCAAATAATCTTATGAGGAGAGCACTGCTGCAACTACGATGTCCTTAAGTGTAGGATTCAAAGTCTTTTAGTGCTTTGAGAGCACTTGTTATTCCTTGTTTATTCTTAAGAAGTCCTTACTTGCTACTCTCGCTGTCATAATTATATTGGGTTGTTCTATGCACAATATGCTTTCCTGCTCGCTCAGTTGAATATCACCTAACTTTCTCGTTCCAACCAAAAGCTAATTTCTAGACTGGTTACTTCGTTGTATTGCTGCACTAGATGCTATTCATTTTCTTAAGCTTTACGCCATATTGATCGGAGCATCATTAGCCATGTCGTTCATGCACCGCACTAGTAGGGAGGCATTTAGTCAAAGGCACGGTGTTCCCAGCACATTTTATGTACAAGTGTAGAATCGCTTTTTTGTAGCTTAATGACAATGGTTTGGTGTTCTCTGTTTGGATGGAACTCGTCGACTTTCCTTGTCGTAATATCGTATATGAAACTACTCGCAAACAGATCATTAGTCCATTTTCAGTTTAGTTGGTTTTTAAAAAACCTCACGCTTTCTGAAATTGATTTAATGAACAAGTTTTTTGAGCTATGCGATATTTCTTATAATAGCGATAAATTTTAATCTGAGATTTGCTGAAATTTAAGCGGAACGTTCTCTAAATGTATAGTTTTTAAACAATAAAATAAATTACGTGCATATTCGTTTGTAAAATAACCCATTGTAAATGTTTGTTGCCAGCAGCATAGTAAAAGCTACCCATTTTTTTTTCCTTTTCGTGTCATAAGTAAAAGCAAAAATTTTTACAAGCAGCTCTTTTTTGGTCTTCTATCTCTAGCGATTCATGTCCAGAGCTTCTGCTTGCCTGTACTGCAAATGATAGTAAAATATTGAGAAAGTATAGACATTGCTCTAGTTATAATGTACATAAATCTATTGTTGTGAACTTTGTTCCAGTTTAATTAAACTCTGAAAAAAATATTGATTCCAATGAAATTTGCATTTTAATGTTCATAATACGTTATGTTGACCTTAAGGAGCATAACACAAGATGTATTATAAATTAAAAAAAATAAGTTTTAGCTTGCAAAAAAATAAAATTATTCATAAAACCACATTTTTAAGTAAATAAAAATGGTTTAAATGTATTTTACTGAGAGCTTTATGTTCAGTACTTTTAAGTGCAAAAACAACAAAAAAGTTACTAGCACAAAATGCATTAATTGTTGGCGAAATAACTAAAACCATTATAAGGAACAAATAATGGGCAACTAGGTGCTTACACTATGATCGCTACGTTATATCATCAGTAAGCTTTTTTAGCCGACGTTTAAGAGTCTGACTAAATGGTTTAAATTTTATACGATTAGAAAACTTTAGCTCAAACCAAAAACAAAAATATTTCATAATTTTAGAAGTTTAGTGCAACTGTACTATCAAATTTATACAGGTTGAAAATAAGAAGGTTTCAGGTTTTGTCACAATTTAGTCAAAATTAAAAATAAATCAAACAAAGACATTCAAGCTTCTGTGTTGATCAACTTAAAACTCATGCTCCTAAAGACTTATTTACAATTCAACTTCATTTCTATGCTGATAATTTTGAAGTTTCTTTTTATTAAACGTTCACTGCGTATATTCCGTTTTAAGTTTATGACTGCGCTCTATAAAGAACATATGAAATCAATCTTTTGTGGCGTATAAATAATCTATCAATACCATATACTTAAAATGAGATATATAAGGGGTTCCTTTTAGCATAGCTCTCATCATTATTAACAAGCTTTCAGCTCCGAAGCGACACTTTTACACACACTGGTAATCAGACACAACCACAAGCACACAGTGGAATATGTCAGCCTTTTTTGTTTACCGTATCTCTTTCAGAAATTTAAATTCAACTCGCACAAGCAAAAAAGGATGATGCTTCTTTCTAATCGTATCAGAACTCATTCATCATTTCCCTACCAATAAGTTTTTTTAGAAGTGTCATGCTTATGATCTTAAAGTATATTTTTTTTAACTTTTTTTAAAAAAAAATATAAATTTATAGAATTTAGTTAACTCACTCCAAGATAGTGTCAACCCAACAGATAAACAAGAGTTAAAATGTGAAATCGAAATTCTAAACTTTGCATATTTATGTGGGTTTCTATTACAGGACCAAAAACGTTACTCAATTCGTTGCGTTCATAAATCTTTATATCTTTTCCAAAATGCTTTTCATGTTAGCAGTTTTTATCATCAAAAGCAAAGTGGTAAATTTGTGTCACGTTGCAGTCCATCTGGTTTTAAGTTGCTCATATAATTCTTGCTTGTGTGTGGTGATTGTGTAGAAGCTTATGTTGTTAGTGATAAACACAACTAATAAGTGTATTTGGGTGGGTGTGAACAATTGCAAAGTGTATGTATTTATCACATATGTACAGAGTACAGTCATTTGTAAGTACAATTTGTTTTAAGGAAAATGTCGTTTCTTCTCGATGAATTTCATTCTTTTCTTATTGATTGAAAACCATATGGTGCCTAAGTTTATAAATAAATAGCATGCGAATTTTGCTGAATACAATCTTAATGTCTGGAGGCCATCCTAAAAATTTTCAGTTGTTGTAATGCACTAATAAGTGAACGAATTTCTCATGAACATAAAGGCGCTAACGTTTGTCGAACCGTAGGTATTAAACTTCAAAGGAGTAAGCGCAAAAAGCTGCTAAATATTGCAATATAAATAAATATTACTCATACAACATGTTATGTTAAAGATTTGAAAATAAAATAGTATATAAAATTTGCTCGCTTTTGAGCGTAAACTCTTTTTTGAGAAATTTGAAGCATCTATTTATTTTATTTTTATTTATTTAAATAGAAAAATTTCAAGAATACCTCAAATAACACCATATTCAGTTTGTTTGATTACTTAAGTTATATTGAGCAGCCGCTTATAAATTTTTGTATTTTCGTAGATTATTTAATAATGAACAAACATGCAGCAACATGAATAGTTTAAGTTATATCGAGATTTCAAAGACTTTAACAAGAAAAATGAATTGAAATATGGTTCAGTATGTACTTTACAATGAAATGTTACTCATACGACATATTTGATATGCTCTGAGTTTTGTTTCAACTATAATTTCTTCCTTGGAAAATTTAAAATAAAAATTAAACCTTAATTTTCAATGATGTAACCTTAAAATAAATTTTTTATTTCAAGTCTTATATATAGTAACACCCGCTTACGTATGTACGAGTATATGTCACAGTTCAATGTTGCATGACAGTGACTACCAAAATTTATTTCCCTGTTGTCCAACATTTTACTGATATTGGTATAGTTGTTGTTGTCAATGTTGTTGTTCTTATCATCAATGTGTTGCAAACATTTCACCAGCACCGAACAAAAGAGTCCCGCATCCGCTGTCCTCATTCGAAGCTGATTTCACAACAAACATCTAATGGATCGTCAGTAAAAATATATAGCAGAATGCGTATGTGTTCGTTGAAATTTATGTATGTATAAATATGCATTGGTACTTACATGAGTACATATTTGCGATTGTATAAGTGAATCAATAAGAGTGACAACAGCAAAGTTAAAACATCATGAGACCAACGACACACAAACAGAGACAGCTACAGGACAAGGAGACGGACGACAGCAGAAGAAAAGACAGGCTGATGGATAGTTTAACGACAGTCGACTGCTAACCCTATGCAAAGTAAGCATGGAAAAAATGGCTTTTGCGATTTTTATTGTAAACTTTATAGCAGCTATTTATGTTTGAAAAATAAAAATTTCATTAGAAAGTAAGATGAAAGCATTGTTGGCGCAAAGTCTTTTGGGCAATAAGTTGCTATATTTTTATTACTTCTACAATTTTCAACTTACCATATTTTTTTTAAGGTTAACGTTTTGAAAAAATTAGTAATTTTTCTTGTCGTCCACTTCAAGCAGCCATATCATATGTAAATATATTAGCAACTGACCTGATGACAGGTCTTACCGTAGTTAGAACAGGAAGAAATGTCATAGCATACAAAATTTTAGCTTTAACCAAAAACATCACCAACAAAGTTCAGGGGCTAAATTACTTGCGAAAAGGTTTGCCATTTTAAAAATTCTCACTGGGATACGCGTGTGCCTGTAAGTCTTCGTACGATGTGACAATAAATGTAAGTCACTTTTAGGTTAAAACCGGAAATGTACACTTCAACGGAAGTGCATTTTAAAGCAAACATGGACACACGGAAGCACCAATGGTCACGTACATAAAGCAATTGAGCTTGTGTTACTGTGCATCAGAGCGTAAGTACGTATTCGTTAAAAATTTATGAAAGGAAATAAATTTAATAATATCGGACTTCCTTTTTGATATTTTTTCTTTTTGCACAAAATTTCTCAAATTACTAGGAAATATTTAAAATTTTCTGTTGTAAAAGGTGTTGAAATCAATGTTTTTGATCGAGCAGAAATGTCGCAATTCGAAAATATGTTGTAAATACCCATGTATGTATTAAGAAACAATTCGCAAATATCTGCTCTCATATATTTAGTTAAGTTAATATTAGTTAGATTTCTATAGAACACAAAGTATAATAGTCACATGCTTCATATAGAATTTATGATATAAACTTGCTTCCATAGGAATCAAAGATTACTTGTGGTCTTGTTGTTTGTAAACGAATTGAGATTTGATTGATTGATTTTGATTGAAATTGCAATCAGCTCTGCAAACATTGTGACAAATTTATAAGTTTAGCACCACTCAAAGTAAAAAAGACAAAAAAACTAATTATCAGAAATTTTTTCTTGTGGCAAAAGCACGATTTTCAAGTTTGACATATGACATTCAACTACAAAAATCATTCCAGATGTTAACATATTATAATTTTTTAGAAAAACGGTATATCTACATACCTCTTTGAATTGAAAAAACTGAAATGGTAGTCTTACAGAGGCATTATATATTTTCTATAGAACTAAACTTCAGTTTTCATATGTCACTTTAATCATCAATCCACGAGCGTGCTATTAAAGACAGGAAAAAAAAGCAAGTAAGGTACTATGTGCGTCAATTTTATTTCCTATTTTATTTTTTTATAAAGAGTCATTTTCTATTGAAAATAATAATATTCATTTTTTTAATTGACTTTCGACTTAGTATTTCAATAATTAAATTATATTTTTCTTTAGTGAATTTCTCTGAATTTCTGCAGGATTATTGTGGGTCGCAATTATTTTCAATTTTTCAAATTAATTGATATAAAGTTGTCATTAGAGTTGTATTTCGGTGATATTGATTTATTCATAGGGAGATGGCATACTTCCCAGCAGAACAAATTCACAATTCAAAAGTTATACTTCAATATTTTATATTTAACTTATTATGGTACATTATACATATTACAAATCTACGTTACTTCTTAATACCACAAATTCAATCAAATTTATCAAGTTTATATGCAGATATATGAGTCATTTTCAATTATTTTCATTTGGTTATAATGCAATTTCTGATTCCTCTGCACATTTTAGCATTCGTTAATATTTCATATAACATTTCAACAATTAGACGCTTTTATGACATAAATCATTTTGCTATGCCACTTATGCATATTTTACACGTACATTTGCAAGTATTTGCTTTCTCTCATACAATCGAAAACACACACAGCGTATACATATATTATTTGCATATTTTATTAGCATTGCCCACATAAACGTTTCTCTAATTTAATTTGCACACAATTGTGGTCAAAATGTGTAATATGAAAATGTCAAGAAGTTGACAATCACCTCACATGCATTTCAATGCCTATTAATGTAATATTTGCATAAAGTGCCCCAAATGATATAAATCAAAGTGACTAAATTTTATGCATAAAGCACTTGTAAGTAGCGTAAATTTTAATGTTCAACAAGTGATAATAACATTTTGTGAACAGAAGCGTTAGGTAATATCATTGCATTTCTAAAAACTAAAATTAATAATTAATATAACCTTGCAAAAAAAAATTACAAGAAAACTGTCAAGGGCTGCACCATAATGATGACAATGAAAAACTTTGCTTGAACTTTAAACTTTAGACACATACATATAAAATATGCAAAAATTAGTAGCATACTTTTAAGAGCAAGCACTGATTTCCTGCTTGTTGTTGCTAAAAATGATAAATGTTTGCAACACTACTCGTAGATGTAGCAACAGCAAGAGTTTAAGATGAAAAAGTAGCGATGAAATCTAAAAAGAACACAAACGCACTTGAGGAAAAGTAAAAAATTAAAATGCTACAAAAAAGTGTGACAATGAAGTCATTATTTATTACAAGTAGAAGTTGACGAAAGCAGAAGATAAATGAGTTGCATGAGCAGCAGCAGCAACTTTTAATGATGTTGTTACTAATGATGATGCTTATGAGGAAGCATTTTGAAAATGTGTAAAACCGAAGGTTTTTTACGAGATATGTAGTTCAAAAATTTTTAAACATCAAACGAATTTGCGATCTTTTTTGATTTGGTTCAAATTTTGTAATGATATAGTTACAAATAAGACAGATTATAATTGGTAATTTTGGTTGATATGACTACTTTGTAGAGTCATCGAGGCAACAAAACTGTGATTTCAATAATTCGTCTGTGCTCTATTCAGTAAAATGCATACAAATAAAAAAACGCTAGCATTAAAAACTGTTCAGCAGTATCAAAGGACGCCAATCAACGTTATAATGATTTTCATCTCGTTTTGTGTCCCTTTTGAATTTCTTCATTTATGACAAGCTAATAATTGCTAAATGTTCTACCTTTTTTATGGATTTCAGCCTGGAATTTCAGTCTTCAAAAATTAACACACATTAGACTTCGAAGCTCTCATTCAACAGCTCGAAGGTCACTTATGATTACATTTGACAATTGCTTAGACTCGCATATCTAGCTTCAGCTAATTGGCTTTTTGTTGTCGAAATTTTTTTGCTACCATCACACAAGTTGGAGAATGTTTGGCTCTAAGCAAGCTGAAAATTTTAATTTCATTAAAAGGCATAAGCTTGAATAAAACATAAAATGGACTAGAGCACACACAATGGGTACATTTTTCAATTAGTTGATTGACAGTTGCATTTCCACACACATTACTATTAATAACGGAAGTGTGTGCGAAAGTCCTGCGTTTATTAAATAAATATTGCAGCATTTTCAACATTCCAACTTTGGTATTTTCCCTGCTTAGTGTGTTTGTGTTTTTGTTTTCGTGAACTTGTGCTCCTTTGTTACAGCATATAGTGCAAAAACGCTAATTACGTTATGTCCTCTATTGTCATTTTTTACTCCACTCTTGCCCCTTTTCTCTTATTCACCTAAAGCAAACACCCACATGGAAAGTTGACATTTTCACATTTCATGCGGTTCAGCTCTTTAAAATTGCATGTCCTCTGCAGTTGCCGCATTTTGTGTTTTTGGTGTGTAGTGGCATTATGCAAACTTAAAAATCATCATTTTAGAAAACTGTTTTTTTGCTAACATAAAATTCTGTAAATTCTGGAAATGACTTTGGTGGTTTTTAATATAAAGTTGCATTTGCAAATTGAAAGATAAATTTTACTTTAAACACAAAAAGTAATGTGTGGTAGTGTAGTTGAGAAGACCAAACATTCCAGCTAACAGTGTGAAATACATTTGAGATCCTATAAATTATGGTCAAAAATTTTTGCATTAGCTTACGACCTTAGGTTTTAGAGAAAAGTTCCACAATATTTATATCCTTTTGAAATTTTTATTTTAATTGTAAATATCTAACACTTAGCCACAATTTCAAACATTTTTCTATGCAAGATATTTAAACAGCATAACAAGCAACTTCAATAGCATGAAATTATTAGACCAAAGAAGCCGCAACACCACACTATCTTACATCAGATATACAACGTATAAAAAAATTTACAAAAGCAACAACGTTGGCATGGGTCAGATTTGTATAGGATCACATGTCAAGCGTATCGTAAGCCAACATAAAGGCATCTTTGTGTTATCGGTTTTCCACTTGAAATTCAAACTGAGACCAAAACCAAAACTGAAACTATGATATATTTGAACAATAGTATACTTTTAGATGTACACATACATATGCACACACATACATATATGCTCATATGTATGAGTCTGTACGCATATGATGAAGCCGCAAATTTGGGTTATTCATATGCGTATTGAAGCACAAAAAGGACAAGCGCAGCAGCATTTGCAATGGGTATGAAAATCCTTAACGATTGACATGCGAGTGATTGATGTCATCCGAAAGTGGTGCCAAGAGCACTACTGCGAATTTGTGGCTATAAATAACAACGAAAAAAAAACAGCGAAAATGTAAGCCACAATGATAATGCATTACAAATTCGCATTTATTTGTGAGACCGATAAGCAAATCGCTTAAGGGGAAGCTGAAAAGATTTTTAATTTGAAATATTTATATTTGATGCTTGGTGACGAATAGTGTCGTTTTTGGTGGATTAATTGCATTTGCAAAATTTTAATGTATCTTCGATTTATTTTTCCATTTAAAACTTTTAAAATCTTTGGCTGTTTGTGAGACTTTTCAAATCCATTAATTTAACTCAATCATAATTCCCATTCATCAAATTGTTTTATGAAATTTCTAATTTTGTCACAAACTTAATCCACCAACTCAAACTTTTAAGCATTCACTTAAGTTATGCAAATCCTTTAAGCTCAGTTTGCGGACTTCTAACTTTTATGTATTGGTGTGTGTGATTTGTTGTTTTTTCTGAATTGATTTTATTTTTAGCTTTGGTGGGATTTATTTCAACTTTGTTTACAGTTACAACTCGTCAACAAAGTCAACTTGATGATCTAAGTGGTATGCATGCAAACATACAAATAAATACATCATTGTATGTGTGCATGCCTGCAAATATGTCAACATGTTTGTATGGCTATCTGGAAAGCTTAACGCCAGCGACAAATTAGTTTCCGGTCCATTCAAATTCATTCGAAAATTTGTGTATGTTTGTGTTCACATTGTGTATGTATATTGTCAATTGGCTGCTCATATGCAGCTTTTTGTTTTTGCTATGGATTCTACACACATATTGTCCCACAAAACTTTAAGTCCTTTGAGACAGCTGTGAATGACAATATCGGATTATTTGTCAATCTTTGGTCAACCGCAGTATTTTGCTACGGTTTCGTTTGCACAAATAACTTATGGCGTTTTTTTGTCTCTAGAAATCAAAACTGGAAAGCATTTTAAGCGGTTTGAAACACTTTTGGATATAGAAAGTTTTAACTGCAACAGTTTGAGGTTGCGACTGAAAATCAATAAAAAAACTTTTTGCAGAAATATTGATATATCATCTTAAATGCTACAAGCTAAAATGGAAAAGTTTTTAACTTAAATTTTTTCCATTACACACAATGGACAATATTTAAAATAAAATATTGGTTAGATCACGATCACCGTAAATATCTTTTCCAATTCTAAATGAGTCTATAAATAAAGAAAAACTCGGTTGAAAATGGAAAATTCTAGCTAGACTAGCGTCTTGATGTGGCATATGTACCTACTGTATGGCGGAGAATGTTGCACCAACAATCAACAGAACACGAAACATTAATGTACAACTCTATGAAATAAAATGTGTAAGTCAAACAGCATCTCAACACATATCAAGCACTACAACACTATCTCGGCGAATATAAGCCTTTGCAAGCTCTTGTTTGAAATTGATGTTGAGAATTCGGTGGTCATCTACGAACTCTACCTTGAAGTTTATTGGGCTACCAACCATATTTCTTATTTAAATATGTGGGTCGGATATAAGATCTGAAAAAGTTTGGAATTTGGTGCACAGCGCTATTGTTAAAGGGTGACTGCTGCATAGGAAGGTACGGAATATCAGGCAATGAATGATAGAAAATGAATTGGCGCAGCATAGAAAAGAGCCCGGTATCAAAATAAGTGCCTAGCTATTAGTTTTTCTTTAGTCCCTTTGGTTCGAATGAAGCTACAGAACATTAGTATAAAGAGTATACAAAACTTTTCACCGAGGAAAAATCTATTTTACCAATAAATCACGAATTTTGTTCCGTGCTCATTTCAATCAATGGTTTAAAGTTACTCATACGCACTGTTGACTACGTTCAATAAGTGTTTTGAGATAAATTTTTTTAATTTTTATAATATTCTTGATTTGGGATTTCTCTAGTTCTTTTTTACCCTTAATTCATTATTCTTAAAATTCACAGTAATTTTATTTACATCCAATTACTTTTTGTCATATCTTACTCTCTTCGTGATATGAATTGCATTTAAGGAAATGCAGCAACATACAACTAAGAAATAAGCGCTTTAGTTTTTTAGTTTATTGCGCTACAATGTGTTTCCTTTCTTGCCTCATACTTTAATTATAGAAATAATTTGGACTTAAGTATTTGAAATGTTTCATTTCGCTTTTGATTGATTTATTTCCTTACCCAGCAGACATAAAATATTCATTTAGCAACATATAAAATTGATTAAGGTTGGTTTTCAAATTTCACTGAAAATGCCAAGATATTAATTTTAACGCAATAAATTAAATTCACCTCAATTGAAATCTGCAAATAAATCAACATATCTCTATTTCGAGAAGGATATAATATCTCTTATTTCGACGTGAATTGAAAATAAAAATCGAAAATTATTGGGCATTCAAAAAAGGCTCTTACGTTGCTCTCAATTGAAGCTACCACAACACACTAAGGCACAAAAACATATTCAATACACCATACCACATACACACGAATGCTGTTATTTTTGTATTGACCTTTTTTGTGTGTTGCTGTAGTGTAATTTGTTGATATTTTTTTCTCTTTTCCTTTGCATTGCATTCATGACCATTTTGTAGTTCTTGTTGTTGTTGTTGTTGTTATGCCATTGTTAAATTCTTTTGTTTGAATGCGGTTTTTGTTATGGCTACGCGTCATCGTTTGTTAAGTTTTTTGTGGTTTTTTACTTTTTTGTTATTTTCAATTGTTTTAACTCCTGCGGGTGTCATTTAAGCCACAATGCTGTAGTTGATTTTTGTGCTGGCGATGTTGAGAACAAGGATATGAACGAAGCGAAAAAAACATCTAAGAAAATTTGATGGTGCGAAGAAAGCTAGAGTTGCCATTTATAATAAATAAAAATCTGCCTAATAAGTGGTATCAAATCATAATGATATGACAAAATAAATGCCAAGACAACATTTATCAATTTTTCATACGCGCAATACACGAAATAGTTATCGAATTCAGTTGAAATAATGGAAAGTTCTTCAGTGTATTTCATTAGATTAATTATTCTTTCAGAATGTTGGATTGTGTTGTACCTAGACCATCTTGGCTCTTCAACTTAGCTGCCTCCACAGCTCACATGCTATGCTTATGCTGAACCATGCAAGATCACTGTGTTCAAACTCAAAAACACTACCATCTAAGTTTGAGGCATTAACCTACTTTGATAATAACTTCAAAAGTCACTGAATAGCAAACGCTTACAAGGATCATAAAAAGACAATGCTGCCCCACAGATTCAAACTCTTTTGAAATCTAGCTATACTACGCTAATATTAACATTTTTAACTGTAAACATTGACCTCTCAAATGATGACCCAGAAAATGCTTAAAAGTTGGCAACCCTGTAAAATCTTAAGGAATTTTTACATGCCCTTTTCTTCTGCTTCTTTTTTGTGTGGTTTACGATTTCAAGTGCAATTTTTCACTGTCACTTGGGTTATTATTAAATTTTTATGTTTTTGTATGTTCTTTGTATTCTTTTGTGTCTTTTTTTGTGCTATTTTCGTATGCTGCTTTATCTTATTTTCATTAATTGTTAGTATTACATTGTTATTTTCAATGATTTGTTAAGGACATTTTTTAAAATTTTATATTTTTAGCAGCATTAATTAGCACAACGCAGCATAATGAAACCACAGGGTACTTAAATAAATTAATGCATTTCACTGCTAAATGCCAATTTTAAAAGCTACAAAATTTCATAGGCCATTTAATAGGCAAATATTTAATATGTACGTTATATTTCATTAAATGTGGGCGCATCGTTGCTTATGCCAAAGTGTGAGCGTGTGTATGCGTTTGTATCTATCTTCTATCTTTACCTCGCTCAGAATGACCGGATACGGAAATATGCATTTTACAGATAATAACAGTTTGAAACGGAAATATGTTGCGGCTCGGCTTTTACGCTTGCCAGCGTACAAACGAATACGCGAACGAATGAGCTTAATGGCAAACGCAACGACATGATTTACTGTTATTTACTTACGAGTACCGCACTAACGGCTGCCGCTTGTTATGCTTTTCTCTGTGTGTATGGCTGGGTAATCGTTTGACATTAGTATGTGTGTGTATGTATGTGTATAAGTGGCTTTATGAATGCTCTAAATGTGCTATTCATTGCACTTGTGTTGAAATTAGAATTTAAAGTTTGCTGCTTTTGGAAAATGTTATCGCTGATTTAGCGAAAGCAGCGAATGGATTTTGGAAAGGGATTAAATTAGAAAAACTCTAACAGATTTCGAAAGAAAGAATTTTTAAGTTTAATGTGGCAAGTTTTCGCTATCACGGAAGATTTTTGTTTACAATTTCTTAATTTTTTTTCGATAGTTTTTTATTATTTAAAATTATCATTTTCAATAAAAAGCCTTTATAACTTAATACAGTTTTTCTACATGGGTGAAAATTGTTTTTTCTAAATAATTTTGTCAATATATTGGTTTAGCGAGGACATTAAAAATTTAATAGCGTTGCGCAATAAAGCCTTCAATCGCTGGAAAAGATATAAGTTACCTGAAATGTATCTCATTTTTACAAAACTGAGGAAAGATATTGTTAATAAATTACGAACTGCTAAATTAGTGTACTACGAAAATAAATTTAAAAACGCTCTTGGATCTAAGCAAACTTGGAACCTAATTAAAAAAATTGGGGTTGCAAATAACAACAATCATACAGTTGATGTTGGTGATGTCAACGACATTAACAAAAAGTTTGTAGTTACAAGCACACCACTAGCAGACGCGAATTTTGGGGCGATGGAAGCACTTAATATAGTGTCTACTAATGGTGATGGCTACAGTTTTTCTTGTGTCGACCAAGAAATTGTATTAAAAAGTTTTTTGTCAAATAAATCAAATGCGATCGGGATTGATGAAATGGAACCAACTTTCTTGAAGGCGCTGCTGCCAAAGTTACTGCCATATTTCACTTTCTTATTCAATACAGTTTTGACAAATTCATCATATCCAGCTAGATGGAAGAAGGCAAAAATCATCCCAATTCCAAAATCTGACAATGATTTTCGTCCGATTGCAATTCTGCCTTATTTATCAAAGGTTTTTGAAAGTATTTTACATAAGCAAATCACGGAGTATATTACTCAATACTCTCTCCTTTCGAACAGGCAATCAGGTTTCTGACCTAAACACAGTTGTATAACTGCTTTGCTGGATGTATCGGAGGAACTGAGAGCAAACTTGGACTCCAACAAGTTTTCGTTTATGGTGCTTCTGGATCATTCCAAAGCCTTTGACACTGTAAACCATGAAAAGTTGTTTACAAAACATCTAATAGTTTTGTAAACAGCTTTATTTCACTTTTCTGGAACTGCAGTAAGTCTATTGTATTCTTATTTGAGAGGGAGGTCCCAATCAGTATACGCTAGCAATAAGTTTTCCGACTTTATTTCAGTCCCAAGAGGGGTACCTCAAGGTTCAATTCTTGGTCCTCTACTTTTCTCTTTATATGTAAACGATCTGCCTAGTGTTATTATGGGCTGTAAAGTGCAAATGTACGCTTATGATGTTCAAATATATACTGCATGTGATATAAATCATATTAATGAATGTGTCCTTAACTTGAATAAAAATCTCGAAAATGTAAGCAAATGGGCCTCTAGTAATGGTCTATGTCTAAACCCAAGAAAATCTTAATGTAAAATTATACACTAAAAACTAAGTATTATTCCAAGTTATATTAATATTTCTCTCGGTAACTCCCAAATTGATATTGTGCATAATGTTAAAAATCTGGCCATAATATTTAATCAAACACTAACCTGGTCCAATCATGTTAGTGCTACGATAGGAAAAGTATATGGTATGCTGCGCTGTTTGTGGAGTACACAGAGCTTCACTCCTCAGAAAATTCGCATGTTGTTAGCAAAAACATATCTTGTCCCAAGATTATTATATGGATGCGAAATCTACGCCAACTGTGACTACGTTCATAAGCAAAAGTTAAATGTTTTATTCAATAACATAGCACGTTACGTCTTTAAACTTCGTTGCTTTGATCACGTTTCAAATTATTCATATAAGATTTACAATATGACTTTTAACAACTTGCTAAAATTTAGGTCACTAATATTACTGCATAAAATTGTATACACAAAGGAACCAATGTATTTGTTCAACAAAATATCTTTCTCTAGATCAAATAGAGGTAAAAATTTAATCCATATAAGACACTCTTGCCTTACTTCTGAGCGTCACTTTTTTATCTTTTCAATCCGTGCTTGGAACTCGCTACCTCAAAATATTCAAAAAACTTGCAACGCTCATCATTTTGAAAAAATTTTGTTTAATTATTTGTCCTTAATGCGATAAATTCTCCTGTTTTTATTTTTTATTTTATTGTATTCTTACTTTTTTATAATTTTTTTTTTTTTACTTATTATTAAAATATTAAAATTTAACTTTTCAAAAATTTTCATTTGTGTAATTTAAATTTTGTCAGTTTTGTTTATTTGCTTGTTAAAACTGTAAACTGTATGTCGTTAGTGCTTATTCCATAAGATTGTATCTTGTTAGCACTAAGTTCAAATATTAAATAAAAATACAAAACACCAATACAAATATATTTTGTTAAATATTATTCGTTTTAATTTTTATAAATTTTTTAAGTATGTTGCGCCAATAATATTTCTTTGAGTAGCTTCTTATGTAAGTTTCTGAAATATTCTCACTTATCATATAAATTTCAAGTATTTTATTTGCATATAGGTATGGTTTCCTCTTTTTTGAGAAGAATATATTATATGTATCATGAAATCATAAGTGGTTTGTACGAACGATGGCTTGTAGCAATCTCTGGAATAAGTTTTGAACACAACTGAGCATTACTTTTGTGAGCATTTTAGAGTGGCTTGCGCTTCTTTAATAGTTTTTAGAAATACTGACACCACTTTTTATCTCTTTAAGACGTGGAAGTAGAAAAAAATAGTTTAGTTCAAATAGTGTTAATTTTCATTCCAATGCATGTGGCTTCTCTATTGAAATGCAAAGTTTTAGCTCAGAGTCAAATAAAGTTATGCTTCCGTTAGATAGAGCAAAAAGTTTAAAACATAAACAGAGTTTCGGTGCTACATAGTACATGGCATTCAACAGCAGCTGACTTAAAGCAACACTTTTCACTCAACGGATGCAAATTTTATTTCCAATTAGTTGCAATGCAAACAACATTTTTTTTTTCATACAAAACTTTTCGTTTTCTTGCGCATTTTCCATTTGCGAAGCTTAACTCATTGCTTCCTTCCTTTGTTTTTGGTATAAAAAAAAGTCTCGACAGTTTTTCATACCTTTTTGCCAACTTTGAAATTTGATTTTGTCATTAAAAAGTTTGGCAATGAATTTTTTTGTTTTCATTTATTGCTGTTACACTTTTCATTCTACTTCCGGCTAGCCCTACGTAGTCTGTACGTTTTGTACGGAATTTTGGTCAGCTGTCGGATTTTTATTTATTTTTCTTTTTTTACTTGAACTAAGTTTGCATGATATTGCATTGAAAGCATAAGATTTGTTAAAAAAAACTTTCACAGTGACTGCACTTTGAAGAATTTCTGCGAACAGTTTCTTTTTATTTTACAAATATTATCAAAAGAACAAAGACAAGACAGCGGTATATAAGAAAAAAGTAAAAATTTCGAATTCAATTAAATTCGTGCCAGACCAATGTTGCTTGCACTCAAATTCCTGTATTTTGTTAATGTTACTCATACGTCATGTCCATTATTCTTTAAAAAAGACTACAGCATTTTCAGAAATAATTGTTGAGCTTAACATTAATGCTTTGTTCTTTAGTCAACTGATAAGCATTTAACGTGGCAACGGCAAGAAAAAATAAAAATAGCATTCTACTATCATGACTTAAAAATCAATCGCAGAAAGCAATCGGCAAGAAAAAATCTTAACGCTAAAATCAATTGAAGGTTACGCAGCTTAGGGGGCTTTAAGTTGCGCATTGCGAAAGAGAGATAACTTTTTGCTCCTAATTTACAACAGTTGAGCAGATGTTGCGTTAGCAAATATTGAAGTTGTAAAAAAAGGTACGACAGCAGCTTAAGATATTCAATCGCTAGTCCCCCTTAGCGATTAGTGGGTATAATGAAAAAAAAATCAAAGGAGCGTTTTTAATAAAGTAAATCAATGCTGTTGGCATTGTAAAGAAAATAAATCAATTGGCAATATTTAGTAAAGTTCCGCAATACTTGAAATTTATCAATGTTATAGGCAAATTTTGATATTGTGGTTATTTTAAAATAGCTAAGAGCCAAAAAATAAAAGCAACAGCGTTGAGTCGATAAGCTTACAAATCTGCGCTGAGATGTTAATGATTTATTAAATTTGGCTGTTATTTAAATAAGCCAAATTTATTTCTCTGTAAAGAAAATTTTTGGTGAAAAGAGCAGAATTTTTCGTAAAAAATATGTTTCATATAAAAAAATGGGGAATGACTATTTTTTATTATGGACTTTTCTTGATTGGTTCGTACTATTTTGAGATTAAGTGTTTTTCATAGACAACCTGAAACACTGTTAGTAAAGTCAAAAATACATTTCAAAAGTTTTGTGTTCAGCTTGTTCTATAAGGAATCAAATAATCGCATAACTCGCTAGAAGTCAAAGATAAAGTGGGTGCTTGGTATCCTTACTGCCCACTGTCTTTCTGGCAAATGCGTTAGGCATTTAGGTGTTTCCTTCAATGACTTCTGTAGAAGTCGTCTACAGATGTCTGTAATTATCCTGATCCTTAAAAGAGTTGGTTTGAACTGTGAGAGGTTACTTTTTCAATAATCTAGGTAATTGAAATTCATTTTATAAGAAATCCAAATTGGTAGGTAACACAAAGGAAAAACTTTGATTCTGGACGTCCGTACATTAGTTTACTTCAGCACGTCCAACCTTACCTAACCTAGTTGGCTGTTCGGGTAAAAAAGGTTCAGCGTTAAGTGTGTCATTACCTTTAGCGAAATCTTTAAACTGAAATAAATGTTGGTAAATGGATTTTTTAAATTTTTGTGTGAAAAATGCGAAACTTTGGGTGCATTTTAATATTAACTTTTTTGAAAATTTCACTACATTGTTATTAAGTATATCAAGTCTTAAACAACATTCTTACGAAGTTTATATACTGAAAAGTCAATTAAAACCATTATAAATTTTTGGAAAAATATTTCTTATTAAAGCATTTTATGGATCTGTTCTTGCAAATTTAAATTCTTTTCACTTTTTTTTCTGATTTGAGACAAAATATTTAGTGAAACAAAGGAAGTTTTTATTTGAACATTTTCAGACTGATTTTCTACGCTAAAACTTAGACAATTTCTTTTACATCCAAGCCAATTAAAAAATCTTTCAAAATGAACTAAATTGTTTACAAAACCTTTGAAAGATCGCACACAAAATAAAAGAAAATATCGTTTATTGTATGAAAAATTAAGAGACGCCTAAAGAATACTTTTCAGTAAGCTTAACTTTTGCATCGACCTTCAGTTCCTCTTGTGGTTTTTATTTTAACTTATTGGTTTTGGCACCTACTCAAAATAACTTCAATGTGCGACTGACTACTCGCTTTGGTTTCATTGAGAAAAATAAATATTTCGTTAGCTCTTAGTACAAAAACCATTTGGCTATATTTGAGGACTAAATTAAAATTTTCATTTTGCAATAATTATTTTCAAGAAATTATGGATTAAACTTGAATTAAGCTCAAAAGCTTGCTTAAATTTAGTACATCCATTGAATTTGTCCCAAATTTATAGCGCACTTCAAGTATATTTAAGCACAACGTAAAACAAAATGTTAGCAGAGACGTATAACGTTAACGTAATGCAAATATTAACAGCTATATCGCTATGACTTTTAGTTGGTACAGCAACCGAGTTAACAGTAAGAAGCTTTACAACACAATGCTGTTAAATAGCATTAACAGTCTATTTTTTTCACAAGAATGATAACATATTACAGAAAACAAGCTTTTTGAACGGCAGCTGGTGACTACAAGCTCATAACTACGAGTTTCCGGCTGAGTTTGTGTAGTATTAGAAAACTGTTCGATTCTCTAACGTTAGAATTAAAATTTTAAAATTTTTTAATAGTCTTATACTATTCATAACTATAAGACTTGGACAAATCACGTCAGAATACGAAATTTTAAAAAATTAATTTCTAAATTAAAAAAAAAATGAAACGAAACCAAGATCAACGATCGTATTGGTCTCAAAAATTCTTATACCTACCAAAATTTTTTTGAGAATTTTTTCAAAAATACATTTCGGAAATTAAGTTTTTTGGAATCAAACTAAACATAAACGATGAATGCTAAAATTTTTCATGAAGTCGTATTTTTTTTCCCGTAAAGAGCATTTAAAAACATAAACTAAACAAAAACCGAACGTACAGCTGGAATTTTTGCAAGGTTATGAGCTTTTAAAAAAACATCGAATTTGGAAAAAAAATGAGTTTTGAAAAAACTAATATCTCTAAAATGGATGGTCAAACAAATTTGAAAAAATTCATGAATGGGTTTCCTATCATTCTCAAAAACATATATAATTTTGTAAAAATTCGGTTGGGGTGACTAAAAACGTGGCCAATTTAGTATGGAATGACCCATAGATATCATTCTTATTCAAATATGCAGGATGGTCTATGATAGCGGACTATTTTTTTCATCGCAACCCCTTAGACAAAGGTATCAAATGCAACTTTACAACTTATTCAATCTAGTTTTCAACTTTTTTCGAGCTCGTCAACCTTCCTAAGTTTTAAAGATTTCTGAAATTACTATGACAAAAGTTTTTGATGCATGGGTACACATATAAAAAATATAACAAAAGCAAAGCATATCATTTTTAAGTTAATTATTTTTTATTGTTTGGGTTTTCAACTTCAGTTCTGGGACTTTATTTTGCAGATACATATATATATATACGTATATATATATTTTAAATACAACATATTTTATTGATTTAACAGTTCAAAAAATATTGCACAGTTTAACAATTGCATTATTTACTTTTTTACATTTTAACAATTTGCTGAAAAATTTTATAATTCATAATTTAATGATTTATTTTTAAATATTTACAAATCTTAGAAATATAATAATAAATGAGTGTAATACTAGTTAATAACTTTAATTTTTTAATTTAATATTAAATGATTTAAGTTAATATTAATAATTATCATAAAAATATGGACGCATTGAAAGGCAAAAAGATTGTATTTGTTGGTTGTTTCTTGCATTAGTTGTGGGCTGAAAATTGTGTGTGTTGACCTTAAGTGTAAGTGAGTGGAGTGAATTGAGTCAGTTAACGAGTTAGAGGCATTGCAGTGTATTAGAGGTACCATATATTTAGTTAATAAAGGCTTGAGTAATAAATAAGTTAATATTTGTGTATTATATAAATTTGTGTAAGAAAAAAACACCAGTCGAATGCTGTGACACTTCTACAATAAAAACGTGGAAAACGAAATTCTAGTGGCATTGTATCCTTTTACAGCAAACCTTTGGATTTCTTTTCGTGCGCCAAGATAGAAGCAAAAAAAAAAAGCGAGACAGAAAAGATTCAAATTATATTAGTTTTTTTTAACTGATTTTGAATTTTAGTCACCTATAGCTTCGTTTCGATGCAATTTGGTTTATATATCTAGTGCATATTTTTTGTGTTAGTTAATGTTTTGAAGTAATTTCAAGTTTGATTAATGGCCGCGATTGAGTTTTTTTTTTCTCATACAAAGAGAGTCTTTTTGATAAATTTTTTATTTCAAATAAATTGAATCGGCTTTGAGAATTTTTTTTAAATTCGTTTTTTTTTTTTTTTTTGATATTTTTCGTTTTTTTTTTGGTATAATGCTCACTTATTTGAAAAATGTCTTTGCACATAATATTTTCGACTGGTTGATAAATTGTGTTGTATTTTATGGTGGATAATTTTTAAAGTAAGGTGAAATTTAGTGCTTTTAGTAGTTATTGCAGTTATTGTTTTCATTTTTTTTTTTTTACTTTTGCTACATTTGGCTAACTAATGATATATGGATATTCAATATAATTAAGTAATATACTTTTTCTGTCAGTTTATTACGGACACTTAAGGAAGCGCCGCATTTCGCGCCACTAATATGCGCAGCCTTTCTTGCAGATATTCACAAATTGTGTTATATTTTTGTTCTCGCGCCACCTGCAATGCTGTCAGACCATCCTGATTTTTTTGCAGTATATCACTGCCAGCACCAATGAGCTGCTTTACAACCGTTAAGTGGCCAAACATGGCAGCTGCATGCAATGCAGTTTCGCCAGTCTGCGATAGAAATATAGTAAAATTATTTTATTTTATATTTCATCCCATTATTTCATCTCTTTAAACCTACCGGCAGTAGTCCCAAATTGGGTCTATACTTCAATAGCTCTGTTATAACTGCTGCATGCCCTTTGTGTGCCGCTTTGAAGAGTGGTGTGGCACCATCACAACGCACTGCATCCACGTAAGCACCATTTTGCAGCAAAAGTTTGCAAATGTAATCATGACCCATTTGTGCTGCTATCCATAGTGGTGTGGCGCCATCGATTCGCTTTGTATCGGGATGTGCACCAGCTGTGAGTAGCACTGATAGCACGGTTCGATGACCATTTTGAGCGGATATGAAGACAGATGTAGCGCGGTCCTGTAAAAGTCCAGTTAGAATTTTACTAGTAGGAAGATCGGGAACACATGTAATTTTTTTAAAAGTCGAGCAAAAAACAATTTTTAAATTTATTCTGTTATTTTCACAAATAGAACAGCCAAATAAGATATCAAACTATTGCAAATTTTTATAATTTAAGGACATAGCTGAATTAAGAGATCTATAGAGAGCCATATTCAGTTTTTAAGCAATTCAAAAATTCTTACTCTATTGCATGAATTCTACAAAAAAACTAACAGAAAAATTATTGTTTTCCACAAAAACTCCAAGAAAACATTACTTTGGTTTCAAAAAAAAGTCAAGAAAATTATTAGGTAATATCGACTGTTCTGTTAAAAGTTGTTTATTAATTTAAACTCCATTTTTAAAATTTGTTGGACTCATTTTTGAAAAAAAGGTTGATTGTAACAATCGATTGGAAAAGGTAAAAAATTATTTGTAGAAAGCCTTGACCCAATTGATGGAAAAGGTTCGAAAATGCATTTTGAAAGACTTCAGTGTGATCTCCAACCACCCAAGGGAGTATTTTGGTTACTTTTCTGAAAATTAGCGTAAGACACGAATTGATATGGAAAAGTCAAAAATATACTTTGAAAACCATCAGAGATTCTGCGATCAACCAAAGGTTCTTTTGGCCCTATTTTTCAACAAAAAATTTATAAATAAAATTAAAAAGTTTTGTTCTTACCTTCATGAAAGCATTCACATTAGCACCACTATCAATCAGCTCTTTGACCAGTTTAACGTGCCCACCCTGTGCTGCAACAAAAAGTGGTGTGCCACCGTCCTTTGATTATATAAAAAAATTATAAATTACAACATAATTAACAAACGATTTAATCGTCATCATTTTAAAACTCACCACTGATGGTGTGTCCACGTTGGCTCCCGCTTTAATCAATATTTTCACCACATCCAAGTAGCCACCTTGAGCTGCGAAAAATAGCGGTGTTGTGCCGGTAGCACGTCTTGAGTTTGGATCAGCACCCTGCTCAAGTAGTTCAATAACACAATGGCCATGCCCACCAGCTGCTGATAGGATAAGTGGGGTTGTGCCATCCTGGAAATTGAAAGAAATAACGTTATTTAAAAAATATATTTATAAATAAAATTGTTGGATCAAAATGCTGTATTTTCTTTTTATTTGGTTTGTGTCCTAAATAGATTGGTTTTTCTTCACAGTTCAAAGTTCTATTATTCGCAATTTTAATTCAGTTTGTGTTCAGAATATTGAATTTAGCAGTACAGCTCCACTCTTCCTACCAAAATCTAACGAAGTCATAGTAATCCACATTCAAGTTTCGGTATTATAGGAAAAAATGCTCGGCAAGTCAGCTGGAACTTTTATTTTTTTATTTTGCTCTTTAAAACTATGCCTATAAGGGAAAACAGCCTAAGTGCTATGTGTAAACTTTTTTTCCTTATCACCACAGAGATTTGAACTCATTACAACTTTTTTGAAAAGATTTCATTTATAAACTCAAAGGAACATCATGCATCACAAAATCGCTTGCAACATTTATACTACCTGCCACAATTGTGGTAACTATAATAAGGTCTATTGACATGTGGTTGATTTTCAGTTATCTCTCTTCAAATAAATACCTCTAATTATTGTGTAACATTTGTAATGAAATTGAATAATTCATAAAAATAAATCAATTTATTAAAACCTCAAGGAATCACTCATTTGGAAAGAATGCATTTGTTAGATGCCTAACCGCTGATTGCAAAACGCATTCACTTTCGATGTAATTAACACGCCGTTAAAATAAAAGCTAACAATATTGCACCATATTACTAATGGCGAAAAATATTTGTTGAATATGTTAATAAAATTATTTACAAAATAAACTCAAAATTACTAAACTACTTACAAATAAAATAACAAAACAATGCGAAATTTCACTGCAAGAATTTTGCGCCTTCTACTTTCAAATGGCGGTGGTAAATTTCTTGCGTCTTTTGTTTTGGATGCATTGGCTCGTGAAATGTTTTAGCAATTAACACTGTATTTTGGCTTAAAATAAAGCCAATTTAACAATGTGTTGTAGCTATGGTTGCTTAAACTTGGTTTGGCATGAAGAGTTGAATAGCGAAAGCCTAATGCTTGGCGTAATACTCGCAATGCAACGCCATATAAGCGCGCACTAAATACGTGTTGCCTATGCAAATTGGTTTGATTTTCCATAATGAAATAATTTGTTGCCACAAACATTTTAATGTAGTGCACTAACTTTGTGTAGAGTCAAGCATTCAATGCGTGCCACACGCAAGCCTGAAAAACATTAGTAAGATGTGTCAAAAATGTTTGTTTTTAAATAATCTGTTTTGGTCTAGCGCATTTGAAAACGAAAAATTTGACTTTATCGGAATAAGCAAAAGATATGTGTACATATATTTCGGATCTTTCGATCAGAAAAAAGATTAGTAGACATGAGTTCATCTTTTTATAAAATCAATTTTTTTTATGAAAAAGAGATTCAGTAGCTTTGATTTCAACTTATTGACACTAAGTCTGATTCTTTCTAAAAAATATAGACGGCTTTCACTTCCGAAATCAAATAAAATATAAAGAAAATAAACAAAATGATTACACGAGACAAAAGCAACTGTCAAAATATTTCATTGGCCATGCCTGTTTGACTAACCCGCAAGCACCAACAAACGGCAAACGCTAGCAACTCAGTTGTGGGTTAAAATGCAGCGCATAACTAATAGGACTCTATCTCCCTTAAATACATTTTTTTGTTCGTGTACACACTAAAGGAAACTCTCAAACAGACGTAAATGACATTTCAGTTATTCCCCAATGAACAACTTATAGAAAGGTCAGAGAAAAGAACAAATGAAACAAAAAGGATTAACTAATTTCATAAATAAAAACACAACAAAAAGCTTTGAAAAAAAATAGAAATTAAATTTATATAGTTTTAAAAAAAACTTTTAGTAGCCCATTAAAGCGTATTACCGTGCACTTAGCTTTTATATTTAATTATATTTTAACATGAAACCTAACTGACTTACAGAATAAGAAATTTAAGCCTTTTCATTTGTTACTTGATAAGCATTTAAGAAAAAAAACTAAATAAAAAATGTTTGTCCGTTTTCATTACAAATAGAAAGTTCATTACTTCCCAAGTTTCATTAATTTGACCCCTCCAGGGTTGCCAAGTTGAAAATGGTGAAATAGCGGCC
Source organism: Meiosimyza decipiens (assembly GCA_963680825.1). Taxonomy (NCBI): domain Eukaryota; kingdom Metazoa; phylum Arthropoda; class Insecta; order Diptera; family Lauxaniidae; genus Meiosimyza; species Meiosimyza decipiens. The sequence goes on from OY804260.1 coordinate 24,870,424, forward strand.
TTCCAAAAACAAAAAAAAAAAATTTTAAATTCAAAAACTTTGTTGAAACAAATGTATGCTCTTTTTCGACAAATACTAATTTTACTTTTAATTAACGGCCTCCTGCGCGGCCTACGTCTTTGGTATGTAATTAACGACCTGGCTGCGTCAAAAGCGGCCAATTGGCAACCCTGTTTCTAAGTTTAAAAAAAAATATGTTTCAGCCCAGTCTAACGTGCCACCAAACGCTTTACATTGATATTTTCTTAAGTTTTTTATGTTAGTATGCTACTAAAATGAATTGTATAAATAATTTTGTTTGTCATATCATCGGCTTTTATGAAAATTCGAATGTACAGTGAAAAAATAGTTTGATGTGGAAGACTCGCGAAAGGAATCTATTTTTCAGTGTATTTTTTTTTTTTTTTTTTAAGAGTTCATGACAGAGTAAATGAAATCCTAAGCTCGTGCGTTAGAGCGGCTGTCTAAATTATAATGTATGACCGACCGGGGTTCAAATCCAAGTACAAATTAAGCAAAACTGGTCGAATGAGGCTTTGTATAATGTACATTGTTATATATGTATGTGTTGTATCCTAATATACATGCATGTGACGATAGCTGAAACATTTGTTATCAATTATCAAGTTAAATTTATCCATTTGAATTATCATTTTTGTTTAAGAAAAATCATTGACCAATTTGTACTTCTCCCAGAAAATTTGCCATTGCTATTCGATGAATTAATCTTTAACTGTAGTAAATCCCAATCATTCGATCAAAAACACAATAAAATTTTATAAGAAATTGAAGTGGGCTTGGAGCAAATTATTTTTCACATAATTCAGAACCCCTGAAGTTCCCAAGAGATTTTTTATGCACATGTTTGGTAAGAAAAAGCCTTAGATTTTTCTTAGGATGGGCTTAGTGCCAATTTTTTTAAGAAAATCATCATAAATTGCCGAAGAAGTGTCAAATATACATGGAATATATATGAACTCCATCCCTAATAGGCTCCAAATATTTACCCAAACTTTTTGAACACTATACGAAAAATGGAAGTTGATTTTTGAAATGATGAAATGCATTCTAGACCACTGTTGGCATTTTCGTTAGATTTGTACTTTCGGTACATTTGTACTTTTTTCGATACATTTGCGTCCTGAAAAATCGTCGTCAGTACATTCGATAAGTTTTCAGTACATTTTGGGTACACTTGGGCAATTATAATAATTACCTTTTGTTTTTGAAAATAAAATAATTCGAGATAGTAGATCGCAATGTGTAGGTGAACATTTTGTAATTTACTGTAAAATGTTTCTCATTTGCAAGGGTTTTCGATATGCCAAAAGTGAGGGCTTTTTTATGTCATTTTCATAAAAATTTTCTTAATTTTAGTTAAATTGGATATTCAAAAAAAAACAACAAAAAAGAACATTCGGCCTATAAATGGTACATTTCTGGTCTTGATTCAATACATTTTCACAAAAACTGAAATGTCATCACTGTACCCATTTATCGAAAAAATGAATAAAATTTTGCCTTAGCGTTGAAAAAATGTTCTACTTGCAATGTTTCTGAGAATATTATTTAATAAAATTAAGGCTATGAAAAATCTTTAAAAATTTTATTGAGGCCGATTTCTTACCTCACCAATACCCTTTCTTTCTTGGAAGCTGATAGTTTCCAAAAAATTGACAAATTGCTCTTGACACTAATGAACTGTTTTAATGGCATGCCAAAAAGACAAACAATTTTAAGTTTCAACTGTCTAAACAGCTTAAGCATTTTCCAGCTGTCAACAAGTGCTAAACAAAAAGAAAAAAAAACAACGAATGTCATATGACATAAATCAACACCGCATGCACAATGCAACGCTATGCTAAAGCCAACACTACAAACAAATATTTCTCTTCTTTCTTCAATACATCGGCAGATGTGTAGATGTTGACATAGCGGCACTGCATGCAGCACTCACTCAAAGTGCAATTAGCGCTCTTGTAAAGCGATAAAAGAGCGCAAATATTTGCATATTAACAAATAAACAAAAGTGATAAATACTTGCAAATATACAAATTTAACGAAAGGTAATAAAAATGTTTAAAAATGAGAAAAACATCATTTTGACTCACCTCATCCTTGCAGTCTACGTGCACTTTTCCACTGTCAAGCACACGCCGCAGTGTAATGTCATCACCACGTAATGCTGCTAAATGCAGCAGCACATCCGAAGGGGTTTCTTTCTGTAAGCAAAAATAGATTTACTAAAATTAACTTTTGAAATGAACAATATGTAGTGATATTTTAAAAAATTTTGAAAACTCTGCAGATTGCAGGCTGTAAAACTAAAATTGGCAGATTTACGTTGTGACTAACCAGCAGCGGTTTGAGGAAAACTATTTTTATGCCAAGGGGCGCGTTAGTTGCAATGTTGTAGTTTTTTGCAGCTAGAATAAAATGTTGTCTTATATTTTTTTGTTTTAATTTTTTATTGCTCTGATAGTCATATGCAATACGTCCTGAGCAAGCTATGTTGCAGAACTAATTTTTATATAATTTAAGTTTTTGTGTATATATGATCGATACAATTTGATTATGCTCCTTCTTTTCCCACATATAGCGCTTTTTAACTTAAAGCCTAATGCTTAATATATAATCAACTATGCATCATCCTCTTCTAGTACGAGTATGGTCCCTTGCGACTTCGTTTAGGATACTTAAGAAATTTCAACCACATCATAGAAATAGCAAAAATTACGTAGTTCTGGCATGAATTTTGAATGACATTTGATAGCTTAAGCTTTCTTTTTCAACCTACAAATACCCATCATTTTGTTTTCTTACATGTGATACATTTGTTGTAAGTTTTTTAACAAAATAAAAACAATAATTTTCCCCCACATCAATTAGACTGAAAGACTTTTGAAAGAACAGGTGACAGAAAGCGTTTGCTCAACATTTAAGTGTTTCATTCATGCTTTAAACTTACAGACAACAACTGCTTACATGTTGCTACCGGCAGCAGCTGACATTTCAAAAAAAACTCGCGCAATAAGTAATCGTACTTGAAAGTAAAATTTTCCAACACTTTAAATGTAAACTTTTTTGCTTGCAACGACGAACCTCTTGGCATTAAAATCTTTTTTTTTTCATATAAATGTTAATATTTTTATTACTTAAGGGTTTTATTTTAAAATTGTTTCTTATTAAAGTAGGTTTTTTCCTACAATTCATTTTTATGCTCAAAATTATCTTATGGTAAATTTATGCATCTTCTCAAGTGTTGGTAGCATGAGAAAAAGTCGCTTATCCGTATGTTAATCAGTTTTTTAGGCATATTAAGAAACAACATGCTAAGGTAAGCAATGTAGAAAGCATTAGCACTTTTTTTAAATTAATGGTATTAAATGTATTTTCTCGTGAAAGATTTGCGTTTAATATTACTACTTAATAATGTGTGCTCATACCTATAAGTGATAGACTGATTTTGCAAACCCTAACTTTTAAATATCTAACGAAAGTAACAAGCTCTCGTAAGGCAACTCATGTGTAATAATATACTATATATATGATGTTATATATGATTTTTATTTCATTTCGATCGCAAGCTTATTTTTTATTAAATAATCACTTTATTATCACTTATTACAGAAATGCAATCACTAAGGTTTAAGATTAAAATTTTAGCAAAACTTTCTACATCGAGTGCTTAAGCGGAACACGTGACAACCACAGCAACAACAACTGCAATAAAAATTGCATGCTGCATGTGGTGCTATTGTTGTTGGTTGTCTTCATTGTTTTTGTTGGATTCTTTTTTATTTTATTTACATTTATCTTGTGTGCTTTTAACCCACTCAACAGTCGTAAGTAAAATCCCTCCAGGCTGTATGTGAGCACATTAATTCATCACTATGAGCGAATTGCATCTGCTGGTGCTGCTGTTGTCATTAATGTTACTTCAGCGTATGCTGCTGGTGTTGTTGCTGCTACTTTTGTTATTGTTGCTATATGATGCTTTCGTTGACACTTTTATGCATTGCTTGGTTTATATCCTACTTCCTTTTATTATTTCAATTCATTTTCTGATGTGTTTAAAAAACGTCATCAGCATTTTATTTAGTTTTGTTTTCATGTCATCATTATCAACAGTGGATGTAAAAACGTTGTTGTGAAGTAACAGCATTGATTAAAGTGACTAGGTAGCTTAGTTTATGTGCTGTATAAATTTATAAGCTTACGAGCTGTGTGGTATGAACGCACCTTGCAAATGAATATTTATTGGTTTTTTTTATAATTTTGTTATGAAATCCCAAAATTTTGACAACAGATGCGGAAAAATGGTATGTGTTGGCTGGAAAAAATTCCTATTAATCACTGATTTCATAGGAGGCCACCGTTCTTGTTAGAAATTGCTATTCAAACTCAATTCATAATTGTTTTGCATAGATTGAATAGAATTTTCAATGTTACATTGAAAGACTGCAAAATATTTCGAAAACGATAATCCGAAGTGCATTTAGCAGGCACAAAAAGAAAACAATTTTTGAGAAAATGTCATGATTTTCATCAAAGAAGAAGGAGATATTTAATAGAAAGGACATTTCAAGTGGTTTGGCACAGTCCCTTGCGAAAATCAGTGGCAGCACTGGAAATCGGTATAAAATTGTAAGTATGTATGCATGCAATGAAGTTGTCTCTCAAATGTATCTGATTTGTAAAAATTTATTTTATTTATCGCCTAATAATGAAAAAGAATATCGTTCAATTAACCTCCTCTTCTTGCTAGTTGGGCTGTTAATTTTTTATCAAAATTTTGAATAAATTTTTTGCATAATGATGGTTCAATTAGAGATATTTGCTCGATGATATTGTCTTTGAGGTGTTGAGGAGTTTGAGGACTATCCGCATAAGCTTTACTCTCCAAGGAATCCCACAAGTAGATATCCAATGGTATTAAATCGCATGATCTTGATGGAAAATTCACGTCTGTTTTTGAGAAATTATTCGATTATAAAATTTCGCTTTCAAAAGATTGACGAATTCCGTTGCTGTGTGGCATGTTGTAACTCCCTGTTGAAATCACACATTGTACACATCAATATCTTCCAGTTGATTCCAGAAAAAACTCCGAATCATCTCTCGATATTGAACTCCATTTACAGTAATTGCTTTGCCATTTTGATTTTTGAAAAAATATGAACCAATTACGCCAACTCGCTATATATACAGTAGCCAATTTAAAAATTAGCTTCTTCGGTAAAGATAGTATCCTTGAAAAAATTCTCACTTTCTTATTGTTATTCTATAGCTTATATTTAAATAAAGCTTTAATAATCAAAACACGTTCTTCACTCATATAATGATCCACTTTAAGTAACCGGAATGTATTTGCTTTATACTTAAAAACCATTAAAAAGATACCTGAAAACGCCCTTTCCAATTTTTGACGGTTCAAATACAAACAAATAAGCACAGCTATAAATTGGTTATTCGAATCGTCATGAAGACCCTTACTATAATTTTCGATGCGTTCTTTTGATAACTTTGGATTTTTATCGATATCCGAACAATTTTTTTTTCTGCGCGCATAAGTAAATCTCTGTTTTGGGCTTCTACAATTTGTTTAAAAATGAAATAAAATGTTTGTAATGAGATTCAAGTTGACACTCTTGTTTAAAAGTGAAAGATTGCACTATTTTTGGACGTAATTATTTTAGATATAACATATGTGTAAAAAGATTATTTCATTTGTTTGATTTTAAAAACAACTTCAGTATCATTGATGTGCAACATCATTTTTTATGTAATTTTTTTTTTTTGGCCACATTTTATTTTTGTTCATCTCGCAATTAATTTGAAACCTACTTTTTTGTTATCAACTCGTACTTTAATGCGTTTTTTTTTCTTTCTACATTGGTTTCCTGTTCTAAATTGTACTCCACACAACAAATAAATGAAGTCACTCTTTTGTGGCAGAGAGGAAATGCAATTTTCAAGCTTTAACATGTGCATCAAGCACATTAAGCGAGCATTGTTGTTGCTGCGTCTTCACAATAAACTTTTCAGCCAACACTTAATTAGGGCAACAGAAAAAGTCAGCCATGAGCGCTAGCGGCAGAAATCATAATTAGGGTCGGCAATTTGTATTTATTGCAGCTTTTTTTATAGGCCTAACCTAATGAGTTTTTTATTGATGAAAGCAGTTTCATGAGTTTTCTTTTTAATATATTTTACTGCTTCATTTTTCTTTTATGTTTATGTGTTTATTGTATATGTATGTATGTACCTATTTTCCAAAGTTTATATTACATAATGGAGCTATGATAAATCATTTGTTTCAATTTTTTTCATCACAGCACATCAATCATTATCGATTTATTGATTGATTGAGCTATTGATAAGGTTTATTGTGGTTATGTAATTTAATATTATCATTTTACACTTTTAGCGTTTAATATAACGCTCTGCAGTTGTTATCGCAGATAATCATTTTTAGCTACATGTGCGTTTAAGCATCTAAGTACTATCGCTTTTATCAGCAACAAATGCGTGTAATGAATTTTTGGGCCAATAAAAAATGTACCTTGAAATATTTAGGTGAAATGATATGATATGGTGAAATATTAAAACTATGTTGATTTACATTCATGGTGATCGAACATAAATTTAAGGAAATACTCAGTTTTTTTCTAATCGAATATATGTTGTGTTTTATGAACTAAAATGGACTGAATTTTTGGCAACAATCTATTCTTTTGAAAAAATGTTTTCTTTGACTTTTGCACATTCCGGGCAATATCTCGGATGGATGTTGGCTTTTCGGTAGAAAGGATTCTTTGCGAAAGACTACAAAAAAGTTTTCATGGCGTTAAATTGTATGAGATAACCGTTGACATTTAAATACAAAATTATGATCAAAGCTTGCTCTAATTGACACTTTAAAGGAATGTGATTTCCGACAGCTGTATGACTTACAGGGTTGTCAACTAAATAAACTCAAAATGGATCACCCAGCATTTTAATAAGGATCATAAATAAAACAAAACTGCAAAAAATGAATACTAGTTCAGCTGGGGAAAATATTTGTATTTTGACGTGCTGAAATTTTAATTAGCTATTACGCTCAGAAAGTTGAAAGCCATGCAAAAAGTTTAAGAATCGATAAATAAAAATTCAAACCTCAATAAAATTAAGTAAATAAGTTATTTCGTTCGACCTAAAATAGGTTATTCTCCATCAAAAAAATTCATATACATATAATGTTTCCTTATTTAATAAACATAAATTATTTTTATTTTTCTTGATCTAGTAAAATAAAATTAATAATGACATGCTAATAAACAAAAGTTGATTTTCTTACCCATAAAATTTTTAAATTATAAAAATAGATATAACTTACCTTTAATGACATCCTTTTGTAAAGTGGAATACTCAACACTTTATAGCAGCTGTGAAAAGAAAAGAGAAACATTATTTGCATAAACTAATTATATTTGTTTTAAAATTTTAAACCCTGCACAGAACTGTAAACCTTTACAGACATTATGACAGAGGACTGATATCTGATTGGTGATATTTGAAGTAAAAGTAACACTGAAAACAATTGACACTTGTTGTGGCTTTATGAGAAAAAGGTGAAAGAAAACTTGTAACAATTGAAAAGTCAACAACAACTGGAAACAAAAAACAAAACAATAACACTAACACTAACAACAATTGTTGCAACCTCTCAAATGCATTTTACTGCCGCAAGAACGAAAGCAAAAACTACAACAGGTTTTAATGGATAAATTGATGTGAATGCACGAGCGTATTCGAAAGATACGCCGCCACCGCTGCACAAAATTAGAGCACGAAAAAGCGATCTAATTCTGAATTAAAGTTTTAACTTTTAAAGTTGATTCTCACAAACTTTCAGAAAAACGGCTTACTGTCCGTCTGAGCATCGTGAAAAGAGCAATAATTGTTGTTTCGTTGGCAAGCAAAAGAATAAGAACTTATACAGAATTTATTTAAGGGCTGGAAAAAAATTAAATACCCTGAACTGCATTAACGGCATTTATGGGACATTTTTTCCGGTTTTGTGTAAATGGCCGGTTGTAGTTGCTGCACTGAATGCCGTATTTCTTTATAATTATTAACCGTATTTTTGTAGTTCCCTGAATACATTGCTCTGAAATTTGGCTTGTGTGCCACATGCGACAGTACTGGCCTTATGCTTTCAAATCAATTTTATTTGGTTTAGATTGAGCTTTTCTTAACTATGGTACAAACGTTGGAATTTTTACATTTACAAAATCGGATAAAGACCAACAGCCCTTTAAACTTCTTGAATGCCTAAAGTTTTTGCTATATCCTTGCCGAAATATGATAGTGATATATTTTTTGACACAAAATCTGAACATGTTTTTAAAATTGCCCTTGTTATCGAAATATTTTAGCATAAACCTAGTTGAAACCATTTTTTTTTTTTTTTTGTTCATATTCACAAAATTTTTCCCTCACGTTATATAAAGTCCAACTTTTGATTCAAAGAAGTATGGGCGGTATATGCAAAGTTTCGCTTTGTTTAAGGTTTGCATAACTCTTTTGTCTTCTATCCAAATTTATTGAAAAAAACTAAAAACTTAGATACTTAAAAAATTACAAGTAGGGTCCGCCGAAAATTCAATAATCTATACCACATAAAATTTCTATTAAAATTATATCTCTTCCAACGCGGTATGTGCTGACTGGTTTGACTAAGCCTAACCACATTGAACTGATCAACATTTACTTTTATAGCTTTCTTTTTAGCGTTTTGAAGATTATGCTTGTATGGAAGGTGACACGGCCTACTCTCTAAATTCGCCAAAATTTTTGTCTGACACCAGAACAAACTATTTCTTGCATTTGCGTGAAATTTGTTTTCGTTACTTTGAATATCTCTTTCTGTATAGCATTCTGAAGTTTTCGCTTGCATGGGAAATGCCACGCTACACGTCGAAAGATTTTTTCTAGAGATCGTCTAAGTTTATCCTAGTATTTGCGAGAAATTCGGTTGATCTACACCAAATAACTCTCCCAAGATAGCGTTTTAAATATTTTATTTGTATGAGCGGTAGGCCAAAAAGCTTGTTTGAGGGTGTGGACCGAGTCCCAGTATGACAAATTCTGTACTCGTCCTTTTCGTTTTTCCGCTTTTCCTAACGGACAAGAAGATTTTCCGTGTGTGAACGGGTTCCATGTTCTCTTGTCAGAACCCATGCAAAAATTGTGTAGCGCTTTTCCTAACCTTATAAGGCGTTACAAGCGGAAGGACAAAGTGAATGTACACTGTATGTAGGGTTAAAGAACTAGAGTTGAAAAAATCAAGATTTTCCACGCCACACAAATTATAGATACAAAAGTATCTTATTTTATTTATCAAATGTATCTTTCTGCATGTTTTTGCTATCAACTATGCAACAGTTTAATTCGTATCGCTCTATTTGTTGTTGATGTTGTTGTTAACCACCGCATGAACTGCGCGTTTGACTTGGTGACTGCAATTCTAACTGTTTGTTTGTTGTTTGCCATCTCACAGATACAAATTGCAGTATGCTGCTGTTGCCACTGTTTTTATTCTCATGTGGCTTTTAAGACTTTTAGTTTTTTTTTTTTTTTTCTAAATTAATTACTCGCATGCACGCAGCGTTCGGCACAATTTATGATCGATTTGAACTTCAGTTTGTTTACGTCAAGTGTGCATGCAATGTGAGATACATTTTTAGCTGTCAGATACAAGTGCTACTGTCAGTTGTTTGATTTTTTTCCAACAAACGCCAGATTGCTCTCTTGGTTTCTGTTTAGTTTTATTCAAATTTTATGTATTTTAGATTTTTATTTAATTTTTTATTAGAAACAATGGGAGGTGGGCGTGTCTGATAGTTTTTTTGACGAAGCTTGTTTGTATGCTAGTGTAACCCTGTGTAGTATTATGAGAGCAAATATGCGTTGAGTTTCAAGCTGATGGATCTTAGCTTCAGTAACTAATATTAACATAAGTAATTAAAAACTATTCCAAAACAGCGCTGACCCTTTCCTAACTGATTCGGCAACTATACAATATAGGTAAAAAAGGCTACTATATGGAGGAACTTGAGTAATATTTTACTGGTTACATAGTTTGCTTCGAAGACAACATAGTTTATATATTTACAAAATAAAAAAAAATTCCGTTTCACTTTATTTAAATGCACAGTTTATCTGTAGTTCTGACCTTCATCAAATGAATATATATGTATCTACATACATAAATCATATAAAAAATCTTGACGCAATATTTTCTCTAGATTTTTTTTAGATTGTTTTTTTTTTTCATTTCGTAATTTAATAAATTCAACCTTTCACACAGTTGCTTACAACATATCATGCAGCAACTGTTTTGAATTTGATTTCTTAATGATTTAATTAATTTTGCTAAATTTAAATGAATTTCTTTTTTTCCTTGTGTTGTGCGTTCTTGAATCTTAATTAAAACTATGCGTTCGTATCAAGGCTTGTTCTAGTTATTAGTTTTTCCAAATTTTTGGAACTGCGCCATATGCTTAGCTTCCATCTTATATTACTTAGTAAGAGTTCACTCTGAATGCTTGGCTGCAAAACTATTTTCGAAAAATCCGATTATTGCTAAGTTTCCATATAGACCGCACAATACTTTCTAGAACCAATTTCTAAAGTATTGAGTATCATAGCAGCTGATTATGAGCCATAAAACTCCTAGTATTATCTTGAAGGCTAAAAAAGTCGTTTAAGAGCGTGAACACCTCTCATAACTTATAACGCAATCGATATGAAATTTGATATGGCCGATAAGCTTGTTATAAGTTCTCTTATATAGTAAGTATGAGCGTGGCACCTCCCATACAAGAAGAAAATGTTTAATGTTATATATAATGTACTATGGGAGTAAACTTAATAAGATTTGGTGTGGAGATGTCGATTACCATAAACTTTGAATTTAAATGTATTTCGACAGGATTGCATCAGTGGCACCTCCTATATATATAAGAAAAATCTATTGCAAAGGCGTCTAAAATAGCCTCAGTGGGTGCGGCACCTCCGATCTAGTGAACTATGCGAGCAATCATATGAAAGAATGTAAGAATGCGGTTTATAGAAAGCTATTTCTATACCGACATCGGGCTGGATTGTGCCAGTGAGTGTGTCACCGACCTAAATTTTAAGTCCAACTACGGTATATTTCGTAAATTATTCAAGCTTTTATGATAAAATTTGGTAAGCGGATGCCAATTATGAATATAATTTATTGCAGCAAATGTAGACCATTGGTTTTTGAGTTTTCCAACCTCTTTCAACTTTATTGAATAGTTTCCACATTTGATAGACTTTTTCAGCCCTTTTCAACTGTATCAACCTCTTTCAGCTTTTTTCTATATTTTCCATAATTTTTTCGTCTTTTTCAAACTCTTTAAATTTTTTTTTTCTCTTTCAGCATCTTATAACTTTTTACAAGCTTTTCAACCTCTTTCAACATTTTCTATATATATCGTTTTTTTCAGCTCTTCTCGACATATTTCAACCTCTTTCAAGTTTTTCAATATATTCCAAATTTTTTCGACCTTTGCAATATTTTTCAATATTTTTTCGAATTGCAACTTTGTTCAATATTTTCCATATTTTTGATATTTTCAATCTCTTTCAACTTGTGTGAAGTTTAAGAGGAAGAAGACTAAAATTACAAGCGGAGCTCTTTTTGGGAAGATATATATGGTAATTCCTTATATGCCTCTGACTAGAGCCCTTAAAAACTGGAAGAGAAAACAGTAGAACTCGCACCGAGCTAACAAAATAGAACTAACGCATGTGACACTTCATCTCACTGTGTGCAAAAATGGGTCCTAAATGTTTGAGAGACATCAACTGATATCAACTTAGGGTAATGTGAGGTCGCTTAACCCAAATATGTCCCATAACGATTATGTAGTGAAACTATCTTTCTGAGAATGTTTCTCCGACAGCTACAACAGTATCTGCCCTTCTATCTAACTTTATGAAAAACATATAATCAAAATTTATGCACCTAAAGATATAATGATCAAACATTTGCAACTATCGCGAGAAAAACACTTAAGTCGTCATGTAACAACTGATAAAAATAGAAATGACAGCCCTTTCAATTATTAAAATTTTTAATGGCTAATTGCGTTCGAAGTCTATTGTTAAATATTTTATTGTTAATTGAAATTCAAAATAATTGACAAGCGAGCATACGATCACGTTCACTTTCGGTATTACTTATATACATTAAATGCTCATTAAAATCTTTAGCTGTGAGTATTGTCAATTAAGAAAAACGTAAATCATTTTTATAAAATAAACTATTTTCTACTAAAGAAGCAAACAATTGAATGTCTTTTTATTCAAATGCGGAACTTTCAGCAGATTTCACTTTTGTTTACATTTTTTTACTTATTGGTACATGCAGCTAAAAATACACTTTTAAGATAGAATATCTATGAGATATGAGTGTTAGATGATCTCATTAAGCAAATAAATTAAATGTTTGTTTTATGCAAATTTCAGTAGTTACACATTTAGTGAATGAAATGAGGATTGAATTGACATTTTTACCTTTTTGAAATTTTTATTCATCAATTTTAAATAAATTTTCTATTAAATAGTAGCGTCTTCAGAAGACAGTAAACAATCAAGAAGCACCACTTTATAATGTTTACATTTGTTCTTTTATTTTTAGTTTTTTTTTTTTTCTTTCACCGCTACGATCACTCACGACGCTTTTCTTATGGCAAAACGAACATCAATACCCCCGATCGCTACAAAGTCTAAAATAAATCTGAATGTTGAGTCAACGCAAAGAGCATTCGAAGCAATTGCGCCGAACGATTGAAAGAGTTGAGTGTTGTTGTTGCTATAGGCACGAGCAGCGAACGAATTGAAACGAAAATTGCAGTGAAATGTTCGATTGCTGCTGCTGCTGCTGCTGAGCGTCTGTTAAGTCGCTGTTAATTGGCTGTTCTTAAGTTAACATTTGTATTCATTCTATTTGTTTTGAGCAGACAATCATTTTATTGTTATTGGTTTTTCTTCACTTATTTTAGCCGTTGCTATTTGACCAAAATATTTTGTGTTGCTCCTCTTCGTTTCTGGTAAACAATTTAAGAGGAATGTTGCAATTAGCCGCTTTTTTCTTCAGAATTTTTCTTAATGGCTCGATTTGTTGTCATATCTATACAGAACATAGTAATTTTGAAATGCGCGGCTTTCGCTTAAGCTGCAGGGTGTTGCAGTAGTTTGAGTCAACGAAAATGTAATAAGTTAGGTGATCATCTTTTTTTTAAGCATTTATCTTAAGAGATGCTTCCCTTCTCTACACCTTTTCCAAAAAATGATTTTAGCTGTAAATATTTTCATCAACTTTAATAAAATTGAAACAAAGATTAAAATTAACTTAAAAAGCTATCAACATATGTGCCAAAATCTATCTAGGGGTTTTTGCGTTATGATGATTTTTTTTTGAAACTCAACGACTTTTTTTTTTAATCATTATTTTTTGAAAAACTTTAGATGTAAATGAACGAATATTAGAACCAAATCAGCGTTATTTTGAGCTGTCAAATCATGGTCCCTCATGAGCTAAAATTTTTTGGAATATTATTCAGTTTTAATTTTTAATTTATTTTTACGTAGTCCAGACAGTTTCCTTACATATAATAAGAATAATATACTTTTGAATAGTCAGTTTTGTTTTAAATTTGTTTGTTAATTTTAAATAGTAGCACACCTTAACATACAAGCCAATACTGGAGTTTAATGGAGCATAATAAAACAAGCTAGCAACTAAATCAAGCATTATGATTTTTAGTGATATGTATTACTATCTTATAACAACCAATGCATTTAGTTTAAGTGCATTAGTCCGATCAATATCGCTTTATTTCCATAATATCGACGCAATCAATGCGGAAATATTTAGTGCAAAAAGTTTTATTTTATCATATGATTTCATGAGTTTTCAATATCGTTACCACTCAAAAATTTATATCAGAGTGCGTGATGAAAAATAGATTTATTAACATTGAAATCAATTCACGCTAACTAGCATAACTACTTTGAAACAAAAATTTTTAAAATTTGGATTTGAATTTTTCTGAATACACAAAAATCAAACTATTAAATTTATTACAGGCCATAAGCAAATAGTTTAAAACACTAAATTGCAGCTATCATTTAAGTAACGTTATCAAATTTGCGTGCACCCTGTTCTATTATCATCAAAGATCGTTCTTGGTCATTACAACTAGCAATAACAGCAAAAACAAACCGGCCAACAAGATCAGTTGTTGCAATCGCCGCTTACTCCAACCACTATGCAATATGATACGATCGCTCCAATCGACATGAACGACATGTTTTGTTCTATTTTCCAAACAAGTCTGGCATAACCAGACAAGAAGAACAACCCACCAAAGCATCAGCAGCATTGTGAGCTTTCCATCAACAGCAACTATTGAGATCACTGCTTCACAACTTATTGTTGTTGACCAGCTGTTTCACGTTTTTTTCTTTTGTCGTTCTCATTGTTCTACTTTTTTTTTCTTATAGAATTAATAAATTGTTGTATGTCATTTTTTGTTCGAGCTCAAACTTTGGTATTTTTTATCCTGCCATAGCTGATCGCATACTTATCATTGTTTTTATAAATATTCTTCAAACCGTGAAATCTGATCATTGCAATGCATTTTTCCCATTTCTGTCTATGCAATTGCATTGTATTACACTGCGTTATTTTTTGAAAGACTCATCATTTCTAGAAATCGTAGCTCTTTTCGATCTTATGTTGCATTCTTATAAACTTAGCAACGTGATGCGCAGCATAAGTCTTAAAAATATCAAGTCATTTAAGGTAATGAAGTTGATCTTCTATGGCCCTTTAATGATTTCTGATGTGTTAAGCATTTGTGAAAATTAAATTGTTCATGGGAATTTTAAGCTTAGCATTGTGGCAGTCTTAGAAGTTCTAGTGTGGGGGATCTTTGAGGAAATAAGAGTGGCTATGATGATAGATATGATCCATTTTCAAGAAAAATATGTCAAAAATAATATGTACATAGAACTAATAAGACGTCAAGGCATCAGCTAACTGCTATCAAGTTCAGAAATGATATGATCGCTGAAAGATTGGATGAACTTAAACTTCGCTCAAGAAATAGTTTCTACGCAATTCTCGGTCAAAATTAAGGTGGAGCTTAAAATTTCGTGTGGAAAATATTTTATAGATAACAGTCTATAGAAAATTATGCACAAATATCAAATGCTGTCAAAGTGCTGAAAGCAAAACATAAAAAAACCTTTGATAATTTCTAAGTATCATCAGCATTTTGAAGTTCACTGAATTCACTTGCTATTCACTGATTTTCAATGCATTATACATATTATGAACACGCGATGCCAACTTATCAAAACAAATTAATAATTAAACCTAAATGTAGGCAACACATTTCCTCATTTAAAGTGTAGGAAACACCATATACCAAGCCTAAAGGCATAAAATGCTAGGCATGTAAGCCGATTGTATGCGTATGTTTGTACTTGTATTTTTGATGTTTCATTACTTTTTATTGCCTCTCATGGCTTTTATCCACATTTCTAAGTTTTTCTTTTAATAGCAGCATAGCAAATTGCGATGCATAAGTAAATCAATAACATTTTTGGTTGAAACTTTGAGGTTTATATATATTTTCTGTAAAACTGTTTAGGTTTACTTTGGATTTAAATTTTTTGGTTTGCATTTTGGTGTTTTTTAATCATTTATTATTCAAGTTTAAAAAAAGTGCATACTTTTAGTTGCTTATTTTACTGTTGGTAATATTTCACGATTCACTTGATATCAATAACTTTTATTTAATTAAACAACATTTTAGTTTACTTTACTTAAGGTTTTCACACACTTATTACTATGACAAAATTTTGACTGAATTTATGTAGCATCAGTAAGCTGTCAAAAAAATTTATCATATTCTCTGCATGTGCCACAGTTTTACTCTCACTGCACAGACGCATTACTACACACTCATATACGATATTTTGCATGCCCTGCGCAATAGGACAAAAAATACGAAAAAGCACATTGTAAGAGACATCAATATTGGAACTGAGAGTAACTAAAAGTATGCAATACTTTTACAAAATTGTTTAATTCTCTCATAGTATAGGAAGAGCGAGATTTTAGTAACAACAAATAATTGAGTTAATTATTGAATACGAAATCAAACCAGGTTTTGTAAGCTTATCAATTGTTCCTTGTTTTTGTTTTTGTATTAACCTATTTAATTTTCTTTATTGTATATGTTAATATGTTTTAAAGTAAATTACTATCAAAGTGAACGCACTCATTATCCCTACTAATTGAACGAGTAACGAGTAGCATCCACACGCAGCCAACTTCGGCGATCACAGTGCTGCCAACCTAACCCCTTTCTTTTTTCTTTGACTCCATAGTTAAGTGTCATCAATTTTGTAATTTCTGCAAAAATGTAAGTAAATTTCATAAAAATATGCGTAATATCTCAGCAGTCTGTGCCAATTTAAGCCTAATATTTCTAAAACAAATTATAGATAAAAATGGAAAACGACGCCGGAGAATCTGTTGATTTGTACTGCCCAAGGAAGTGGTAAGTGTAGAACACGTGTTTTTCTTAGTTTTCCCGGGCGCTCCGCTGCCAGTGCACAATTTCAGTTGCATTCGGAAAGCTTTATGAAAAATTATTTTATGATATGCATAAGAAATATAACCGATTACCTTTTTAGCTCTGCTTCCAACAGAATCATTCACGCGAAGGATCACGCCTCCGTGCAATTGAGCATTGTCGATGTTGATCTTGAAACCGGCCACATGACCGATGGATCAAAAACTTATGCCATCTGCGGCGAAATCAGACGTATGGGTGAATCAGATGATTGTATCGTGCGTTTGGCCAAGAAGGACGGACTCATTACTAAGTGAGTGAAGACAAAGTGGCTCTTTTTATATATTGAAACTTAACCAATTTATTATTTTTTCTTTTCAGGAACTTCTAAAATTGTTCCCCAATAAAGTTGCCGTTTTTTAGAAAATAATGTAAAACCAAAAATTTGTTTTCACTTACAAAACTGTGGTTATGTTGGAATTTGTTTACAATAGATTGGAGTTACTTTGAGAATGTCATTTGCTTACATTTAATTTCAACAAGATCGAAAAGAGTCCAACTTAAATTTATAGTTGGAAGCAGAAAAATGTTCAAAATTTCGATGGTGAAAAATTGACATTTTAGATTAAGATTTTCTGTTTCGTCAAAATTATGATGGCAAGGTCGTTCAAATTCGCTTAAAAAATCTAAAGTAGCTATCCGAATTTATGTACCGCTGATTTTCCAATGAATCTTTATTAAAAGCTTAATAGGAACTTCACTAAACCAAAATACTGCGCGTTGGTTTCTGGATTGAATAATCATGTAAGTATTTTAAGCAAGCTAATAGAATAGCACAGAAAACCGACCTTGACGTCTGGATTGAACTAGGCAGATGTTGGACTTATTGATCAACAGACTAATCCATTTGTTAATGTTATCGTGCTCAGCAATTTGTATTGCTTTCTACTGCAAATCTGATTTTTCGATTTCACATTGAGGACAAATTTTTTTATTATTTGACTTACGTGAATTATTCGCTGAAAAAAAAATCGAAATGAGTGCTTGGAAAATTTCTCAAAGGCGTCAGATATTTTTGGTCCTATGCTTGAAAAATGTTTCAAGTTCGGCTCTAAAAGCAATAACGTCAATATCATACACATATCGTATAAGGCTAAAAAATTTAAATTGCAACACATTGATAAATAAATAAATTAGGAGATTTGAAGTTGATATGTACGATCAGAAGCTATCTGCTGATTATACCTTTAATAGGGTTTTAGCTATTTTCCCATAAACAAAGAAATTTTCATCTAAATTTGGATTATATCAATTTGAGAAAGATTGGCGTCTGCAATATCTGCTGTCAAGGAATAAAAAAAAGGATTCATTATGTTGTCGTTGCTCACTACTGCCTGCAATGTTTGCCATGTTGTGTTTATGGAGTTCGTGGAGCACGTCAAAAATTCTCGAAAATCGTCCTGAAACAGTAAAGTGTATATATATCGGCCAAAACTGTTTTATCTTCACTCTCAGATGGTGTTAGTGGCGGTGGCCGAGTTTCCTCTGACTCACTCGATATGTTTCCTAGATTTCTACAATGTATATATAGGTGGTAAGTTATATGCTAAATATACACATGCTGTTGTAATTACTTGCGGTCGGGTTTTGGGAACTGCATTTAGGAAGTTTCAGCTTTCAAAACTCTTCCATTTCTTCCTCTTGGCTGCAGCACTTCTTGATGACAACTTTTCAACCTTTTTAAGTTGGTTAAAGTTATCTCTTATATTGCACCATTTACGTTTTGCCAGATCAGCTGAAAAAGTATATAAACATGTAATATACATTATATAATTCAATCAATGAAGCAGTAATTTTCGTACGTGTGGTATTAAGCTCTTGCGATACTTCGCGCCAAACGGACTCCTGCTTATTAATTTTTTTGCCACTTAAATTATAGAATCACTCGTCTTTTTTCACCTCTTCTATCAGTCGCTCTTCGAAATCATCCTCCTAGAACCAAAATTTCACTATTTAATAATTATTATTTAAATTTTTTAAATCACCATTTTTCTGATTCAGCTGATTGTCATTTATTTGCGTTGTCTTCTTCTTTTCAAAAAAACGCACGAAAAATAGAATAAGTCCAAACGCACAGCGAGATCTTTTGTGAGTGATGCTGGCAATGCTACTCAATGAAAGCTACATTGCACATCTTGCTCTAACATATAGAGAAAATCATATTTTCTCGTTTTGTTTTGTATTTTTCAGCACACAGCCCACATTGATTGTGTTTATTACTTAACTCTTAGCTCTTATCTTATACATTTTTATTTTTATGTCATTTTTAAATTTTTCAAATACCAAATAAAAGAGGCATGCTCTGTATTTCACTTCCGAGTAAAAGTGAAACGATTTTACATACATTCACAAGCATGAAACTCACCAGTATTTCACTCAGATGTAAAATGTTGAGCATTCATGAAAAAACTATCCAATAGAACTTGAATAATAACCTTATACACGTTCTTCAGTCTGATTCCAATAGAAGTTATCGATATAGCTATAAAATGTTAATTTAAATTTTCAAATACATATATAAGCTTAAAAGATATTATCAAAGCTTTTCAGTCCCTTCGAAAAGCAAGTATGGTCCATCATTCGAGTTAGTGGGATATTTCAGGAGCTCATCTAAACTGGAACATAAGAAATAGTTCTAGTTGTTCGAGCAGTTCCGTTTGGATTGTGGTGTTGACAGCTAGGGAAGTTATTTTTACTGTTCTGACAATTGTATTAATAAATTTTGACAACTTGGATCTACCTATATAATTGTACTATGGTAGGTGTCATGAACCAATTATCATGGCTACAGCGATGACAAACGCAACCTCGTACTATGTGATTTTAACTCTTATGATGTTTTCTTATGCTAAAATTGTTATTTCGACAGCTATGGAAGTTTTTTTTTACTTTGGCTGTGTTTCATAAATAAAGTTTGATATCTTTAAATTGTCTATCCAATTGTATCAAGGGTTGTGTTTGTTGGAAGATAGCTGTCACTATGACAGCTAAGTGCAACAACAAAAACGCTAGCAAAACATAAAGATGAATCACAAAACAAATGACAGAAACGAAAAATTCGCTGGTAGAGAAAAATTTCCAATTCGTATTATTGGATTTTGTGGAAAACTTACGAAGTGAATCGAGCGCAACGCAAAAAAGTGTCCAAGGAAAAAACTGTTGTGCAAAAGAAAATTAAAAAAAAAGCAATTTATAAATGGCAAAATATTTGCAATTTGTGAAAAATAGTGATGAAGCCTTAAAGAAATGAGTTAATCAAACGACTAAGATTTACATTGTGAGTGGAAGCTAAGCAGCTGCAGGGTAGCATAGCACTGACGAAGCTAGACATTTGGTGGCGTTGGCACCAACAGCAACACAGGGCCAGTGATGTGGTTGAAAACAAAATAATTAAAAAAATAATGTTATCTATTAGAAAGTGCTGCTAAATACATAATTGCGCAAATAATAGGAATTTGTTATAAGACTAGGTGGACGAAGTGGCAACTAAGCACATTAGAAGGCCTTTCTTCGCGTTCTCAATTTGGACAGTGCAGCTTTACATTGCTGCCACGGATTTTCCTATTTAATTATTGGTGTATAACCTTAAGTGTTTGCCCCAACAAGCAGTGCCATAAGATAACGACGACTCTAAATTATTTTTTATAAATATATATTTTGTTTTTTTCTTCGCCAGTATTAAAAGGTAAATTCATTTATATATGAGTTAATTTATTTATTTTTTTAGTACCTACACAAATATTTATATAATTTTATATGCAATTTTAAGTTTATTATCTTATGCTAAATAAACATTTATTATGTCGATTCAGACTAAGATTTTTAATTATTCTGCTTCCATAGTGTTGGGCAGTATTTTGTTATTGAAAATGCTATTGAATTTTGGTCAAAATTGCCTCCTTCTATAATATTTCACCGAGATATAAGTCAACAAAGCTATGCAGGACGTAAGCTGTGTATCTAAATATGTGTGTCCAAAGTCGGCTTCGTTAGCCACAAAACTATTGAATTAAAATTTCATTGAATAGCTTTGAGCACAGATACAAGTTCACTAGTTCTACGTCAGGAGCCATTAAATAACATACATAATAAGAAAACAAATTTAAATTCTCAAAATTAAAAGTTTCTCGATTTGTTCTTCAAATTTGTTATGCATAGAAAATTACTTCTATCCACCTCAAAAATTAATGGGTCTGCTTTCCGAATTCATTCCCATATCGTTTGGATATGGGAATGAACTGGACTTTTACATTATACATAGGTATAACGATGTAAGAAGTTAAGAGTAAATTTTTTTAGGTACTTCTACATTATCGTCTATATGAGACAAAAAGTCATCACATTTTCATGTCTTCGAGTAATGAAGCTTTTTGTGTGTGCTTTATAACTCAAAAATTTAATATGCCCAAGATACATATCTTGAATATGTTGTTGTTCATTATAAGCTGACAAATTTTGAGTTTTTTATAATTTAATGTTTCGACACTTCCAGCAATAAAAAATAAAAAAAATGTAAAAAATCTTGTAAATAAATCGATGCATTTCATTTAGATATACAGCTTTAAAAATAGTAATAGATAACAAATCATCATCACATATTGTACGGCCGTTTTTTACTTTTTTGATAAAAGTATATTTTGCTTCATATTTTACTATAAAATTATTATAATGTCACACACGTTACATTTTTGTAGTTACTTTGTATCTATTACTTAAAAGTTTATGCTAAAAGTTACTCATGATTCTAATAAAGAATATCTGAAGTATTTTCAAAATTATATCAATTTATCACTCATTCCTGCAAAACTTTAGGCAATTTAAACTCAAACTCAAAATATTGAAAAAAGATCCTTTTTTGCACTTTAAAAAAATTTTCTGCATTAATTAACTACGCATTGTTATCAAATTTTTTCATAAATATCGGAAAGTACCATAGTACTTGTTGCAAGAGATGAAATTGTCTGAAAAGATATGAATGGAAATAAGTCTTAAACTGTTACACACGTTCCCCTGGAAGTGTCGGTATATAAAAAGCCCCATAACTCGAAAAGGTGGAACTGTAGATAGTGACTTTTTGTTCTATGCCGACGATATGTACCTAAAGCAGGCAATTTAATTTGTTGACCCTCTATTTTATATGAATATTTTTCTAAACGTGTAAACTTGTAACTTTATGCATTAGCGATGAATTAAAGAAGATTTTTTAACGTACTCTAAAAGTTAACTGAATATTAAATCCATAGTTATCTCTCATATCTTAATTAATTTTTAATATATGCCTGCTCTTATAGTCACATATATGCATATAGTGTTCTCCTTAAATCAAAATACGCGCAAGCATTGTAATTTATTTTTTAAACCTATACGAAAGCGTTCGTAGCTTAAGACCACAATACTGAAAAATCGTTCTATTTAAAGTTCTGCAACCCCAAAGTGTTTTCAATTTATTTAATTCAACTTCCAACCAGTTTTATGCTAAAAGAAAAGTAATTAACGAAAAACTGTATTAACTGGATTTGTGCTGTATCGAATTTTACAGTTTGCTGTCCAGTATAACAGCGACGATGACTCAATTTGTACTGCAGTGCACTCATTCCGACACCATACGGTGGTTTTGTCATATAAATTTAATTTTGTGGCATCTTTTTTTTACTAAGACAAATGATCGCAATTTTTCTTGGTTAGAACTTTAATGTTTAAAAAAGCTGTTAGCTTTTTAAAATCTTGCTACATGCTTAAGAAATGCTTTAAAGTCTTAAAAAATAAATCGAAATATTTAATTTCGAAATATTTTCAACGTTCCACTTTGAATTTCGTTACAATTATTTTACTGCTTTACTCAAAACAGCATTTTCTTGGGACCCAACAACTATTCATTATATATAATGTATTAAAAGTACCTAAAATTACCCCAATTCTTGCCTTGGTTTCATTGTGTAAGCTAAGAACTTTTAACCTTTTGCCAGCTGTGTACTCGTTTTTTAAAACATGCGCCATCGCTTGTCTTCATCATTCATGGTTTCAGTACATAGCGTACTATAACAACAACAAAAACACTGACAATAAAAATGACAAGACTCTGGGTACACTTGCACTTAAAATGCACGCAAAAAGTACTTGAATGTTGTTGAATGGAAAAGCAAAATGAAAACAAACAAAACCAGTTGAAGAACATTAACTCAAATGTGTGTCGTATGGCAATAACAAAAACAACAAAGACAAAGTGATAGCAGGGAGATAGATACTCGTAAACTTGGATACTACGGGGGCTTTTTGCATTTTTTCAGCTTTTTTGTCTTTGGTTGCTATTGTTTCTCGTAATGATTTCACGAAAATGTTGTCTATTGTGTTGCCACATATTTCCTTTCATTTTGTAAAGCGGAGCCAAAATAGAAATAAAAATTTGGAAGTAGACTTATGCATATACGTGGTTAAATTCGGCACCATTTTAACGAATGTTCATGCTTGTTGAACCTAATTTTTCGTCCACCCTTTGTTAAAAAAATAAAATGTATAGCTAATTTAAAGATAGACTAAAAAATCCAGTGCATTCGATTGTTCCTAGCTCTATTCTTATTGTCTATATATTCAAAATAGAAATTTCTATCTAAGCAAAAATGTTAATAGTTTTAATTTTTCCCCATTTCCAAAGTTGAGATTTGGTTTTTGAATATCATTTGAACCGAGTAAGGATGAACAAACATACATAGATATTTGAGGACATCAGCAATATTTTTGAAAATTTTTTGAAACCGAAAAACTTTTTGAACTGAAACAATATTTTTAATATTGAAAATTTCTTAGACTTAAAAATAATTTGTTCTTCGAATATGTTCTGAACCAAAAATGGAAAAACAAATTTTGAGGCTAGACAAACTTTGTCATTGATAATTTTTGCCTCCTTCCTGCTTGTGGGACATACTTCACTTAAATTTATTTTCTTTAATTTCTACTGAACCAAAAGTGGGCATGAACATATGATGAAAATTCTTAAGTTGTCCCGTTTTTGGCGGCTAACGTGAAATTATCGTAAATTTTGTTTTAAACATTTAACAAATCTGGGCAAGCCTATGCAATAGATTATTTACTTTTTACCTCCTTGGGAGCTACATATATTAAATCTTGTGACTGAAGTTTGCATAAATTATTTTAATAATAATAAAACAAATAGCAAATAGTAAACCAAATATGTTGGCAACATCATGACTAACGCTCTGCAATTTCACTAAAAAACCCTTTTACTGATGGCTATTATCATGATCATAAAGCAAACAATTAAAAGTCACTCAAAACACAACTTGAAATACTAAAATGTGTCATTCACTTCTTTGATTTCTATGCCAATTCATTATATGCAAGTGTATGTGCGCGTGTGTCTTTACTGTAGGAGTATGTGTGTGAGCAACAATCACATTCGTAATAAACGTTCACCGCAATATTTCATCATGCCTTTTAGTATTCTCTTAGTTTCATGTCGATTTGATGTTGCTTTCTATCATCTTTTATCTGTTCGTATTTACATAAACCTAACAATATTAGTAAAATGTGGGGTTGTTGCTGTTATTACAATTTTTGTTGTAAACTTAACCCCGCGTTTGTTTGAGGTTTAATTGAAATTGAAAATACTCTTGGATTCTGTACGACACCCCGTATCAGTGAAAAGAATTTCAACGCGCAATTGAATGTTACTCATACGACGCAGCAACAGCGGTGACAAGCCAACAGACGTGTCACAGTGTTCCTTTGATTGGCAAAATAGAATCGCGCTAATATGTATGTGATATTATGAATTTGTTAATTTTAATGTGAATTTTATTTTGGCAAGTAAGGCAAACTTAAATTAATTATGATTGTAAGCTCTTAGCTTAATTGAGTCTTAGTCAATTATTTTAATTTTTTATCTTTTAGCTATAATTGTTTTCGTTAGTATTTATTTTGAATTTTAATATCGGTTCCAAAAAGCATAACTGTAATGCTTTCATTATTGGTAATACTAATTTTTGAGACCAACAGGTTTCGATAAAAATCGTTATTTTAGATATGAGCTGTTACTTTTGAAAGTAATATGAGTACATTTTTTAAAAAAAATGAGGTTGACGGTAATTTTAGTAAGATATAGACATCTTCTCTCGATACCTATAATCACACATTCAATGGTGTACGATTTTTTATAAAGTAACCATAAGTATTTTGGCTATAAAATGATATTTTTGAATTAATTCAAATGCAAACCCTTAAATGTCTCGATAAACTCTTGTCACAAGGCAAGTTCTTTAGATATCTTTCCTATTTTTTCACACAAAGTAAAACATTTAATGACGAATATTTCTGCATAATTAACTCGAAAACATTTTGCTTTTGTGCTATTACGGTCTTGCAGCAAATGAGCGATATGTATATATAAGTTTCTGGATTATTTTATTTCCGAACAATATTGACAAAAATTTTGTGACATTTTTTTAATAAGCATAATTTTTCCTTCGTTGATTTTGAGTGATTTCTACTGAAGTAAAATATCCTAAGGTTTAAAAAAAAATCTCTAAAAGCAATATGTATCAAATTCTAAGCGGACTTGCCTTGAAAACCAATTCCAAAAATCTGAGACAGTGAAATTTCCCATTACGGACAGCCTCCATAACCGCACAGCTCCCATAGCCGCACACATTTCGGTGATATTCACTTTTCATTAACTTTTCCATACAAAATTCATTCCGATATCCGGACGTTACAATAACCGGAAGCGTACATTATTTTCTATATAATTTTCATCAGAATATCTCTTTTAAATGGACAGAGTTAAATAAGAATTGTATTAAATTTGTACAACTTCCACTTGTTGAGTAGAGTTGAACTTTTTCGTTCATTCAACGAATATTCGAGAGTCTCTCAAAGGTTGTTAACTGAAGACAACAATATTGCAGTACAATTTGAAAATTAAAGTGCCACTTCAGAGGTAAGCGAGTCTGAAAACGAAGCTGATGAAGAAATTGCTGACCCCATAACTTCATATGATGAGGCATTGAAGCAAGTTGCCCGTTGGAAGCATTTTGTCAGAGATGATTTTGTAGCATTTCATCACATCAAGTATGTAGAGATGCATTTTGAAACCCAACATCTTCAGATGAGCCAATTGAAGTTAAAACAATCTACTCCAAATAGAATTTTTCAACCAAATTTGTGACATGTGTAAAATGTCTGTAGTATGAAAATTTGTTCAACAAATTCAATAAACGGGAATTTCAAACAAAAATTTTTGTTCCTCCGCCATTAACGGACATCTCTTATAAACGGTCAAAAATACAGCGTCGATAGGTATCCGGTTGTGGGGAATTTCGCTGTATTTCATTAACAATATACTTTTCGGACGATTTTTCCTTTTTATTTGTTACTATTTTTAAAGAAGTGCCGATTTTTTAATTTTATTTAGGATAAATTATAGCGGCTTTGCCAAATTACTTAATTTTCATATCATCCACTTTATTTACCATAACTTTTTGCTTCTTGTTTTTTTATAAAATATCAGTTAATAATTTAATGTATTTATTGATTTCTTCAATTCCATTATTTCCATAGCTAAAAAAAGAACATTTCATTCCTTACATTCAATGTTTGACAACATTGGCATTTACCCCAGCAATTGTTATAACATATCTAGTTTTCTTTATCTTACTTAAGTCCGTACAAGTATACTACTTCTTTGAAGGTCACTTGAGGCCCATTTAGCTGTTCGGCTGGCTTATCTGAAAATTCGATTACAACGCTTTGTGTTAGAACTCTTTATGTGAAAAAAAAAACGACATGAATTACAAATCAACCTTCAACTGTAACAAATTGAATGGAAACACCTAAACTTATTATGACTAAATGAAAAAAAGTAAAGTTTAGTTTGTGTTCTTTTCCATTCAATTTATTCCTTTGTGTGATCAAACATTTTATGCATTAAATTGAGCATTTGACTCGAAAATGAAAGGAATACAACCTCAGTTCTCAGAAAGTAATTTCATGCGCATTTGCTTTGCTCCTAATTAACGTGGTTTGATTCGTTAATGTATGATATGTTGCAAATTTCTAATAAGAAACTACAAGCTACAATTTAAACTGCAGTTTAGCTTTGTAGCTTTTTAAAACTTAAAATTGTTTGTTGCTGAAAGATTGCTATTTTTAGATAGCGCATACCTGAGCCCGTAGTTGAACTTATCATGGGTTTTCCATGTTTGTAGACTGCATATTTTCGTTTGACCAACTTTGATTCAAAAAACAAAATCCTTCGAAAATCTTCGCAATTTATTTCTTGTTTAAAACTCTACTCAACCTGTGTCGATAAATTAAAACTAATAACTTTTTCTATATAGCTCTCAGCTATAAGAGCTCTTGCCCTATAAGACTTATGTTATATATTGTTGTCCATGTTAAAAAATACTTTTTAATTCTTCAGATTCAATTAGAAAAAAATATTAAGATTTTATTAGAAAAAAAAAATTTTCTCGTTAAGAGAGTGACAGCAACGTTCTTAAGCAGTCAGCCACCAACTAATCTGCGTTCTCCTTTGCTTTAAGATAATCTCACTCTTTTGGATTTTGAGGCACAGTCGTCGTCATTTTTGAAATATGCGCACAGTGCACTGTCATCCATAGACGAGTAGAGGATTTAAGTATATTGACGACAAGAAGTGAACACGCAGTACCATACGATCACAAAACGACCCGATCGATTCCTTGAGGTCGAAAAGTTATAGCAAACTTGTTTAAAAAAAAGAGCTTGGAACTATTAGGAAATGATCTTAAAAACTTAATAATTCATAAAACTAAGCAATTACCCTTTATTCGAAATAATCTTATGGACATAACTATATTATAAAAGCATAAAAAAAGACTACCCCATACACAAGCAACGCGTTTTTTCAAATTATTTTCCGAATTATTTATTCATGAATTTGATTTGTTTATCCGTCCACTAAAGAGGCGTCTAGTGTGAAGCCGATGGGTGTTCAAATTGTTGTGATTTCTTTACGCATTACAACAAGGGGAGGTTTACTTGATTATGGCGTGACAATTTTCAATTATAGTGCCTTTGATGTGAATAAAAATAAAATTTCGATTAGCCACTAAGAAACTGATAATTTCTTTATTCTAATTTGACGTTCAAACCTAAATGCAAACCCTTGTTTTCAAATTTACATACGGCTGTCTTGTTTTAATTTGACAGTAATTAAAAAGTATTTAACAAGTTGTTAATGTTTTAATTCAATTACTTTCAATACATGAAATGAAGCAATTAACACATAGTACGTGAATAGCACTTTGTACGTAGCTAGGTGTTTTTTTTTCATGTAAAAAGGACTGAACTGACAATTTTCATAGGCAGTTCAGTTGGCAGCTTAAACTTTATATGATTTTGCCAAAGTATAAGAATTCTTGACATTGAAAAGCTCTTAGTCGATGTTTAATTATCATGGGAAAATGATCTTAAAACTTGCAGAGCATTTTGAGCCTTTTCCCGTTGGATTATACGCGTCTTAAAGGAACTCTTATACTAAAAAAAATAATATTTTGATTTGCCTTTACACTGCAATATTTACTACCTTTAAGTTCAAAGTTATATATCAATTTTCCACATTATTAACGTTGTTTTTTATGTTCTCTTAAGTTCATTATAATGCATTTTTTTAAGCTTTTAAGGATATAGTACATATTTGAATCGAAAACACTGCACCAAACACCGCTTTATCAATGTGGCTTATTGCAAAATCTTAAATTTTAAACGGCTAAATATATAAAAGCTTTTTATGTGCTTTACAAAACAATATTTATAACTATGTTAACAAAAAAGTGCTGAATAATTTTAAATTTGTCTGTGCAAAGAAAAATCACCGCATTTAACGCAGCCACCGAATATTGAACTAAGCCTCCGAAAAAAACGCGCAACTGTGCGAAAGTCGCATTTTGCGCGCGCTAACTCTTTTATTGTAAGTAAAAATATTTAAAATTTTTGACTTGACTTGAATTTTACATTTTTTATAAAGTTATTAGTAGTATTTCCTTTACTTTACATTATAAATATTTACTTGTCTGTTTAACTTTTTTACTATTTATTTTAATAAAACCCAGGACAGTTAGTGTGCCAAACTTATGACTAAAAAGGATTATAAAGCTAGAGTTCGAAGAGTCTAAATATAATATATAAGGTTGCTTTGTCAAATCCTGGCTTTAACTCGTTCTTAAGTAAAATTTTATATGAGTGGCAACCTATGTTTGAAAAAGGATTTGACAAATCCATCTTATATATTATATTTAGACTCTTCGAGCTCTATCATTTGACACCTATTTCAAGATGTAAACTTTATTAAAAAAATTTACCCAAAAAACCGGTGGCAAGCCATGTTGGGGACATAATTCAACAATATAACACTCTGTATTCTATTCAGGCTTTTTGAGCTCTTACATTTCGTGCTGTAACCTTATACACCTTTAATTAAACAAAAAATAAAATTGGTGAAAGCTCCGGCATTTCCGTGCGTTGAGACGGGGAAACCCTTTCTTGTACATCTTGTCCTGTAACCTTATACACTCGACTTTTCTGCAGCGGGCTCTCCGCCTTGTATGAGATCCTAATTTTAAAGGAACATAACTTGTATATTTTTCAACAATTCAAATTTTATAAAGTAAAAAAGCAACACATATGGATACGTCCACTGATAGCATTAGTACTCGACACTTATTAACTTTAACTCGTCACTTTGTTAAAACTAACGAGTGTCGAGTACTAGCGCATACATAAATTACACGCCGCCGTCTTTATTTGCTTGTCATATTCGCATTCAACATATCATTAAGAGTCTCCAAATACAAATCGCTAGAAGACCCTTATAACTCAAACAAAAAACTTTCTCCAAAATAAAGTAATTTTTCCCTGAATTGGTAATAATTAATTTTTTTTTTGGGGCAAAAGTCTAAGACTTATTCTTTGCTCATTAAACAAAAATCGTCCGATTCCCGGCTATTTGAGAAATTTTTGTATTCTTACCAGGTCCCTGGCTTTGACATGAAATATCGGGCATGGCCGGGTCAATGCCGGTTACTTCGTAACCCTGTGTGGGTCCCTTTTTAAGCTCTTGTGACTTATAATTTCTAGTTTCAAATAATACGATATATTACAGTATTACATTGTCTAGATATTTTTTGATTTTTTATTGTGGTCTGTTTTTCAATGTTGCTGATGCTAATTTAAACTCAGCCTCTAGTATGATGATCGGTTTTAATCGTAGTTTAATACTGAATTTTTTGCGTTTAAACCAAGCTTAAAACATCAGACTATCTCTAAAATTTAATTTTGATTAAAGTTAACTTAGCTTAAACTACATAAGTGTAAAATCGAACTGTAAAACTGCCCTTAACTGTCTTAATATAATGATTAGAACAAAACTCGTGACTTTCTTTATGGAACGACATTTTTATACAAACTTTAAATAGATAGTTCTCTCTGTGTACACAAGTTTATATTTTTTATTAATCTCTATTTACTTATTATATTCTTCATTCAAGTATGTAGTGGTTTTCGCATGTTATTTTTTTAGCTGTTGCTGATAAGCTCTTATCTTACTTTTGGTTTGACACTGTCTCTCGTTACCAGTTTTATTCAATGAACTATTTTCATTTAACTTTGTTTCTCCTTATTCTGTTATCAGCTTTGTTCCTGTTTCGATAATGGCAGCTTCTTGACCAATCTGTAACACATATATTTTTTCCTTAACATAAACATAACGCATCATCGCGTGGGTTCTTTTATGTCCTACACAAAAAAAAAAAAAAGATTTTTTTACATAATGCTAAATTTTAAAGTCTCTTTTGTGTAAGCAATATCTATTATCATAGATATCGAATATTTTTCGTAGTTTCTTCTTTATCCAATACGGACTTGCGTCTAATTTTTTTTATTTTTTTATGTTTGAAACAAAAATAAGTTAAAGTCCCTTTTTATTTAGCTCAAGCTTCTCTAGAACATGAATAACTTTACCTCCGATTATTATAATATAAGGAAAAAATATGCTAACACCACACAGAATGACATTGCAATTTATTTGCATTTTCGGTAACTTCAAAGAATTTTTATAGTTCTTTGCCGGTTTTAAGTAGTTTGAGATAAAAAAAAAAATAAAATTTTAATTTGTTTTTTTATCGACTGTGTATTATTTAATACTATTAGTTA
The DNA here is from genome assembly GCA_963680825.1 of Meiosimyza decipiens. NCBI lineage: Eukaryota > Metazoa > Arthropoda > Insecta > Diptera > Lauxaniidae > Meiosimyza > Meiosimyza decipiens. The sequence goes on from OY804260.1 coordinate 24,901,362, forward strand.
ACTATTAATTACTTTATTGAACCATCATTAGCATAGGCCAATTTTCTTGTTAACTTATAAATCCATCAAGATCTTTTCTTAAACAAACATGACAAGACAATCGAAATGAAACTTATCAATTCTTAAACCCTGACAATAGATTATGTGACCGAATCTTTATTCAACATAAAAAACCGATAACTTTCATTTAGATTATGAAAAATCAAAGGTTTCCAAACATGGACTAAAAACATATTTTTGAAACTTAAAACTTGAATATCTACCCAACTCAGTTGTCATTTATTTTGTTATTTTTGTAGAGCTGTCTAAGCTTTTCATAAAACTTAAAAAACTCAGTCAGTAGTTTAAAGTTTAAATATGCACTCACGTAAAATTAGATTTTTTGGCATTTATTAAGAGTAAAAAATAACGTGACGATGTTTTATTAACTCAAATCGATGATTATCGCGAAATTTTAACACCTGTTATACCACTCGAGTTAAAATATCAAAAAATGATTAAAGCCTTAAAATTTGTCGTAAATAAAAAACCATGCGCCTTCTTCTTATCAAAAAAAAAGAGTTGTTCCCAAAAAGTTGATCTTATTTGATATGAAAATTTGTTCGAAAGTCTGAGTAATTTTGCATTTCAGTTCATTCCACAGAAAAATCGACCCAGTAGGTATTGTCAATATAGATGAAAAAAAGTCATTACATGGTGCTGTAAGTGGGAAACTTAATTAAAAAAAAAAAAATATTGTTTTTTTAAAAAAATTTAATGTTGTTATTAGATTTCACTTTATATTAATATAAATATCATATGTTCGTATAATTCTCAACATATTTAAGTAAAACCTTTCACAATTTAGATGCTTATGATAAAGTAAATATTAATAACATTCAATATAAGGATGCAACGATATTCAGAAATGTCAATTTATTTATGTATAGCTCTTTTGAAATATAGATTTTTGCCTATATCAATTTCTGAACAAAGCATATTCTGCAAGGCTTTCATGTCTCTAGATATACCAAGAAAATAAACTCGAAATCTAGTTAATTTAACTATGAAATGAATGTAATTTGTCGTCAAACAAAAATTTGGTAATATAAACTAATATCCGGTGATGGTAATATCATAATGAAAATATTGATTATATAATTACAAATTAAATATAATAATTGAAACTTTAATAAAGGGTGTTTTTTTTAGAGGTCTGTTTTTCGAATAGAGATAAAACTGGCATTTTATGGTCAAATCTGGCAACTCTAATGTCATTTATGTTTAGTTTGGTTTGCCATTTCATCATGAACAGGTTGACAAAAGAACAACGCTTGCAAATCGTGCAAATTTATTTCGAAAATAATGGTTCAGTTCGCGAAGTTTACCGCAAGCTCCGTCCATTTTATGGTCGACATAATCGTCCATCAGAGCAATTAATTCGGTTAACCATGGATCGTTTTCGCACTACGTTTACTCTATGTGATAATACGCATCCGCAGAGACGTCGAACAGTGCGCACCGAAGAAACAATTGCCGCTGTAGAGCAAAATGTTGAAGAGGACCCGAATGAATCGATTCGCCACCGTGCACAGCAATTGGAGCTTTGTCCATCAACTTTATGGAAGATCTTGGCTTGCGACCTTACAAGATCCAGCTTGTGCAAGAATTAAAGCCGCGAGACCATGCAATGCGTCGTGATTTTGGTGTATGGGCCGAAAATGAGATTGATCTCGATGCTGATTTTCATCGCAAAATTTTGTTCAGTGATGAGGCTCATTTTTGGTTGAATGGCTACGTCAACAAGCAAAATTGCCACATTTGGAGTGAAGAGAATCCACATGAGACCCTTGAGACGCCATTACATCCACAAAAACTGACTGTTTGGTGTGCTCTATGGGCTGGTGGAGTCATTGGGCCATACTTCTTCCGAAATAATGCTGGAGAGTCAGTTACCGTTAATGGAGACCGGTATAGAGCCATGATAACCGACTATTTTGTTCCCGAATTGGATGGCATGAATGTGGATGAGTTGTGGTTTCAACAAGACGGCGCTACATGCCACACAGCGCACGTCACAATCGATTTATTGAAGGAAACATTCGATGAGCGCATAATTTTGCGGAATGGACCTGTCAATTGGCCACCAAGATCGTGTGATTTGACACCATTGGATTATATTCTTTGGGGATATGTGAAGTCGCTCGTCTACGCCAACAAACCAGAAACGTTAGGGGACTTGGAAGCCAACATTCGTGGCGTTATTGCCGACATACGGCCCCATATGCTCGAAAAAGTGGTTCAAAATTGGACCTGTAGAATTGGCTTTATTCGAGCCAGCCGCGGCGGCCACATGCCCGAAATCATATTTAAACATTAATGGCATAAAATTATCCTTCCAATAAAGCCAAATTGATGGACATTAAAACGATTTTCTTGTGTTTTATTTCAATTCGAAGCTCTATACCTCTAAAAAAAACACCCTTTAATAAAAAACATTTGATATTCCTGCTTCAACACAAAAAATCCACTTTGCATTCATTAATCAGATAATACCATAACTATTTGTCACATTAACTCATGCCAATTTGAGCCAAATGGATAAACCGATAGCAAAAATAAACAAACAAAATATTTATATTTACTTCGCTAAATTTTGTTAATTACTTTTCCACGGCTTTGCCAAAATCATTATATGAAATAAAAAAAAAATGAATTTCCCATAATAATCTGCTCTGCATCTGCTCATAAGAGATACATAAAAAGATTTATCAATTGAAAGGCAAACATTAATGACAGCTTAATGAATGCTAATGAAAGTGTGAAAGGACGAAGCAGCACACAAGATAAATATTTATATTTTCTTTTGCAATAATATAGTAAGTAGGTGTGGTTCTTTTGAGTATTAGCATTTTAATGAATTCTTCAAATTTTAAAATGTAAAAAATGTCGCATGTGTACGTACTAGGGTTGGCAATCCTGAAACACTTTTCATAATAAGGAACTTACGGGATCGAAATTTTCAATCTTGGCTTAGGTTAGATTATATCACAATCTCATAAAAATTAAGTTTAAATTGTTATGATTGAATATGTAGCTCTTTCGGAGCTTTTATACCCCCGGACTTTATTTTAAAAATTGAAATAGGTTTACTTTTTTTTTCAAATTACATATTTCTCCCCTTGATAATATTCTTTAATACCATAGACCAAAGAAACATTTTCTATTTACTTGTGATATACACTTGAGAAATCTAAAAAAGTCACTAATCTAAAGAAAATATACATGCCAATGACACATTTTATAGATGCAATTCAAAACTCGTATCTATTAATCAAAGTATGCGTCATCAAGCAGTGTGTTTGCCGGATTGCTTGGGTAGGAAAATTCATTAAAACGCATTTGTTAAAGAAAACAATTCAGTGTCAGTTATGGTAACAAAACTTGACTAGTCGTCATATTTACCCTAATGATAATTACTCAGAGCAGAGGCATTAGGTATTTGTTGAAGTCTACAAAAAAATATTACATCATAAACTTCAATACATTTTCAGATAACATTAATATTTTATTAGTTATGCCTTCCATTTAAAAAACTTTTTTATATATACGAAGTAAGGGAACACCCCATTTTTCCATTCCAAAAAAATTTCTTTTAATGCATACAGTTTTTCCAATATAATTATGTATATATATTTTTCTACTTTTTAATAGTATACTCAGTTAAGACTTTTCATCTACAGTAGTAAGAGAGTTATCGTCTAAAATCAAATACCATTACTTTAACAGGGTGCACATAGAAGTTAAAATGCGTCGCTTTTTGTCTTTCTCGAGACAACCCAAAATATTGCTATTTATATGAAATTAATTTGAATTGCTATGTCAGTATCGAATTTTAAAATTTTTGATTAAATTGTAGATGCCATGCCCTCCGACAGGCACATAATTTTTCCAGGGATGGTTTTGAAATATCGTTTTGGTTTTGATGCAAGTTATTTTAAATACACAAAATGTAAATATACCGAAATTTGATTTTTGCTCAATTTTCAAATTCAACTTAAAATATCATTTACCCTATAGAAGAAAAAGCAGTGAACATTTTTTTTTTTCATTAGAAACTAATTCCTTATAACTTTTTTTTCGAACAAGTTTTGTCATTGAGTTCGGAGATAAAAATATTTTAAGAATTAAATGTTTTAGAGTCCAAAATTTTTTGCAAAAGCGCTTCAAAGAATCGACTACGAAAAAATTGTTAAACCGTATTAAATTGAAATATTGAAGACTATATTATGCGTGAGAACTTTTTCGTTTCTCAATGCTACGAATATGCAAAATAAATACCAACCGAACAGTCATTTTCGGTTTGGAGTCTTTTAAAACTAAATAGAATACACAAAAACAAATATCAACTGAATCAAGCATAAAATAAAAAAAAAATAAATAAAAAGAAATGTTTATACATGAACGCGCAAAATTAAAAATTCAAGAATTATTCAAGCATAAGTAAAAAAAAACTATATATAAACAAAAAATCAACATAAAACCCACAAAGACAACATGAGGCTTGAGTACAACATCTAAATCAAAGCTCAAATGCAAAACGGGTTTTTAAGCTTAAGCTGAATGTGTGCCCAAAATAAAAAAACCAAACAGGAAGGTTAAAAATACTGTGACTCAAGTGTAAGCAACCAGTGCTGGATTAACGTAGAGACTAGAGCGGGCTACAGTCCTGGGCCCTGTGCTCAAGAGGGTTCTTTCTCCAAAAACCTTTGTAAAATTGAGTGCATTTAAAAAAAAATGTGACGTGAAGAGAAAGACATACTTGTTTGGGATGGTTGATCACAATTTCAAACCCGTCGGAAAAATAAAATCTCAGTCCAAAAATTTAATTTTTAAAAAAAGATTATTAAAGATCGCTTTTCGATTAAATATTCTAAATGAATTTTGTATAAAAACTAACCACTGAATATATGAAAAATTTTAAGAAAGCGAGACCTTTTTTTTCATTATCATCTTGAGTGCATCGGGAAAAAACAGTTTCTGAGAAATTCTTAAATTTCTAGCAAAAAGGTCCTCTACGAGTCATTTGTCCAGGGCCGCCCCATATGGTCTTCATCCGCTACTCTTATCATACCGCATAATTGAAAAAATTTCAAGCATTTCCATAAGTAATTAAAACCTATTAACTTGCAAAAGGCAAAAGAGAAATTAAATATTTACAACAAAATGGCAAACAACAAAACGGAAGCCAGACTTTAAATAGCAGTAAGGTCAATTAAATTTTTTTTCTTTTCTCTAAATAAAAATTTTAATTTAACAGCCCTTTTTTGGTGCGATATTAGAATAACACATGACGCTTAAGTTACAAAAATAAGTACGTGCTTGGTGTGACAAGCAGGCTTTCAAATGAATTGCATATCTTGCCGTATATTTAATTTGCGTTTTATTAGGCAAACGTTCAGATTGTTGTTTGGCATGCAATCTTTCAGAAAAAAATTTTACTGAATTGTACAAACAATTTAAATAAGGAGTAAAGGAAACGATACTTTCCATATTTTTTTCTTGAAATCACATTTTCAACTTTGGCAGTCCACAAAAGCTATGAAACCTCAGTTTTTTTCATTACAAAATGTGTTATGGTTTAAGGTATGAAAATGGCAATATATCAATAATCCTTTTCGATTATTTTTTTTTCCACATTTGATTTTTTTTTATCAATTGCTTTTTTAACCTTTTTTACATTCTGATCGATATATGCTTGTGGTATTAAGGTCTGAGAGTTGCTATGTTTTCGTTGTTAAGACTTGACCACCTTTTGCCATATATGTACAGTGTGGCCAATAAAAACTGTCAGTAAAACAAAGCGTTACAAAAATCAAAGCCGTCAACGATATTTTATTTTATTTATTATAGAGGTTCAGCAAAATTTCTAAATTTCTTAAATTAATAATTAAGTTTGAATCTTCCCTTTATTACAAGACGGAACCGTTTGGAAAACGATTCAGATGCGGCACGCACCATATTCTGGTCTATTTCGTCCCAAATCATTGTCGAACGCTGTGTGAACCCATCAATTTTCAAGCCTTTCATTGAGCCAATATTAGCTTACATATAACCCCAATAAAATATTGCCCGTTGTTTAAATTTGCGATTTTGATTTTTTGCTGAATTATGATTCGAGGTATCTTACCACACAGTATTCACCCGGTTTTAGTTCAAAACTTGCTTCTAAGTGGGCGTTAGCGTCGATATAAAACGATAAGATAAATCAAGTTTCATATGTTTGAAAGCTTTAAACTAGATTTTCTCAAAATCGAATTTTTTGAAAATCCAATTTGAAAAGGCTCGTAACTTTTAAGTTTTATGTAATTTTTATTAATAAAAGATTCTTTTATTCCTTTTAGTGTTCTCTATAAGAATATCAATTAATCTCTAGAATCACGTCTAGTAAGATTAGCTCCTTTTACACAGTTCGCATCGAATATGAGCTTGCTATCAAGAAGCAAAAGAAAACGTCAAAACACACCCATAAAACGGCTTACTGTTATTACCAACAAGCAGTTTAGTGAAAACCAGATGCTAACTGAATTAAATGTTACGCGAGTTTAAACTTTAAAATGCTTGCTTAATTGGTCCTAAACTTAAATCTCTTAAAACACTTTAACAGATGTGCGTCAACAATGTTTACAGATTCAATTGTTGTGCTTATGAACACAAAACTGACATGTTAAATAATAGGGCTACTCTTCAAAGCTACATGAGTACTTATTTTTACATTTATGCACCTAAATAGTTCGGTACTAAAAAATAAAATTAAAATTGAGATCGTCGCTGAAAATTTATTTGTTTATTGCCTTGTTTTTGTACTTCCACCCCAGGGCACAACATATGTAAATGAATTTTAAGTACAATTAATGATATAAATAGATAAACGTACAGAGCCATAGTACAACAAGCACACATATTGTACTACTAAAGGAAAGAGAACGAATGTGTGATGATAAAGACAGATGTATACAGATATGAACGCTTAATGCGAAGGGAGTGTCAATTAGTGAAAAAGATAAGCAATAAATTACAACTTCATACTTTTGTACCCGTTACGCTGTCGTTTGATAATATTAAGTAAATGTTTGCGAATTTATACGATTTTAAAATCTGCTTGAGTTGTGAGAATAATAAATTTTTTTAATTATGCGTAATTTTTCAGTGTTGATTTTGCTATGATGGGTTGATAGTACTACCATAGCTGTGTAAAACCTTCGTTAGGTTTCGTAAATTTGACGACCTAGCGAATATTTATCGCCCTAAGAATAATGTTTTTGCAAATCGGTGGATTTTTTAAAAATTTATTGCATGGCGCCTTATTGTCAGTATCCCTATCCCTATCCCTATCCCTATCTTTATCCCTATCCCTATCCCTATCCCTATCTCTATCTCTATCCCTATCCCTATCCCTATCCCTATTCCTATTCCTATCCCTATCCCTATCCCTATCCCTATCCCTATCCCTATCCCTATCCCTATCCCTATCCCTATCCCTATCCCTATCCCTATCCCTATCCCTATCCCTATCCCTATCCCTATCCCTATCCCTATCCCTATCCCTATCCCTATCCCTATCCCTATCCCCATCCCTATCCCTATCCCTATCCCTATCCCTATCCCTATCCCTATCCCTATCCCTATCCCTATCCCTATCCCTATCCCTATCCCTATCTCTATCCCTATCCCTATCCCTATACCTATCCATATCCCTATCCCTATCCCTAGCCCTATTCTTATCCCTTTCCATATCCCAATCCTCATCCCCAACCCTATCCCTATGCTTTGATAGTAAATTTGAAATTTGTTAAATCAACAAAATAAATAACAAAGCAGTTTTTGACATAAAAATAAAATAAAGCTGAATTTGAAAAATGAATTGGAAAATTTAAAAATTTTCGTTTTTTGCAAATTTCCAAGTTTTCTTTCAAATTTTTGCAAATTTGATTTTGCTTTAAACCTTCCTTGAACAATTATAATGTAGTATATTGTTTTGTCTGACCAAATTGCAAGTGGCATACAAATGTAAGTTACCACGCTCGCAATATATTTCAATTGATTAGAAACGCGCAGACGGCTTTGTTATAGTAAAAATATCATGCAAGATGCAATTAAAGATGCCCTTTTGACATATTGTTTGCCATATAAAAGTTTAATTTTATGGATATTATTTTAGATATCAGCGATTTAAGTATATCGGTCATCTTTTAAATAACTCCACACATTGTTTTGGCTTTCTCAACAGTTTTTGAAACAAAATATCTCAAAAACTATGGAAAATATGATAAACATAGAGTCATTCTTATGTTAATGTTGAAGCCAATAGAGGTTAAAGGTTTTTTTTAAACAAAAATGATAATATGTTCTATATCTTTTTATTCTATTCCCCATAGTTTTTGAGATATTTCGTTTTAAAAAATGTTCAAAAATGTTAAATAAAATAATAAGTGTTCACTTATTTAAAGAATGACCGATATGTATATATTTGCATCTACCATTTTACTTCAGGAGCAAAGTCGGTTCGGCATGACGACTTCAATTCTCTACCTAGATCAGAAAAACAACACTTAATGCATTTATATTTTTAGATAGAAAAGAAGAGGCACAGTAGGCACGTAATTTGTAAAACTCATAGTTATGTCATTTTTTTTATCGATTGGCCAGGTTAACTGCCTATTTTCTATGTAATCTTACGCGCTTTTAAAAAATCGTGCTTCTTGGCGGCTTGTGGCACAGTGTAAGCTATCATATTTTCACACATAAATCTTTTCATTTAAATAGCCCTATTCAACGCCTTTCTAACGATGCTTAATTACGGTGACCATCCGTCCCGTATACCCAGGAACCGTTCTGTATTTCAGAATGCTGTCCCGTTTTTTTTTTAAGAAATACGGTGCGTACGGATTTAAATTTTAGTCCCGTCTGGGGATATTAATATTTTGTTGTCAGGTTGATGAGTTTTTCTTTTTTTGTCCCAGTTTTAGCTCCTAAAAATATGGTCACCGTATATATAATACTCCTTGTATACCCAAATTTTGGTAAAGATAATTTTTGATTTCTTGTACGAATTTGGACTCGATTTAGGTCAATTGAATAAACATTGTTTCCAATTCCAAAACAGTACAAAAATTCTTTGTAGCTTTGATATCGGTACATGATGTAATATTTAACCTCTAAATTTAAAAAGCATCTTCAAAAAATGGTAACCACAAGCCGTCGAAACCCGTAATTCACATTTTGACCGCCTTTACTTCAATAAATAAAGATTTCGTTTCGATATTTTAAAAATGCGTAAAATTATCTTTAAGCCACTATCCCTGTTAACCGGTTAAAAAATTAGGATTTTATATATATTCTTAAAAAAACTTACAAAAGGTTTGAAATGATTACATTTTGAAATTAATGTACATGTTACACCTGGTAGACTTGCTACGAGTATTGTAAATCTTTTTTAATTTTTCTTTTTGACAAGATAAAACAATTGATTTCTTTTATAAAAAATAAATAATCAGAAAAAGTTTTAAGCTTTCGTTACTGTAGTGACAATAAGAATACGTTTAAAAAAAAAATCATTTTGGTATAAAATATGAAAGATAGTTTTGAAAATTCCAATATTTGCTTAATGAAAATTTAAAAAAAAACGTCATGGATTTGAATACGCTCTGGTGGAATTTTCTCAAGTTTTAATAATCTGATTGTAAACAAACCAATTTTTTTGCTACATGCTCGTACATGCGCTCTGAACTCTCTGCTACACTCAATTTATTTCTCTCTTCTTGTATCTGTTGCTAACTTTACTGTTGGACTATCTAGACTTCTGATATTTTTTTTCTATGGTGCTCAAAGAACAGTCTGAATCGTGCGATCCAATTGAAACGTTCGCTTGTCTTGTTGTTTAATCAAAATACGCTAATGTTCGCGAGTGTTCGTCGACCTCATTTAATTGCGAAAAAATACATAAAAACAAATAAATTTACTTTTATTTAAAACTAAAAGTAACCGTCAATATAAAATAATTAGCTTATTAATAACTGCGCAAAGTTTAAATTATAAAAGAAAAAATTGTGGAAAACTGAATGAAAATTTTGAACGAAGAAAATTTTTCAATTTGAAAATTTTTCCCGACGTTCAAAAATAGAATAAAATGCTTAGGTTAGTGTTTCTGTGTTGTATAAAGCCTACATGTCCCATTACAAAAAAAAAATAATAAGAAAAATACGCCATAGGAATAAAAGAATTTTGTGTTGAAAATTATTATACATTATTAATAATACCTATGATATATAGTGAATAGTGCAAGATATAGTATTTTAAAAATTCAAATTTAGCACTAAGGTAGTAAAACTTTGTTATTACAGAAGCAATTGAGATGGTAGCATAAATTTTTATGTAAGAAAACTAACCCAATTTTTATACCGTAAACGATAAAAATTAAATATTCGTGTTATTCAAATATTAAAAATCAATAGAAAACAGTGAAAAAAATATGTTGCAAATACAATTTTTTTTTGTTTTTCACATAAGCACATTTTTTTATTAAAATTAGATTTATAGTTTTTTATTAGAAAAACCTTTTTAAGAATAATAATTATTCTATAATGATAATGATAATTGTTAGAAAAAACTAAAGCTGGTGAGTTTAATCAAGAAAAAAGAAAATAATCGCAAGACTCAAACCGAGTAATCTTAAATTCGAAAAATAACGGGTCATCCAACAGGAGGTGTCATTTTAAATGTCACGACATTTTTGAACACTCAACTATGTCTTTTAGAGACGACGTTTATTTTCATCAGGACGGCTTCACATGGCACATAGGTTCTGTGATATAGCTCATGCATGCACAGTGGCTCTGTTGCGTGACAAATTTACTGAACGAAAATATCAAAGATGTTGTCGCGAAATTCAGCTGCAATTATGCGAAAAGTGATAAAAAATTTCATCGATAGAATGAATGATCATTTGTGGGCAGAGCCAAGGCGGACATTTTGCAGATATCATTAACCTAAGAGTTTCGTGCTTCATATTTAAATAATAATATCACCAGTTTTCACAGAAATAAAGCATTTTTCTATGGATTTAAAATGACACCTCCTGTTGTATGACCATATATACATTAGTATCGTTTCTAAAACACTTTATATGAATGGTTCATTTCGATATAACTTCTATAGAGCTTAGCTCTTTCTGAAATGAACTGTTCATACACATATAGTATATCAATTTTAAAGCATTTCTTAAATCAAAGCTAAACAAAAATACGAGTGCTTAATAGAAATTAAGTATTTAAGCATAATTTCAAGAATTTTTAACGTTTTCACTCGCCTTCTAATCAAAAATACCCTTAAGTACCTCTAGTTTTTTTATTTTTAGATACGTAAATTAATTGCTTTGAGATAGCTCTTACTTTAGTCTCTAAATTTTTGTGTATTAGTCGCAAATTTAGTGCCACTTTTAACAGACTGTTGCTGCTTTGTTTGTTTCAAATTCGTTATCAATATAAAAAGCTATAAATATTATAAGTATTAGGCAATTCATATAAATTGCGTAAACAATTTAAGACATTTTTTTAATTACTAAAATTTAATCTACACTAAAAAAAAAACACAAAAATATATTTTAAGGAAACCCTTAAGAATAAAAATAATTTCTCTTATTTGTAAGTTTTATTTTAAATTCGAGTAGTGTTTTCGTTTTAAGAAAAAGCCATTTTTATTTATTTTTTTTGTTTTGTGATAGCTATTTTTAATTACAATCCAATATGATTTAATTGAACTAACAGTCTTAGCAACCCCTGATGTTCATGTAATTTGAAAAGTCGGGAATGCTTTTTCAAACAAAAATGTTCAATCAGGTTTTTTTTTAAATATAAATATTTTGCCATCGTTTTTACATAATATAATATATCCGTTTCTAATGTTATTATTTAATATGATATTTTCTGTTTGTTTGTTTTTATTAAAAATTGCAACTTGTCTATTTGAATTATAAATAATCGTAAACCTCAAGTTTTTTTGTTTATGAAAAATAACTATTAAATTTATTTAAATTTTTCTTTAGTATAATTCTAATTTTTTTTTAAATAAAAAGGTTTTTTATTAATATATTATGAAAAAGTAATTTTTAGAGAAAAAGAAATAATCGTCATTCTTTGTTTTTTTGTTTTGATTTTCTTCAATATGTTATACTTTTTTTAAGATAACCATTTCATTTATTTTTTTATTAAAAGTAATCGTTCCTTGATTTTTATTTAAAATCGTAGTTATTATTATTAAAAATTATAATTGTGTCTTAAAAATAGTAATTATTTTTTAGCAATATAATTTATCCATTGTGAGAAGTTGTTCTTTAATTTTTATATTTTGTGGCGATAGCTATATAATAAAATGTTGATAATATTTTTCGTATAATCAAAGTTTGTTGGTACCAAAAAAAAATATAATATTTAATCAAAAATGTTTATTCCAAAAAAAGATACAACATAAAAAAACATATAGATCCAATGTGTTTCAGCGATTAAAATGAATAATTGTGAATAAAACAAATAAAAATCAAAAACGTTAAAGATAACAAAAATTACAGAAATGAAAGTCATGCCGAAAATGCAATCTGGCAGTCTGAGTTTTTAGCTTTAATCCTTTAAAATACCTAATATATGGTTGCTGACTGTTGGACGTTTTTCTTCTATTTATAGTTTTGACGAAAAGCAGCAATTTGTTCTTTCGCTGGTATACGCCTATTTACACCTTGCAAATTTAGGTGTTCGAGACTTAAAATTTTTAAGCCTTATTATAAACAGAGTCTATAAAATTTAAATAAATGCAAAATGCGTCGATTCCAAGCGTTCAGAACAGTTTTTTCTTTTAGGAGCATAAACAATTTCTTATCCTTTGACACCGAACTCGCTAGTAGAAGATTATTTAAGAGCTTATTAATGTGCTATAGTGGGAAAATTTTCTCATTTAATTTTCTGTTTTTTCACATTTCACATAAAATTATTTATCTATATTGTTTGATTACTTACAATAGTTTTAAACAATAACAATAATATAACCCATGTGTAAACACTTCATAGACATCCGTCGTAGTAATTTCATTGATTTAGCAACTTACCGTCCGCGTGTTGTTTCTTTTATTTTAATTGCAAAACAGGGTGATTGTTGCTTACGCTTTATGTAGGGGTTAATTTTTTAACTTTTGAATAATAAATTTTTGTTTATTTTATCAGCTTCACTTATTTAGTTTTTTTGTTCAAGCTATTTTGAAATATATTCAACAATATCAAGACATTAAAAATGGCAGAAATTAGGACACTCAACACAACATAGTCAACTTAATACTTCTTATTTTGTCCTTTACCACCTCTCGGAATATAGGATCTCTACAAAACTCTTTCCAATTCAAAATTATTAGCGAGTGATTACAATTTTCCTCAGCAATGCTCCTATCGTTTCTCTAATGATATACGGCGACCGCGTTTTCTAATGCCCTGAGAACTCCATACGAATGCTTGCAAACCTCAGTTGGCGATTTGCGCAATCCATTTCCAGACATAGAGATTGAAGTTGTTCCTCGCTCACCAATTTTGCTGAACTCGGTGAAGGCAATTATTGCTTAGCTATGTAGTAAGGCGCTGTTGCTGAATCACGTTTCACAGCAATACAGAAGAACTAAGTAACTCCACATTAAACTCAAAATTTTTGAGTTTCGTTGCCGTTGAGAGTAACAAAGATAGCCAGTGTTGATCCTAGCATGAATGTATTTGTTAGTCGCGACATGAGGTGTTATGACGCTAGCCCGATAAGTGAAATTATTCACGTCTTTTACCTGCAAGTCGTCTAGTTGCTCACTGAAGTTGCATTGAATGCTACGCTTGGTGGAGTCCAGAGCTCTGCTGCGAACATCGTCCAATATGTTACTATCTAAAATGGCCATGATTTGAGCCTTGATAAGATTAATGATCTTGGCTGCTGCACCTTTCTGTTTAGTTGCATCCCTGATGCAATTGCGGTCGATGCCAACAAAAGTGGTACTCAAGTCGATAAAGGCTAAATGTAACAAAGGCTGCCGCCCCATGACGAGTATTTATAATAGATAAATGCATGATATGTTTGGGCGAAAATGAGCCTGTTGTTTCTGTCTAAGTTTTTAGCTAACGCGGATGATGTTTACGAAATCATGATAGCTCAGTCATAATACTTTGTAGCTTTTCACCAAGGCCGATATAAGCCAATCGCCCAAATTTTTCCTTCGGGGAGCTTTGCAACATTTTGGGAACCAAGCGATCTGCTCCCTCTTATTGCTTTTTAAGTTAAATTTTGGCCTAGGTTTTCTCCGCTAATGAAGGCGATAACGAGGCCGCTGTTATTTGTTGTAGGTAATAGGTTCCCCCCGATTTTGCTTTAAATTGACCGATTTTATCTGATATGGGCCAAATATATACTTCATACTATTTTAAATGTCACCTATTCACTATCGAAGCTGTATACAGTGCTATACTTAAATATGTTAAGAACTTTAGTGCAACGATAATAAGATGAAGTGCGAAATTTGAAATATAATTACTAAATATGTATTTGACCGAAACAAATTTCTCAAACAAATATCATGTTTAATCCAATATACAACGATTTAACTTTCAAACCAAGATATTCATCAAAATTTATTTATTTTTAAATAATATTTTGAAAATCTGGCATGCAAATAAATTTTAATTGAAAGAAACATGCAGTATAGATATTTTTAGTAGTTTTATAATGAATTGACATTTTATGACAAATAATTGTAACTTAGTTCGTATAAGGCAATTACAATTTCAAGACTACTTAAGTATGTTCCAAATCGTTGTTGAAAATTATTAACAACTATTTTTTATTGTAATAACAAACTTTGCACCGTGCAAATTTATAAAATGTTCTTTTTTGGTAGTACTTTGTAGTAATTTTTTTAAACATTAAACCGTTTTATTTTCTTCATCAGCTTTTAATTCATTTTACCCTGTATTTATAGTCGACCATTTAACAAAAACGTGATATTTCCATTTAACAAATTTTGAATAATGATAATTTCAGTTCAAAAGCTTCTATTCATCTATAAACAAATTTCTGGTTTTACCTGTTTTCATTGTGAGCCAATCTTTTGTTTCTTTAACAGACGTTTGCAAAATAACAAATAAGAAAATAACAATCTTTATCTCTCCGTCTACCAGTTAACTTCTTTTTACATGTTGGTTATGCTCTAAAAACCTTTTTAACAGCTGTTTTATTCAAGCTCTGTTGTTTAGTTGATAAATTTAAAAAAAAACCATGCACAATCGTTACAAAGACAAAGGTTATGGGGGCGTATTATTACATCAGAAATCAAGCATTTTTGTTTATTCCCTCTTGTCTGTGATGTTTTACCAAGTGTGAAATTACGCCCTAATTTGAACATAAAGTTAAATATTTCTTTTGTGTAAGTAAAATTATTGCACGAATACTTGTCAGATTTGAAAATATGACTTTTTTTATTAAAACAATTGCGCCAGATTTCTGTCACTTTAAAATAAAAGTCTATAATTTTCTGCGTCAAGTCAAATGATTTCATCGCGCGGCTTAAGAATTTTTTTTAATTTTTTCAAGTCACGCATTATTTATAGAACTTATGCATTAATTGTATAATCATCATTCTTTTTTTGCTTACGAGTACTCGTATAAATTTTAATTATTTGTAATGAAAATAAAATAAAACAAATTGTTAAATTAAAACTTTTATCGAGATGAAATTCTTAAATATGTAACATTTAAGTTTTTGTTGTTTTTGCTGCATGTCCAAACTATTACATTTCATCTTTTTGAGCAAACCTTTGATACAAATTAACTAAAAAATGTTCATATAATTCTCAATAGCACAAATAATAAAGAAAAATTAAAGCAACTAATGAAATAGTCAATATTTGCTCATGTGTGTTGTTTGGGAATAAATCCGCAATGCTCATGTACGTTCATTATTTTTGATTATATTTATTAATATTAATTTTATTAAGGACCAACATCCCTCATTTAATATGATAAATGCGACCCAGAATTGACTTGAAAGCCTAAGTACAACTTTGATAATAATTGACTTAGCGAATATTTGTCTCGTGGCACTTTTAAAGAAAATTAAAACTTCCTTATTTTAAACAGAAGCTATTATGGTTCGATAATATATTTTTATATGAAATATTTGGATTCGGAAATTTCTTTGTAGGTTTTCCCCACTTTTGTGTTGGTCAAGTTAACGTATTTTCAGACATTTTTTTTTATAGACAACAATTTTGAACAAACAAAAATAAAGTAATGACATGCAATGTGTATCGAATCCAGTATAATTTTTTCTCCACTTTTGGCTGCCAAAACTTAACATTTTTGCAGAAATTTTTTTTTCAATATCTTTGGAAACAAAATTGAACTTTTGAGTCTTTCAACTATTTAAATGAAATCAGTCTGAATACGTTATTACTTAATTGAATAAAAAATGTAGGAGTTTGTTAAAGATACATTATAATATAATAGCGGTATTCACGATCTGTAGCATATGGTCTTGTATTGTGCTTTTTTGATAATTTTGATATTTATAGTAAATTTTAAATCGTAACAAAAACAAAACACTTGCTTTTTTTCAAATACTCTAAGTATCAAAAATACAGTGACAAAACCCTATTGTAGCTTTTGTATAGTATTTTCAGAATCAAAACCTTTTTTTATTTTCACTTTTGGAATGAGCTTGGCAACTTGCAAGAATATTGAAATGTTGAATCATGTCAAAATCAACATAAGTCAAAAGAACCAAAAAAAAACATTTTAGGGCGCTCATAAGCTGTAGCACAAACTTTAAACATTTACAAAAAATACTACAGATCGTGAATACCATTAATATATTTATTGCTTAGAATTTTGAGAAAATAGAATTGTAAGCAATTTAAAAATGCTCTTTTTTCTCAAAGTACAAAATATATTCATAAAAATTTTGACAAAAGATTTGTGTTTAGTAATAATCTTACATTATATATTTTTTTTAATATTTTAAAAATTGTTTACAAAATAGCCCTTTTAAACATAATACATACATACATATTATACGTATATGAGTTCTTCAGCCTGCAATAGTAATGTTATTTTGTTAAGATATCATTGTTTTTATGAATTACATACATATAAACAAACATTTTTTACGATTCAAACTGTGAAACGTCGCATTTATATTTTTGTTATGCTAAGTTTTTTGCCCGGACATGTGAAACATGTGATAAACATTTGTGATAAAATTTGTTAAACGTCGAATTTTTAGTTTATATTTAGTTATTTATTTTTTGTATTATTTTGTACACTTTTTATTGAAAATTCAGGTGCAAAGAAATAAAATAAAAATCCATAAAAAAGACGAAATAACTTTACGAGTTCATAGTTAATAAATATTTAGGAACATTGTCCCCATTATTTTTTTTTAATAGTCCATATCAAAACTAAGTAGTGCAATTAATGGTTTGGAAATACACAATTTGGATAAATCACAAGAAATTGACGTCGATACTATCAAATTCAAAAGCATGCAACACTTCTTTTACAAACTATCATCAGTGTTGCGTCGGAATAAAACACTTTGTTTCATAGTTAAACTTCATTTTCAGAAATTTTTCTCAAATTGTCTCCAATTTTAATGAGAAAAAAATTATTTCCGCTTCTAAAATTCATTCGCTACGTATGTACTACATACTCGCGCTGATATATCATTCCACATTTTTCGCTACTTCGCCCTCCCTTAGCTACACTACCAATTTATTTTTTTATGTAGATTTTAGGTCGCTGATATTCTACAAATTGCATATTACATCAGGTTTTCTTTTGATTCAGAAAAACGTATAGACTCGCACCAAAACTCAAATTTGTGCATTTTCATAATAAGAGAAGCATAAAAATAAACCAGAAGTTAATGAAAACCATAACGTGAAATATCTTATTATTATTTCTAATTAACTCATTTATTATTTAGTCTCATTTCTGTCACTGTAAGTTTTTTTAATTAATTCATTTGTCTAAATTAAACCAATTTGCTCGTATCTCCACACTCAATCAACATTTTTATCAACAAGTATTTATAACTATCCATATCATGTTTAAAAGTTTAATTAAAAAAATATAAACTTTTTTATAATGCTTGTGACGAGCTAACGCTGCACATTGAAAGTGCCCTCTTACACTGTCGTAACTTCCCAGCAGGCAATTGAGCAAGGCCTTCCCCAGAGAAGGCCTGCTAGCACTGCTCCGATTGTAAGAGGCCTTCTCAAAACTAAATTTTCATGTAAATAACAAAAAAAAATTTTTTTTTTTACTATGATTTTTGTTTTTATTTACAATCTGTCAATATTAACAATAAGTAAATTTTATAAGTAGTGAATTTTTAATTAGCAGAATAGTTACAGTCCATTGAGTGTATACTCATGAAATGCTATTATGTACTGCTATAAGGCCTTCCCAGAGCAGCAGTGCTATAAGGCCTTCCCACAGCAGCAGTGCTATAAGGCCTCATAATAGAAGGCAAAAAAGAAGGACTTTGTGTATTTTTTTATTTCATGTATTGCAATGTTTTATGATTCGACATTACTTTTTTGTCATTGCATTGTACTTATACGACATCAAAAGTTGATACATGGTTAGCGGTAAGGAACGGTGTGCATGTTGCTAGGTTGGTCTTCTGTTTCATGTTATGCTAAAGTTGTAGAGTGTTGTGTATTCAATGTGAAATTATAAATGAAGAAATCGTCACAAAAAATAAACATTAAAAATATGAACGTAAGGGAGGTTGACGCAGATAAAAAAAAAAACATTTAACTAAGAGTCTCACGAGGTATTAAGATTTAATTTTTTCAAAGTACTTCTGTGACCCCTTCTACGGTAAGCGCTCTTAGAAGGGCTCCTGCCGAGAGCGATGTAGGAAGACCTGCTTGAAGAGTATTTCTAACAGGCCTGCTAAAGAGGCCTGTTTTATCGGGACGTTTCATATAAAAAAAAAGTAAGTTTGAAAGGAGGTGGCAAGGCCTTAATCTTACCAAGGAAGGCCTGCTAGAAGGCCTGCAAGCTCCTGCCCTTGCCTACTGGGTTTTCGAGCAAACACACTGTCATAAAATTGCGTGGACTTTCATTGCAATGGTGTTCATGCTAAATGTCAGCTTCGTTTGCGTGACGTTGGATACGTTTCTGAAATTTGTGATGGTCAATTGAGTGACTGATTAATTGACTGGCATGGCTATACGTCAGTGAAACTGATATGCTTGTAACACTGTAATAAATACAAATTATTATTCGCTAATCAAAAAAACAAGCGATTGTATGAAAAGTATTCGAGGTTTCGATGAGCAGCCAAGAGAGTCTCGTAATCAACGTATAGCTTGGCTCACGGGCCTTCTAGATCGATTTGTCCAATTTTCTTATGATTTATTGAATATTTTTAACGGCTATCCTTATGAAATGCCCAAAATGAAACGTTTTTTTTTTTTGTTCATTTCGATTTTATGATTTTTATATTAATCAATTGTTTTATGATTTTCTTATTGAAATTTTAAACTAAGTAGTATACATTAGAGCAAAGCGAAAAAAATCAATTTATATCCAAACACTCAGATCACGGAAACTAAAGGCTGTTTTTTAGATGTCTAGTTTTTGAATTGAAAGCACTGTTTCAATTAGACAGCTGACAGATGATTTATTCGTTTTGCCATTTCACCATGAATAGACTTAAGCCAGAACAACGCTTGCAAATTTACTAAATTCACTAAAAAACTCAAACTTTAAATACAATTAAAATTCACGTAATTTGTTTTGCAAGTGGCCGCCAAGATTTCACACCACTGAAATATTTCTTGTGGCCATGTGTATAGTTGCTAGATTGCACTAACTGACGCTTTGAAAATTCACATAGGTCATGCTTTATCGCAAATAAGTACGTAATTGGTTGGAAAATTTATCGAAAGTGTGACCTTGAGGCTGCGCTAAATATTGGCCAGTTCAAAATCATATTAGCTAATATGGTCAAAAAACGGATTTTTTGGAGAATTTTTTGAGTATTATTTCAATTCGAAACTACTACGACATTCAAATGGAGGCTGTGGCTACTTTTTATAAAAAAAAACTGTTTGAGCAGAGGTTCGAACTTTGAATTCGACTTTTGATTTGCTCTTAGCTTTTCTTGGCATGTAAGGTCATGTCAAATAATTTTCAAAATCGCAATAATATATTTATATAAAATATTTCATGTTTGTTTTTTAAAAATGAATTCGAATTTCCAGAAAACAGTTGAAAATTTGCGCCAAGATATTCAAGAGTAATCCCTGCCTAAAGTTACGATTTTCGAACCTTCTTTGACTAGTTTTTATATGACAATAAAAACTTCGAAAAACCGATAGGGTGTAATTTTTTTAATTTCTTAAAGTGGAAAACAGGAAAAAAATTAAATTCTAATTGTAATACTTTTTTCAAACCACTCGTTATGCATGTGCACTACTAAATGTGTGCGAGTTTCAATTTGGTTTTCTTTTCAATTCCATTGAAAAATCTCGTTGATATTTTTTAATCAAAATTAATTTGTTTTTGTTGGCTAACATTTGTGCGTCTCCATAGCATGCTTCTTAAATTCATATTGATTTATTTGATGATATTTTTCTATTTTTTTTTTTACTTTAATTTAGCATACTATTGTGCATAATATTTATTTGTAAGTGCGGTAGTACTCAATTGTTATTGTCCCTTCGTTGGCATTTTCTTACCCATTTTTTAGTTTATTTGTTTGCACAAAAATTTCCTTAATTGGCAAGAATAACATATGAATAAATGAATAATCAAAATCAAAAATTAACATTGTTCGGTGTAAATTAAAATATGTTTTGGTGACTTAAGTTGTTTTCCATTCAACACAAAACTATTCGTATGATTTACACAATTTATTTAGTCTAATTTTTTTTATATCTATGATGCTTCTATTAACGACAATTAGCTTTTTATTTAATGTTTTTGCAGAGTGTTTTTAAAATTAGTTCAAAAAAATAAATGTCGTCTATATTAATTTTCTGCCTGTTTTTTAGCTAATTAAGCCTAAAATTATGCATTGCAAATCGTAGCAGAGTTTTTCTTTCATTTGCAATAAAATCTTATCTATTGTTTAGTTTGCATAGATTTAGGTTAAATTACTATTGACATAGATTTTGTTTTTGCATTATCATATAGTAAAAGTAATTATTTAAGATTGCTTTCAATTATAATCTCAATAGATAATTAATCATTTCATTATCTTTGAATGTTATCCATTACTTACTTATTTACTTTTCCACTTTTCTTTGCAGTGACCTTAACATAGAATGCTACCCAGTTTTCATACCTTAATGCGGTGCTCATCGAGCGTTTTAAAGTCAGCAACAACAACCACAACCGTTGCCAGAAACAACAATCCCCTTTCCCCTTTTGACACGAACGATGATATCGATACGGCAAAATGTTCAGGACGTGGTGATTGCCTCAATGGTACCTGCCTCTGCGAAATACGTTACAGTGGTGACGAATGCAGCGGCTTTAATCTGCCATACCATGCAGGCATCTCTGCAGTCTTCTATTTTGTTGCGCTCATATCGGTGATACAACTGCTCATTTGTATTGTGGCTGAATATCAACGATTAAAGCAGCCTTCTTTGCTGCGCGCCTGTCGACTGACAACACAAAAATTGTTATATTTTATGGTTTTTATAGCGGCATCTTTACGTGGTGCATATTTTACAACACCGGTAAGTTTCCTTCAATACATTGTTTTGGTACCTTTGTTAATCTTTTACTATCTTTGCGTCTACCATAGCGTGATCTCCAGCCTTCGTGGGCTGTTACATTGATGTCTGCATACTATCCATTGCTCATGACGTGTTCATCTCTGGTTGTTTGCCTTTGGGCAGAGGTGAGTTCAAAGTTTATAAAAATATTCCACCAAAAAATGTTATGTAGTAACAAGGATTGCAAAAAAAAAAGCAGTTAATCTGGGAAAAATTTTGTTTTTTTTATGTATAAAGGACTTAATTTTATATGAGTCGCTTAGTGACCTGAGTTTAATTTTCGTGTAATTATTCTCAAAATATACAGTATGCAATTGGGTGAAATTGACTCTCATCCACATTCACTTCCCATGCATCTATTTAATTTAAATGTATTAACATAAAACTCTACGAAATTTTCCAAAAATACTTATTTACAGACTATACTGTAGCAAAATTGGCAAAACTCAGCCTACGAACCGTTCACCTGCCGTAGTAGTTCAAAAGGTCTAAGTAGAAATAATCGAATCAGTTCAATTGCACATCTTCCATACAATTTCAAACAACTTTTAAAAAAATTATGTTAATTTATCACAACAAAGAAACGCTCCGAAATAAACCGAAAGGCAAGCTCACTGTCTCTAAGAACTAATTAGCAACTCAAGGGAATTATAGACTTATTGCAATGTGTAGTGTGAGGACACCATCTTTATTGAAAGGCTTATCCACGTTAAAAAATTTCATGGATACCGATATTCTAGAAATCATAACGTTTAATTTATATTAAAAGAGTAATTTATTTTAAGAAGAGCTTAGGATTTTCATTTATGGAAAAATTTTAATATAACAATTTTCAATTAATATAACAAAGCATAAAATCGAAAGGGTTCGAAAATTGCACATTATTTGACATACTTTCAACTTCAAATATTTTCAAATAACTTGAAAAAAATTGTCTTAAAAAAAATTGGCTCGTGCATTATCTAATAGCCCTTTTTATTCAACAAAACCAAATCTTATACATTTCTGTCTATTTAATTGCTCGGAATGTATGCCTTAGATCCGATTGGAATTGGGAATGGAGAGAACATCTATCGATTTTTAGTCAAATTATCTCCGCAGTATAAGATTTCACAGCCATAGTCAAAAGCTCCGTAAGAAAGTTCACATAATTCTTATCGTACTTGATTCATTTTGATGTGCTTTACAATTTAGACCAATGATATATTTTGATTTCGCCATACTTCCTGAGTTTTGTGGATTCGAATACGCTATTATAAGAAGTGTACCATTCTCTTGGAGTTTAATCGCAAATAATCCTACCTTGAAAAATACCTGCCTCCTGAGAAGATCCTCTTATAAAATGACATTTGTAATTTTCGTTAGTCTAGAACAGTTAAGCCATTTAAGTCAGTCGGAAAAAATTTAATTTTAGTGAAAACAAATGGATCGGGTCACATACAAAATAGAAAGAAAAAAAATTTTACGCATTCAGTCAACCAAAAAAAAACTTTTACATGCGAAACAATGATATTTTGCATAGCTGGCAATTGTCATATCCTATTAAGAGCTAAATTTCAGTAAATATTTCGTTAAATAACACATAAAATACGAGTGTGCTCAAGTTTTGATATGAATATAAATTATGATTTGAATTTCGGAAAAACTATACTTTGCCAGATATCATAATAATATCAACTAATCCAAAAATTTAAATTTTATGTTTCGATTACAATTACTACTTTCCTGTAAATCTATTAGGAGCATTGAGGCTGAACAAAATTTCTATAGCTATTCGTTCCCTGACTCGTTTTTTTATGCTGTGCCAATTTGTTCCGATATTTGTCATATCACTTTCTATCATTCGGCGTTCTGGGTCTTCTTCTGTATTGATGTCGTTGTTCTGGGTCTTCTTCTGAAACTGTCTCCCTACCGGCTCCACCAAAGCGCTGACAATAAGTTTCCGAAATGTATTTCCTGACTGTGTAGTCTTCCCATTGCCAGCGTCTATTTTATTCATATTCTCAGTTGAGACAGAAGTACGGTTTGTAGCCGAATGAATTACGTGATTCTGCGGGGGTCACCAAATCCTTAACATCCATTGTGCTTGTGATGGATCATGATTCGCAAACATGAAGCAACTCAGATTTACCATTTTAATTTAAGTTTTCGCAGCTTAGACTGTGCTGAGATTATGTTTAACTTCCACATTTTATTATTTTTATCAATGATCTACCTAACATTTTTTCTCATTCCAAGTGTTTAATGTTTGCTGACGATGTAAAATTGTATCTGAAGTTTTCAAACATATCTGAGTGCTTGCTGCTACAAAATGACCTTAATAAATTTAATCTTTGGTGTTTATCCAATAACCTTGTATTAAATATAAATAAATATTGAGTCATTTCATACTCAAAATGTGCTGAACCTCTTCGTTTTGATTATGCCATCAATAATAGCATATTACACAGGAAGGACGAAAATAAGGACCTAGGAAATATATTTGATAAAAATTTTAATTTTAAATCTCACTTTGATTATTTAGTTTCAAAATCTTACGCGATGCTTGGATTCATTAAGAGACATTCAACGATTCTTAAAGATCCAATGACTGTTGAAGCTCTCTCTCTCTCTTTAGTCCGGTGTAAATTAGAATATTGTTATATTATCTGGAATTGCTCAAATCATGTAGAACTAGTACAAAAACGCTTTACCAAATATGCATTATATAAGATGAATTGGCCAGATGGCATTCCTTCATATGATCAAAGGCGTAAATTACTTGGATTGCAATCTTTAGAAGATAAACGAATATCCTCGTCTTTGTCATTTGTTTATAATATTTTATCAAGTAAAATAAATTGTCAGGATATTTCAAACTTATTTGTATTATATGTTACAAATAGAAATTTAAGAATATATCGCATTTTTGAAGACCAAGTTCATAGGTCTAATTATGCTATGAATGAACCCATTGCCAGATGTATTCTTTTATGTAACAATCTTTCTCCTGTCTTAAATTTCAATGCAAACTTGTATCAATTTCGCTTAAAGTTATTCGAAGTATTTAATTAATTTGTTTTAAGTTTACTAGTCTGTATGATCATATTGTATCTTGGACCAAAATAAAAAAAAAAAGTTTTACAAAGAAACTTACCACTATGTTGATTCTTGCTGATACGCCTTCTGCAGTACCGTCTTCCCGTTTATGTTAAAATTTTGGAGAAGCATTCCTGTTGATATTGTTTCAGTTCATTCGAAATAAAATAGTTTCGTTACATGAAAGTGAATTGTGATTCTGTGGGTGTCATTAGGATTTGGATTTCGAAGGAGAATTTCCTTAGAAAGGTAGTAAATCATAGACTCAAAAGTAACTGACTGATCGGTTGTATAATTCTATTAAAAAACATAAACATTTAAGCTATCATAAATTAGTAGCGTATCTAGATTTTATATTGTTAGGTGATTTCAATGAGATCTACTGTTACAGGCTTTTCTATTATGTACCCATTCGCTTTTTTATTTTGTAGATTGTGTTTGTTTTTTATTTGCCACACTTATGGCCTAATCTGTAACAGTGCAACGTAGTTGCCATCATATCAGCTCTTAACAGGTATATTTTCATAGCATGTGACAGAACTTATCCCACCCTTTTCTGGCTACACGCTCCTCATGTCTTATCTCAACAAAACAAAAGAAATTGTTTATTTTAAGTGCTGTTGTACTCTGAAAATAATCTTGTGAAAAGTAATCAACATTTATTTATTATAAGAGTAATCAACATCTAAATAATCAAGCATTACCTTGGCTCATTTACTGTTGTAGTCAGTCACGGTCTGTTTGTCTCTCGGTGCGAAATTTTGCTAAATTGATCAGTTAGTAAAATAAAAACTTAATTATATGCATAAACTTTAATTAACTAATTATTGCGTTAATTTAATTCACGTTTCTTTTTACTTTTCTTTCCATTAGATTTTCCACTTGCGCGACATACGCTGGGAAAAGTCACAATTTCTCTCCAAAAGTTTTCTTGGCTTTGTCGCCTTCAATTTCTTCCTGTATAGTCTATTTGGTGTGGAGGTCTTTTCCTCTCTCATCACTTCTGATCGGCAAACGTATGCGCACATTTTCAATGGATGCTACGCTGCACTTTTACTTATCGTTGTCATATTCTTTCTCATCTATGGCGTTGAAGTGTTCTTTAAGTTACGTGGCGGCTTTGTTTACGATCAAAGTGGGAAAATACTCGGTCCCAGTGAAGCAATCGTTAATGCATCACAGCTACATCAGTCGCGATTTGGACTACTTAGCCAAGCTATTATGCTGATTGTCATTGTTGGATTTTTAACTTCAGAAACATTGGGTGATTTCTGGAAAACAAAGTAAGACACTCTTATAAAACATTCTTTCATTTTTACTAACATTATTTCTTTCAAATAGGGTACCCGTTTATTCGCGCAACTGGCATGATATAGTGTTTCGTATTGCTGAAATAGGTGTTGCGTTATGGTTCCCTTGTTGCTTGTGGAATTCCATGGCACCCGAGCAATTGTGGATACTAAATCCACGAAAATTGTTAAGTCGTCAAATTGATCCTTCGATTCCGACAACTTCAGCGGATACAAAAAATATATCACTTGAGGAGGGTCAAACATTTTTGACAAAAAAAGATTGCTGGATATGTTATGATAGTGATAAACCGGAGGCACTTATACAGCCATGCAAGTGCACTGGCGATGTAAGCTCCGTACATCATGAGTGTCTAAAACGTTGGCTCGTTGAGAGCTGCAGTACTTCAGATGCACAGCTGTCATGTAAAGTTTGTGGATTCCCTTATGAAATTGAGAAAAACAAAAAGTAAGTAAAACGCAAAAAATCCAACTGATAATAATCAAGTGCTTTAACTTTAATTACCTGAGACCGTAAAGGACGCAGGAGCACTATTTTTTTTTGTTATGACTGGTTGTTCAGAATTTTCGTTTAGTTTTTCCATTTTGGTTTTTGAATGATTTTTTTAAAAGAAAAATCATTCCAAAACTCTTCTGAAAAATTGGTAATAAAGACAAAAATCGAGAAAAAAAATAAAAATCTTGAACGGTAGTATTTTTGATTAAAAAAAAACAAGCACTCTCATGTTTTTAACTTTTCGAATTTTCCCCTTTTTTCAGGCTTGAATGGGAAAAAGGCTTTACCATACAGCACTGGTCGAAAACTGTCATATTAATAACGCTCATGTGCATCGCTGGCGCAAGCGCATGGGTTGTCATACAACTGTACGTAGATCCACTTATACGTGTACTTACAGTTGGTGTTGCTGTGCTTATTGGCTACGTGTGCATTAAATGCTTGGGCGAAAATACTGTAGTCGCTTATCAACGTGCAAAAGTTAGCTCCATAAATATCGTAACTAAATCTGAAATGGAAAAATTGCATACGATATGCGAAGATGTGGGCCAAAGTGGAAGTGGTCAATGATTGTTGGCGAATAATTTGGCATGCAACTACGCAATGGTACAACAGCAACAAATTGAAATCGCAGCAATAAATAGGCCGCCAATTACAATAGAAACGCTACAACCACCGACAACAATTAACACAAACTTTACAACAATAACAAAAGCAACAACAACAACAACAGAGATAACTATAGCTACACACATGTAATAATTTGTTTTAAATAGTATTACAAGTGCGATTTAATTGTTAATAGTTTTTAAGTCTCATGCAGTCCTTGCTACTACTATGGAAATGATATGTAAGTGCCGCATACAAATTGCAGTTTTATACCTTGGGTTTTTCTGATAAAGTTTACTACAAATTGAGATCTATTAGTTTTGCTATACCCACAGTAAAATACAAGCTTTGTAAAATAAAATCCAAATCATTAAATGCACCTATTCTGTTACTTATGGGTTATTTCAGTCATAGGATTAACGCTATACACAGGGATAAAGTGAAAAGATTTTTTTCGCAAATCGATACACCACAATTTGAAAGTTATTGCCAGAAGTTAAAAATTGAATCATGAATTTATTTCGAAAGAAAGTTAGGCAGATAAGGGTTTGGTCGAGAATTAAAATATATTCTACTAATTTAATAGCAACTGTTTGTCATTACAATATTTGGTTTGCAGAACAATGCATGTTAAAAATGCTCGCTTATAGTAAATTTCTATCGAGAGTGTATCGTACTAAAGAAAAGCTTTGTCTATTCTCTAAACTACACATATTTACAATTGTTTACCTCTTTAATGGAGAACTCTTGCCAATACAATTGCAGCCATAAAATTGTTAAAAAATAACTAAGATATTTACAAAAAAAAACTACCACGATTCATTTACTTTACAATATTTTTTTAGTATACTTTTCAACAAGCTCGTGTGCTACTTTTTCTGTTACAATTCTTATATTTAGAATACTTTTCAAAATTTTTCTCGCACTTTATCAAAGAACTTTTTATTGGTCGAATACGAAAAAGTTATTGTTTAATAAATTTATTGTAAACGATTATTTTTTAGCAGAAAACGACAGTGACAAAAACTACCGCATTTTGGGTAGTTTTCGAAGAATTTTAAATTGAAAAATTTTTAAGACCAACCGACTTGTTCTTAAGGTTTGAAATGTCAAATAAATCCGCTTAATAATAGGCCTTAGCATGTCTTTCGCTATATTTTTTTAAAAATTTTTCGTTTTTATAAATAAATGTTTTCCCAAAAAAAAAAAAATGTAGTGTTAGATGTTACATACTAAAAGATAAAAAATAAACCAAATCAGCAACCGCAACAGTATAAACATTACAAATGAGATTATTAAATTACTTGGAAAATGCTTTTAAATTATAAAATATGAACGGTAGTAGTAGTAGCAGTAACTGTAGCTGCGTTGTAGTTTGTATCTCTGTAATTTATGCTCAGCGTTTTTTTACTTTAAATATTACTAATGAATTAAATTAACATTTTTCATACAAAATACTTAAAATTATAAATTTAAATTATGTATAAGTTTAGTATAGAAAAAAAACAACAAAATTGTTTTTTATCCACACAAAAATGCCAAAATTCATTGTTTAGCAATTAAGTTTAATTAAGTCAATCAATAATTATAACAAAAAGTAAAGAAAAGAATAAAAATGTTTATGTCATTGAAAATGGGCTATACTGATTGGTCACTTGTGTTTTATGAATAAAACTAATTGAAAGTAACACTTAAATGCGTCCCTTTGCTCGAAAATCACATACAAAAAATTATTTTCAGATTAAATCTGACTAAGTCCTGTAAAAGTTTTAATTGTGTTAAATTAAAATAGTTTTTTCATTTTTTCCATGGTAGCGAAACCGAAAATTATATTAAATTAACCAAACAATAAAAATGTTAACAACACTCCTGAGATGATTAAAAACAACGAAATACGAAACACCAAACAAATCCCTGAAAATGAATTAGTTATATTCTTCGAAACACAAGTGACACCCACCTTTATTACGCGACTCGAAAGTGAAATGTCTTTCTGTAACTCGTTCGCGTAGGAAAGAGCGTTTCCCCATTTTTCAAAGGAATAAACATTTTTTAATAACTAACAGCAAACATATTTGTCAGATATTAACAATATATAAGTATACATACATATAAAGAAAGAATTATGTTATTTTTTTATTACCTTATTGCAAATCAAAATTAATTAAAATATCAAAATTTTGTAAACGTAACGAATATTAAATATACATATTATTTTCAATATTTACATTATTGCTATTATGTTATAAAATTATGTATACCTACATATGTCCCGTATTTTTTCTTTTATTTTTTTTTTTTGTATTTAAAATTAATTATTTATTATTTAAAATAGTGCACATGTACTCATGTGAAAAGTACATACATAATTATTAATATAAAACAACAACAAAACCTATTGTGATACAAAAACTGTAAGAAAACAAAATTTTTTCAAATGAACCGGAAATTTACCGACATTCGAATTTTAAGTGAAAATTTTCTGGTTATTCTCTTCTTTACGAGTTTAAAAATATGTTTTTTAAGTGTTGTAGTGTTTTATTCACATTTCCATGTCTTAAAATCGACTGATTGCATTTCAATAAAAACAACTGCAAAAAAGTGCATTAAAATAATGTGTAATTGATTTTAAAGACTTTGGCATCGGAACCACTAATATAATTAAACCCTGACCAAAATTGTAATTGTCTAAGCTTACAAAAAAAGTTTGTAAAAGCTTAAAATTTTTTTAAAAGAGCTGAGCTGAATAGCAAATTTTTAGCTTCAAATTTAAGTGTCGGTAATTTTAAAAAGCAGTTGGGAAAGTTTGTCTCTAAAGTTAAATATAAATTCACCGGCATACATAAATTAAAGAAAATGCTGCAAAAATATTGATTTTAATATATTAAAATCTAAACTTAGATTTCACCGAAAGTTTCAAAATTCAAGAAGTTTATTTCGTTTTCTAGTAAAAAAGAAGAAAAAAAAATTATTTTAAAGTTGTGTTTTATTGTTTCGTGATAGAAATGATCGTAATCTTCTAATTTAATATTTTTTGTTTACTAAAATTGTCTTCCTATTATTTTTTTTTTTTTGGTTATCACTTGCGCCTACTTTACGTCTGAGGAAAATTTCGGCTAGAAATCAAAAAACTATCGCCATAGCTATTCCTGGCTAGCGTGTTCAAAGAATTTTGTACATACATCGTTGAAAAGGTATTTGAAATGAGCTATTTTAATAAAAAAATTAAAATGTTAATTAACACTGCATTACATACAAGCGGCCGAAAAGCAGAAGTTCACATATTACCTACTTCTTTTTTTTCAATAGACACAAAAAATATTTCGTTTTTTAAAAGCGTATGCAATTATCTTTGAAATAAGCCCCTTAGAGTTCGATTACAATGCTACGGAATATGAATTTTTTATACTATTTTTGATCCTACTGTGCCTCATTTTTCAGACCTTACACAAAGTTTTGTTTCTGATTCAGGGAAACCAATATACAAAATATCGTGCAATTCGAAAAAATTTTGCCGGGAACAATTTCCCTTTGACCTAAAATTGTCGTTTGGTAAAAGGAAAATTAAGAAATTTGATAAATTTATTTATGAAACTTTTTAAGTAGTGGCTGATGGAATAAATTTAAAAGGGAAAATTAGAAAACCTCTGAATTATGTATAACTGTCTCTGGTCATGCACATTTTTTTATTCCCATGTTATTCTTTGAGCTATAGACACCTTATCAGCCCAAAAATTAAAGACACTAGGAATACTGTAAGAAGGCGTAAACTTTTTAGCAGAGTATGTCCCTAAATAAAACTCTAAGAATACCACTACCAAAAATATGTTGATTTAATTTTGATATATTTGACAATCTTACCATAGTTCTTCAAAAATTGGTTTTAAATTATTATAGCTGCGTATGCAATTAATAAGATATTTGCAAATTTTTTTAAATGTCTATTCCTAAAAAAGTTACTACAAATAGCTTCATTACAATATGTCCTTTTTGTGCAGATGAGAGGGAGATTAATAACCCAATATATGACCTAGTATATACGAGTATATGTTCATGTAAGAAATAAACACACCATACCAAAGACTACGTTGGCGACAAGTCATCAAAAAAATATCACATACCTTGTTTAACCTCCTATTTTGATTTATCAAAAATTTCAGCTCTCTTAAACAAGCGTTCAGAAAACTTTTTAAAACATTATGGAAAATCCTTAAAGCAATAGTCGTTCTTGATACAAGTGCACGAAAATGGTCAAAAACGGTGGTTTTCACACTTGACTCCATTTATCTAAAAAGCAGACGTAATAAAATAATAGATTCGGATTCACAGATTTCAACTTTTACGGAGCCTCGATCCGAACATTGCTCCTAACATTTCAAAAAAAAGCTCTGGTTTGTTTCATTTAAGTTCTCTATTTGGAAAACGTAGAACCTTAATATTCATCAGTTACATCAATTTTTTGTTTTTTTTTAGCAAGCATCACTGAGCAGTTTGACAATTTATAGTCAATTTTGCAACTTTTTAAAATTTACTCTCACAAAAAAAAAAATTCGGTTAAGATCCTTTGTTTGTTAAGCTAAAACTTTTCAATATTTTTTTGTCTTAGTTGTAAAATTAATGGTATTAATTATTGTTTATTGGAAATTTTAAAAATCAGTAAATGCAATAAATGCTTCTGAAACATACGGTAGAAAATTCATGGCAAAACAACATTAACATCCTTTTCAAATCTTTAAAAAACATTTAATCTATAAATATCTTAAGACATACTCGTAGGTATTTTTACAAAACTGCAAAGCCCATAAAAAGTTACAACACATTTTAAATATCTTTAAGATTTATAATCAAACGTACATATTTTAAAAATATGCCATACAAATGTTTGTTCAATAAACGATAGATTAAAAATATTTTGCGTTTTATTTGATTAGTACTTTATTTTTATGACTAACCTTATTTCATTGGTCGAACGCAAATGACCTGCAACGGCCAGAATAAGGATTTATACTGTATATACTTGTTGGTACATGCTATTTTAGTTTGTAGTACGTACTAACAAATATGTAGTTAGGGAACCGGTAAACATTTAGGTATATGATTTGGTATTGCTAAGCAATGTAGTTCACTCTTATGTGAATTGGAAAAACTAGTTGAAGTGAAGACAACAACGGTTTTTTTAAAAAATGTAGTTTTGTAATTTGAAAAAAACAATTAATTATTATATCCCGTCTGGTCTGATTTATTGTTTTAAGGGCATAGTATAGATAACAAAAATATAAGAGGCAGACGTTCACACTAATGCATTTGTAATGACTGCAATAATTGTTAACATGTACACAACGGCTTTTACCGAGAATTTTCAATTCCTACGAGGCCCAGCCCATGGCTGTCAATTTTGACTGCAGCGCAAAATATTTTAATATTTTTCCATTACCAAAAACTAGAAGCATTAACGAAAACATTGACACCTCATTTGTTAAAATCGGTTCAGTAATAGCCGAGCAATATTTTTTCACTTTACTTGCTGTTGGTTTATGATCGCCTGGTGTTTTACACACTTTAACATGATAGAATACGTCTCAGCTTATCGAATTTCATTAAATTTGGTTTATCCATTATCAAGTTGCAGGCACTTTAAAAACTGTTTTGACTACAGCTTCCTCTATGTGGAATTGATGCTATTATTTTTCTTTTACCAAAAACTAGAACACCCAACAAAACAATGACACCCAACTTGATGAAATCGGTTCATTAATAGCCGAGCAATAGCGTTTTAAAGTATTGTAAGAAAACCCGTTACTTGCTATTGGTTTATGATCGCCTGGTGTTTTGCAAATTTTACATATTGAATTTTTTTGTGGGGCCGCACGCTTCGCACACTACAAACATAATGTTGGTACAACATGAAATTCCGATAAATATTTCGGTCATTTCGTTAAAAGTTCAGCTGCGTTAGAATATGTAGCCTGTAAGCACTGCCACGCAAAGCTGGCTTAATTTTTTCTACTTGGATAAGGGAATATCCAATGATTTTTAGCCTTTTCCAAAAGACCCATATTCACAGTCAATTTTAAACTAAATATACGCTATGGTACTTTGTCACAATTCAGTTATACTTTGTAAACAAATATCTTGCATAAAACTTGAGGGAGAGAAAAAAAATTAAGTAAGCTGTGATATTTTAAGTAACAAATTAAAAAAAAATCATAAATTCTGAAATCAATGCTAAAATTAGAAGCACATTTTTTTGTTTCCAAATTTAAAAAAAAAGTTCAAAATTAAATAATAAATGTATGTAACAACGTGTAGTCCAAGTTTTAAACTGCTAGATGGACACGACAGTGATAGCAGCAATTTCTACCAGCATCGCAATATGAAGCCAAATAACTCACTGGAAGTCCTACAATCAGAAATGCTGCCCGCTGAAAGAGGTGCTAGGGGTCCAAAGCGGAAATTCTCTCCAGCAACAGATGAGCGATGCAAATTAAAAAAACAAAAAGAAAGAGAATGTGCGGGCGACAGCTAAAGCAAAAAATCAAAGAACAAACGTAAAACATAAAAACCGAAACACTACATAAAATCTTGAAGTCAGGTTAAAGGGAAAATATTGTGAAACAACGACAGCTGAAAAGGTGGTGGAGCGATCGGTGCTAGAGGAGAGAAACTATGAGGGATAGCTAAGAAAAATTTAATAAGACAACACATGTAGCTTTAAAGGTGGTGCAGCAGTCGATGTACGCAAGAAATATATATAACAAAGCAACGGCGAAGCTGAAAAGGTGGTGTAGCAGTCGGTGTAAGAAATTCTATTGGTGGTGTAGGTGAAATCCTCGATCTGCTACAGGTGGTGTAGGCGGCATCCCCGATTTGCTACAGGTGATGCAAGTAAAGTCCTAATCTGCAAAGTTTAGATAGTTTTTGTCCTAGATCAGTTTACAAAATAAAACATTGTTTTTTTCTTTAGCCTGTTTTAAGCTTTATTTCTATTTAATTAATTATATAAATCTAAGTGATATTAAAATTAATGTAATCTTACAATCTTGATTATTTTATTTTGCAATAAATATTTCTTCGTAACTCAGTTTTTTTAATCTTTTTACATTTGATATTTTAAAGATGTTTTGGGAGTTGCATTTCCCTAATGCTTCACAATTTCGCTTTGAAAAGCGGAGCTTTTTAAGCGTATGAATACAAGTTATATATTGCATAGTTAATAAAATGCTTCTGTAACGAAATTATATTTTGATATTTTTTTTAGCTTAGATCACTAAGCCATATAAAATGGCATTAGACTTTTAAGCGGTCTTTAACAAATGATTTCAAGAATGAAAAACAAAAACTATAACATTTAGTCCGTGAGTAAAATCTTTTGAATCAAAGTTAACAGAGCAAATATTTTTTTTTTGTTTCGAATAACCCATGAAAAAATTTTATTTTAGCCAACAAATGTTGAAATCAAGGTGAAGAAAAGCTTGAGAATAATTCAATAGTGAATCTTTATGTATACTCCACGAAGAAACTTTAACTTGAATTCAACGGGAGAGATCCAGCTCATTTTCAAAAGACTGAATTTATTTTTGAGTAAAATTCATTTATAAAGGTTGAATGGAAAAAAACGCAGAAATTGTCCAAAAATGTTTATTAGGAATTCAAAGTGTCATTCAATATGATTTTCTAATTATTACGTGTAAGCAAAATTAATTTATTACTAAATATTATAGCTCCAAAAACTCATAATTCAGTTTCATACAGCTGTGTAGAAACATTTGCTATAGTTGTTTGTTTCATTATTGCCATAAGCATGTTTTGAAAGCTCAAAAAATGCGTTTACATTTATTCAAACTTTATCATTGCCTTTTATTATGCAAATTATTTAAACTTTTGTTTTATTTATGAAACTTAATCAACTAATATATATTATATTTTTTAAACATCAAGTAGGTATTGTGAATTATTGGCAGTAAGCTATATAAAGCTTCAATTAAAAAATTTAATTTTCAGATAACTAAACTTCGTTATGAGCTTCTATATACAGAAATTTAAATATGTATGAAAACGACGATTTTCTATATTAAATCCGATGCGTTTTTCTTTTTTTCAATTTGTTTTTATTATTACTTACAAAATAAAACATAAACCGTAATTTTTTGCCATAGCTAATAACAAAGTTTTATTCATATTTTCCCTTTTACAAGTTTAAGAATTGCATATGTAAACATGGACATTTTTACGTACTACATACATAGTTCAAATTATTAAATGTTAACCATACATATGTATATTTATTTTGCAATATTTCTGCAAGTGTTATTTTTTCATATTTCAAGTACACAAGAATTACCTTATGCCATAAATGTTTTTCAATTAAAAAAAAAATTTTAGTTAGAATTCAGTTATGACAAACTAGGTTTCCACAAAAATATAGCAATGTAGCAGTCTGAGTTTCGTTTTGAACCTCCACCCAACTTTCTAACGTGTGAAAATATCATATTAATTCATACTAAAGCATAAACTAGATAAGTATATAACAAAAAATAAGAATTTCAACTAGAAAATTGTTTTATAAACTAGATAGTTAATTTGCATAAAAATAAATTATTTCCAAAACAAATTTAAAAATGAGCGCAAATGAAGAAATAAAATTTGATTTGATTTACATACTATGTAAATTTGATAAAGTTGTTAAAATTTGTCCGTTTACAAAAATCTTTCAATTGGTTGAATTTTATTTGTTGCCTGCTCTTAGACTAAGGATAATATAGTAATTTGAATATATTCTAGAGCTTCTACTTCAAGTCCGTTAATTATTATCCATGATTTTGAATTGCACACGCCGCAGAATCTTAAGTAAAAACTGCAGAGCGCTTGTCACGATTTTTTCCGCGTGTTACTGTGCGAAACTTAAAAGCGGCTGCATTATGTAAATGCTAGAAAATAAAATAAAAAATATTGAGCATTAGTTTAACAATTGAAGATATTAAATACAATGGCTTAACGTACTCTTTCTAATTTGGATTGTTTGCCACCTTTAAGCGTCGGATTGACAACTACTTTTTCTCCCAATTGGAAAATTTCTCGTATAAAATCATTTTCTTGCAATTGTGATGTCATACCAGGTCCCATAACAACACACAGCGCCGAATATTGATGATGAATCGCCCAAGAGTCTAATAAAAGGCTTTCAGTCCCGAAACGAACATTGATCTCGGGAGAGATGTCTTCCTGTAAATTAAAGAAAAATAAGTATCGCTATTATAAAATTGAAAATATTGAATTTGAAAGGCATACTGGATTACTCTTAGCTTTAAGGAATAGAAAAAAACGTTTAGCGCTGAAGATATAGAAAACGTAGTAGTTTCGAATATTTGATATCGCATAGGTCTCCAGACTAAAGCACAAGAAAACTTAAGTCTAATTTGGACTAAATGTTTTCAACTTTGCTTGAAAAAAAAATAGAACTAAAAGTTTTTAATCTGGACATAATTTTCATAGATTTTTATTTCAAATGAAATTTAAACTGTAAAGTTAATTTATAAATTTAAAAATTATAAAAATTCTAAAGTTATTAAAAAAAATTCTTTAAAACGTTAAATTGTTTAAAATCTACCAAAAAATTGCAAAATTTTAAAAGTAAACCCAATATTAAAGTGTATTTTGTTTTTGTAATCTACAACTATGTTAGTGACAACGTATCAACATGACTATATACCGCCCTATACAAGACGATATGATTTTATGCAAAAGTCTGTTCCCGGTGCAAGTAAAAAAGACAGACCAGAAGAAGAGTGTCAATGTATAGAAGAAGCACGTGTTGAGCCACCTAAAGCTGTATTGGATAAATGCCCTGATGTCGAGTGGACGGGTATCGCTCCAATGGGGCGGTTAGTGGAACCACGCATTATACCCACAAAGTTCTCCAACGACCAAATGGAGGCTATGGCACGAGATCCATATGGCGATTGCTTCAAGAATCAGCCAAATCGTTTTCTACAAATATTACGAACAGCATATCCGGATCTATATGAACGCCTCAAGCAAATGCCAAAAGATGAACTAAATAGACGAATGGATAATCAACGTTTGATAACGACATATCAAATAGATTATTGCAATGTCAATGAATATCCAGAGGGTGTATACGAAAGTCTTAAGCCAGATGATGAAACATCCAAACTAAATGCCAATAAATTGTTGCATCAGCAGGGACCTTGTGCAGAGTTCCGTGCAAACGTAATGCAAGAATTGGATAAGGAAAATGCCGAAGGTTTCAATTTATCAGCGGATTCATGCGAGAAGGCTTATAAGCCATTTAAGATAACATTTGCGGACAGTTCACGTTTCATAAGCTCAGGTGGGTACTCACATTGGCGTACTAGCGGTAATGCTTTCGCTAAGCGTGCCAATTTCACTGAATACATGGACACAATTAGTAAAAATGGATGTGTAGTCATGAAGAATAACATACATGATCATCGAAATTGTGCAAACGGAAAACATTGCATGCATAAGATCATTTACACGTGTACGAATTTAAAATAAAATCTGGCCTAACTTGTGTGAAAACGACGAAGGCATAAGAAAATTCAAAAGAAAAATCTATGGAATTTATATATCTTTAAATTTTATTATGTATGTATGTACGCGTAAGCAAACAGAGTTATTGTAGTTGTGTAGAAAATTAGGTAAATAATTCAAATTAAAGTTTATGTTAAATTTAAAGTTAAAAATATAGCCTGCGGACTAAATCAAAGCCTCGCTGAATAAAAATTTTCATAAGATTACGAGGTTTTTTGTTTGATTTAATAAATTTGATTTCATCGAATCAATTTGATTGCGTTATAAGCAGAACGATAAATTTACGAGACTGCATCTCAAACACTCCTTTCTGGTTAAAGCGTTTAAGACATGATCATCGCTTACTACACAGCTTTGAATGTCGTTTCTTTAAAAATACATCTGATAATTTAAATATAGTTACGATATATAATTAAGGTCAGAGTTTATAAATAACACTAATCATACACAAGTTATTTGGGGCCAATGTTTAAATTAACGGATCAATTGTTATTAAATGATGATTAAATGAAATTTTATTTTTGTCGATAAAAAGGATATTATTTTAAATTCTAATTTTTTTGACAAGAAAGCGCACGTCTTAAGACTTTGATTTTTTTTTTTAAGTGCCAATAATTAGTTATGCTTAATTCCAATAAAACTGCGGTAATATGCACACAGTGTGGTTGAACTGAGTTATTTTTGGATTTAAGCCCCGATAAAATCTGACTGCAGGTGGTTATTTGGGTAACATTCAAGGTCAATTTCCCGCAAAAATCGAAATTGGCACTGTTCCCCCATCGAAGAAATCGCGATTTAACGAGTTAACTTACCATTTGTATATTAATATACATTTGAGCGATAGGGAAAAATCGATTGCTTGAAATGTTTAGATCTCCTAGTCTGAAATGGGTCTATAACACTTTATGTAAACCTAAGTTCAGGTAATTCTATTTGAAGCTTTTAAAATCAAGCGAAATGTAGGTTTACTTATACTTATAAGTTGAAAAATGTTGCATGAATGATCCAATTTCTTCTTCAGTGGAATTTTTCACTCAATATTTCGCAAATAAAAACTACACATACCAAAAACCAATTTGATCAAGCAACGAGCTTAAAATAGACCTCTTGTAAATCGAAATTCGCTAACTTATGCATATCAAATAAGGGTAAAATTCAAACCAACCTCCATATACCGAAGAACATCTCTGAAAGTAGCTCTCTGTGTCTTACGATCGCGTTTGGCGCGATATTTGTGCGAATCTGTTGCCAATTGCTTTACAGCATCAATCAAGTCACCCGAATATTCCTCCAAGAATTCATCATCGTGTGAACGTCCACACTCCAATATTAAAGCCAATGTTTCACCAGCAGCTATACGCACATCCAGATGTGGTGATTGTAACAGACCCATTAATTTTTTTATTGAGCTGGAAACAATAAAAACTTTAGAATATCGGTTATTAACTTAAAAATACTGCTTTAGCTTACGGTAGCATTGGCTGCCCACTTGTCATCCAGGAAACGAAATCACCTCCTGGTATCAAAGTAAGAAGCAATCCCCAAGCTGAAAGTGCCTCTGCATGCAAAGTACCAGCCTCTGCAGTTACCGAAACTGGTGTTTTTTCATCGCCACGCAAATAGCTGCCACTAAAAATAGTCTCGAAAAATTGCATTAGCGTCAAAAGATCTCCAATATCATCGCCTCCAAGGAAATTCAATAAGCCCAATGCTGTGCAGCACTTGGCGCGTGCATCAAAGGAGACGGACTTATCCTGAACAGTGGTAAGCAAAAATTGGTTCAATGCTTTAGATATGGCTTCATCTCCACCCAATTGTAGCACGAGCAACGGAGCTAACTTGGCGCCCCACACCTGCTCTGCACCCTTGCCACGACGTATTGACTTCTCGATAAAATCGATAAGCGTCACTTTACGATCCTCAACAAAGTCCGGCATATACCGATGCATCAGTATTTCACAAATAGATTGGAGTGCCAGTGCGCGTGTTTGCGCTGATTTCTCAGAAGCATTCTCCATCGCTTGAACAAATTTCTCCTCGAAGCGCTCATTTGCAGATAACTCATCAGAGTCATTAACAGACGATGGTGCATTATCGGAAACATATGAGAAGACGCTGGCATTGTCATTGCAGGATTCGTCCTCAGAGTTTGAATCGCCACCGCGTGCTGAAAAAGATTTTTAAAAAAAATTAGTAATTTAGTGTAAGGTATTAAAAAATGAATACGAAACAAAAAAGTTCCCCAGCAATAATATCTCTTAATTAGAAATAGATTCGCTCAAAATGATATAGTTTTCACGTAAATATTAAGGTCTTAAAGTAAATTCGTAGCAAACTTAGCGACACAAACTTGTTCTGACCTTACGACGCTTGAGTTGATATAGAAATCATATGAAATTTGTGCTCCGTGCTAGTTTTTTTTAGTAGTGGTGATATCACGCCCACTTATACCACCTTTTATCGGTATACCAAGTTCCATTACATTTTCATTTTAAAATATTTAGTTAGGGCGTGTTACGCAACTTGGTAATATGAAAGGTCAATTACATTGCGATAGCTTCATTCTGTGAATAACGGATAAAATGCCATTAATTATACTTCTCAACAAAAGTCTCAGCGGCTGTATTTCTCAAAAGGAGCCGATATTTAATAAGATAAAACTTTATCAATGCCCACCAACATATCGATGCTGACCTTTTAATGTATTGCATACAGTAAATTCGCAACGTTTTTCATTTTCAATGAAGTGACGTAAAAGCATCATTGGCGACTACAGCAGCAGCCCACATAGTACATGACGGCGGCAGTCATTTAAACAATGTGGGCAATCATATTAAGTAGAACTTCTATTTTTACACTTTTACTCAATGCAAAAGTCAAGTTGCCATGCGAGCAACATCACAACTCGTCAGTCACCTACAAGCGTGCCGCCTTGTACGCCTGCTCCTCCGCAACAGCTGTGCGCGCTACTTACAGTGTGGAATTCGGAACAGCGAAGCCTTCAGAATGTGCTTTTGGGCAAACAAACAAAAAAAAATTAACAAGAATGAGAGAAAAACGAGTGGGAGAAAATATAAAAATAGTAAATTAAAGGAAAATCGTAGAAAACGTAGAAATTTCTGAATGAATCATAAAGTGAACAAGAATACAGATGCTGTGGAACTGGTGTGCAATTTATTTAGTAGTATGTAGCATTACAGTATGAATATTTAAGAAGAGAGAGAGTGAGTTAGTGGGCATAAAATAGATTTTAGTTCGTCACACCACGCGTCACATGATTGCACCGAAGTTAAATTGCCAGCTCATGTTGGCAACTAAAAAAATGAACGTACGTACTACGTTCATGTTAAATATTTGCAATATGACGCATACAAGCAAGCAGCTTATTGAATCAACGAATTAAGAAAGGTTACAATAAATATAGAATTTCACTTAAATTTCACTTCATGCAGAAATTAAAGCTTTTTAAATTATTGTAAGGAAGTCATATTATTACCAAAAATAGCAGTTTTTAAAGCATCTGTGGAGTTTACATTTTTGCAATATGTATTTAAAAACAGAAGGGTTTTAAACTGCTATTTGTATGATATAATGAGAACAGTATTGGCTGATCAAGCTCATTATTGAATTCAGCGGATCAAAAACACCCTAAAATAGATCCTTAGAGTCCATAACCATATTATTTCCTTTTTATATCCTATACATAAGGTATGGTGCGGCAGGTACATATAATTACTATATATTTATATGAGAGAGAAATTGATGTAATTTGTTACATACTTAGATAAACTAAGTATATGGCATTGAAAATTGGCGAAATCGCTTAAAAGACCGCCCACTGAAAATTTACCTTACTTGAAGATATAAATTATGTGCAGAGCTTAATCAAGAGAATGTGGCACCTTCCTTGCTTACAAAACCTTTAAAACGCCAACGGTTTCCGTAGATTCAATCAAACTTGACGCAAATACTAAGTGAAACCAAGCACTGGACAAAAAGTGGGTGTGGTACCTCCCACATAAATAAAAACTCAACAACAGTGTATTAAGAGAGAACTGACACAAATTTTGGAAGTGGCTCAGGCAAGAACTGAATAAAAAATGAACGAGATTAGACATTTAAAAAAACGTAAAAGCACAATATTAAAAGAAATACTTAAGTGTGGCACCTTTCATATATTTAAAAACTTCAAAAATACTGTACTAAAAGGTATATTTAAATAAATCCACCCTAAATTGAAGCGAAGGCTAGACAAAACGTTGGAAGCTCTGGACACTCGGATGTGGCACTTCCCATACAAATAATTACTCAAATGCACTATGCAGGGAGAGCTTTTAGAGTAAAAATAACCAAGCTCAATACACATATATGTATACAGGTAAACAGGTAAGCACTCAACAAATGCAGTGTACAGGTTTGGACAAGCAATAACATAGAAATTCTCTACTGAAAGAACAATATGTAACCAAATTCAATGTTGAAGAAGTTATTTACCTTGGAAATTAAAACA
Organism: Meiosimyza decipiens; assembly: GCA_963680825.1. NCBI lineage: Eukaryota > Metazoa > Arthropoda > Insecta > Diptera > Lauxaniidae > Meiosimyza > Meiosimyza decipiens. The sequence continues at coordinate 24,943,791 of OY804260.1, forward strand.
ATCAATTCGGCGCCTACGAAAGTGTGACGAATTTCAAATTAAAAATACATATTTTTCCTAATACTTTAACATCGTAATAGCAAAACATCCAACTTACATATCGACACTTCCAGGGGAACGGGTGTGACATTTTAAGATTTATTTCCATTCATATCTTTTCAGATAAGTGTGAGAATGGAATTTCATCTGTTGCAACAAGTACGTAGTACCTTCCGATATTTATTAAAAATATAAAATTTGATAAATATATGTAATTAATTCAGAAAATTGTTTTAAAGTATGTTACGGGCGTGACGTTGAAAAAACTCTTTTTTCAATATTTTTAGTTTGAGTTTAAATTGCCTAAGTTTCGCAGGAATGCGTGATAAATTGATATCATTTTAGAAATACTATTATTATTATTAATTTAATATTACAAAGTAATTAATTACTTCACAATGGTTCGTTAAGAGCACTAGCAGCCAGGCCATCGGCTCAAATAGAAATACTTCATATGTTCTTATTAGAATTATGAGTCACATTTAACATAATTTGCTCCAAATTTGTTGTTAACATCACATCAATACGCTGTATTTGATTTTAATTTTAACTTTTTCAGCTTTTTGAAAACAAAACAAAAAAGAACAGAGTAGAAAACGATTATAAAAACATACGCACTTAAACTTGTTTGAACAGCTGATTATAATTTGAATTTAAAATTTTAATAGAAAAAGTAGATGATGCAATGATGGAACTTTATTGAACTACTAGAAAAGATATAAGTAAAGTGTCCTATATCCGTCCACTTCCTAATTCCGTCCAGCAGCATCTAAGCCAATTGTAACGAACAATTCGAAACTAAATTTTTTCAAAACATATAGCTGTATTTACCTTTTTTTAAATTGTTACCAATTTAAACTATTTTTGGCTTTTATTAAGTAGCAATTTGTCATTCAACGCAAAGTGACGCGAAATGATGTATTTTTTACAGACAAATCGTCAAAAACGCGATTTTTGAAAAGTGTTTGTTTTAAGAAACTGTTTCTTTTTAGGGTAAGTATTCTATTTATGTGTTCTATTTATGTGTATATACTTCAACCATGGTTTAAATATAATATAAGTCATAATTTTTTATATATACGCGAAAAAATTAAGTAAATGATGTGGTCGGAATTAGGAACATTAAAAAATGAGTGATGTCCTAATTCCGGCCAACGGACGGAATTGTGGTAAACTAACACATGCAAGTTAATTGATGAAAAAAATATTACAGATAGTCCCCGACTTACGACTATTCGCACTTACGACCAATTTTTTTTTCAATTTTTTTCATAGAAAATGCTTAAAATAGTTTCGGGGAATCCCTAAAATATGTATATGAGAAAAAATTTTAAAAAAAACAGTAGTATGTACAAGGATTCGATTTATTTCAGTACAAATAATACGTTTGTTTAAGTGAATAATTTTATATCATCCCAAAAATGGCTGGAACTAGTAGTACAGTATGTATGTAATATTTTTCTTTAGTTATTTTTTATGAAACTCGACTTACGACATAATCGACTTACGACCGATGACTAGGAACCTATCTCGGTCGTAAGTCGGGGACTACCTGTATTTATTATATTCTTGGCTTTAAAACATTTTTAACTATTAAATTAAATATGTCATTATCTTAATTCATAATTCAGTCCTACCTTTAACTCAATAAAAATTATTAAAAAATGGTTTTTGCATCGGTAAATTTTGTTATTTGCTATCTATTTTCAAATAAAAGCACTATGGTTGTTAACAGCATTTTAGTAAATAACATTTGTTGCAAATTAATCACAAATTAAATTTTTATCAAGCATTATGTTAGTATTGATATTATTGAAAAATTTTTGAAAATGTTTGTGATTTTTCCAAGATATTAGTTATTTAAAAGTGGACGGCATTTAGGCAATGGTTTTTGAAATGTTTCCAAATTCCGACCGCGTTGTAAAAGGCTAAAATTACATAGGCTACTCTTGACAAACCATCAGCCGAAGCAGAAAAAGAAACATGGCAAAGTAAATGAAATTCAAATAACAGATTGTTAACTGCTACTAGAAATTGAAAAATGATAAGATCTTGTAGATTTTATTTGACCAATATATTTTTTATTTTAAGAAAAATTTGTGGAAAAATTGTTCCTTAAGCTTTTTTGGTCATACCTACCAGAAATGACCAAAAAAGCTTAAGGAACAATTTTTCCACAAATTTTTTGATAAGATCTTGTCTTGATAAATATATTTCAAAATACAGAGTCTGAGTGGGCTGGGAAATTGGAGTATAAAAAATTTTATGAATTTTGGAGAAACCTGAATTTATCAGAACATAATACAACATTGCAAAATAACAACAAAGCCTTAACTCTTGACAAAACCATAGACAACATAGTAATTGATGAGCATTTTAGGAATGAGAAGATATTTGTCGCCAAAGTTGACTCCAATGGTGAAGTTTCATTGCTAATTGCAATGCCTGAAGAAACACCAATTAAAACTGGAAACCAACAAGCAACAAGGATATAGTATGAAAACTAAAAACCCGGTAAAAGGACGTTCCTACTGCTGCAATTAATGAAGAATAAAAAAACATTTAAAATCTCTACATGCAGAAAATAAAATTAAAGAAAGCATTGAAAAACAAGCCCCAGAAGGAAAATCATAAGTTTACAAAAAATATATATAAAGAATGCTGTAAAACTGACTTGACCTTCGAGACCAGCAAGATATTATTTTGATCTCAAAAACTATTAATATATCAAATGTTTAATTATAATTTAATTTTTATTCAATTGTTTTATTTTTAATTAATTTTTTTAAGTCGATTTTTCTTAGCAAAGTAGTATCTGAAGTGCTTAAATTAGGAAAACTCGATTTTATCAATTATTATTATTCAATTTTGTTGACACTTTATCCATTTATAAATAAAAAGAATATAATTTTGAGCTCGTTTTTGCCTTTATCTTTATAAAATCACAAAATCTGAATGAAAATATGGGTGGACGGAATTAGGTATGTCAGTGGACGGCTTTAGGAAACTTGAAATTTTTGTGGACGGAATTAGGAAGAAAGAAATTTTTAATTTTGTGTTCTTGGAAAAAAAATAATTGATTATTTATAAAAATTTCCTTTACTATATTCAGTAAGGGTAACTTCGATCCTTGCATATGACATTTAAAGTTTTTTCATATGATCTATAAATAGCTTACTATTGCACAAGCAAAAAAAATCCCCAAAAGTGGACGGAATTAGGACACTTTACGTTATGTATATAATATATACCCACTACTTGTATGAATATTTTAACAATAAAATAATTGTTCTTAAGTTTTGCTGATATTTTTAAAACTAATAAAAAAAAACTGAATGCCAGCTAGCAAGTTTATTTATAAATCTTTTTTTGTTTGTTGCTAGCTGTCGCGTCTCTGATAATTAGAAATATTTTTGTCAAAGTTATTTGTGTTTTTTGTTTTGCAAATCAAGCGATAATTTAAATTGTATCGATATTTGTGTCATTTCTCTTGCGTCAATTAATTTGTTTTTCTTTTATTATAAAATATATAAATACATTGATAAGTTAGCTTATCTTGAGTTTTTTTATGTATTTTCAATTACTCGTAAAGTATTCTTTTGTTTGATTTTGTTTAAGATTCTAATTCTACCTAAAGCTCTGATAAGTGAGTTACCGATAACTTTGAAAATTTGTAATTTTGACCCATCAGCAAAAGAACTGTAGTTATATCTATATAAATCATGCTAAATTTAATTTATTTCAAGCACAGAAAACTGTGTGGGTTTTTCTGTTTTGAACAAAATATACGACGACCGATCGAACGTTCATTAAAGATTTCATTAAAAGACATCAGAAATATTAATAGTATTTTTTTTAAGTGAGAGTTAAAAGAAATTTTCAATTATCTTGAATTTTGAAGCAATGGTCAGATAATTTTTGTCATTTATTCATCAGGAGTATCACAATTTTTTTCAATATTTTACACAATATTCGTTAGTTAATTTGTAATAAATCCATTTTATCCACTTTGCATTACTACTTACTTTACTAAAAGGCATACATTTTTTTTGTTTTGTTTCGGAGTAACTAATAGTAAAAGTAAGCTTCATTTTCCTTATTTTGTAATCTTGTTATGCAAGTTTTTATACAAGACCACAGCAACACCTACTACTATATTCGATTTTGTTTTTCTTTGAAATGGCTGCATGTAAGGAACTTCATGACTATCTTGTATGCACTCCGTTTTTCTCTTTCTTTTTTTACTCATTACTTAAATAATAAATTATGCCAACTTTTGAACGGCCTTTAGCACTTACAACACAACCTAGTCAGACAGTCAGTCCGTCTCATGCTGCAATGCAAGTCATAAGACCTCGAAGCAACAAACTGAAACCAGCTGTTTTATAAGCCACGTTAGTAGCTTGTTTATGTTGTGAATTGTGAAAGGCAAAAATGCTTTTAAAACTGGATTTTTCGAATACATGTACATACATTGCAAATTTTGTTTTTACGTTTTTCCATTTCGTCTCTCTATTATTTTGCATTAAGCTAATATGAGACTTGATTTGTGTTTCTAATTATGATTTTAAAGTAATGGTCTGATCTGCTAAAAAATAGGTACAATACAGCAAAATTTCGTAAAAGCTGCTTTTTTTTTTGAACCAGTAGATTTATTTAACGTTTCTAATTTAGGATTTTTTCCATCTTTGGCGTTGTTCTCCACAATTGTAGATTCGTTTTTACTTCCGAAAAAGACACGGAACCACCTGTGCTGCAGAATTAAATAATTTAATTTGTTCTTTAATTAAAAGATAAGATCTAGAACTTTCATTTGACTGTAGTCTGATATGTTATGGCCGCTAGCTTGGCAGATAGTTTGGCCGATAGTTGGGCCGATAGTTTAGCCATTAAAATCAGTCTCCTTGAAATATTCATTATCTAAAACAGGCCGAAGTTTTTAAATCTGGAACTAAACAACTATAACCTAAACAATTTTAGCAAATGGAAAATGTAACGCAGATATTTTGGAAGGCCATGGGAACACAAAATAACATTAATATTTACAGATTAATGTCGGATCTGAGGGTCAAAAATTGAAAAGCTTTTCATGACAAATTACTTCCTCAAAGTGACTTGCGTAAAAAAAAATATTTGAGATACGAACTAAGGTTGCACATTAACAGCTAGGTTGTCTACTGCGATACCAAATACAACAGTAATTAGGGCAACTCCATTGTAACTCGATTTTCAAACCGACGTTTTACAGTTAAATTTCCTAATTTCCCTAGAGTTCTATTCCAAATTATGTTATCTTCAACGTCACTTTCATGTATTATGTGGAAAATAATTTACTCGACAATTCCGTTCATGGGAAATGCAAAAAGCTCTTACACGAACGGAACCAAGCCCATAGTTTTATAAAAAGAATGAGAGTGAGAAAAAATTCTTGAAACAACATATTTTTTTTTGAAAGAGACTTATTGATAGTGATACAGTGATATGGTGCTCATACGTCATATTTTTTACGGAATAGGAATTATTAATTTATGACACCTTGTTAATTATTTTGCAGGACGCAAAGTTGTATTGACTCATTCTATTTGGATATGGAAACCAATATCGTGTTTACAACTATTGCAAAAAAGTACGACATTGTGATTTCCATAATTAACAAGTTTTTGTAACATGATAACACTATATACAAGATATTTAATGAAAAGTGCTGTCAAAATTTCGCCTGAAGTCGCTAATACCTAGCCAGGCCATCAGAAATAGTTCACTCTGGGATCACCACTTGGTCATTACTAAAAATAAAACAAGTATAGTGTTTCGCTGAACGTTCTTTCGTATTAAACAAAAAATAAAAGTTTAAACCCAATTTCTAAAGCGCAAAGGCGAATGTTGAGTATACATTATGATAAAAAATATGTCCGCTTTTTGAGAGAGTTCTCCTAGTAAACTTTTCGTTTTGATAAAAAAAATAAAGAAAAAATTAGAGCCTTTTTAAAGTATTCATTTAATTGATATTAAAAACTAAGAAAATTGCACTTCAGTGTCACTTTGGCTTTACGATTACACAGTTTCAGATTGAGGCATGTGGCATGGTGAAGCGGAAACCACCTTGTCCTAAATACTAAACATTTTACTGTTAATTTAAAGTTATGTTGTTCGACTCTCATTTGCTCTGACTGTTTTGTCTGTTCATCTTTTGCTATGTTGCGGTAGAAAGCGTTCTTTTTTTTTAATATTTTAAACTGATGTACGTACATAGTTTTTAAATTAATTCAAGCTTAATTTCTTAAAAAATGCTTTTCTTAAATGTTATCATATTTTCACACTTTTCAGTAATTAACTTTTCCTTTCATTTTAATTATTTGTTTCTTTTTTAAATTGCTGATAATTTATTTAAAAATTTGCTGAAGGTCAAAAGATCACATGCACACAGCTCAGCATCATAAAAAGAAATTTATTTTTTACCGCATTCTTTTGATTTCTAAATATTTTAAAAAAAAAGTTTTAGAAAACTAAATTTCTATGAGAAAATTATATAAGATTATGCATGTCGTAGAGATCTATTTAGAAAGGAAAAAACTAATAGATTTGTTTTTTATCAATGAACAGTTTTTGTCTCCATTAAAATTTCAACGAGAAAAACCCAAAATTTTTCGAAGAATTTACCAAGTTATATATGTATATGAAAACATTAAATTGTTTAATAAAGAACACACGGTATGTGATTGTCAAGAAAAACAAAAAAAAATCTTCAATGTCAACTTATCACGAGAGTACTAATGATGACAAGCGAGCTATGATTACGAGGCGGATGTGTACATGATTGCCAACTACATTGATAGTTTTTAAAGAATTTATCAGTTTCTCTGTACGTTATTTCAAATCTGATAAAATACATTTTCTATACCCTACTCCGGAGTATGTTCATTTTGTGCTTCCATTTGTAACAAATAGGAGAGAGCGTCACCGATTTGAACACAATACGGTAATTCCCAAATGGTTTTGTTTTTAAGTACAGATGCGATTAATATTTTCTATATAATTAATTTATAAACTCATTATGACAACTGTTTATCAGCGTAGCAGATTAGAAATTAAATGAAATATAGAGGATCTTAATGGAAACAGTTCCAATTTGAACTATAAGGCCTAACACAGTTTTTTTCTCAGGTTAGGAGGCGTCGCCCAAAAATGCTTGTTTTAAGATCCAAAAAAGGATTTTAGTGGGATTCAAGTACATACTTATAATGATTGAGTCGGACAATCTGGTGCTTGAATACCAAAAAAAAAATTAATTTCAACCAGCTCTAATGTATTATTTAAAACATTCATTGATACGACGACGATACGGTCTGTTTTGTGGTCTTTATATGAGGCAATCAATTCAATTTAAAACAAAAACTGATTTTTTTCTCATTGTTCCAGTTTTGATGAGTTTAAGAGTGACATTTTTAAAATTCTTATTAGCATTCGTCGATATTTTGACCGGAGTTTAAAAACAAAAATTCACTTAAACTAAATTATGTTTATATGTAAACTTATTTCTTTCAACTCAAATCAAAGTTTAATTTCATTGAGAGAATGATTTTAGTCCATCGTTTTAAGGTACATGTCGTGACCCCGCAACTTTAGGGAAAGGTTTAAGCATGCCTAGAGTTATGGATCATGAATTTCGACCCGAAAGCAAGCAAACTTTGCAAATAAGCAAAAATAAAAAGCTTAAGTTACATTCTGATATTTAATTAAAATTGTTTCCTAAATAGACCCCATTAAATGCATCGCTACAAATTATAAAATGTTGGTAATCACGTACACACAGCATGTGACAGACATGCGAAAAGTGTGCTTTACTGTTATACATATTGCATGTACATGTTTGTATATATCTAAATAATCCCAGCACACATTTTTAATCAGGGCGAGCTCATATTCTGATGCCAGGCAATAGTTTGTACAGGGTAGCGATTCCCGCATGAATCATAAGATAGATTTTCAAGCGATTACTGTTGAAAGGAAAATAAAAATTTTTAATGTCAGCGGGCCTATTATGTTTTCCCATTTTATTGTTTTTAATTTTTTGCAAAGTTTCGATGCATTATAATTGAAATTGATTACTCAAAACTACTTTCAACATCATATGAAAACAGAGGAAAGGACCAGCCTGACACTATTGACACCACTTTTTAGTTCTTGCCATATAATTACATTTTATGTCGTGTATTTACAATGAAAATAACCAAAAAAAATAAATAAAATTCCCACTATAGTGCATTGACATAAATAAAATATATAAAAAAATGCCAAGTAACTCTTCTAGAACAATTACATCACTTTGAAGACGGAACAGTCTTTCAAATGTTGCCTGGGATCCCAATGTGCCCAAAATGATGCGGATCCGAAACGGTCCTCAAAAACGGAAAAAACCGGAATCCGCTTTTTCGTATCTGTAACGGATCGGAAACGGACGTCATATACGGATCGGTTTCGGATTCGTTTTTCGTGTCCGTAACGGATCCGAAACGGACATCATAAACGGAAAAAAACCGGAATCCGCTTTTTCGTATCCGTAACGGATCGGAAACGGACGTCATATACGGATCGGTTTCGGATTCGTTTTTCGTGTCCGTAACGGATCCGAAACGGACATCATAAACGGAAAAAACCGGAATCCGCTTTTTCGTATCCGTAACGGATCCGAAACGGACGTCATATACGGATCAGTTGTCGGCTGAAATTCCTCTCGAAAAAACGGAAGGATCGTCCGTTTTGTCGGATCCGAAACGGACGTCATAAACGGAAAAAACCGAAATCCGCTTTTTTTTATTATTAATATAAAAGGCAGTTTTCAAGATATTTTCAATAAACTTAAATAATCTTTAAATTAAAAAAATAAAAAAAAATTAAAAAAAATGTGTCATCGCCGGGGTTTGAACCTGTATCTTCCCTCTGCTTATCCAATAGTTGTTGCATGCGTAGCTTAACAACATCGGCTCAAAATGAATCTTCACTTTTTCATTTTGATAGAGAAGTAATTAAATTTAAGTATGTTATAAAAATAATGGAAGTAGCTGAGTTGGTTAAGATGAGCATATTTGAACAGTGCCATGGCGCAGAACGCGCAGGTTCGATTCTGTTGTTCGGTGGCAGTTAAAAAAAATAGGTTTCCTTAAAGTGATTTACTAATAAAACTAAAAGTTGATGAAATAGCATTAAAAGAAATAAATAGATGGAAAATAAGTAAAAATTAAAAAAAAAATTAGATTTGGGAAGACTAAAAAAAAATTTTTTTTTAATTGCGTTAATTTTTTTTATATAGTAAAATCCGCATTATTAAAGAAAAAGATCGTCTCGAATTCGTTTTATTTAGAAAAACAAATCCGAAAAAGCGGATTCCGGTTTTTTTCCGTTTTTGAGGTCCGTTTCGGATCCAGAAAAGCGGACGATCCTTCCGTTTTTTGAGAGGAATTTCATCCGGCAACGGATCCGAATCGGATCCGAAACGGATAAATAATCCGCAGGAACGGATCCGTTTGGCACATTGGGATACTATATGTATGCGATAAGAATATGCAAGTGTATATGTTTGTCTAACTAAACACACAAACTTAAACTCAACTAAGTGCGGCACGTGTTTAGTTTTTTCCCCTTGTAGTTCTTTGTTCATGCATTTTCTGTATTCGTCTTTAATAAAGAAAATAAATAAAACTAAAATGGAAATCATAGAAAATTGATAAACTGCCAAGTATTACAAATACAAAAATACAATTTAAGCGAACTAATGAAAATGTCAACAATAAAAACAATATCACACAGAACGAGTAAATTGCAAGGTTATAGTAAAAGCCGTGAATTCATTGTCAATACATAATAATTATAGTTAAAAATGTTAATGGAAACACTTTTTAAACAAAATGGTGGTTAATTTTTTCTATATTATTATTGGCAACTCATTTATTTGCTGAATTGTATACCAGACTGCTTTAACTATGTACAAAAAAAGTAATACATACAAATGTAACCTAAATTAAATTGAGTTCAAAGTTAATATTGTTATGGTTTGGTGAAATACAATCAAAATGTGGACACTAACGCAAAGCTTTAAGCTTTAAATAAATGTGTGTTTTTTAAACTTTTCAAAATTTTTTTTTTCCAACGTTTTAGCATCGGATCTAAAACCAACCAACCTAGATCAAAGCTAAGAATGACGCAGCATACATAGTTGAATTCCCATAAAGCTTATTTTGTCAAGACAATACCTCAGCAGATAGTGGACCAGAAAGAAATCCCACCAATTTTCTATATTTCTCATATTTTTAAAAGCCGAACCCATTTTAAAAAAAATATTTGTATTTTCTTCTTTCTTATATAGGGATGATTATCCCATTGAGAGATACACAAGTTGTCCTCACAGTTATTGAGGATTATACCGATCAACGACCATTTTAGTCCACAAAATGGTTCTGGTCCTCTAAAAGGTGTACCAGAACCTCTCTAGCAAGCTCGTTCAAAATTTCGTTGCCCTAAATAGCTTAATGGCACGGAATCCTACCACAACATTAGTTTGTTCAAACTTGATTTTATCTCCAGGAACTGAGTCCTTTGAGTGCCGCTTGTATATCCATTGTGGATAGGGGGTATTCCATATCAATGTGTTAGTACTGAAACTAGCACCGGTATCTGTTGTGTAAAGTTCGGCATGAATGAAACTGGAACAATTTACTAACGGAACTGAAATTTTAAGTCCAACATTATAGACGTACTGGGTCTATCAGCGATGTTAATCTGAAATTTCTTATCGAAGGAAAGAGTCTTGAAACATAACTTCTCGTTCAATGTTAGGTAATTCGTTCAGAATGTTTAGACCACCTAAATGAGTCCCGGTTGTGTATTCGTGTGATAGTTAAATTTCAATAGCAATTCTTGCTGCTATTTGGTTGGGTAGATGATCTACCTTAGTTATATATTCAGAAAATTATTGTCGTTCAAGGAACTATTAAAGTCACGATTCCAGGGGATTTTTTGGAAACGATTTTTTTTAATTACCCAGCAAAGATAACAGATTAAGGATTGGTTTCACTCAAAAAAATCGGAGCTCAAATTCAATTATTTTTAATTATTTTAGATAATTTAAATTTGAGTCTAGTTTTGCAATTTCATTTCAAAAGGAATCTTAAGTTTCTGATTCATTTCAAAAGGAATCTTAAGTTTCTGATTCATCTTAAGGAATAAAAATTTAACTAAGGAAAATAATATTTTGATTCTTTATTGAATTAAAAAATTAATTTAACATACATATTTTTTTCAAAATATTCTACAAAAATATATTTCCATACGTATATTAATACATAAATGTATCTGTCCCCCCGAAATAAAATCCTGAATACGGCCTTGTATGTAGGTATATATTTTTCTATGAAAATTGTAGCTATCAAAAATAACACAAAACAGTTTTCTTTATCTTCCAAGTTACAAATTCAAAAGGTCACATTCAATTAGTTAACCATTGCTAAAAATTGTGAAATTAACAGATTTGTTACTTTTGTGATGAATGCACTAATATCTTTCTTCAAATGATGAAATAAAAAGGAAAATAGAAAACCTGTTATATCGCATGCTCAAATTAAATTTTTAATTAATGACTCTACAATATAAAATATTTCTCTTTGTATATATGTACATATACATACATACATATGTATATATGTATATAGCACAAATTGCAGCAATACAATACGCAGCAGAAAAAATTCCCTAAAATTTCGTTGCGTGGCATTTTTGGTTAGTATGTACAACAAATTAAAGTTTTTTGTTGAAACAGTAGCAATTTTTATTGAATTAGGTTATAGTACAGTAAGTACTAGTTTTTTATACTACTTTTTTAAAAGAAAGTGCTGAGGCAAAGTCGTTCCCAATTGAAAAAATAAACATTTTTGGTTTTGCATGAATTTTGAAAGATTTTTAGTTTATTTGTAAAACAAATTCCTGAAGTGAAGTATTGAGTAAAATTTTACAAACAAACCCTACATTTTAAAGCAATTAAGAAAACCTGAGACATTAAAATCTCATTTTATTGTTGCTAAAATACTGTTGAGCAGTGTTATTAGTGATGTTTTTAAAGTAAGCTTAATATACGATTTGCGTCTGTAAAGCTAAAACTTGCAAGTGAGTTTCGTCAACATATCCAAACCTTTGTTTTCGATATATTGCGGTTCCACTTTTCTGTATTTTCAACAAATTGCCATCATTTACAAAATCCTACAACAAATTCTGCCAAAGTATATTTCAGCGTTACTATTGTTTTGTCGTACGTTTTATAAATCAATAATAAATCCCAGTTATAATAAAATAATTTGTTTCAAAACAAAGAAACAGTACATTTTTGGCTGAGTAATAGTGAGGACCAATTTTATGATCGCATGCATTGATCACGACAGGAGTAAAATAAAGTTTTAAAACATATTTGTTTCAGTAGTTCTATTTGGACAATCGCACCTTAAGAGCTGGTTTATGCCAGGAAATTCTGTGGAAGAAATTCTTGTCTATTTTCTTTTTTGTTTTCTGGTTTACACACGAAAACTAGAATTTCTTTGTGCTTGAAAATGTCAAAACAATTACTCTGCCCTTACATAAGAAAATTCTGTGAAAGAAATTCTTGTCTATTCTCTTTTGTGCTGTTTGTTTTGCATTTTGTGACAAACGACAAATTTTTGTACCTCGTCTCTTTTGTTTTTCCCTTGCCAACAAACAAGAAGAATTTTCGGAAAGAATTTGTGTGTGTAAACGCCGAGTTACTGCATCAACCCGCCAGAACAAACGTAAATTCAAAACATAATATCAGCGAACGGACAGAATGAAAGAGAATTTCCGAGTGGGACAAATTCTGTATACCCACCCATTTGTTTTTTTCCTCTTGCCAACAAACAAGAAAACTTTTCCGAAAGAGTTTCTGTGTGTAAACGTTGACTAATAAAAAATTTATGACATCAGATTGGAACGAAACGAAAAAATTGTATGTGTTGTTGCAACTATTTACCTTTGACACCCTTCTTGTTTTTTTTCGGCATTTTCTTGCTCTTCAGGAAATTTCCCGATGCGTTACCTTTTCGACTAATTTTCACGGATGTGTTTACCGACGAAAACGAAGAAATTGCGACGTCGTTTGTAAGTGATATTTAATGATAGGCGTAGCAAATGTCAAAAATGCAACAAACGTAAGAATTTAATAAAAACGCGGGATTTTTTGATAGCTGAGCCTTTTCCTGTTCCGCTCTTAATTCGTTTGCAATTGACAGCACACAACGAGGGTTTTTACAATAATGCAACTAATGACGTAAACGTAATTTAAAAGATTTTTTCACACACACGCGAATTTATCGTTCTGATTTGTAAAATTCAATTTTATTTTTTCACTTACGCTCACTTTTATTGTTTTTAATTTTTTGTTTTTTAACTGTATTTATTTTTCTAGTGTTTTTTAGAGGGTTTTTGAAATTTTCGCTTAAATTTTGAAATTTTATTAATTTAACTAAAAATCAGGTTTAATCAAGATGCAGCTATAAGAAAGTTCTGATTTTTCCAATTTTTATGAATTTTATTTAATTTTTCAGTTTTAGCCTGCTCTTGATTTCTAGCGATTTTTAAATTTGTAAAATTTTTAAGGTTTTGTCTTACAACGGTGGCACACGAGTTGCTGTTTTTATTGAGTGTTGTTAATTTAAGGTTGTTATGCTTTTTTATACGTTGCTGTTCCTTTGCTGTCTGCTCTGCTTCAATGTAATGGATTTTCGTTGTTGTTGTTGCAACAAATTTCATGTTTAATCGCAAAAAAATATTTTTCAATCTATCGATGCCCCTTTTCTTTATCAGCACTTCACTCCGTAAATACAAGGCAAATTTGATGTCTCAAATTAAATTTCACAAATATGTAAATCAATTTTATTAGAATTGAATCGAATTTTTATGACCACGTTTTTCTTTGTCTGGCTGACTGCACCTTGCCAGTTTTTTTATATTTGCTTTGTCTTTTAATCGACGAAATTGTTTGTTCAAACACACACTAGCGTATTCCGCGTTTTTGTTGTGAAATGAAAAACTCAAATAAATTTTTCAAATCGCTTTACTTGGACTTTAACTTTTGCTCAGATATTTTTGTATATTTTTCACTCTGATGAAATACAATAAAAATTTGCACTACCACACCAAGATACCTATGTGATTCACGCACGAGTTTTTCTCGAATGACGAAGCGGTCGATAGTTAAGCACTGCCACACGAAGATACCTATGATTTCACTAACTAATGTTGCCTCTTTCACTTTTTTTTCCGTCCACAGCAAAAGTCAAAATCGAGCAAGACAAAACGTCAAAGTTTTTTCAAAACGTCGACGTTTACACAAAGAAACTCTTTAGACAAAGTTTTCCTGTTTGTTGGCAAGGGAAAAACGAAAGGGTGGTGAACAGAATGTGTCGTGCCCGCAAACTCCCTTTGCTTCTATTCGTTAGCTGAAACTATGCTTCGAATTTACGCTTGTTGTGGCGAGTTGACGCTGTAATTGCTAGTTATCGTGTGTAAACGCAAAAAAAAATCACATAAGAGAATAAACGACAATTTATTTCACCGAATTTGCTCGTCTAAACGTTGAACAAGGATGATGAAATTTCCAAAATTTCGATCACAAAAAAGTAGTGTAGGTGGACTGAAAATTTTGCAGCATTTTTTTGCAATTTTGTACCAAAAAATTCTAATTAAAACCACCTACTTTAAAAGTTACTGCAAGCTGTCAATCTCACCAATGAAGGTGGAACAGACTCATGGTTTAATTATTAACCATTAAACCATGTAACAGACACACCCATCAAATGTCAAAGCTATCGCTTGTTGTCTATGCAATCATGATAGAATAATGTAGATTGAAGGAAGGTGTCAAAACCATTGACTTAGTAGTCTATGGTCAATGCTTCTAATCCAACTCATAATCACAGCAAAATAAACGAAAAGTTAACACGTGAAAAATAAAACAGTTTTTTTTTCTTTACCTAATAATCACGTTTGTTATGTTCGATTTGATATTTGACGTTGAAGAAAACAAAAATGAAAGAGGCAAAATGTGACCGTGCTGTAATACTTTTAGTTGAATAATGCTTGCAACACTGGAATGCATCGAAGACTTTTTTAACGTTTTTTTGAAACGAAGTATCTCAAAAACTATTGCGAATAGCATTAACGTTTGTGAAAAATTTCATGTTATCTTGCTCAGATGAATGTGCTGAGTCATGCCAACTCTGCATTGATTCAAATTTTTTCCCACCTTGACAATTTTATACAATGCTCTAATATTTACGATAACAACATGTTAGAGCACTTTATCAGACAATCTCAGTGTCAAAAGTACAAATAAATAGGAAAAAAGCTGCATTTGATACTTAACTAATACTTTCAAAAACGTTTTATGTACTAGATTCTTGACAATTTATGTTCGAGTCCTCGGCTAATAATATACCAAACGTAACGTGCATCCATGAATGTAGATAAATGCCAAGTTATTTGGTTTAATCTAAGCGTAGACCAAGTATATACTCAATAAATTATTATTACTTATTTTTAGTGTAAAATTACAACAGTGTAATTTTGCAAGGCCAGTCTACAATGAAGTGTGAATTGCATAATTAAAACAAACGAAATGCTTACAATTCAGCTTGCACAATATTTATGCAATTCACAGTTCATTATAAAAATGGAACGTGACAAAATTACAATGAGTTAAATCATACAACTGTGAGCTCAAAAATTTATTTTTTACAAACTATGTTTTTGTCACTCTCTTTACCCAAACGATTTTTCCACCAAAATTGAAAACGAATACAATTTTCAAAAAACATTCTTGTTGTAATTTGCATTCATATTGGAAACAATAACAAAACAAGTTACCACCTCGTAAAATATTGGAAAATTCCAACATTGTAGTGTTCACCTGCCAAATTGTGCATTGCTTAAGTCAACGTTTACACGAGCAAAATCGGTCTGAGAAATTCTTGTCTATTCTCTTTTGTGAATTTCTTTTGCGTTTACACACGGAAACTAGAATTTGTTTGTGCAAGAAAATTTCAAAGCAATTACTGCGTCAACCCGCCACAACAAACGTAAATTCAAAGCATAATAAAAGGTAAAGAATAGAACGAAAGGAATTGCGCGTGTACGACAAATTCTGTACACCACCCTTTCGTTTTTCCCTTATTGCCTACAAACAGGAAAACTTTCTTTCAAGAGTTTCCTCGTGTAAACACTGTCTAATTAACATAATTTCACTCAACGTTCATTTTATTGCATTTGTTTTGACAGCTGCTGTTAGACAAATTTGACACTTTTGTTGACGTTTGATTTGCATTTCTGACTAGCTGGATTTTATTTGGTAATTTTGGATGACTTTGGTTTGCAAACTTGATAAAAAGATCAAATTAACATCGTAAAATCTGAAATACTATAACAACAAGCTCAAATCAATATTGAGATAGCTGCGCGAAGTTAATGCTGCGTAAGTGAGGAAATATGTCGACTACGACACACGCATTCAATCGAAATGTTCCATACCTGAAGCAACAATTCTCAGCGCTGCTTCGCAACACATCGCCCGTAATTACGCTAATTTGCCTGGTCACAACATGCGGCTACTTATTGTCTTTCTCCAATACCGCGGTGCGCGTGCTTAGTGTGACACCTGGGTATATAATGCCAACGGGAAAATTCTGGATTTGGACCGCATTCACGTTCTGTTTCATTGAACTGCACTGGTGGGAGGTGCTTGTCGATATCATCACAGTAGGCTTATGTGGCAAAATGCTTGAGCCACTTTGGGGACAATTGGAAATGTTTAAATTTTTCGCTTTGACGAATTTCGGAGTTTCAATTTTAACAACAATGTATTATCTCTTCTATTATATATGCACTAAGAACACTTACGTATTGTTCAATGTGCACATTCATGGACTTGCTGGGTATGTGGCTGGAATTAGTGTGGCAGTTAGACAAATAATGCCAGATCATTTAATTTTCAAAACACGCTATGGCAGATTAACCAACAGGTGAGAGACTGAAGGCCTTAAATGAGTTTATTTCCAGCTTATTGAATGTTATAAAGTAAGAAATATGAGTTTAGTACAAAGAAAGTATGTCCCTCAGAAACTTTGCAACATAAGTGCTATTCTGTGGTATACTTGAAACTGAAAAGAATTTTTAAAAAATAGCTTTATGTATTGTTGAAATCGGCCTTCTTAAGTTAGAACATTTTTGTAAAATTGAGCTAAGGCCGTAGTAATAAAACAAAAATGTTTATTGTTTTTGTTTTAGATTTTTAATAATCAATATTTCGGCTTAAATTTTAAGCCATCATCAGGATCTAAAGGAAAGAAATATATAAAACAACAATGCAAATTAATCACTATTAATCTCACCAAATATGTTGACGACATTTTTGCAATAGTCAAAACGGACATGATCGACACCACATTGAATATGCTAAACACTTGCCACAGAAATATACAATTTATAATAGAGAAAGAAAACGAAGAAACACTGCCATATGTAGATGCATTAGTTATGAGGAAAAATAACTATCTTAAAACAGACTGGTATCAAAAACCAACAGCATCAGGCAGACTGATTAATTTTCATTCAAAACACCCTAGAAAAACAATTATAAACACTGGCAAAAATTTTATAAACAGGGTTTTAAGCATTAGTGACAAAATTTTTCACAAAACCAATAAAAGACGAATACGGCACATACTAACTATGAACAACTTCCCACAAAAAACAATAAGTCGTTTAATTAGAGAAACCACGTCCCTACACAAACAAAGTACGAAACACAGAACCAAAAATCTACAAAGGAGTAACATATATTCACGGATTTACAGAAAAATTCAAAAATACTGACATTTACAACAAAAATAAATATATTCTTGCACCGAAAACAAATAATACTATTGAAAATATCAACAGCAAAACAAAAAGTAGAATAGATGATATGGACAAATCAAACTTAATTTACCAAATAAAATGTAAGGGAGACGGGGCCAACATATGCGGACAAGTATACGTTGGTACGACAAAATCAAAATTAAAAACAAGAATATCATCACACAAATACGATTTAAAATCAAGAAGCGTGAACAAACCAGCGCTTGCAGCACATTGCATTCAACAGGGACACTCTCCAGCTTTTGAAGAAACAAAAATTCTGCAACAAGAGAAGAATTACGCGAGACGATACACGATCGAAATGTTGCATATACTTAATACTCCGGCAAATAAACGACTTAACTTCAAGCCAGACACAGACGGTTGTGCTCACATTTACAAACACCTTATTAGACATAAAATTAGTCGATAACAGGTCAACAAATGAGAAACACTTGCTTTTTTTTCAAAAGTGCAAATAATGTAACTATTTATTTATTTTTTAAAATAACTTAAAAATTGTGTTAATAATTTTATTAGTGTTTTAATGATTATTTTGCATTGTTGTTTTATATATTTCTTTCCTTCAGATTCTGATGATGGCTTAAAATTTAAGCCGAAATATTGATTATTAAAAATCTAAAACAAAAACAATAAACATTTTTGTTTTATTACTACGGCCATAGCTTAATTATACAAAAAAGTTCTAAAATAGCTTTTTCTCAAATTAAATTTACCACTGCTAACAGAACATTATTCATGAAGGAAAAGATTCCTTTATCAGCATGACAACCTTTTTGTCTTTACTGTAATGCAGTTAATGGAGACTGGATAATTTAATTTTCTATTATCTTTTGCAGAAATGTGCCTCTTACTGTACTCGTATTTTCAATAATTTTTTGGGCTGTTCATCTTCTCGATGGAACGTATCCGGCTATGTTTGCATCTGGACTGCTTGTTTCCTGGGCATATTTACGTTTTTATCAACGCCATACAAATGGACGTGGTGATAGCTCAGAGAGCTTTACTTTTGCCAGCTTCTTTCCAAATGTTATGCAACCTGTTATCAGTATGCTTGTAAATCCAATGTATGCCGGGTGTTTAAAAATAGGCATTGTGAGACAACCGGCGCCACCGAGGAGTTCTTCAACCGCTAGCCTAACATCGGTATCAATTTCTATGCCTGGTGTGGATCCTCATGATATTGAGCGGAGACGGTATGTAGTTATTTGAATTATTATTTTATTTTAAGGAACTTGATATTCAAATTTTAACAAAAAAAAATCAAAATCATGTGGAGAATCAATTTTAAGTCTTACACGCGAAGTATATTCACTTTGTCCTTTTGACTTCAACGCATAGAAAAAGCGTGACATAAAAGTATATCTAGTCAAGTCCGTCTGTCTTTTAGTGGAAATCACGATTACAAGAAAGCGAAGCATAATAATTTGATTTTATTTGTTACAGATGGAGTTCTTCAATTATGCTTCAAGGGCTTGAGAATAAATTTGTAGTAGCAATGACAAAACTTTTTCTTAATATCTTAGAGAGAGCGGCACCTTCTCTGAAAGCAAAATCTTTAATACGCTGCACCGCGTGCTCTTTTTTTAAGTAAACGCAACCCAGCTTCTAACAAGAACTAAAAAGATTTAGATTTCTCTTTATTTATTAGCAAACCCAGCGCATGTAATCCTTTTTTTTTCAAATTGGATTAAATAAGTAAAAGTTATTTTTGATATTTTATCTTAGTGCGAGTGAATAAAAAATGTTTTAGGTTTTTCCATATGGTGCATAAATGAACAATTGATTTGGTGTGAATCATTGGAATCAGCACCTTTGAGTGAGTTTAATTTGGTTATAGTCCTTGTCTTCTATATAAGTATGTACCGAGACATCTGCGTCAAATTCTTCTCTCATATGGGAGGGCGTGCATTGCCCAATTTTTCAAATCAAACTATACTAAGAACATTTTACAAACAACATTAAACATATGTACCAAATCTTATTCATCTGCGTCACATTATTGCAGATATGGAAGAAATTTGATTTTTTCTCATGTGGAGACGTGGTACCGCCCAGTTTTTCATTAAATCTTATTTCTGTCTCTACTTTTTATATATGTACCAAGTTTCATTTATCTGCATCAAATACGATAGTTGATAAGATATGACGAATTTTATTTTTATTTTATATGGGGGGCGTAGTATCGCCCATTTTATCCTAACCAAACTACGCTACGAACCTTTTCCAGACCATAAGAAACATATGTGCCAAACCTTTCGGCGATCGGTTGAACGGTTTAGGAGTCCATAAGCAACAAGTATGCGTACATATATACATGCCACATTTAGCTTTACATATAAAGATTAGTTCATTATTTTTTATTTGATTTTCTTTTTTTTTTTGAATATGCGAAGTAGCTGGTCAGAATTTGGATTAGATATACATATCATGCTTGGTTCGTAGTTTTCCCTGTTTCTTATCGGGATAATATTTCCAAAATAGTTAATTCCCTTCAAAACTTAAGCAAAACAAACCTCACTCAGATATTATCCCTTTTTTTTTCTTTATTTAATTTTAAGGTTCAGTGAAATACTTATGCATTTTCAAGTTTTATTAACATATTTAGTAAACTTATAATAACAACGAAAATTTAAAATGCATTCTCTTTTTTTTAGTCAAATCGCCTTAAAGGCTCTCAGTGAGCGCTTAAAGTCAACAGATTCAACCCGTCACAATCAGTTGCCAAAATCTTTCCCTACAGTGACTGGCATTGGCGTTGCTGGCCACCACCATAAGCATCATCACCATGGCGTTGGTGGTGCGCATCATTCTCACCAAGGTAGCGGTCACAGTCATCAACACCATAGTGGCGGTCACTCACATCATGGACATGGTCACGGTCATGTTGACTTGACCACACCTGCATTTCATTCACAAGCTGCTGCTGGTCTTGCCGGTGCACCACCTATGGTGCCTATAACTTCAGCGCGAGCTGAACCTCGGATGATAAGCACAATGAGTCCCATTGCAATACCGATGCCTGCACCGCCTCCAAAAATAGGTGGTGGTGGTAACGGCGGTAGTGTTGCAGTTGCAGTTACTGAAACAGTGGAAACAAATGCAAGTGAACTGCTTATAAATATGGAATCGCAATCCTTGCAATAGAAATAATTGCCACCAACTGAAGAAAATCAAACAAAAACGAACAAAATATATTTCACTAGCGCTGGATTCTCCTTCGGTGGGAATTCAAGTATTAATAGTGATTTTAAATTGTTTTTTTTTCTACTTCATCTTCCCTATTTATAAAATTTCAGCATAGTTTTGTAATATTTTTATAAATATTTTATTTGCATAAGTAAATTTTTCATTTTCGTTTACTTCAAAAAATAAAACATTTTTCAACCATTAAGTTTGCGTTAAGTTTGAGTTTAAATGTTATTTTGAATTTAAAGGTTATTTGTGCTAATTGAATCAACAAAAACATATACATAAACATATTTTTTATCTTTTAATAACAAAATTTGAATGTTGTAAAATTTATGTTAGCATAGCTCCATTTTTCCAAAATTTGGTTGACCCTTGTCACCGAGAAACGTTTTACAACAACAGCAATCCTTACTTATATTTTATATTATTCTATTTACTATGTATATAAACAAAGAAGTTCAACACAAAATGAAAACATGACGATTTATTATGTTGCAATTAATACTGCAATTAAAATTACATTCATTAAAAATTAATAAAATTTAATTTTATCTTAAATGTAAAAAAACGTGCGTTTTATAACATTATTTGAGGGAAGATCACAACGACAAACCTTGTGCCCGCATTTATTAAGACATGACAAATTTCTTAAAAACAGCAAAGCAGCGGGCGCAGATCGTATAGTTGTCGAAATGTTGATAACTTCTCCGTTGTTTACAGCTGAATATCTGTATCACGTCCTTATCCAAATTTGGGAAGAACACAAAAGGTAAAACTAGCTCACAAAAATAGTATTTGTTTTTAACGAAAAATTGGGAAGTCTCCATAATTTAATCAGATTCAACCACATTTTAGAGATTGTCGAAGACACCAGATACGATAAATTTTTGAGAATGCAATCTCAATTAAGTTGTTCATTCTGGTGAAAGAACATAAAATTCACTAAATAAATATATGTGATTTGACGGAGTGGGATGAAATCTGATCTTTCCGCGGAATGAGGTTGAGAAACCTGATCTCTGGAGAAGCCTCTTAATTTTTAATCTCGGTTGGATTATCTTTTTATATTTCTACTTGACCACTACAACCCTTAGACTTAGTGGCGTATGCATGAATTTCTAAGCTAGGCAGTTTCTAAAATGCACATGGACTTGAATTTAGATCATTTGTAATTTTTTTGGTACAAAGAATTACGAAAAACTATTTGCTCAGTTTTTCAAATAATAATATTAATGCAATTGTAAAATTAAACTTTTGAAACTAAATATAATTTTAAGTGATTCGACGCACAATAATGTCGGAGTTTTATTTTAATTTTCAATGATTACAAAAAATTGGAAACTTTAATAAAGATTTAGTTTTGCATAAAATCTCTCTTATTTTAGTGTTCATCTATAATATTGATTCTGTTGCCAAGATCCTTGATTATGTTGCGTTGGCTGCTGAGATATATTGGACGCTGGCGGCGGATCATAACCATAGCCAACAGAAGCAGCTGATGCAGCATTTGGTAGCGCATTACCTGACACGCCGCCATTAACAGCGCTGCCAAATGAATTCAATACACTACTATAGTAGGATGCATCGGCAACCGTTTCTGGTGGTTGATGGTGTGCTTGTGTAATTGGCGTCTTTTTAAGTGTTTGATGTAGCGCGACTTTACCTTGATGGCAATCTTGAGCATTTGCAGTGTTTATGCGTGCAATATTGGCCTGTGTAAGCGATGAATGCGAATGAGAAACTGATTGTTGCTGCACCGACGTATTTGATGATGTGGCGCCGCCAGACTGTAATATACCGCCAACAATATTGGAACGCATGGGTGGCCTTTGGACAAGCATTGAAGCATTATTGACAGCTGATTCGGAAAGCTGAAGATTGTAATTGTGATCATAAGCTTTAAAACTAATAGCATGTAAAAGTTTTTACCTTGCGCTGTCCGCTGCTTGTGACAGCAGCTTTAAGTGAATCTATGTCTTGTTTTATATCATTCTGTGTTAGTATTGACGCCGGTGGCATTGGAGGAGGTTGTGTTACATGACGGTGATTGATATGGGCTTGCAAATCGCGCTATAAAACATAAGCGTTATATGAATATATTAAAAAACCCAAATTAAATGCTTTAAATCTTACTTGCGATAAGTATGTGCGTCGACAACCAGTGTTTCCGTAACGACTACCACCATGAGTACACATGAAAACAGTTCCTAGCCCAGATTGTTCAACGCGTACCACCTTATCATTACAACGCGGACAAATTTTCACGGGCTCAGCACGTGCGCACTTGAGGCAAAAAACATGTTTGCATGGAATCATACGTCCATAAAGTAGTATGGGCTTTTCACATTGATCACAACAGTGTATCATTGGATTAAGTACTTTTTCTCCTATTAGTGATACCTTATGATCCCATTTCAAACGCAACATGGGCTCCGGTGGCCCACGAGAAATTGTTGTGAAGGTGGGAGCTTCAAGCTGTGAAATATCAGCTTCCATGTCAACTGAAATGTGGTTAAAAAAGCGTTCGAAATGAACATAAGCGGTAGTAATTTTATAGTTTCAATGCATTAGATTAGTGGTCTCATATTTTAATTTTTAATGAGAAACATGAGTTTATCCTTATGGTCAAAGTAATGTTTTCCGCAATAAAAATTAATCAATCAGACACTTACTTGTTTGTGGCAAAACTGGTGGTGCTTGTGCAGGTTGCTCTCCCGATGTTTCTGTAGGCTGTACTATCGAACTAATGCTAACTGCTCCAGTACTCGTCAAAATATTCTCTTTTTCAGATTCTTTAATATTCACTTCTTGCATGACAACATCTTCATTCGTTTCAACTGTTAAATTCCCACTTCCTGTTGAAACATCAGCGTCTTCTATTGCCGCACTTGGAATACCGTCAAATGATTGATCTAGTGATACCTCCTCGTCAGACGATACAACAACAGCTGCTTTTTTGCCTCTGCCACGGCCACGACCTCGACCGCGACCACGGGCACGTGTACCACGTCCACGACCGCGGCCTCTTTTTGCAGTGGTGTCATCCGCGTCCATAGAGAACTAGATTCACAGCTCTGCAGCTACCGTAGAGGATTAGCGGAATAAAGTTATTTTGTCAATATTGTTGTTATTTTATTATAATTGTAATTATTTTGTCTGGATTTGCGGTTCATAGCAATTATTCATGCAGAACAATATTTTCTATTAATTTAAATACAATTAAAAAAATAAGACTAAGTTATTTTGCAAAATTAACAGAGAAATTCACTAAGCCCGTCGGTGTGAAAAACCTGACATTTTTATATTTTTTGACATTTTCAGTACACTACACAGAATACAGTTATCGCGTACACTAAGTATCAAAATTAGTACAATCTAAGCCAAAATTTTATCAATCATTTGCATTGCTGGCGCACCATTGCTTAGACTGCGTTTACACGAGGAAACTCTTCAAAGAAAGTTTCCCAGTATGTAGGCAAGAAGGGAAAAACGAAAGGGTGGTGTACAGAATTTGTCCTATACGCGAAATCCCTTTCGTTCTATTCTTTAGCTGATATCATGCTTTGAATTTACGTTTGTTGTGGCGGGTTGACGCAGTAATTGCTTTGAAATTTTCTTGCACAAACAAATTCTAGTTTCCGTGTGTAAACGCAAAAGAAATTCACAAAAGAGAATAGACAAGAATTTCTCAGACTGAATTTGCTCGTGTAAACGTTGAATTAGTACCCTGTTAGCTCAATTGAATTTCATCTATTTGTATGAAGCATGACCAAGCCGTTATACCCTCTATATCGCAAGGGACAATTTTGTGTAGTTTGTTCTATAAGTACATATTTAAAATACTTTTGGTCATATTTCTTACGTACTGCATACAAATTTTCTATGAGTTTTTCATTTCTTAAGTAAAACTTTGTAACATACTCCATTTATTTTTTTTTTCCATATTTAACATCAAAAAATTCATTAGTATTCTGAAACTGTCATTTACTGCTGTGAAATATTTTTTATATTACTTTAATTACTGTAAATATTAGATTTATCAAAACAATTTAATAAAAAAAAGACCGAAAAGCTGTTTGTCACTGATTTGTTTGACTGCGTTGATGACGTCTTCATTGGTCGTCTAATTATATCAATGTCAATTGCATACATTGACGCAACGGATACGACGGATTCAGTGGGTACGTGCTGATTTCTTAGAATCTGCATTTTTCAAAACTATTTTTAAAAACGGCAATATTAAGACGTTAGTGGTTTGAGTTCCCCATAGGAAAAATTAAAATGATGATGATTATGTGTCAAATGATTTTAGTTCAAGCACATAAACACGAATATTGCTGTACAACTATGTGACCACATTGGTAAAATTTGCCACGCGCACAAGGCTAAAATTTTTTATGCTCCGATCTTATTCAAATTTTGGCTATTTGTAGTTCTAGTAGAGATCGATTAAATTCAATTTAGTCAACTGTAAATTTTCAGATAGCAACGAAACAAAAAAAAAATATTTCAATGCTTGGTTGGAGGTGGGGTAGGGTCTCTAGCACATATAGAGGTGGATAACGGTTTTAAAATAAAACCTAAGCCGCAACGTTTAACAGGTACAACAGTGCAGTATCGGGGCCATAGACTATTAGTCTATGATCTAGGCGCACGCGCACTTTACACGTTCAAAAACTCGCAAAACCAATTTCCAGCCTCTTTTAATCTCTTAATATTCTTAAGCTAATAAATCTAGCTTTCATACAAACCTAATTTAAACCATATATATTTTCTAAATATGTAAAAACATTTCTAAAAAACAATTTGTAAACAACAAGCCTTTTGTTTTTTTGGTAAAGTTCATGAAAATCTATTGGAGTCACTCATTAAAATTCCTAGTTTAAAAATGAAGTTGATGTACTGAATTTTCAAGAAAGACGTTCGTAAGGAAAATTACGGAAATTAGTAACTTTACACCTCTGTATTTTGGAAACTAATAACGTTGAACTATAATACAAATAGTCAATATATGAACAAGTTCCAAGCGGGAAAAACTTTAACCTGGTACGCTTGGCAAATTTTATCCCATATTTGAAATATATATATGGTGCGACTCTCCATAGAACACGCAAAAAATTTGAGCTTAGTACACGTTTTTACACAAAAAACTTTTTACAAATATTTTGGCCGTGCATGCGCAAATTTTTATTTACAAGACTACTAAGCCCAGGCTTGTGCTGCGATTTCATTTAGAGCTCTATTGTGTCAAACCTATCTTAATCTAGAGTATTACTATAGCTCTGGAGATGCTCAAAATTTATGCAAATTTCCTGGGTTAATTTCTACAAGACTTTCCGGAGAGATGATCTCATGTCAAATACTACTTAAATTATATTTTGCAAAAGATGCACCAATAGCTACAATATTTTTAAGTATTTTAAAAAGGTTTTGCATCAACTAAAAGGTTGATGGTCTTTTCCTGGCTAGCCCGTTGTTTGCATCATTATTCGGTATGTTACTATATCAATGTTTTCAAAGGAATGAAATCTTATTGATTTATCCATAGCTCTGTTTCTCTTAACAGACTGACTTATGTGCTAATCATATATGGAAGTACATTGTAATTCTTCAGTAATTTTAAAAGCTAACGATAAGATCGTATATTTCAAGGCAAATAATAATAAGAAATAAAAATAGATTCTATCAATATTGATAAAGTATTGACATTAAACATTAGTTAAGTTTACTTTGTGATAAATTTGTTATTGTCACTGATACTGCAATCAATTAGTAACATGCACAATATTGAAGATGTTATAAAAGAATCAGTATCTGATTTTTCATTTCGTGTATTGATAAAAATATCAAGTGGTATGTCTTGTATATTTGAACTAGCTGTAATTTAAAACAAAATGTTTTTTCTTTCTTTTATATCTACATTATAATTGTTTCCAAATTTTCAACTCAAGGAGTATGCATTAAACTGCTATGTATGCATTAGTCTGTTATTTATCTAGTTTCTTCAATCGAAGACTTTGGTACATTTATGTTTTTGCTAATGCAAAAGAGAATTGTTATATAAAATACTTAAATACACATTTTTAACGTCAAATATTTTCTTTTTTTTTAACAAAAACATAAACATACCGAGCTATTCGATAAAAGAAACTTGCTAAATAACGAACAATCTTGTGGAAAAATCGTGCCACGAATTTTTGTCAGGGTATTTCATTTCTTTCTCGAAAGCTAATGAATTACAACACAAAAAAAGTATCAAACTCATATTTTCTGCAAGTTACACTGGGCCGGAATGGGAAATTTATCTTTATTTTTATATGACTACACAATAGAAACTTGGGGAATAACGGAGGAAAACCTGTAGGAATTTTATCTAAATAAACAGAATGTCACAGAAAATATTGACGTGTAAGAATGTATGATCATCGTTTAAATATCCTTTTTAAATAATGTTTCAGATTTTACAATAATATTATATTCTATGCAGGCGTTCCAAATTAATTGCACTTTTTATGAAGCTCTACATATATGTATGTATATCTTCAAAAAAGATCCTTAACGTATGCTTCGTTGACTGTTCATCAAACGAACCAAATACAGAGATCAAGCAGACTAACCTGATGTTCCTGTTGTTTCTACATTTTCTGGACGATGTGCTTAACAACACTCTTACTGGTAACCATTAAGAATTGTATCGTAAAACTCACTCATATTAGAAAGAAAGCCAAGCTAAGTATTTAAAATCCGGCACTAGGAAAAAAACAATATTCCATATGTATATCAGTTACATATCTGTAAACTTTACAATTTTATATATTTTTACATTTTATTTACTTATTATTCATTTTTGAAATAATAACTTATAATAGATTTTTTCACTTATTATTGCATTTTCGATTGCACTTTTAATTTTTAAGTTTACAACTTCGAAACATTAAAACAAAATTATCTTTTGATATAAGAAAGAAATGCTAACGTTACAGAATTTGAATTTATTTATTTTATATTTGTGTGTAGTTTATTTTTGGTTAATATATGTACACACATAAATTATAATGCCGTACATCAAATGAAAAGGGAATACATTTTAACATAGCTTAGTGAAGTTTGGCAAATTGAAAAAAATATAAGTGTAAATTTTTTATCAGGCTATAAAAAACATTCTAAGCACAAACGCATGATGCGATAGTAATGCGTTTGGTCGAAGTGGTAGAGTACGAGTACATATAGCCCGTTAAGAATTTGTTTTGATTTTAAGAAAATTCACAAAATTGAATTGTTACACGGGCAATTATTTAAATAATAAATATTCCGTAGATATCTCGAAAGCTACGTGTTTATTTTCAAAATAAAAATGAAGCTCGTAAAATATATTATAGAAAATGTATTTGCGTCGTAGCGTAGAATCCGTCATTTATTTATTTAAAAGAAAATATAAAACAATTATTTTTTAAACATTTTACCAAAGATTGTCAAATAAAAAATGTGTAGAAAACACCTAAATTTTATGGGTGGTAAATCCACAAAAACTTAAACTTGTTATTTAATTTAGTTTTTAAGTTTTTTACTTTTATTATTTTACCGATTAACAGATTAATACAATAGAATGAATGGGTGCAGTATAAGTTTTACTACAATTGTTGTTATAGTGTTAAATTTGTAAAGATTTTTAAGACATTCTACAATTGGCTTAAGCTGAAAATTATTAGGCCATAACAAATTATTACGCGATTCACGAGTACCACTATTTAGAAACGTTAAACATATAGAAATCAACAAGCAAATTGTATATACCAAATTCATATGCGTTTTTGGTTATGAATATTTTTTTATAAATATATGCATACATAATCAATAAGGAATGGAAATGTTTATCTGGAATTTGAATCAAATTATATCGATATTCAACCCTCAGAAATTTTTAGAATACCATATATATAATTTGGAATTTATTATTTTTGCATAAATCACTTTTCAAAAAATGAACTTATCGCTTAAAATAAAATAGATATAAGTACAAATGAATTAACAATATTAAAAACAATAAAATAGATTTTAAGCAAATAACAATAATTTTAAATTTTGAAATAAACAACAAATCAAAGTCCATCAAAAAATTATTGGAAAAAAAAAATAATCAGTCGAAATCTACACATTTTTTACAAGTGACCATTCAATGGTTCCCGGCTGCTGCGCAAGTAAACTGGGCTCGTAAATGATTTTCCTGCTACAAGCGGTGCCAAATTTTCTCCAGCATAGCTGATAAAAGGTGAGATTTCACATTCATCGCCGTGTACGATACCACCAGCGGCTTCAACGAATTTCTTGTGCAAGCGATGCAAATCATTTCGCGCTGTCGATGGACAATCTTTCCCAGCGGAATCAGCATTTTTCAACGCGCTGAACTCTACATCACGTGGCACCTCCATAGACACAAACTTTTCGGCAAATTCAAATACATCAAAGACAAATTTTTCAATTTTAATGCCATTTGGCTTTTCAGGTGTAATGCGTTTGCCTGAGTTGTCGATAAATGGAATTTTCTTTTTGGCCACATGCAGTTTTAGCTCTGATTCATATGTACTACCGATCTTTTGTAGAAATGCTGTACTAAAGAAATGATTACATATATTGCCAGCACTGAAAGTCAGCCTTCCATCTGAATTGCGCATTTCAGCGGTTTTAGCAGAGATTTCACTATACTCAACCACTTGGTATTTTCCATCAACAATGGCTACTACGCCTACAGGCTCGTTCGGATGAGATTTTTCAACCACTTTTGCACCACAATCGGCATTTTCTTGCACACAATAACCGATAAAAACCGGGTCCGCCACTTTGATTAATATATTATCAACACTATGTGCATGCACGTACAGTACACCACGTTTGCCCATGTCAGCTAAGATACCTTGATTTTTCATAGCGCGATAAATTCCACCATTCCCATCGGGAGCTCGAGCTATACGATGTTTTTCGTCAAGTATAATTTTTCCATCATATTCAAAACACGGCAGCGATCCCTGTTCGAAAAGTATTACGTTCTCTTTTTTAAGTCCAAAATACTTGTTGGCCATAAAGTAGTCATATGTTGGTTGTATGGTGTGCTCTGACGTCATAATGTACCAGGTGATTATACCATGTTGTCCGGTTGATTCGAAAGCTAACTGTTGTAGTTTTTGTATTCGTTCGGCTTGTATGCGAATAAGTGTTTTGCGTGATTGTAGACCAACATCATACATTCCTTTGGGGTGTGCAAATCCTAAGCGGGTACCTGAAATAAAAATAATATAAGAATGAGTTAAAGTTGCTATTAAATAAATACCTAGAGAAAAACTAGGGGCAAGTGTTTTTAACTATGCAAAGTAAAAATAATTGTGTGTCAAATATTTATATTTTTTTGGGCTATTAGGCTTTTGATTTGCTAAAACCGTACCAGGAAATTGAAAATAACTTTTGAATTTTGTTATTTTATAAATAAGGAGTGGACGAACAAAGCTAAACATTTCCACTTTTCGCTTCATACAGCGAAAAACTAAACAACAACTCTTGGCAGAGTTGCCAAGTGGTAACTTTTGCCATGGGCAAGCCTTTAATTGCGTTTTTAACAATAGTAATTTTTTATGCAAACTATTTTATTTAATGTAATACTGCTGACCAAAAAAACCAAAAAAGGTCTAGAGCTTTTTAACCGGCAAAAAATTTAATGTTGGTGCTAAAAAAAAAGTTATCATCTTCTTTCAAAAAATAAAATTTAGCTTTTTAGTATTTTAAGGAAAAATTATTTTGCTTTGGGATGACCGGTAATCCCTTGTATCTCAATTTGGCAGCCCTGGTTCTTGGATATTCTATTTTTTTATGATAAAACTGCATATAACTTTCTTGAAAAATAAAAGCGTTTATAAATTGGAAATGTTTCGTTTTAATGGACCTAAATGGAAATAGTTTGTTTGGACGGAAGTGCTGTAGAAATATTAAATATCAAAAACATACAGTAATTGAAACTTACTACACCCGTGGTGTGGCGGATAGAATGTTCAACTCGTACACTCGACAGTGGGGAAAAGCCGCAAAATGATTTTGGGCTAAGTTGGGTCCAGCATCGGTGTGTAAGAAGCGAATTATCAGTTTCGAACATATTAATATTGCAATTATTCGAGGGTCGATTTCTGAGTGGCCTCCATCTGTGAAATTTAAATTTTAAAAGGACTCAATTCTCTGAAAGTCCCGTTGTTTTCTTTTACCACACATATGCAGAAATAATATAACTTTTTTGGCTTTTGAGGAAAAGGACATTGAATGAAAAACGCAACTTTACTGTAAATTAAATGTTTGTCAGTTGATTACTTCCCTAAAAACCAAAATATTATACAGTTTATAGCTTAAGAAAGCCATAATATGCCAACTTTTGAGCTTTCATAAGGAGAAGCAAAAAACTATAATATATGTTTTCATTTTTAAGTTGGTTACTCCCGAAGTGTGAAGCTTAAACTTAAATTTTTGAACACAACCTTTATTGCTGGTCCCTGTAAAAATACATCACTTAAAGCCTGAAGATACAGTCATACTAGTTACAACAAAAATTAACTTTCGATTAAAGTCACAGGGCATACGGTTTTTTCTTAAATTTAATTAATCGTATATTAAATGTCAATTTATTATCATCATTTTGTTCTTCTTTGTTTTAGTGTAGGTCCACTTTTATGTGACTTAATAGATTTTGATAAACGACAACTCAAATTGCAGATAATACAGGTTTTTCTTTGTCTTGACTGGATGACCTTTAAAACGTGTTTGACAGATATTTCATTTTTTTAACTGTTAAATGGCTTAAAAAGCTTTTACGTGCAAAGATGATTCTTGTCCGCCGTTGCTGCTGTTGTTGTCGCGATACAAATACTTTAATTTGGTTCTCATTTAAATAAAGAAGTTTGTGAAATAACATGTTCACAAGGTGGGGTTTTTAATTAAGCCCTTATTAAGACACAATTACCAACAAAAAGCATCAAATAAGTTATAAATATATTAATATTGAAAATTAATGGGTGGTTATGTTACTTATACAATTGCTATTAAAATGCATTTTTAGAAATTAATTATTGTATGATAAAAACATAGATAATTCCAATTTGTAACGAAATTTTCAAACTGAAAACGTTCAGCAAAAAACAATCAAAATTTATACAGAAAAGTTGATACAAGTGTCTTTTATCTTTGCAACAACAATATTATTTACTTTACTATAATTATAAGTATAACTTAAAGATAAGTATGTTTAATTAATTATATCTCAACGTAGGTACATATTTCTCACGCTATATTTTGCTGTTATTGTTTACTCCTTTATGTATGTATTTGGAAACGTTGTTAAAAGCGAAAGACTGCGCTGCGATTTCAATATTTTTTCGAGAATAAATGGGCCTAGATAGCAAAAAACATGATTGATTGAATAATTGAGTGATTATAGAACTAAATAATATATTTTAGTTTTTTTTAAAGCTAACACTTTAGAGTTAATTCTTTCGCGCGTAGTGTTTAGCTATAAAAAGGGAGACAAAAGAATCGGAATGCGGTTGAGTTGTGTCCAAAAAATAAGGCGACATTGTATTTATTTTGAAAATTATTCATTTATTCTTCCAAATCAATTTCATCCCCTTCAAAGTAATCCCCGCCCGATGCAATGCACTTATGCCAACGGATTTTCCAAAATTTTCCGTCTAAAAAGGCCGGAATTGTGGAAAGACAATTCATGGTTTTTACACCACGATAATGCACCATCCCATACTGCACACGTAATTCGTGATCATTTCGTCAAAAACTTAACCCATATCGATCCGCAACCACCGTATTCACCTGATCTGGCGCCGTGCGACTTCTGGCTGCTCAGCAGGCTCAAAAGACCGCTCCGGGGACACCGATTTGATACGATAGAGGAGATTCAAGCCGCAGCGAAGATGGAACTGAAGGCCATCCCGGAAAGTGACTACAACCAATGTTTCGAAGATTGGAAAATCCGTTGGCATAAGTGCATTGCATCGGGCGGGGATTACTTTGAAGGGGATGAAATTGATTTGGAAGAATAAATGAAGAATTTTCAAAATAAATACAATGTCACCTTATTTTTTGGACACAGTAGTATAGCAACATGTTTTTAAGATATCCAATTTAAATATTTTGGTGCAACCTAAAGGATAAAAGTGGTATTCATGTTTTGCCGAAATAGTGTACTATCTAACTACAGTTGGAAAGCTCAATGTGGTGCTAATTTGGTTGAAGCTTGAAAAAACTGCAGGAAATTAAGGAGATGAGAAGAAAATTATTAGGATAAGAAAAAAATTACAAAATATGTAAAGCGCATAAGCGTGCTTGAATGGGAATCGAACCTCAAAATTAATTTCAAGAAAAGTTTGAGCAAGTAAAGTCATGGATATTATTATTCGTCTTCGTTATTACGTAACAAACCAATGTTTTTACTAGGGGTGCAATTAAGAAATCGTAATATGTAATATATTAAATCGAAATTATCGTATATTAATAGTTAAATTTTAATATATGAACAACATTTTTTTTTAA
Organism: Meiosimyza decipiens; assembly: GCA_963680825.1. Classification (NCBI taxonomy): domain Eukaryota; kingdom Metazoa; phylum Arthropoda; class Insecta; order Diptera; family Lauxaniidae; genus Meiosimyza; species Meiosimyza decipiens. The sequence continues at coordinate 24,977,565 of OY804260.1, forward strand.
AGAAAAGTATATAATAATAAAGTACCTACAACTTCCATTAATAAAATATTGCTATTTAAAAGTAGTGACATTTTTGTTAATACTCAAGTTCATAAATAACCATATTTGGTCAAATTTTAAAGATAATCTTGCAATTATGCATAGGAGCATATAATTTTTGTCAGTTTAATTGTTGGATAAGAAATTTGAAAAATTCTATAATATACTATAATGTTTATGTACATCGTTCATTCAATCAGAAATATTGGAGAAAAAGTCAAAAAAATGTGCAGCTACTCATGAATTACCATAAGTATAAAAATATACCAGTTTTGTGGGAGGTAGCTTGTGGTGATTGCTACAGCTCATTGATACAAATGAGCTAAGATTCAGATCTCTGTAGACTTGGCCCCACAGTGCATCTTTTAAAACCTTCGAAGATATTTTTTAAGGAATTCTAACGTGACAGGAAAAACTGACAACAAAATTGTAAAATTTGATAAAACTATTTATTCACCGTGAAATTTTGCTTAAAACAAAACGCTAAGGTTTGGAAAATGTGAAATTGTATGCAGTAAGATAAGAGAAATACAAATAAGGATTTCTATTTTTTTTTTTCTAACAAAAAAATTATCAAAATCGTACGAGCAAATATTTTCCAACACGTTTGTAGGAGTTCGTTCGTGGGCTTAAATTGTTTATATCACAAAAAAAAAAAATAGCAACAAAGTTTCATTTAATATAAAAAAGAAAATAATAAACAAGAGACGCAAATAACATTTATATAAAATGCGTTTGCGTGACACGATTACAAATGCACAAAGAGCAACTGAAAAGAGAAATATATTAAGTAGATGCAGTGAGCGGTAGTGCATTTTGTTTTTGAGGATTGAATCATTCGACGTCATTTAACTAATTCTTATTAGCAGTTATGATTTAATATAAATGAAACAAATAGACGAACAAACGACAGCAGTTATGTTGTTGAAAAACGAGTAGAATTACAACAGCATTGTTTGCTGAGGTAATTGAACCCATGCGTTTTCTTGCTCATTCCATGTAGCCATTTACAGAGACGCTAAAAATACGACTTAGCAATCTCGAAAATTCATTTCGCGGAGACATCAGACTCCGTTCCTTCATCAAATCATATACAATTATTGAGTGGAATTTAAAGTGGGTGCTGATGATTTTGCGTAATGAAACTTTTTATTGAGATTGCAAAATTTCCTTTGAAACACCTGAAAAATTCTTCTTAAATGAGTTGTACGACAAACTGTAACGATTATAATTTTCAATGTATGTACATAAAGAAAAATTTTACCGAAAAATTATAATTATAAATGGCAACTGTTTGCACCAAAAAAAAGTTTATATCAGAATTAAGGGTTTTTTTCTCGATCAAAAAAATTGCAAACAAAAATTTCGGATATTTCGATCAAAAAAGTTAAGATCAAAGATTACGACCATTTTCGATTAAAAAAAAGTAAGGATTGTAATAATAATAAAAAAAACTTAGAACTATACCAGACACCTGAATTTGTTTTTTCCGGATAAAATTGATAAATATTGCAAATATATTAATGAATGTTGTAGGAAGGCTTAGATGGTGTAATTTAAGTGTTTTTCGATAGTGTTTGACTGTTTTCGACTATACCAATGTTATTTATTCGAAGAGGGTTCGAGTTTTCCGTTAAGTTTCGATAAGATACAATAACGACAATTATTGACATATTCATAAGTTTCGATGTTTTTCGATAGTTTTCGACAAATACCAAAAAACTCGCTAATGGTAGCTTCCCGAAAGACATTGTAAATCCGATAATGGTCAAAAAGTATCGAAAAACACTAACTAACTATCCATCTAACCATAGAAAAATTGAATTTTTTTCTCAAAAGTCTATGTGTGATATCTTAAAGTACAAGTCTTCGTCTTTCAAATGCCGTTGAGTTTGCTCAAATAGTTTTTTTTTTCACTGAGATATCGCATTTTTAGATTAATAAAAAAAGCAATCTTTTGATATACGCGCGTCCCTAATGAGTTTTCAAGTATGGAGAAAAACCACAAACATTAAAATTTCAAAATGCGATATCTCGGCAAAAAACAATATTTCAGCAAACTCAACGTCATTTGAAAGAGGAAAACTTGTGCTTTAAGATCCCATACATAGTATTTTGAAAAAAAAAAAATTCGCTGAGCTCCATAACCTCAAAAAACAGTGTTTTTAGCACTTTAACTTAGAATATCTCAAAAACCTGGCGTGCTAGAGCAATTCTAACCACGGATTCGGTGTTAGCGGGGATAAATACGTGGAAATATTATATTGTCATTCAAACTACAGAGCAAAAAATAGTTTTTGTGGGATTGTCTAATAGTCGAAAACTATCAAGAAAATTAAAATATTTACAGGTATCAACGAAAAGTCGAAAAGCATCGAATGAGTCCAAAAAAATCAAATTGTATTGAAGTGTCTGAAAGTATCAAAAACAATAAAAAAAGTCGAAGAGTACTGCACACTACCTTAAGACTTCGCATGTGCAGAATAGTAGTGCAGAGTGAGTACCAAGCAAATTCATTTGTAAGTTACATGGATTGCTGCAAAAATATTAATAACTATATCCCAAACGCCCCCCACTAATAGAAATAGAAAATGACTGATATATGTATGGATTTGATCAAAAAATATAGAAAATACAATTATTTTGATCGGAAAAAATAAGAAATCCAAATTGAAATTATTGCTGATAGTTAAAATAAAAGTTACAAAAAACCATATCATAATCTACGGTTCTCTTCATAAGAAACTCATCTGTACACTTAAATTTACATTTCGTCTCCTTTTTCAATGTGATTTGACCTCGATTATTCAAAATAGTTATTATTTACGTTTCCTGAAATTATCTGAAATGGGAAGTGTAGTGTATGTACGTTCATATGTACATGCGTTTTCAATTTTGTTTGTAGTTATTTCACTTAAGCCACAAGCATGTAACTTAAGTGTTTATTAACAGTACTCACCTTGACCTCCGGCCATAAGCAAAACGGCGACATGTCCCTGACTGATTTGTCTCAATCCCTCATTCCGATACATTGCTAATTGATCTTCGGACGTGCGTGATATGCTAACAAATTTTGTTTCTGGTATTGGCTGTAAGCGATCATCCAATTTAATGCCATTTTCACTCAGCGAAGAGGTTGCACGATCAAAATAATACTTAAGTTCGTTTAAATTTAATTCTTCAACGTCGCGTACCAGCTGCTCCTGTTCATCTAGCGTTAGTTCATCCCAGAATTTAAGTAAATGCTCCTGGCCAACCTTGGACAAACGTTCGTGTAAGCCAGCAAAGATAGTCATAGCTGCAAATTAAATAAGTTGAAAGACTTGAACGAATCAAAAGCGTAACAACCAAATAAGAGCAAACACAAAAACAAAATTCAATTCAAGTCACAACAATAACCAAGTAATCGTACCGAACCAAAATGAACTGAACGCAAGCGAAAGCAAAGCCAAACTAAACGTTTGCAACAGCGTGTAGCTGAGTTAAGAGTGGAACAGTTTGCTGATGGCAAGAGCTGAAGTTATTTGACTTTTGCTATTTCGCATGCTTGTCAGCTTTTGCCTACAGTACCTGGTAGCTAGTGCTGGTTTTGTTTGAGCTTAAGATCTTGCGCTAATTTGCTGGCTTAAAGTTAGGCTTTTGCAGCAGAACTTCCCTCTGCACAACTCTTTGCAGTGGGCATAGCTCATAGTCGAAGTCGGGTTGGACTGGCTTACTGACTGATATACATATTGTATTTTGTGTTTGTACTCAGTGTGTGTGTGCATAAAGCAGACTCTAAGCTGGTCGTCCCTGAACGGTAGTGAAAGTGATCTCAGTCTTTTGGATTTTGTTATAAACAGTGTTTCTTTAAGGGAGCGCTAATAACTAGCATTCAAGTTTTTTTTTAAAGTAAGGGGTGGTGTACGAAACTTTGGCGATATTAACGAAACTTTTGGAAAATAAAATGCTTTGAAAATAACCGAAGACCTTATGAAAATTTACTTTAAATAATCTCTTGATTTTTGAATAGGTTCCTAGGATTTCATTTAACTTATTTTTATTTTACAAAGTAGAGAAAACATCAAAAAGTGACACATAAAATTAAGTCTACATATATATTTTGTTTATTTAACAGGCATATTAGACACCGTTCTACAGAAATTCGTGAGATTGAATTAAATTTTTATTTGGGACAAAATTTCACGCTAATAATATCCAAGTTGTTTCTTTACAGCACGTTAAAAAACAAATTGTTTACAATAAATCAGAAAAATCTAGAGGACTTCTCCTGTCACTAAGCTAAAGTAGGACTAAAAATTTAGATCATTTTTCGTCAGCGCATTTTTGTCCAGAATTGTACTTCAAGGGGAACTAGCCGTTCTAACAAAACATGATAGTTGAACTTACAGCCAGTTAGCAGTACTTAAACAACGTTCATGTAAAATTTTGCAAGTAGCAATCCGGTTTTATTAGAAAAACTTCGGTAATAAAAAAAAACAACTCTTGAATATATTCTGCTGTTTCCCTCGCTTTGTTATCAAAGCTTGTTAAAGAAAAACGTATTGTAGCAGCTTGCAAAGTTTTACATGAACGTTGATTGCTGCTAACAGGCTGTAAGTCTAATTATCATTTAATTACTACTAAAACAACTAAACCTTTCTAAAAATACATAAAAAGTTCTACTTCAGCATTAATTTTTTAAGCTCTACGCGGTTTTTAAACTGGATCCAAATATGGTATTCATCTTTTAATATCACATCTGGATTTTGATATCAATAAAATCAAATAAGTCAAAAACTATGTATGAGATATGGAAAACTAAGACTGATCAATGTCCAAACTTCATTTTATTGTGGGCATATATATTATGTAAGATGCGGGATTTGTTCCAAACTAAAGCAAGCAAGTTTTGATTCAAAATTTATGATTATATGGCACGTTTTACTTCATATAAAGGATTTTGGGCTACTTCCTTTGGACAAATGGTGATTTTCAATTATTTTAAAGTTAAATTATAGATAGACTTTAATGTTTTACGCCAGATTAGACAAAACATTTGGATCTGAATGCATTTTAAAGCAAGCTGAAGTAAATAGTAAGTTTTGCTTCAGATTTAAAATTTTTAGAGCACTTTTTTGGGCAATTGGCCATTTTCGGATATTTTAAAGTTCAGTTATAGATGGAAATCAGTTTTGGATAAAGAAATTTAGTCTAAGCCAAAACAAAATAGCAGGTTTTGAAATTATTGCTCCACCCGCTGTTTAGTAAATAACCATTAATGATAGATTTGTAAAGTACGTTACATTAAAAAGGCTATATAACGGAGTTTGATTATAGCAAGCGAATATTCGGCGAATATAATGGGCGGGATTCCAATATTGGAAATCGTTAAGTTTTTATATTTACATATAGTGAACAAGAACTACATTAGAAGCCAATGCTTTAACAAACAAATCGAGCATAATATAACTTGACAAATAGAGACTTATTGTATAAATAGTCGGCGGCACTTCGCAAGTGGGCGTCGAACCTTTCACAAATGGAAAAATTTAATACGTCACATATAGCGAGAGCTTATGTTTACATTTGAACAGTAGGTATAATGAGTTAAATTAAATAGAGATGGGAGCTTCCGCGCCCGTCTTTGCGATTACATGCACAACTTGAAACACAAAGCAACTATCCACAACGGGTTTGATTTACCTATAAACAAAACATCAAATAAGAACAATGGGGAACATACGACAGCGGTGAATTTTTAATTTTTTAATAGTGTAGAATTTGTACATTTTCAGTATTTTCAAATTAATTATCCTTTAATTTTCTCCCATCCGTAGACTGCAAACGTATCACACAAACACCCATTATGCTAGAAAATGGAAATCGCATGAGCAATTGTTTCTAAGACCAGATGTGTCTTGATATTATTATTTTAAAAAACTTTTTAGCCTGATTCCGTGATTAAATGCTCTAGTGCAAATGGTTTTTGTACCGAGCCCTTGGTTCAGATGACCTGTGAATTTTTCGGTGGCTCACAGTCCTAATGGAACTAAGACTATTTTTCGCGAATATATATTGCTTTACTTGGCAGCTTATATGTCTGATGGAGACAATATTATTCAACGTTTGTGTATGCATGTTTCTGAGTCAAACAATACATTGATGTTATTGATAGTTTTTTTTCTTTGAGCAAAATAGCAGATTCGGAACGGATGGCACATCATATTTAGAGGGTCATCTGTACAAACAGCAATATTTTTTTTTCCACAAAATTTCATAAGTATCGTCATAAATTCAAAAGCTCTTGATGTTGTTTTTAAATACATATTTTGAAAATAGTAATTAATGGTTTATGTTTCCTTTTGTATGTAACGAATTGGAAAATTTGCTTGATAGTCTAAAAATTAAATATTGGAAAGTTTCTCTATCTCCTGCTGATAGTTGCTGTTAGTCCTTACAGTCGCCAGTTGTAGAAGTTTTTGGCTACGGCTATATAAGAGCCCTTTATTTTGTAAGTGGTACAAGTCCTTTTTTAGTGGATCAAATCGATTAGGAAGCCCCGATCTAGACGTTCGTTTGTATATATTAATACACCAGTAAATTAACAAACCTATTCAAATTATTTTACTCGTATAATAGATTTGCATAACACTTTAAGGAATGACGCTCCTATTTTAAACCTATGAATGATGATTAATAAAAGGGTTCAACTAGAAATTTAATCATATTAGTGATAATATTTTTTATATTTCTATTTAAGATTACTCGGAATCGGGTATTATTGAAACTCATCGCAACGGATATCGTAGTATTGATTCTCAGCTAAGCGGAAATGTCACTTAAGTCAACAATAAGCAATGGGTGGTGCAAGTGTTCTAGAATTTAGAGCCAAGAGCTATAATTTTTTAACAATTTAATTGCATGCACCTTCACTCACAGCAATATTTTTTTACATACATATACACTGCATATTTCAAAATTTTTGCTTTTATACGAAACGAAACTATTCCATAACGTCGATACTAACAATAAATGGTAAGCGTTTATGTGTGTGTTAATATTGCCACATTCCATTTCAAAATGTTACGGTTGAGGCTCTAAACTATCCTCGGAGCCCCGCAACTGCATGTTTTTTCAATTAACTAAAAATAAATATTTTTTTCTTTGTTTATATTAAATAACGCGATACAAGTTTTCTTATCGCAGTAGTTCTCGTTGTTACTGTTGTGATTGTTTCTTTTGTGCTTTAATAATTTTAAAATAATTACTCACTATTTGCGCTCCTATAGCCAATTTTGCCCATTTTAAAAGTACATGTAATGTTTTTTCTTGGCAGTCTGCTTTGTTACAACATTCCATCAATAACCAAAGGGCAAAAGTTCCTTTGAAATCACTGAAGCACCCTGTACATGGGCTGTCGTCGTTTGCAAGTTGCTTATTATATAGTTTAACTTCTTTTATACACTTCTTGACAATTTACAAGACATGTAGTTTTGGTTTTTTTTTATTTAAAACATTTTTCTTGTTTTTATCCGCTATTTGTTATCACTCAAGAGCTCTGCAAAATTAGCAATACCAAACACAAAACATAATAAAAAACAACAGTATAACTTTTGACATATATATATATATTGTGACGTTTTGACATTTGATTCGTTGATACGGCAATGCAAAATGAACGATAGAAAGTGTTGCCATACCTCAAAAGAAACAGACTTGAGCAGCACTTCCTCGTGTGCTTGTGGTGTTGAAAGTTCGTTCACATATCTAACAGTAGTAGAGAAATTGCTCAGCATTGCCAAGGCCAATACAAATTAAAAACATTTTTGGTCGAACGAGTCTGTTTTTTTTTGACAAGGGGTGGAAATTGTTTACGCTACGCCACTGGTAGTAGTGGCACTAGTTAGTTAGTTAGTTTTTTTCTACAGATATTGCAGTAATAGCAAATTCAATTCGCCTAGTGTGAATTGATTTGTGTATTTATTGTGAAAGGAAAATAGGTCTTATGTATGCACATTCCCTAAAAGAAACAAAATATACAAGTAGGTTAAAAGCTATAAACAAGTTCTAATATTTATTATTGTATTTAATTTATGTCCTTAATCTAGCTTATAACAAAGCAGAGAATTAAAAGATTTGAGCTCTAACTTTGTATGTTCGAAATTTTTTCAAACAGAAAACTTTCTTGTATTAATAATAAGTGTATCCTTTTAAAAGAGTAAATAAGGTGCTGAAGCAGGTCCGTGCGCAGAAATCATCCAAGGGGGGGCTTTTAACTCGGATATTTAATTTCAGGTTATGAAGTTCGCAAAAAAAGCATTTTTGACTACAAAGCACACGTAAATACATATGGGTGTATAGTATATACATAAATATTATATACTTTTGATTTTGATAAGACCAAAATATATAGAAGTTATTTTCCACTAGTTCTTACGCCCAAAAGGTTTTTTTTTTTTAATTTTTGCTGGTACCAAATCATATATATAATTTTTTTTTTATTTTCTGTATGGGCCTGATAGTCAAAGATCTTTTAAAGCCCACTTAAGATATTTTGACTGGTTTGCAGGTCAAAAAAAAATTATTTAATTTTTTCCATTTTTTTTTCCATGAAATATCACAAAAAATAAAAGTTTTCCCACCAAATTAGTGGTTTTATGTTGTTCAGTGACTTAATATTAATACTTGAAAGGTATAAGTCCACTAATTGGAATCCTGAAAACAGTGACGTATCCAGGATTTTATTTCGGGGGGGGTTTCTATATGAGATTTTTTCTACGTAGTGTATATTCTTTGCAAAATCGTTTCTATATAGTGTCCGTCAAAATATTTCGGGGGGGGGGGTTCTATCCCCTAGCATCCTCCCTAGATACGGCCCTGCCTGAAAAGTAACCTACATTTCGTTTATTTTACCAGCATCAAGGGGCAATAAACATTTTTAGGAACACTTCAGATGAAACTCGCGACCTCTAATTCTTAATAGAATTGGCTGCAATTTTACAGAAGCTTACTTAGCGGGTTATGGAAGCGTTTCAGACTAGGAAACGTAAGCATTTCAAATAATCGATTTTTTCTTATCGCCCTAATATACATAAAATGTCATTATGTAAAAGGCTGATTCTGCGAGTTACTGTAAAAAATTCGTTCAAAACTATTTGTACATTTCGATATTGCGATGTATATTAATTGAGCCGAAATCGTTCAGCAGATCTTCAGACATTGTTGAACTAAGATAGAGTTTTAGACGACGCCGCATAGAAAAGAGTTCACAGCATTTGTTCACGAACAGATAAAAGCTTATAAAACTTTACCAACAAGGAAAAAACAGGCCTCAGGAGGTATTAAGTTGGAAACATATTTGAAGCAAGATATCCTTAGCAACACTTCGAATTTCTTATGCTTCTTCCAAAATAAGGTTTTTTAATGAAAAAACAGTATATTTAAACGACAATTTTCACTTGTATCTGGTTTGTGAAACATCTGAAGTTGCGGATGAGTTTTCTAAAAATTCCTACGAGTACAAGCTATCATTTGTTGTATACAAATAGAAGTAAACTTTTCAGTGTATCATTTTTTATACCTTAATACCTATTTCTTTACATATGAATGTGAGTTTTAATTATTTTAAATTTTTCTTTTCATGAAAAGAGATTTTTTTTATTTCTTTTTTCGTAAAAGGCGCAAGTATTTTTGGTTTCTCATGTAAGTGAGAACATATCGTCAGTAAAAGTCTGTGTAAAAAAACGTCCAATGGGGGTGGGTAGAACCCCCAAAATCCCCCCTGCGCACGGGCCTGTGCTGAAGTATTAATAGAAAATACATGAAGAAATAGAGAGCAGCTCACTCCCCTCAAGGACAAATGCTATGGTATTTTGTTTGCCTTTTATGCATGTAGGCAACACACATATTTTACAATAGTATTTCATGTTTTTGCAGCCCTAGTGACAATTGCATCTTCTACAATATGGTTTCATAATACGAAGATTTCTAATTTCTATATGTAAAAGTCCACGCAATCTGAAGTTTTCTTTTTTTTTAGTGGTATGACTTTCATGAAGTCGAACACTAGGCTAGTTTTAACAAAAAGTTGACGAAAGTTTTGTAACAAAATTTATTAGCTATATTTTTGATTGTTAACTTTATATCGTATATTTGTTTTTGTAATAATAGCAGCATCTCTTACCTCATATAAAAATTTTATAAAGATGCTAACGTATAACACTTTTGAAGATTTGCTTAAGTTAAAATTTATTTTAATATATATAGCCAGATTATTTTCAGATCTTTTGGTTATAGAATTATTTAGCGTATAATTTTGCAGCTCTTCCTATTTAATCTCAGTGTTGGATGTTGCTATGATTGAACCAAAAGATATAATATTTGCAATGTCTCAACATACGTGCATAGACATACATAACAAGAATACATTAAAATATTTATACCACAATCATCTTGTAAACGGCAACACTGGCGAGATTCTATTGGAGCTGTGTTTAGTAAGAAATTGGAAGATCAATAAAATCAAAATATATTTTATTATATGTAATAGTTTTTCCTTTGAAGAGCAAGCAAGCATTTTCTAAAGAATTTAATAGAAAATATAATATGAAATCGTTGATGAATAAAAAAAATTGTGACAGCGGTGGGATTCGAACCCACGCCCTTTCGGACTGGTGCCTAAAACCAGCGCCTTAGACCGCTCGGCCACGCTGCCTTATAAAAATACCCTGCACAAGTTCGTATTTAAACAATGCTATGTAGAACAACGTACCAAGTCATTAGATATTTTTCATATCAAAGGGCTATTTCACAAAAATGTTATGAATCACGTATAATAAAATGTTTATTTTCATGCATATGAACAGGAATGTACTGCATATCGTCTAAACACATATGTATGTACATAGAACAAAAAGGTACTATCTACAATTTCAAATTTCCAAGTAATGAAACTTTTTGTATGCGTTTTGTAATTGAAAAAATGGTTGTATATTGTTAACTGACACATTTTGGATTTTTATGATTTTTTTATGATTGATACTATAACGGTCAGGGAATAACCCCTATAAAGCCAAGTGATAGCCATTTTAAAGTGACAAGAATTTGATCCTATACAACTCCACAATATTAACCAAACGGTTTCAAATTCATGTCACCTTAAAAATCTATAGCTTTGTGAGAAAACTTTATAGAAGACCATTTAAAAGCTCATTTTAAAGAAAAAGAATGGTCCGAAATGAAATTTTTATTGTAAATAAGCTGAACAAATTTGTGTCAATCCTATACATAACATTGAAAGTAGTCATAAAAAAAGATTTATTAAGTACGTAGCCTCACACTATAAGCTTAATTTTTCCGCCATAGCACCTTAAAAAAACAATAAAAGATTTGAATCACCCTGATGTAGGTACATACTATATGTAAACACGTTCTGCATATCTGAATATACTTTTTTCTACGCACATTGAGGAGATACTTCCACATTTTGTAACATTTTCCTTCCTTGCTAAGATGACATTTAAAACGTAGATAAGACAGTTTACACAGAATTTGAAGATTAGAGATTTTCTCAAAATAAGTTTAAATTTTTTGCATGTGCGCCACTCGAGACCGTAGCACAGTCTTGGCGTTCTGCAGCACCCATGCATGAAAGGATATGAGATAGACCAACATTAGGTCCGTTGTTTTTGGACTTAGTGCTGTAAATCTGTCAAACACGAAGGAGTTGGACACTCTAAGAAAACGAAAAAATGTAAAAAGTACAGGAACGCAAAAAACCATTTTTGTCCAAGAATAAATGCCTAAATTGGTTAGGAAGCTTAGTACTTATGTGGAAATAGCAGAACCTAAGTATCAAACGTGGAGCAGATGCTTGGGTCGCTAATATGCTGAAAATATCTATATATGTAATTCACTAAAAACAAAAGAAAATAGTAAAGATGTTGTATTCGACCACGACAAAAATTAAATACCCTCACAAATTTTTATAAGAGGGCATCTGTCCACCACAATATGTGCTGTCTGGTTTGACTGAGCATACCCCCCACATTGATTTAAGCAAACATTTAATTAAGTAGCTCTCTGTGTAGCGTTCTCTTTTTGACATTTCTCGTATTTGTGCGAAATTTGGTTTTAGACCAATAGTTGATAGTTGATTTATGATGATCACTCATACGACCTGTTGTACGTAATTATTACACATGAACCAAAACAACTTGTATGTGAATATGGTGGGCATCTTCATAAAAAAATTTATATTTTCTAAAGCTATGGTAGAAATATTGATTTGAAAGCAGTAACATTCTCAAACATTTTCAAAGATATAGAAATCAAAAATAATAAGATTTTATAAATAATTTTTGCAAAAGAAATTTTATTCTCTTGAAAATTCATCGAACTCAAACGTTTCAAATCAATCTTCACACATAGTCTTGTTTTTGTGTAAATGTGTTAAATTGTACAGCATAAATTGTTACATTGCTCGTTAAGCACAGCACATTGCACTATAAGCACTTGACAGGCTCTCTTTAAAGGCTCAATTTAATATTTTAACATTAAACAACAACACTACGCTTTAAGGACTCAATTGAACAAGAAGTTGGCTTGAACAAAAACAATATCTTCTGCATGTGCTTAGATTTTAATATATTGTAAACCAATGATCTCACACGTTCGACTCTGAGGACTTGAAATGGCTATTAACATTTCTTCTTTTCAATTATATCAGTGGTCTTTAAACTTCCGTGGCCCGTGGAGATCTTCTTACTGTCGATATTGAGCTAATGGTTACGCTTAAATTAACTGGCGTGTCCTTCGAAATCCGCGAAGCCTAAGTTGAATTAAAATTGATTAGATCAACCGTTTAGCCAAATAAATCAATTACATAATGCCGATATGCCACAAAAAATTTAATTTGAATGCCTATATATATTTGAAAATGTTTGAGTTAGCGCAATTTATCGATAATTGGACTCTGTTTTCTTATTTTAAGCAAAAGTGGTTGATGCTCCCACGCAATTTCATATATACATTTTGTATGTACAAAAAATTTCTCGATCGACTTCTCTAAATATTCGAATTCATAGAGTGGCATTTTATCTATATTTATGTATGCTAAAAAATTATCATGTAAGCTTGAGAAAAAGTTTTCATTCAAACAACAAAAACACTTAAAGTTTCATGGTACATATAACAAACCGTACATACGAGCTCACGTCGTAGGTAGATACATACAACGAATGTAGATACATTTTTTTGTATAGGCTTTAATGACAGTTTTCTTTTTTTTCTTGAAATGCCGGTGGCCCATAAATAATATTTGAATTAAAAGAACAAAACTCAACACAACCATACATCAGCTGTACTTATATTTAACTCCACAACTATTATTATATCAGTTTTTATTTCATATGTGTTTCTCACTTCTGTTACGACACAAACATTTATAAAATATGCGGGTAAATAAAACAGTCAGATACATCAGCACGAATGGTGAACGTATGCTTTCAAGTACCTCTACAAACTCGCGGGCTATTTTATGACGCTACTTTGAAAATTAGTTTAAAATCCTTAAAAAAATAAATATTGGGTGTAATTTGGTAAGAATTTTATACATAGAGATCGGAAGTGGTCAGTTGCTTATAAACATAATTTTTCCGTTATCATTTAACTACTTTTTGGGCTTGATTTTGTCAAATTTATGTTCCAGTACTTTTTTGAATAAACTTGTGGTTCAATTCTTAGATAAACCACTTACGAAAGTAATGTTGTGAACAGAATACGAACGGGTGTCGGGAAATCGCCAACGATCACACACTTGATACAATTATAAAATCATTTTGACAGAGGTAGCCTTATGTATATGTAAGTATATACTTAGTATTTGAATCTCTATGTCCGACTTCAGTCCCCTTTTCGTCCTATCACGTCAGTTCCTTAATTTTTCGCATGAATTCAAACATTGGTAAACGGTGTTTGTTAAGACTTGACATCACGCGATGAAACTAGGCTCATAAAAAAAAAATAATATGGCATTGGCGTTGCAAATAAGCTTTGGTCTTGATGAAACTTTGTGAAATAGGACCATTGGATATTTTTGCCGGTAGATTCATTTCTGCCAGATGTGCAAGAAAATACACGGGTGTAGGTTTATTACGATCACCTTCAATTTCATTCACACGGCTTTCGCTCGCACTTACTGCAAAGGTAAGTAAAACTACCTACCTTCGAATCGACATTACAAAATTCGAATGATATACAACGCTTAATAAGAACCTTCCGGATGTCGATGCATTTGAAATTTGTTTTTCTTGTTATTCTACTTTGACTTGCCTTTTTCAACTTCCAAGGGAATGCTGAAAGAATAAGCACCCCTTAGATGACGATCACGCAATTACAAAAGAAATGAAAAAAAAAAACCGGAAAACTTTGTTACAAAACGACACCACTTACGAACAACTTGTGGAAATTCTTAACATCTCAAGGGTGGTTTAAGAATGGCTTTGAACCTTTTCAAGCTACAGTCAACAGTTTAGTTCGGTTTCAACAGTAAAACGCGCAGGAACATTTATGCTCGTAATATAGCGAGAATTGTTTTCAAAATAGTCCGTGATCGTTTTGGTTAAAGTTTAGTGTTTTATTATATGTTTTGTTAAAAATAACTATTTATTGTTACTTCATCAAAATTGTTAAAAGTTAATTTAATTCGTTAACGCCAACCAACAAGGGAAAGTTTCCAGAAGACTAAAATTTTGAATAATTAAGCAGAGTGCGGTTAACCGAATCGATCCTTTTTTTTAAACTAAACCGTTAAATTTAAACTTTTTTACACTGAAATACCAATTGATAAATAATATCGCCATGTCTTTCTCAAAAGCCAAACTCAAACGTTTTAATGACGTCGATGTTGTTTGTGGCTCTCCATCAGTTACGCCGTCATCCAGCACCTCAAGTATAACGAATGGTAGTGGTGCACCGAATGGAACCGCGACCGTTGCGCCCAACTCGTCATCCACTACTGCTCATCCGGAACGCAAGGAACAAATTGAAAAATTTTTCAAAGAAGCAGTACGTTTTGGTTCGAGCTCAAAAGACGCCAAAGAGTTTGCCATACCAAAAGAGGGTAGTAGCAAAGAAGACAAAAAGTCAAAAGGATTGCGTCTTTTTCGCACACCATCGTTGCCACAACGGCTACGTTTTCGGCAGAACTCTGATGTAACAACGTCATCGTCTACTGGCAGCAGTAACATTAATATCAACAACTCTGGATCCAGCACTGCAAGTTCCACTCCATTACATTCAGTTAACACAACGCCAGTGAAAGAGTTGCCCAAATCAGCAAATCGTCTTAAGGGTAAAGAAGCCTTGCAGTATGAGTTGCGTCACAAAAATGAATTACTTGAGAGCTACATGAGCCAAATGGATGTACTAAAACGTCATGTGGAGCAACTTAAAGAGGCTGAACTGAAGTTGCGTGAGGAGAATACCAACATGTCAATGAAAACCGATACGTTGATTCATGAGCTCACCACGGAGAACATGGCCCACAAGCAGCTAAATAATCAGCTTAGTGCAGATAATACCAAGCTAACGGAACATTGTGATGAGTTAGAGGCCGAATTAAAATCACTGCGGGAGCAACACGTTAGTCAAATTGAGACACTGAATTTGCTCACCACAGAGCTAGAAATAAGCAATAAGAAGCTTGAACTTGAAGCACAAGCGCAGTCAAAGCGGCATGGTCAGTTAGAAGAGCAGATTACTAAGTTAGAGCAAGAAATTTTTGAGGCACGTGAAAAACTGGCTTACGATGAGGAAAAAGCACAGCAAAATTTTGAGATTGTGCAAAATTTGAAGAACACCAATGATGCGCTCATTGCAGATGTAACGCATCTCAAACGCCAGATTGACCAAGATGCATTGGCCTATGTGCAGGAAAATAAGGTCATACAAAATGAGATGGAGTGTCTGAAGAATGAACGTAGCACGCTAAAGCACGACTTAGCCAGCAAGTGTGATCTCATACGTTCACTCCAGGAAGAATTGCTAGATAAAAATTGCGAAATCGATGCACACTGCGATACCATCAGACAGCTCTGTCGCGAAAAAGCCAAATATGTAGAGCGTGAACATCTCATGGAAACAACTGAAGAAAAAGTGCGTGCCGTTGAGGTACAAGCCGAGCAGAAGGTGCACAAACTGGAATCGGATTTAGAGACAGCCATTGAACGTGAGAAAGCTTTCTGGCGGGGTGAGTTGGAAAAGCGTCAAAAAATGGCGGAAAATGAGATTATCAAGATCGAGCTGGAGAAGCAAGACGTCATGGTGTTGTTAGAGAGTACCAATGACATGCTACGCGAACGTGATGAGAAAATACAAAAGTATGAAGATCAGCTGCGCAACGGTATCGATTACTATGTGCAGCTAACAGACAACTTACAGAAGCAAGTAGTCGACCTTAAACAAGACATGGCCAAAATCATTACCGAGAAATACAACTATCAGTTGACGCTAAGCAACACGCGCTCCACAGTTAATATACTTATGGAACGTCTGAAAAAATCCGACGCTGATGTCGAACAATTCAAGTCTGAGTTGGAGTCGGTGCAGTTAGCAAAGTCTGCGCTGGAGCAAAGCTATTTAATGCTGCAGTATGAAGGGGAAACTCTCAAGTTACAGCTAGACGAGTCGGGTGCTGCACTACAGGCGCTGCGTGAATCTTCGAAAACACTGCAAAATGAGGTATCTCTTAAAGAAAATATGTTCAATCAAATTCTCACCTCTGAGGAGGAAACTTTAGCCAAATTCAATAAGATTGCTTCCTCATTCCAGGAGCGCATCGATAAGGATGCCGCCCACTATCTCGAACTATACAATGACCTAAAGAATAAGGATGAAAATCGTGAGATCTATATGCAAGATATGAAGAAGTCACTAGATGATTTTGCGACATTCCTGCAGTTTGCGCAAATTGAGTTAGATAACAAAGAAAATACATTGGGCAAAGTAAGTGAAGAGTGTGAGCAGCTAAGGCTGGAAAATCTTTCCTTAAAATCAAAGGTAGATGAAAGTATTGCAAAGAGGGAAAACAGCACAGATTTGGAAAAGATAGAAGATTTGCTAATCGATTCGGAGTTACGTGCAGAATGCGATAAAATTACATCATGGCTTTTGTGCTCCACAGATAAATCAGTGCGCAACGAAAGTTCCAACGAGATGAGTGAAATACTAAAGCCAACAACACCCAATAGTAAAACCCGTCAATGCACAACACCAGTACGTTCGTTGGTGGGGAAAGCGGTAAGCGGCGGTGATCAACAACAAGCTGCAGTTACAACGCCACGTACACCAAAGACATCACACACGCCACGCACTACGCCAAAGAAGACCGTCCTGTTTGCAGCTGGCAAAGAAAATGTACCCAGTCCCCAGAAGCAGGTACTGAAAGCAAGAAATATGTAAGCATGGCAGTATGACGAAAAGAGGCTGACGATAGCTCTTTTATAGTTTTAAAATATGTACAATATTAAAATTCCTTTTTTTAGATGATTAGAGGTCGTGTATTTATGAAATCAAATGTAAGATTTATTTATTATAGAGGTTTGTAAGAAGCACAAGCAAATGAAGCAAATACAGACTTAGCTGAGAAAACATAAACTTTTGTAATTTTGATACAGATGAAGATTGTAAGACCTCACCACTTTAAAGAACTAAAACTTAAAAATAACACTGAAGAAGTAGTCGAAATATATACAATGTGTATATTATACAAAAATGTGTGATTATACTATGGATATTCTTACACTATTTTAAGATTCTTTCTGATAGTTAAGTCTTCCAAATAGAGTTGGTGAAATTAAAAACGTCTGAGTCCCACTGCGGAAAAATAAAATAAATTTCATTCAATAAATTTAAAGTTATTTCGATTTGTCTGCATATCAAAGAGGAATTTTTAATATTCTTTGGCTATATACCATTGAAATCAGTGTTTCATACCAAGGCTGAAATATAGCCTTTTGAAGGTAAATCAACTTTTTTTTTAGCAATTCGCCTCAAATGGAAATCTGAGCTATTTTTGATTCTGAAGGTCGGTTTTTTTTGTATTACTAAAATCTTAAGAAACCTAGTTTCTGAAGCCTTTATTACGATTTGTGGCGATTTAAGAACTGTCATAAGATCAAATTTAAACCCTTGTAATTTCTAGCTAAAACTTTTTTTTTGTGAAATTTTTGAATATGTTCTTTTATTTATCATTTTTAAATTATGTTACAGAATTGTTTCCATAAGTTTTGAACAGCCTAAGACTGAGTTTTGCTAATTTTTCACATCTTTTAGTTTATATTATTTCGAAATTTCATTTCAAAATGGGGCATAAGTTATTAAATTGTCAATATTTTTACTGCCCTCAGAATTCCCACCGATAACTTAAGAAATTATGCATCTAATGACCTACGCCAAATGCCGGTATCTTAGCTCAAACCTATAAAAACTCTCCAAAGAGAAATTCCTAAATCTCAATTTTACATTTATTTCAACAAATTGACACAAACAAAACATCAATTATCTCGAAACTCGTTTTTTTGAGACACGCCTTTTGCGCTTCAGAGGGCAGTATAGTCATTACAAAAATAAAATCCCATATAATTCAATATGCCAGTTTGGAGATTGTTGAAATTCGGAAAAATTGCTTCAGAATGTTAATTAAAGACAACTATATTTTAGAGAACTCCCAATCTTATAAATTCACTGGCATATCAGCCCCTCCGTCACATCATATGCTGACAAATATTTTGGGTGGTGGGCTGGTGTTTCAGTGGACGAGTTTTTAAGGAAAAATTAGGAAGCTTCTAAAAGTAATTGGCAGATACATTTTTTTTACTATAGAAATTGTATTTCATTTATTTTAAATATTTTTCTGTCTAGAATAATCGAAATTATTTTACACACTAAACTTTATTGCATGACAAGCGCTGTTTTGAAATATATTTATCAAAAAATTTAAGTGATAATTTAAAAACATCAATAATTTTACCAATTCTGAAATATTTTCTATGGATATTTACTATATATATATATCGCGGCAACGCTCAAATTTTTGATTAATTTCTGCCTCTGTTTTAGGGGTAGGTACATACTTAAATAAAAAAACTAAAATTGACACTTTTATCAGTCTCACTGAAGAAAATTTGAGATAAGGGAAGGGTCGTATTTTAAGATATTACAGAAATATATACAGTTGACACATTAAAGAAAAACTACAAGAACTCAATAAGTTAGAAGTTAATGGATATGCTCAAGTTTTTTTATTTTTAATATATACAGCTGCAGCTGTAAGTTTCGCAGCTGTGAATACAGGCAACTTAAAATATACCAACTTAGCTGAACAATACGTATGTACTCGTATGTATAACGATCACTTGCAAAAAAATCATTACAAAAAACACCCTTTTCTTCTACAGCACAATACTACATTTAAGAACAATAATGTTCGTCTTTACTCATAAGATCTTAGTACGTAAGACCGTAGCTGTGCGCATTGTTGCGGATAATTTTTTTTTATGTTCAGGCATAGAATAATCAGAGGAAGGTCCCCTCCTTCTTTGTGCCATCAAATATTCAAAAAGATTGTTGTATATAGGGAAAGAGAGATAAACACACGTACATACATATGTTGGATATGAGTTTTTACTACGCAATTAGCGCGAGAATGTGACAAAATTGAGGAAATAATGCCAAGGAGCTGAAATGCCGTTATAAAAAAATCCAACAAAAAAGATGTACGATCTGAAAATGCCAATCTCTGACGAAATATCATAACACTGGCGAAAATAATAAAACTGTTGAGATTTTTAAAATTTTGTTTCTGATTTGAAATCAAGATTCAAACTACAAACAAAACCGATAGTACCCGCTCGATATCTTTTTTAAAGAAGTTTTTTGATAGAACCCTAATGTTTGTTACATGGTATGTCTATTAATGTCGTCTAGTTAGCAGATATTTCTCGAGATATGAGGATTTCAAGAAGTCGAAAAAAGTGTTATTCGTACTCAGCGGATAGGTTAGGTTAGGTTAAGTAGGAGTGGCAGTCAGTTATGAAAAACCGACTCACTTAGACCAAATGTGATCCATTGTGATATCATAGGGTGTTTGACTATACCCTCTCGTCGAACCAACCAGATTTCATAATGAAACTATACAGCTGACCAATACTGATATGTCTAAGGTTATCCAGATCATCAAATAAAAACGACCCAAGTGCTTTGTGGCGTTTTCTAGCAAGTGCGGGACAGGAGCAGAGAAGATGTTTAATATTTTCCTCTTCCTCCACAACTTCTACAGAAGTCAAAGGACCTAACACCTAATCTCTCCGCATGTCTGCCGATGAGGCAGTGGCCACTTATGACTGCGACAACTGATGAGACAATATGTCTAGTGCGAGTAATTAGTTCTGACGAACGCTTAGCATCCCATTTCGGCCAGATTTGCCTAGTTATATTACAAGTTGACCCTTCATTCCATCTTTTATTAGCATTTTTTACCATTTCTTCTTTAAGCAGTAACTTGTAGGTAGCAAGTGGCATGCCAACACCTACCTTGTCCTGATGAATTTGTGTAGTAGTCCCCTGCCTAGCAAGTTCATCCGCTTTGCAATTGTCGTCAATGTTCCTATGCCCAGGCACCCAGATGAGGTGAATGTTAAAATGTACTCAGCAGCTACTCAAGGAAATTCTGTGAAAGAAATTCTTGTCTATTCTCTTTTGTGCTTTTTGTTTCGCATTTGCATTTGGTTTTTCCCCTCTTACCCACAAACAAGAAGAATTTTCAGAAAGAATTTGTGTATGTAAACGCTGAGTTAATAACTCGAAATGTAAGCCTTAAAAAAAAAAAAAGTTTTTAAAATTGTAGAGGAGGTAAAAATTTCAATTTCTTATCCGGACCGACCAATGTATGATAAAATTTGACCCATCTCTAATACGCATTTTTGAGCGAAAATATCTTGATAAAAAATGCGATGATTAGATTTGGCCAATAACGCCGCATTTCCTTAGCATAATAGATATGTATATGGCTGTTTTTGTTCCAAAAGTGCGGTTTTATTGAAGTTTGGGCAGCTAAACGATGTGTTTTCTCAGTTGCTTTACGACTTATAATATTTGATCATTTATTAATCACTGAAATCCGAGCCTTTTTCGCCGTGTCATGTTATATTTTTCAATTTTTTAAATAAAATTTTAAATCAAATTTAAATCAAATCGTTTTCAACGACCAGAAATACAGAAAGAGCAAATAGTCGGGCACGAATAAGTAAAAATTAATTGTTGTTATAAATTTTGTATGCATGTAAAGGGTGTTTTTTTTAGAGGTATAGAGCTTCGAATTGAAATAAAACACAAGAAAATCGTTTTAATGTCCATCAATTTAGCTTTATTGTAAGGATAATTTTATGCCATTAATGTTTAAATATGATTTATGGCATGTGGCCACCGCGGCTGGCTCGAATAAAGCCAATTCTACAGGTCCAATTTTGAACCACTTTTTCGAGCATATGGGGCCGTATGTCGGCAATAACGCCACGAATGTTGGCTTCCAAGTCCCCAAAAGTTTCTGGTTTGTTGGCGTAGACGAGCGACTTCACATATCCCCAAAGAAAATAATCCAATGGTGTCAAATCACACGATCTTGGTGGCCAATTGACAGGTCCATTGTGACGTGCGCTGTGTGGCATGTAGCGCCGTCTTGTTGGAACCAAAACTCATCCACATTCATGCCATCCAATTCGGGAACAAAATAGTCGGTTATCATGGCTCTATACCGGTCTCCATTAACGGTAACTGACTCTCCAGCATTATTTCGGAAGAAGTATGGCCCAATGACTCCACCAGCCCATAGAGCACACCAAACAGTCAGTTTTTGTGGATGTAATGGCGTCTCAAGGGTCTCATGTGGATTCTCTTCACTCCAAATGCGGCAACTTTGCTTGTTGACGTAGCCATTCAACCAAAAATGAGCCTCATCACTGAACAAAATTTTGCGATGAAAATCAGAATCGAGATCAATCTCATTTTCGGCCCATACACCAAAATCACGACGCATTGCATGGTCTCGCGGCTTTAGTTCTTGCACAAGCTGGATCTTGTAAGGTCGCAAGCCAAGATCTTTGCGCAAAATCTTCCATAAAGTTGATGGACAAAGCTCCAATTGCTGTGCACGGTGGCGAATCGATTCATTCGGGTCCTCTTCAACATTTGCTCTACAGCGGCAATTGTTTCTTCGGTGCGCACTGTTCGACGTCTCTGCGGATGCGTATTATCACATAGAGTAAACGTAGTGCGAAAACGATCCATGGTTAACCGAATTAATTGCTCTGATGGACGATTATGTCGACCATAAAATGGACGGAGCTTGCGGTAAACTTCGCGAACTGAACCATTATTTTCGAAATAAATTTGCACGAGTTGCAAGCGTTGTTCTTTTGTCAACCTGTTCATGATGAAATGGCAAACCAAACTGAACATAAATGACATTAGAGTTGCCAGATTTGACCATAAAATGCCAGTTTTATCTCTATTCGAAAAACAAACCTCTAAAAAAAACACCCTTTACCAATTAATCCTCGTTGTTTTGCAAACGATCTGTACCTGGCTTTGTTTTTAGTGAATTCCCATCTTCCAGAGCATTTACATTTGCCTCTTGTGTTTAAAATCGGGCCTGTATAAGCATCTTAACGAAACTTTCGAATATGTGCATATGTATGTATGTAAGGTATATAAGCCTATTTGTATTTACGGTTTGAAATCCTGTTGCTTTATTCGCAATTTAATTCTCTTTAAGGTTACTGCACCATGGTGGTGGAAATGGTTTTTGTACGTTCAACTGAATACGTAGCTACACAAAAAGTCAACGTTTATCTAAAGAAATTCGGAACAAAAACGAAAGCAGTCATAACGTTCTTAGTATAAGTACGTATGTATGTATGTATGTATGTAGGCATGGCATGGCACTTTGGCATACGATTGTTTGTTACAGCGCGTTAAACAGCTGCATATTTGAATTGCTACATTGCGCATAGGTACCACCCAGTAGGCAAGGGCAGGAGCTTGCAGGCCTTCCTTGGTAAGAATAAGGCCTTGCCACCTCCTTTCAAACTTACTTTCTTTTTTATATGAAACGTTCCGATAAAACAGGCCTTCTTTAGCAGGCCTGTTAGAAATACTCTTCAAGCAGGTCTTCCTACATCGCTTGCGTCAAGAGCCCTTCTAAGAGCGCTTACCGTAGAAGGGGTCACAGAAGTACTTTGAAAAAATTAAACCTTAATACGTCCGTCGTGAGACTCTTAGTTAAATGTTTTTTTTATCTGCGTCAACCTCCCTCCCTTACGTTCATATTTTTAATGTTTATTTCTTGTGACGTTTTCTTAATTTATAATTTCACATTGAATACACAACACTCTACCACTTTAACATAACATAAAACAGAAGACCAACCTAGCAACATGCACACCATGCCTTACTTCTAACCATGAATCAACTTTTGATGTCGTATAAGTACAATGCAATGACAAAAAAGTAATGTCGAATCATAAAACATTGCAATACATGAAATAAAAAATACATAAAGTCCTTCTTTTTTGCCTTCTATAATGAGGCCTTATAGCACTGCTGCTGTGGGAAGGCCTTATAGCACTGCTGCTATGGGAAGGCCTTATAGCAGCACTGCTGTGGGAAGGCATAATAGCACGCCTGCCGTGGTAAGGCATAATAGCATTTCAAGAGTATACACTCAATGGAGTGTAACTATTCTGCTAATTAAAATTTCACTACTTATAAAATTTACTTATTGCTAATATTGACAGATTGTAAATAAAAACAAAAAACCATGTAAAAAAAAAATTTTTTTGGTTATTTACATGAATACAATCGGAGCAATGCTAGCAGGCCTTCTCCGGGGATGGCCTTGCTCAATTGCCTGGTGGGCAGATATGGTGACTCGTGAGAGAAATTATGCAAAAGAAAATTTGATAGTAACAGCTAAATGTTTAGTGACACACACCACATAAAAAAAATTGGTCAATCCAGAGATGATTCTAGATAGGCTCTAGAGCACTTAGAATTACCTCATTTTGGCCTATTTTCACGTTAGAATTCTCAGCTGTATTTTGAACATCACCAAGGGTGACCCGACCTAAGTATAGAATGTTTTGGAATATTTCTAAAAAAGAAATTAGATTTCACCAAAAGATGAGGGAAAGTCAAAAAGAACAAGAAATGTCCTAGACAGTACTGGTCAAACAGAATACGATGGTTCGACCGCCCTGGTCGGTAATACCTCCTTCCCTGAGAGATTGTTTCTTGTCACATAGCTTACGGCCCTGAAACAAAATATCCGGGCGAAGGGCGAGTTACATAGTAGGCAGGCAATCTGATATAGTTTTTTCCCATGAGCCCGAACGCTCTTAAATAACATATCAGGACAGCAAGTCCCACGTGCCCAACATACATACTTACATATCGTCTATGTAGAATAAAAAGTGACGATTTGTATGCTTTCAACAGTTTTTGTATGCACTATAACATTTACAAAGAACATATCGCACACATTCTACTAAAGAAGTAAAACTCAAAATTTTTAAATTTTTTGAAAACGCAAAAAACTGTTTTGGAGCTCGTGAACTACTTTTCAGTAATAAAGTGACGATTATTTAGAAGAAAGTACTAACAGAAACCTCTCGATCGCAAAAGCCTGAACTATCCAAAACAACTAAAAATAGGACACTTTTGCATATTGCAGCCTAGTTTCCATTGGAACATGAAGAGAGACATAACTGTTTTTTGACAGCAAAAAATAAACTTCTCTTTTGTCAGGTAGTTATTTGTATGCTTTAACAAGTAAACTCGTAAATGACAAATTTTGAGTTGTTCCCCTTAAGTAGAATGTGTGCGATATGTCTATGGCAAAAAGGAATATCTGCTTAAGTCGACTTAACCACGAAGGGAGTTGAGGTTACTGAGGTGGTGAAACTCGCTTTCATTTTTTGACAATATCAAGATCTTAACAAATACTAACAACTTGCGTTAAAAACAAAGAGCAATTGCATCCACAACTAATATAAAATTAGCCTCAACTCCCTTCAAGCTTAAGTCGACTTAAGCAGTTTTTCCTTTTCACCACAGATATTATTCAAAAGATTCGTTTCTGTCATATTGAACTTATATTGATAGAATGTATATTAAAACCAACATAGCCCGAAAACATAATAATGTAGATTTTGACTTTTTGTTCTACATGGACGCTATTTGCTTAGGTTTTTTCTCCAGTTTGTAGCAGAGAAATTAATTGAAATTAAGCAACCTAAGTGTTAATTTCTATCGAATACAGATATATAACTAAGAATCAGTTAGAGATACTCTGCCAGTTTCTGTACTCTTAAAACTATGTAAGTATATGCAGTACAGTTTTTTAATTCAATTTTTATAGTAATTTCATTGAACTTTTAAAATAATTTTAAAAATGAGCCTTTTAAGATCTAATAAGATAAGCTATTTTGAATAATTGCAGTTACCCTCGTTCAGATTCCAATTTTCGAATTGAAATTTCGCGAAAAATCAAAAAAATGGATTTGACTGGTTACTCCAGACAGCCACAAAGTTTGTTATGAAATCTATTTAGTTTGCGTCATCTTGAGTTTTTGCAAACTCATTAAATAATCAATTTACGAGCAATATGTATGTAATTTTTAATTTTATTTTTTTGTTTTTCACTACAAATTTTTAAAAAGATAATTCGCTAAAAACTTATCAAATTAACACATTTGAATAACTAGTACATTATATATACGTGTATGTATGCATATAAACACATTATACGTATATATAAATGTGTGCAGATGACATAGTTAAGTATATAAGTTATTACTGTTTAATAGTATTGGTTGACTTCAGCATTATAATAATATCATTTTACGTACACATTGAAAACGTTAAAACGATATTTGATTGAGTTAATACCAGATTTATGATTTTTATTTTATTGCAGTAATTTTTAATTTATGTTTGTATTCTTAATTAGACATTAATACGTCACTTATGCTAACAATTTTCGAATATAAAGTTAATTTATATTGTACCGTTCAGATCTCTTATAACTGTAAAAAGATTTTGACTCAGATTTTATATATCTTTGATTTATTTTTAATGAAGATAACATTGAATTTTTATAAAGGAGGAAGGTTTGATAATGTTAATACCATCAACTCAAAAACCTCTTAAACAATGCTCAAGAAAAGTTCTTCAATATTTGTTGCGAACATTTTGTTCTTTTACTTAAAGAGAATAACCCAGCTAGTTTTGTAGGAGGAATGCATTCAATTTACGATCAATGATTTCTTATACGAAAGGAAAAGGTATAGATGTCAAGTTTTCAACCGAAACTTTATTTAATTCTGTGTTAAAGTCAACAAAGAGCTGCTGTTGTAAGTGGAATTTTGATCGCCTCCTCGATTTCTATTTTCAAAATTGAAGTTCTTACCTGCAATTTTTCACAATCGTTTAAACTCAAAATTGGGTGTGGTAAAAGTTCCACTAACAGCTATTATCCGTTAGATTTTATTAAAATTAAATGAAATTTATTTATTTGGGGATTTCAATCAAATTGTTTCCATACAATTTTGCTCACTCTTATGACCAGGTATATTTAATGGAAATGCATAACAAGATGTGATTTGGAATTTAAGACCGATAACGCATAACAAGATGTGATTTTGAATTTATGCCCATTACTTGTTGCACTTATTAAACACTGAAAAAAATTTTTTTCTTAACATTCGGGTGAACAAAATCACGTTACATTTTCTAGGAAAATCTTGTGACAAAAACCGTATATTTTGGAATTTACCAACTATAAGGGCGACATATTCCCAGGTATACAACACACATTGCTAATTACCAACATGTTACGTATATGTCTAAGTCAATTCGCCAGAATCGCGTATGCTTAAATATTTTGTGTGGCACAAGATATTCTTTCATCAAATCGCAGATACAAATGTATCCTTTTGATGTACATATGCATGTTAACGCGTATTATTAAAGAATTTTTCACTACACTGCTATTACTAGGCTATACTAGTTGCTTTGAATATGTATTTAATTATATAAAAAACCACAATAATGTATATAAAAAATGCTACTAAAAATGTTCATTCTATACTATTTTTCAAATTGAATTGTTTGAGCACTTTGGTAAAATATTTTAGTATCTTATTTTTATTATTACATTGATTAAGTTTTTCGATAATTTTTTTTAGATTTTAATTGTGCATAATAAGATAGCCCAATGTATTGACATAGAAATATAATAACGTCAATAATGCTAAAATTTTACAGAGTAAAATCATCTTAAATTTTAGTTTAATATAAATAAGTGCTTTGCACTGGTCTTTTTTTATTTTTTGTTTAAAAAATATCTATTTTTAACTTCTTGCAATTTTTTATTAAACAAAAATTTTTTATTTCATTAACATAAGTGCATAAA
The DNA here is from genome assembly GCA_963680825.1 of Meiosimyza decipiens. Taxonomy (NCBI): domain Eukaryota; kingdom Metazoa; phylum Arthropoda; class Insecta; order Diptera; family Lauxaniidae; genus Meiosimyza; species Meiosimyza decipiens. Next base: position 25,005,115 of record OY804260.1, read on the forward strand.
TTAGGAAATATTAATATTAACAACAATTAGCTTTCGGAAGATATACAATACATATGTAGATAAAGATAGTAATACATGTTTTCATAGGGTGGAGGTATTGAAATTAGAGTATTCTAAATATAGTTTTATAAATATCAACAAATCGAACAAATAGGAAGAATTTAAAAAATTGTTTATCAATTAATTTTAGCGTCATTTATGGGAAATTCAAGCATTTTCTTTGTTTACAATTCGTTATTTATGTATAGTTTATATATAGTGTGATATATGTTTGCAAATTTTTAAATATACATACACAAATACATAATTATATATAGAAAATTTTCTTTAATTGTAAGTAAGTTCTAACAGCACAATAATTATTTAATATTTGTTGTCATTTTTCTTTATGTTTAACTAAAAATAGAATTTCTCGTTGTTGGATTTATTTCTTAGCATGGCCATTCTCTATAGTTTTCCCATAGGCAGTTTGTTGTTGCGATTGTTTCTGATGTTCAATCTTTGATTTGTACGTATACAATGATTGTAAGGGTACGTGTAGTAGTTCAACTATTTGCGTAAAATAAAGTTCTGAAAGAAATACAAACAAGTTTTTTTTTAAATTTGAATATCAAAATGTAATTCAAAGTTTTAAAAGATTTTACGGTTGTTTTTAATATTCTATTTTTTAAAATATAATCTAATTACTAGACAAAGGAAATTGAACATAAAATAGCAAATAGGAGAAAAAGATACTTGTTGTTTCAAATTTCATGTATTTAACCATCAATTTTGAAGATCTTAAGTCCATCTAGGGATGTGGAGAACCTCAATATCGTATCAAAATTCCCAAAAATTAAATTATTTGAGATTTCAAGCTGCTATTCAAATGAAGAACACTTGCGAAAAGAAAATTTTTTTCTTGAAATTCTTTACATTGAATGATCAATGGTGATCAAGATGAAGTGACATTTATTCTTGTTGTCCTTTTTATAGGAGGCGATCAAAATAAATAAATTATCAGCTAGTAAATTATTTTTAATACTAAAATCAGGGTTGCCAATTTAAAACTGAGGAAGTATCAGTCTTCCAAAAAGACAAAAAAATTGTTAAAATGGAAAAGTTTCCTGAGAAGAAGTTGATTACCTTTTTTGAATTGGTCAGTAATATTAAATAATTTGTAGAGTACATTATTTTTGTGGACAACTGTATGACTTTGTTTTTAAAGCTTATATAAAAGCGATTAACGGCCATTACCAGCTTTTTGAGAAATTTTCCAATGCCCTGTCTGAGATTACAATTTTTCATATCAAATTTATGAATATATTTAATGATGGATATGTTGCGCATTGCAATACGAGGATAAAAATTCGATAGGAATATTGTTGATATGCTTCGGTTTGGTGTCTAAATTTAGGGGTTTCACATCGGGAGTTGGATTTGAAGTAAGAGGTAAAGAAAATCTACTAAACACCGTTATTTAAGTTTTTTTAAGTTAAATTCAAGGATGCTAGAAAAAGAGGCTTAAAAAGAAAAAACCCCTTGACGATGGCACAATTTAATAATTTAAATTAATAGGAATCAAAGCATTTAATATGCAGGAAAAATTGCACCAGTTTATTTGCTAATTGAAATATCGATTTCATATAATAGATTTTTCGACCACTTTTAACTTTTATAAAGACAATAGCCGATATTTGAGAATGAAATAAAAAATCGATTTCCTGCAGCTATAGGACCGTACATGAGTCCACACGTGTCATATTGATCTTCAAATAAGACATGACTTGTGAGACATTGTGAACTCGCAAATTATCAAATTTTTTTACAAAACAAAAAATTTTCTTCACACTTGAAAATTAATGTTTAAAACTTTTAAAACTTAAACTTTATGCAATATTGCATTCTACATAAGACAACATGTATTAAAACAATAAGTAAATATATGTACCCTTAGGAATAATTTTAGCCTAAAATGGATGTAATTGCTGCAAATTTAAGTTTTTCTAATTTACTACCCGAGTGTCATTTTTGCTGGAATGTTCCACATTTAAAAATTGACATCAGTTGCGCCGTTTATTATGAAAACACTATGGCACGAATTCATTGACATGTTAAGAACCGGGACTAAAGTTTGCAACAGTTCTATAAGCAACTAAAACATGTTGCAAACTTTGGATCAGGTCTTAAAGTGACTTCGAAGATGCACTTATGAATTTAAGAGGCTTTCAAGTTTCAATAAATTCTCTCAATCTCAATTTTTGGGATTGCAGTCATCTCAATTGTCTCCAGTCAAGGCTTAGTTTATCATTGATAGTGAAATATAATGAGTTTATCTACATCATAGTTAAAGTTTATATAAAAAAATTAGATTTACATTTGAATGTTAGACTTTGTTTGTAAAATAGTCAATACAATACAAACAAATAAAAAGTATTCGTGTATTGTTGCAAAATTACAATCCATAAAAAACATTTTGGTCACTAATTAGTTGAAATCGCAAAAAATCTGTTTTCGCATATTCATAATCATTTTTACTATGAATATGCGCCATTATATTTAAATAATACTTTAGGTATTTTTTTAACTTTCATACACACCATTTTCCGGAGTTATATATCCATGACGTATTAGAAAATCAATAACTACAGGGCAACTCGTGGTTTTAAATTCTGGCGTAAAAACACGCTCAACGCATTCTTTGGCTGGCAGCAATTCAAATGCCTGGACCTCTCCATCTGCATTGTGCGGCACAAAATCTAATGGTAGCTCCAGATCAAATACATACTCCGTGTTTGGAAACAAACCCTGATCACTTTCAAAGAAGAATGAAACACAGCCTGCTGAAACAAGGTTTTTAACGAGATCACTTGGAATGGATGCCTCTTCGGCGGCCTCCTTAATAGCCGTCTCCTTAATGCCAAAACCGACTGAGAGACCACCGCCAACCATGTTGTCCCACTTGCCAGGCCATGTTTCTTTGGTATTGGAACGCTGTTGCAACCAAATGCACAGCCCACGGGTTGGATGTCGCACATAACCGTTAATATCAACGCCATATTTGCGTACACCAAACAGCGGTGTGGCTGAGCGATCCATTTTCAGCATGCCTTTATATTCGGATTTTACTTCGTAGTACTGTAAGTAATTGAAAAGTTCCTAATAATAATAGTGCTTCTTAATATATTGAATTAAGTAACTTACCTCATCGCGCCATCCTTGCAAAGCGGAAAACAGTCCATTGCTGCGTAAATCGCGTAATACTTTATCAAGTTCCTCAGTACGTACAGAATAATCTCGGAATGCTGGGTTTAACTCAACAATACCCTTTATAATAAAAGAAATTATTAAAATATTTAATGCACGTGTAAGCAAAGTTTAAAGAACAAATAAAACAATTTAAATATTTTGTTGTTTAACGCACCTGTTTTGTATATTCACAATCTTTTATGCAAAATACTTCGGGATATTTCAACAGTTGTTTCACCACATCCGATTTAATTATACCAACCTGTTGGCCTTCGACTAGAAATGGACGTATATCACCTTTTTGAAAACCTGAAAAAAAAATCTGTTTACATATTTTCATATTTTGAAATACTGCATTATTTAAATTTAAGTTTTTATTTTTATTCTGTTGGGAATGCATTGTACTTTTTCGACAAAACCGTTCCAATTTTCATATCATTTTTTTGACTAAACATATTTGTGTGCATAATAGAACTTTTTACAGACTTTATTGAGAAAATTGCACAAGTGACATTTTGGGTCAAACCGAATTAAGTACAGAAATGTGGTGCAAGTGTATGGCTAACAGGTTTTGCGTTGGGGCGAGAGGGCTTTAATTTTAAAATAGTTTCTGTATGACATGATGTTTTTCTTTTATCTCTGATGATGATAATTTTATATTTCTGTAAATATTGCATTGGTTGTCCTGGGACACCGCAAGGTGTTATTCTTGGGCGCTTATTCTTCATTTTATATATAAATGATATTAGAAATTGTTTTATCAACTCAAAATTTTCTAAATGAGGAAGACTTGAAAATTTTTAAAGAAATTCTTTCTAACTTTGATATTTTATTGTTAAAAGCAGATTTGGATAAAGTTCTATGTTGACTTAAAGATAATTCCTTAGCTCTTAATCTTAATAAGTGTTGACTTTTTCGAAATCGATCTGCTTGCCCCTGACTTCATATTAACTTGATGGTGTTAATTTGATAAGTGTTAAGAAAATCATGGAATTGGGAGTAATGTTTGACTTGAGTTTTTCGTTTGTAGAACACTTAATCTTAAACTATATTCAGTTTTGGCTTTTATTATGAGATATAGCTGTGAGTTCACTGACTTCTACACCTTAAAAGTTTTATGCACCAATTTTTTTAGGTCTAAGCTTGAATATGCTGTTTACTCAAATCATATTGAACGCATATAAAACAAATTTCTCAAATTCGCTTTACGATCCCTTAATTTACATGATTCATAACCGACGCTTACTGCTTAATTTAAAGTTCCTTTAGAGCAATCGAATGATCCAATCGTTGCTGATTCTGTATGATATTGTTTGTGGCAATGCTGATTGTCCCCTCTAGGTCTTAACGTTATTCTAACATATTTTATAATCAAGTTCATAGACCAAATTATGTTCTGAATGAACCCGTAACTAGGTCTTTGATAGAATTTAATAAGTTTTGTGCAATTAAAGCTATTGGTTTTTTCTTTAACGAAAGAACTTTTTAAATGTAAAGATTTTTGCATCATAGACTGAGTAAAAAATGAAATGATATGAAAATATGTACATGGTAGAAAGGCGTGGAAGCTTAGTGGTAGACCTTTTTCTCAATTTTCACAGTTTGGATCTGAATTTAAGCTGTAGGTCTACTTTTCATTTCCAAACAAACCAAATTTTTCGAATTTTTTTTTTAACTCTGAGTTTGTGTGTTTATGTATCGGACCATAGTACTTCGAACCTTTTTTCATAAGCTTTGGACCAGGGAACAAAATGACGTACTTCGTTTTCGTTGATGATATATTTAATTCACTAGCGCTGAAACTATAATTTTTTTCTATGATTTGTAAATCATATACACACTCATAAATCAGCAAGTTTTTAAATTCAAATACCCATTTTATAAGCATCAAAAACTTATGTTTGCAAAAGTTATAGCTGTTTGTAAAAAATTGTGTTTTCAATAAAATAATAAATTTTATGTATTATTTTTTTGCATTATTTTATCAGAAAAAGGACTTTTACATACAACTGTAACTTTTAGAGTCAGTAGAGATCGTTTCCACGATGATCTAGGACTGTCGCGTTTTTTGCTACCTTGAGTTCCACGCTAATGCTTGCCGGCAGACTTTAATTGGTGATTTCTGCAACGTGTGATTTATCTATTTTTACGTCGTTTGATTTGAATGGAAATCGGATCTTGACGACATCTGGTCAGCAGTTCGACATTGGAAAGGAATCTAGGCCATCAAATTTTCAGAATTCGGCGAAGACAAGTTGGTTTTACAGCCGCTCAAAAGAATTGGCTTCATGTTTGGCACAAAGATTTTTAGCTTCGTTGTCTTTGATAAAAACGAAACCTTTCGCCGCATTGATTCTGATTCTTTTTTGTATGTCTGACTACTTGATGATGAGGAGGCATATGCCATCGACTTAGCCGAGGACTTACAGATGCTCACTGAAAGTCCATTGAATGTCACGATTTGTGGAGCCTACAGCTTTGCTGAAGAGATCGTCAAGTACTATCAGAGCTAGGTGACAGCAAACAATTTTGGCGCACTTAAAAAAAAAGTTTCAAGTTATGTAATGCTCTAAATTTGAAGTCTTCATATTGAACACTGATGAGATTAATGATCTTGGGAGTTGCACTTCGTTTGTTCAATGTATCCAAGATGGCATTTCGGTCTATGATATCGAAAGCAGTACTTAAAACGATGAAAGTGAGATGTAACGAAGCCTGTCACTCATTTATCCACAATAATACAAAGGGAATTAACTGGATCAATACACGATCTGTTCAGGCTCTGGTGAGGAGGATTTTTGACAATACCTCGTACGGAATCGATAGAATCATGATCCCTTTGTAGTTTTGGTATAGCGATAAGTTCCTTTTTAAACACATTTATATTACTTTTTTCTTAACTAAAATATTTTAATTTTTTTTGCAGCTGAGTTATATGATTTACAAATCATTGGATTAAAATTAAAATTTTGTTATTTATGGGTTGAATACAGTGGCGTCACTTCACCAAATCTTGGGGGGGGCGAGAATTATAATTCCACCACTATTAGATGGATTTATTGAATTAATGTATTGAATAATAACTAGTATCAGATCCTTGAGGGGGGGAGAGGGGCAATGCCCTTCCCAGCCCTACTGATTTGACGCCACTGGTTGAATATCTCAAAAATCTGTTATGATAGAGCAAATGCCAACAGATTTAGATTCAGTACATTAATAACCATAAGACTGATGCTTGATCTACCGCGTGAAATTGATACGGATATCTGGTCACATGAGTAATAGCTACTAATTAATAAAAAAAGCACTTTGTGGCAATAGCTGCAACTATAGAAAATATAAAGAAATTAACATACATCTATATCTATGACCTTTTCATCTTCGCTTTTGATCAGTATGTATTTGTATTTACTTGCATAAGTTTCTGTTATGCCGATGATTTTAAAAGTAAAGCCTTCAAAATTTTGGAACAAATTAATGTCTTGGCATATCCGTTAAGCGTCAACGTCTATAGTTACTAATTAGTTGATGAGCAGATAGCAACTGAATGGTTACAACTCCATGAATGTGACTCATTCAATTGCTCTATGGGAATCAATTTATTATTTGTGCTAAACAGCTGATGAAAAACAAAAATCGTTCATATATTTTATATGAAAATCCAACTAGTTATGAAATTTCTAAAGAGAAAATAATAGCAAATTGTTATTAAAATTGTGATAATTTACAGAAAGCCAAAACTAATTGACGATAACAATAATTAGTTAATAGATTTTAAATTTGAGAACGAACACATTTTCTTTTGTTGTAAACAATGCAATTTTAATGAGATAGGAATTAGGAGATATAGAGTTTTTAAAAAAAGGTTCAAAATTGGATTCACGCTGTCACAAATATACAAAATTTGTATATAATTCTATACGCGATTAACCTTGAAAGAGGACTCAAACAACACTTTTAACAGTAGCGCATGGTGGGGCAAATAATATCCTAAGTAAGTTTTTTTTTGGTGGTGTGTGCGAACAGTAAATAATTTTTAATTTTTGTTTTATTAAGTTAATACTTCAATAGCATTGGTGTGTCAAACACCAAAAAAAAACATAAAAAAGATGTATAAAATAGAAAAATGTACTGAAGCTAGTTATACTAGTTTCGTCCCCTGCTAAGAGGACTCATCAGTAACTTTTAATTATTTTTATTCTGAATAATCTTTATGTTTATTTGGTAAGCAGGCAAGACTAAGATTCAAGTACAAAATCCCGCAAGCTGTCAACTTCATTGCTGAAAGTTAGAAATAAAACAACGATATAATCAAAATTTTCACTTTCTGCCTTGGGCGATCAGGTAACTTCGGCAAGACTTCACTTGAAGATAGAAAGGCAAACTTTTAAGCCCACTTTCTTTAGAACTGGTTGAAGTAATACTGCAATCAGAACACCAAAATCAGGTCTGTGCGTAATTTTACACATACATAGACACATATTTTGAGGATAATTGCCCCAGTGTTCACGTAAAATTGTATTAAGAAAAAAATACGAGAGTCAATTCTCTAACGTGAAGCGGCATCACAAGAGGTATACATACATACATATGTACATATATATGTAAAAATACTTGGGTATCTTCATATAAATAAGCAAATATTTCTTTTCCTGACTTCTCTCATGATTTGTTCAACATTTTGTTTAGTTTGTTTTGCTCAAGTAAATCGCATCTTTATAAAGACGTCAAGAATCCGTACCCAAGGGGAGTTCAACTTCCCGAAATTTTTAGTTGTTCATGTTTTTATTTGATTTGCTCATAAAAAGTAAGCATTTGTTGCTACTTAGATGATAATTGCATAGCTGAGCCATGGATACCAGAAAACTTTTTCCGAGTTTTCAATAACAAATGATACGAGTAAAAGCAAATTAAAATTTCACAGGCAACTCACGAGCTCTATTACCGTTGCGAATGACATGTGGTGATTCAAACTGAATAAAACACTCTGAAAGTATTGTGCTAAATGTAAAATATTTGAGCACGCGGATACAGAATTGTTGATTGCGATATATGGTGAAATTATTCAAAAACAATTGGTTGAAGCTATAAATTCTATAGAGTGTTTTTCAATACAGGTCGATGTGACGACTCATATTTCATATCGAGAATCTACCCACTAAATGAAATTAAAAAAAATCTGTCACTGATAGTAAAACTCCAAAAAACATAGGTTTATATAAATAAAAAAAGTACCGTGCGTGCAACCGAGATACAAGGCGGTCCTATGGATTTTGTGCTGCCAAAACCGAACTTGAACTCAGAATGTTTTTTCCATGACAGGATTTTCAAAAACTTAGCACTTAACCTTATCCGGTACTCCTATGATGTATTCATTCATGCGTACTTTTGGTTATCTCTGCATCTTGGAAGCGGCACACGGGTGTGGCCTGGGACCCTACCCTAAACAAACTTTATTCTCACACGAAAGCGTGTCACTTTCCAAGCAGCCGTTGTTGAGTAATACGATTGTGAAATTAGTGACAGGACGAATTCATCATAGGTTTCCTGAGTCGGTAGTATTTCGCGTGATAAAAATTTTTGACAAAAAACGTATTTTGTCATGTAATTGGACATTTTAACATTTTATTTCTTAATTTCTAAAGCAAGGAATCATTTGCAGTGGTTTATTATAAAAAAAAATATTATTCATTAAGAAATTTACTATCAGAAAAATAATGAAACTTTATTACAAATTTCACAAACGAAAAATCCCTCCCTCTTTTCAGATTGCTAAGCAAAGAGGGTTTTTGGAGAGGGGGCCAACGCCAGTAGGTTATTTTTAAAGACCATATTGTCAAGATCGAAATTCTGACACGATGGCAACATTCTGACATCAGATTTGTTTTTAGCAGCTCAAAATCCGTATGATCGCATTATTTAATTATGAAACGTACTGAATTTGGTATTACTATTGGTACAAATAAAAAATCCAAGTATGAGACAAATAATTTGCGGAAGACACGGAACACCAATCATTATCACATTACATTGTTTAAAGTCAAAAACATTACTATTGCATGCAACATTGTTACGGAACAAAATGGGTCTATAAGTTAAAAGGTATTCACGAGGCTATATATCAAAATCATTTCCACCAAACCATTCTATACGTATTGAACATAAAATGGTTATTTTCAGCACACTTATGTTTTTATGTCAGAACAATTTTTGAAATGTCTACTTCATGCACAAACGATTTAAAAATAAATGACATGAAATTCTTAAAGAACAAGATATAAACGTAAATTCAAAAAAATGCATAAAATCTAAATCAAAAATCTTAAATTTGCCTTGTGGTCATTGTTGACCTTTGCGTCGCCTTTATAAATTTGTATACTCGATCGATTACCACAGCTGATAAGAAGCATTTAAACAAGCAGACAAATAAGTGTACATGCATACATAAGTATGTATACATAAGTATGTATACATGTATGTATGTACTTATAAATTGAACAAACATACATACATGTGTATGTGTGCAATTTAGCACTACCCAGTAGGCAATTGAGCAAGGCCTTCCCCAGAGAAGGCCTGCTAGCACTGCTCCGATTGTAAGAGGCCTTCTCAAAACTAAATTTTCATGTAAATAACAAAAAAATTTTTTTTTTTAACATGTTTTTTGTTTTTATTTACAATCTGTCAATATTAACAATAAGTAAATTTAGTTATGATTCGACATTACTTTTTTGTCATTGGATTGTACTTATACGACATCAAAAGTTGATTCATGGTTAGCAGTAAGGAACGGTGTGCATGTTGCTAGGTTGGTCTTCTGTTTCATGTTATGCTAAAGTGGTAGAGTGTTGTGTATTCAATGTGAAATTATAAATTAAGAAATCGTCACAAAAAATAAACATTAAAAATATGAACGTAAGGGAGGTTGCCACAGATAAAAAAAACATCTAACTAAGAGTCTCACGACGTATTAAGATTTAATTTTTTCAAAGTACTTCTATGACCCCTTCTACGGTAAGCGCTCTTAGAAGGGCTCTTGACGCAAGCGATGTAGGAAGACCTGTTCGAAGAGTACTTCTATCAGGCCTGCTAAATGAGGCCTTACTTATCGGGACGTTTCATATAAAAAAGAAAGTAAGTTTGAAAGGAGGTGGTAAGGCCTTAATCTTACCAGGTAAGGCCTGCTAGAAGGCCTGCAAGGTCCTGCCCTTGCCTACTGGGTACTTAATGATGATTAAAGAATTAGTGAAATTGCGAAAAAATCCTGCTATATGATTATATTGAATGAAAATAAAACTTACATATCAGTACAGTGTATAAGTTTTTAAAAAACAATAATAAAAACTTTGATAAATAAAAATAAACAAAATGCGGCAGCAAATAAACAAAGTGGAAACGCGTGCTGTTAATAGATTTCACTTTAAATTCAATCGTTAATTGTTGTTAAAGTAAGATAACAACCTGCAAAGGATAGAATAACTTTTGGGAAATTTGAACTCAATTGTTGTTCTTAGTACTGGAATAGAGTTTCTTACTCAGAATAATCGTGCCATTAGAAATAACGTTTGAGGTTTTTAAGTATAAATAATTTATTATCTTACCAACACCTGTTAATCTGAGAGATTTTGCAACTTCCAATCTGGCTGGAAAGAATAATTCGGCAAAAATATTAGACCCTCCTCCGTCAAATCACATATGTACATCTATTGAGTCGGATGCAGCCTTTCTACCACATGAAAATTTTCCAGACAGTTCCAAAGTTAACAGTTTTTAGTTTCACTATATGCATTTTGAGCTGTTTCTATTATTTAAGTCTCTTTTTTACATTTTATTATTTATTAAAAAGTCATTAATCCTGTACAAAATGATATAATAGTTTAGGTTAAGGTCAAGCCTAATATATCACTCAAGATTTTTTTTAACGGAGAAACGGCACTTTTATGCGCAGTACGTTTCGTTAAAGAAAGGAAAATATGTTCTAGTTATAGCCAGTATAAATATATATCCAGTCAAAATAGACAAAAAAAAGTTGTTACTTCGGAAACATTCAAATGGAGCTAAAAATTGCAAAAGGATTAAATGAAATATCAAAAGTCCCCACCGATCGTACAACTGCTAAAATTTTTATTCATTTCTGATATATCGCGATTTGAAACAACGAAAATACTAATACGCGACCTGTATACGTCATCGGATGTTCAATGTTAGCTTAACTTTTATAAAAACTACGGTATTTTTTTTTTTTGTCATCGGGCCGGATATTCTTTCAGTGGCCTCTGCTCTAAAATATGCGAATGTCTATATTTTTATTCAAAAGTAACAAAGATGTTCAAAAATATAGACTCCACAATCGCGTGGATAGTGCTCATATTGTTCATTTGGCAGAAATATTTGACCTATATCTTTTTCAGTTTAAATACAACTCAAAGAATGCAGGGAGAAAAAAGATTTCTTATTTTTAAGCTTTTCGTTGTACATTGAAAATTACAGAAAATTATTTGTTTTAGATTTGCGATGAAAAAAAAATGTTTGGCCTTTGTTTATTCAGATTACAGATGTTTTTGCTTTATCTTTATAATTAAACTGCTTATCAATATGTTTTTGATAGCCATTTTATAGCAAATTTTTTTTAAAAAAAGTTTTATCATAGAAAAATATTTCTTTCAACTGCATATTAGCGTAGTGAGTTAGTTGTTAGCAATAGAGCACTTTCTGATTTTAGATTACAGATGTATTTGGTTTATCTTTATAATGGAATTGCCTTTCAGTGTTTTATTAATATTCGCTTCATGGTAATTTATTTTCTGTGGCAAAAGGCTTAAATAAATTAATATGTATTGTGGAGGCGTTCATATTTTGGGAGTTTTCAAATATAAACACATTTATAAGATTTAGGTCAAATTCAAACTTTCAAGATGTGGTTAAATATTGAACTTTTGTGAAATTTTCATAGCTTTTAAATTTTTAATAAAATTTTAATAATTTAAATTTTTATCGAAGTTTCGTCAGTTATTTAGTCACACATTCAGGGCATATTTATTTTTAATTTTTTGGGTGATGTCAATTTTTTTATATTTTTTGGATTCTTTCCGAAATCATGGAAAATTGACGAGATTTCATTATGTATCCTAAACCGGATAAAGATATCACAAAAGTATTCTCTTACAAACCAATTCCACTTCTTTCTAAACTTTTCACACAGAATTTGAAACACATTGAAAATAAACAAAACAAATCAATTTTTTTAAATAAAAAGTGAGTTTGCGCTAAATTAAACTAATATTTTGACAATTTTAGCCCATTTGTTCAACCATAGAGACCACAGGTGGGTACAAAGCGATTTCTTCAAATTTGGTACATCGAATACTATCAAAAAGAAATGTCAGAAACCTTCGGAAAGTGGAACGTCGAAAACTGCCGAATAATTCGAAAATACTTGAAACATTGATAATTAATGAAAAAGTTGAAATGTTGAAAAAGGTTGAAATGGGCAGAAACATAAAAAATTGAAAAAAGTTGAAGAACTCGAATAACATTAAAAAAACTCAAAGAATGTTAAAAAAGTCAAAAAATGTTGAAATGGCCGAAAAGTCGAATAATGTTGACATGGTCATAAAACGTTGAAAAAGAAGAAAAATGTTGAGAATATCAAAAAATGTTGTAAAAGTTGAAAAGTGGTTGAATAAATTTAAAAATGTTGAAAAAAAAAGTTTCGAAGAGTTGATAAATCTTTGGAAGGCCGTTAGTTTCTCATTGGAAACTTTGGCGCTGTTACAAATATTTTGAAAGTACATATAGTTATTTACCAATGAAATGACCCCACTGTAATCGTAGCAGTGCTTCTTGAGTTTTAATTTTATTTTTAAGGTTTTATGAAGGCTAAACTCTACTGCAGCTTTACTGTTTTTTTTTTTACTCCAGAAAGATTTTAAACATAGATTTTGGATTTTCATTCTTTTGGAAGATAAAAAAAAGCTTAATGGCAGAATTTTTGGCTTTGAGGGCTCATAGCTCGTTGAAAGTTTGTAAGAAAAATTTAAATAAAGCACGCTTGCGAGAAGAGTTTTATTTGTTTTACAATGATTTACTTCAAAAACTAAATAATAATTTAATCATTTCAATAACTTTATTTTGAAATGAGCTCTAGTTTGTATCAGTCCTTTATTTTTTCCACCAAAATGCAATCGCTGAAATTATCAGTTTCTATAGCAATCCTTCGACTGATTTAAACAATCGCGCAATTTAATTTAAATAAAATTTCACAATCATTTAGTATATACAGGTAGTCCCCGACTTACGACCGAGATAGGTTCCTAGTCATCGGTCGTAAGTCGATTAAGTCGTAAGTCGAGTTTCATAAAAAATAACTAAAGAAAAATATTACATACATACTATACTACTAGTTCCAGCCATTTTTGGGATGATATAAAATTATTCACTTAAACAAACGTATTATTTGTACTGAAATAAATCGAATCCTTGTTCATACTACTGTTTTTTTTTTAAATTTTTTCTCATATACATATTTTAGGGACTCCCCGAAACTATTTTAAGCATTTTCTATGAAAAAAATTGAAAAAAAAATTCGTCGTAAGTGCGAATAGTCGTAAGTCGAACGGTCGTAAGTCGGGGACTACCTGTAGTGACGACAGTGATAATTATCTAAGCAGACTTTAAAGCACCACAATCAAAAGTGTGTTAGACATCATTTCAAAGATAAACAGCACGGATGCCTGCTGTTTTGGATAAACAAAGCAATGAGTCATCCGGCTTCTCAAACAAATAGAAAGACGTGGCTTAATTGCTAAGAAAAACCAACACAAAGTAATTTTCGATAATTTTGACCAAAATTGCCAAAAATATCTACTATCAGCAGTGTGTGTGGTGGCATAAAAGAATCGAAGATAAGAAAATAAGGGAGACGCTGCAAAATAAAACATACATTTTAAAAAGTAAATAGAATAATTGAGAGCAAGGACTTGAAAAAATGTCAGGCAGTCAGGCTCCACGAATATCGGCATACAAAACACAAGCGACTGAAATGCAATAGCAAGCAGTCGATAAAAAGCAACAATAGTAATTATAATAATAATAAATAGAAAGTAAAAAGAAGGAAGCAACAAACACCGGGCGTGTATTCTTCGCTGATGCAGCGCATGTCGAAGTGCTAACAATCATTGGTGTAACTGGAAAATTTGAGTAGGGGGATTTAGTCGACTTTCGTTATATTTGGCAAATTATTGTAATTAGTATTCTGGAAAACCTTCAATTTCGTATTTTTGGCATGGCCGCTTGTTCTCTGAAGGCTAATGCAGCTTTTTGTTATATTCCGCTACTAAAATTTGTCTGCACAGTTAAAGGTTTTTTGTGATAAATAATATAAATTTAAAAATCAGGCTGTTAGTTTTTCATAAAACCTATAGGTATTTACGTATGTTATGCTGTGATTTTATATTGTCCGGTAAAAAGTCAAGCATTTGGAATTTGAACTGGTTAATGACGTGAACGAATTTCTTTCGATTTCAGAAGCTACATATTAATCGATATTGTAAAAAATTGTTACAGTTTGCAAACAATTTAGTGATTTTTCGAGCAATGTTTTCAAAACAATAGATATATTATTTTTATGAACCATTATTAACTCCGTCATCGAGACATAAACGTTCTAATGATAGCACTTCTTCTTTCCTATGTAAAATGGTACGGTGATTCCAAAAGTTTGCAGAAGTTGTCATATAACGGATTTTTCAGATTTATCTGGATTACACTGAAGCAATCTCAGTTTTGCGCATTTTAACATCCTTCACTGATGTAAAGGATTTTCCCAATGATAATTTTCTTTTGATAAATGGTTTAAAATAACATGTTTTTTGAACAATTAAACCATTATTGACGTTAATACAATTGATTTTACTGAATACAACTGAACAGATTTAGTTATTTTCAAAACAAAGAATAAGAATTTTATTGTTATATAATCATAGCAAATTTTATTACTTTTAACTTTATACACATTTCTTCATAATTTATAAAAAGAAACTTTATTTATATGCAGTATATCAGAGCCACAATTTCTTAAAATAATAAAAACCTTTATCTTACAATATCTCAAAATGAGTTCAATAGAAACGAAATGTAAAAATCAAATTGAAATTTTTCTGTAAAGCTCAAACATTTTAAAAACTACATTTTTAATGAAATATATAATACTGAGCTGATTTAGCCAATAAAAACCCGGTTTGTTGAATTTTTTCGAAAAAATCGATAAACTATTTGTTATTTCATTAATTTTGGCTAAAGTATGTATGAAGCAAACTGAAAATTGTTGTATAAACAGATTAAAATTACTTAAATAAACTGATATATTAAAATAAATTAATTCACTAAGACTCTATTTTTTGAAGATAAGTGGAACCAACTTTTTGGTAATGTAATTGCGGCAGCTATTCAGAATGGCTTTAGTTTAAATTTTTCTATATGAAACTATAAGTTTTATGTCTGTAAACTAGAATTTTTTGAATATAGTTTTAATAGATCTGGCGTTAAGTTAAAGATTTGTACTAATTGGTCACGGTCGTGTAGATAAGAATTGATCAAATTATTGGCGGTGCCAAACGTTTGTTTTGGAGACTGAAAATACTAAAACTAAGACATATTTTATATCCATGTTTGATATCAAATTGTCAACAAGATCTAACAGTATTCAAAATATTGGTTATAACTCAAAAACTAATGATTGATTTTGAACTCTTATTCATAATTTAAAAAATAGCATATTACTTTTCCTTTCGAATGACATACAATCAATCTAGGCAAGGGTTTCCACTTTATAGCAATTTAAAAAAAAGTCTTTAGTGGTCATTTTTAATATTACAAATTAAATAGCTATATCGAAATTCATGTGAATATACAAATTACAAAAGTATTGAATCGATTTGTAAATTTACAAGAATCTATCGCTGCTAACTGGCTATGAATTCATGATGATCATTAGAGTTCGAAAATTTTGATAAATATATTTCTGAATATTTCGATGGAGACTATCCTTGGCTTCTACTTAACTTCGGAAAAAAATTTGGCATTTTTGCATTTAAATAAGATTTTAAAAATTTTCAGGTTAATCGAGAAGTGGATGTTTTACAAACTCAACCCAAAAATGTTTTGGATACATTTTTTTTTTTTTTTTTTGAAAAAAATGGTTTATAGAGTGACGTCGACTTTTCTCTATACAGATAATTCCCTCTAATTACTTGTCAACTTGCCTTTCATAAAGGGGCCTAAAACCCCCTATTGGACCCAATTGCTTATCACTATTAAAACACAGCAAATAAACTCAAACTTCAACAACTGGTGAAATAGAGAAGAGAAAACAAAAAGGCAACAAGCGCGCACAAGCGAGTTTTACATAGGAAAACGATGAGTTACACCACACGCCCAAGACAAGATTATGCTATTGATACAAACAAAATAAAAAAGTAAAAACAGTCGGCTTTGTCCTAGAAAAGTAGAGGGACAGATTGATTTGATAAATCGAAATTTTAATTCATTTTCAGGCGAATACCTAAATTCTTAATATGATAGTGGTCAGACGTACGTCACACTAACGAAAGAGCTTGAAACTTATCTCCCTTCCACTCCTTTTTAATCTACGGGCTGGGCGCTGTTTTGGAAATCGATAAAGCCTAAGAGTCATTGCTCATTTTTTCCAGAACTATACTCTGGTGAAATATTTAAAAAGCTGTTTCATTTTTACTTGTCGATTTCTTGTAAAAATTACAATTTTTTTAAAATATATACATAATTGTAAATAAATTTTTCCAGTAATTTTGCTCACCCGTCAAGTAGAAATTATTAAATTTCTGCGCCAGACGAAAGAGTCTGGACAGTTTCACGTTCACATCGCTTGACGCCATTGGAATTTCTTGTAGAATTTTATCAATTGGTGCTGCGTCGATTTTGCGACTTTTTATAAAACTTGTTCGCTTTTATTAATGTTTATATAATTATCAAATTTTTTCACTATTTATTTAATACACAAATTTTTTTCATACAAATCCAATCTTTTTTTACTCTTCCAAACTTTTCTTGAATATGAATATACTAAAAAATCCGAAATTTCATCAAAAGTAGTAGCGATGGCAGATTTTTCTCTTCTCACCACAACAAAACTACCAACAACAACGTCATCGAGGATAACATTAACTACGACAACCGAAAACGCTTGGATCAACAAAAGTGAATCAACCAAACACAGCGAACACCAAAGAATAATTAACTTCGAATTTTCTCTTCAGCGATTCTATGAAGTGAGAATAAAATAAAATTGGCCAAAATTATTCTGACAGCTGCAAAAATTAAATTGTTGAGAAAATGAAAAAAGTCAACAGAATGATGAATGACGTTGTTTTTCAACAGTATTTTATGATTCAATAATATAGGTAGCCGCAAGTTGTCAAATTTAGCTATGCAACACTGGCTAGGCACAAGACAACTTCCTCAGTTGTCAAAATCAAATTAATAACAGAACACGAATTTCGTATTGAGAAACAATTTATTGGTGCGGTAAATAAGAATAATCTTAATTTATTTTTTATTAAATTTAATTTTTCAAGATTTGTAATTGAATTGTTAAATTTTGACTGATTTATCGACACACTCCAAAATCTATACAAATTGCCACAACAAATAATTCGGTGATGTTGAATAACGCAGCGCTGACTGCTAATTGACTTGCATAGTTTGCAAGATTTATTTTGATAGAAAGAAGAAAAATTTTCGAAAAGAATATCTGTGGGCAAGCGCTGAATTACAAGAATCACACTCGGAAACTGATTGGCCGTACACACCATCCTTCATGCTGTCCATCATGCTTGTCAAACTTCACTATTTGGTCATGTGAACGGTTTGATCAGTCGCTTGACACTCATGTTGGATGGATGGATAGATGGATTTCAAATGTTTTTGATTTCTCTGCTGGCTTGTCCGTCCGTACAACGCTGGCTGCGAAGCCTACTGCAAATTTTTCATTTCAAATAAGATTTCATGGAGTGAACATCGACGGTGTGCATGAATAATAGCACTAGCTTATGAAATGAATTTTTTTTTATGATCCATGAATAAGAGGTTACTTTCTTATGTAGTTTTTCCTGCTGAATTCGAATATGAAAATAAAAATTTTTTGAATGGTACAGTTTTCGAAATATTGTGTGTTTTTCATTTTTTTGACCGCCATTCACTTTAAAATTAATATCTTGAACTAGAAATAACTAATTTGATTGTTTATGATACCAAATTGAAGATAATAAAATGACACACAAACAGGTGTGATTACATCTTTCATTGAATAAGTGGTTCAAAATACATGGATGAAAATAAGCCAGCTTTTCAAAAAAAAAATTTTGCATTTGATTCTGGGGCCACGAAAAAATAGAAATAAAATAACAAAAAATAATTTCACTCCATACACATAGAACGGATACTTTTACAGAAAAATTAATCTACCACAATATAACAACGGTAGGAGCGATTGAATGAGTGAACCTAAAGCCACATTTTTTCACAATTTAGGTTTCTTAAGAGACATATCTTCGTTGTTAGGGAGCTGAAAACAATGGTTTTTTATTTTTACAGGAAGCAGCACCTCCGTAAAATAAAAAGCAAAGAAGAAAAGTGAGTAATGCGAGTGATGTGTACGCCTCAAAATTTTTCTGCAAATGATGTTTGACAGCATGCTGTATGATGTGAACGCAAAACGAAATTTACAGTTATTCGAGTACATCAAGCATGATGGACAGCATGAAGGATGGTGTGTACGGCCCTTAAGAGATTGCATTTTACAACTCTGTTATTCTATTACAATTTTTTAAAGTAGTAAATTTCAAAGCTATGAGTTTAGAAATTTCGTGAATGCTATAACAAAGCATAAGGGTGAATTTTTAAAACTGTTGTGTATTGAGCCAAGAATGTTGCGCGAACTAATTTTGCGGCTTACAACTTTGGTGTTCTATTACAATTTTGATCAACAATAAATTTCTGAGTTGAGAAAATGCCATTTTTAGATTTTTATTTTTGTTTCAACGCATCTTTGGTTTTCTTTTATTTTCGTTCCAATTTGACAATTCACAAAGCTTATAAATTTTATGTTTTTCAATTGAATATAGCAAAAGAGAAATTTATGTATAAAACTAGCGGGATTAACAGCGACACAGATTAATTCTAAGTAAATATCGACGGACAAATTCAGAAATTACACAATTTGGAACTAACGTTGCTATAATTAGCATTTTCTGGAACAAAATTGCAAGAAAATGCTGCAAAATTTCAGTCTAGTTGTGAGTAAAAATATTGGTTTTTCCAAACAAAAGAGTAAATACTACACCATTACACTTCATTCAGAGTTTATTCACATTTAGGTCGCTCTGCACAATATGTTTTTATGCTCGACTTTGACAATTCGCGAAGAAGAAATAATAGAGAAAGAGGTACCATCATAGCATCGCTCTAACCATGTTAGTTGAACATGAATGATAGCAAAGCAAAAAAGTCGAAGTTAAAACTGGTGTGAATTGAGCCAAGAATGTTGAAAATAAAAATAGCTTATTTTATAACACAGATAAGAGAGAAATAATTTAACACTGTGTAAATATTTGAAATTAATCAAAAGAACGAAATCTCGATAAGACGAAAGGTGAAAAGTGTTGGCAACCAAGCCGAAAATCTGAGCACCATTAAAACTCCCCACCTTGGTATAGAAGTAGTTTGGAGCAAAAGCAACAGAAACTTGAGTGCGCAAACAGTTTCACAATCGACGTCAAAGCATATGCAACAATAGTAGCAGCTTGATGAAGAAGATAAGCCACAATATTCAAAGTTTAGCCACACGGAAAGAAGCTCAAAGTACAATAACAAAAGCAGCAGCAGTAACAAAGAAAGTAATATAATTAATAGGAAAACAGCAGCACCAAGTCTTGAAGACAATCAACCGGACCGACGACTGTCAAATTGCAACAACACATACAGCAACAATTAGCCAGTGCAACTTCCAAACAACCAAAACTGCTACAAGTGAAGCTTCTGAAACTAAAAATCGGAAGGTACGTGGTGCTTACAAGCGTATTGACTTGTATCTTGTAATTTAATTTCTACTATGAAATATCAATTATCTGCTAATGTTATTAATCGCGTTTTTTCAAATCTAAAGCGGATGAGAAATCTGTTTTGAAATGTAGCCATGTATCCTATTGACTGCAAAAACATTAAAAGCTAAAAAAAAACTTTTACGTAGCAGTTATATCTTTAGTATATATATATATATATATATATGTAGCTACAAAAATCTGCTTATACGCTGCACACAACGGTCGTACTCAAAATTCTATAAATGTGTTCATCAATAGGGGAGTTCACATGATCCTTCATGCTGTCCAATTATTTATTGCCCAATCCCATCTCCTGAATTGTCGAATTACTCACTTACTTTGTTTGTGTCATTTATATACATTGTTGATATAAAAATACACAATTTAAAGAGAATCGGAGAAAGTTGTATCCGAAAAACTAAAATTTTTTAATTACCCAAGCAAAATCATAACTTCCGAAACGTTTTTCGTTATGAGTCGCATTTTGTCTTTTGAGTATTTCGAGTTCAATTAACTTTCATGATCAAATTGTAAGTACCTTCTTTTCTCATTAAATTGAAAATGTTGGGAAAGGATTCATTTTCTCCCAAAAAAAAAAAGCTGAAATGTTGAAAAAAAAAATTCTTCATTCGCCTAAAAAAATCATTTGCACCTATACATTTTTTTTTTGCTATTTTTATAGTTATACACTTTGAGTACAAATTGAAAGAATTGATCAAAGATAAGCAAAAACACAAAAAAAAATCAAACTTTTAAGTAGATTATTTTTATGCTATATCTTAAAAGTAGTTCGCTAAAACAATGGATGGATAAAGTATAATATATTGTTCACAAAAATATCCAGCTGTTACGTTTCTAAATTCAAATAAATTTTTGTTATAAACTTTTAAAAGAAGTGTCATAAAAATCAGTTCATTCACTCCATATTTCCAAGTTCAGTTGAATCTCTGACTACTAGAAAGCCTACGTATTATCAATTTTTTTCTTTGTGGAAAATCTTGAACATTTATTTCGCTACTATGATGGTCGCCATGGTTTGACTTTAGATTTCCTATTGTGTAGTAAACTTAAAGCAACGTCACTAATTACGCTGTATTTATTTGTGCAATCATTGTGTATGCTTGTGTTTGTTTATCTATTTGTTTTTTTATCTAACAAAATAAATAAATAAGCGCTGTAAAAAACATAAACTCTCTTCCAGGCTTAAATATTTAAAATTGCTACTAGGGTTGCTTGCTTCTTCAATAACAACAAAAATAAATAACCTTTAATCTCTGTTAAACTAGTGGACCCTCAATTTACTTAACTTATCGTAGCGAGCTAAGCACATTTTTTTTTGCTGTTCCTCTTTTCTGTTTTGTTTTTTGTTAACAAATTGGTGATATCTCATATTTTTTTACGTATTCATTGATTGTGGAAGGGATAGATGTAAATTAGAATGCTTGTAAATTAGCAGAAAATAATTGGTAAAAGTGATTAATTAATGTGAATTTATGTATTTTAAACATATAAATTAAATATCAAATGTTCTTTACTTTTATTTTCAGTAGATCAAATATAAATCTTCATAAAAATGGCCACCGTTGAGGAGCGTTTTCAGGCCGCTATCAATGTTATAAAAGGTTTACCTAAAAATGGACCTTATCAACCAACTACCGCAATGATGCTGCAATTCTATGGTTACTTTAAGCAAGCGACCGAAGGACCATGTTCACAAAAGAGACCTGCTTTCTGGGATATTATTGGTAAAGCCAAATGGGACGCCTGGAACTCCAATCGTCATCTAACGCAAGAGCAAGCAATGAAAAAATATGTTGATGGCTTGCGTGAAATTATTGAGACTATGTCATTTACTACAGATGTTGCTGAATTTGTGGGTAGCGTTAGCGGCTTAGACAATATCAATTTAGATGAACTTGAAATGATTGCACCCGGAATGCGAGAAATGGCTGTATCACATCCAAATTCACCATTTAATTCACGCACAAATAGTCCACAGCATGGAACAAGCGCAAATGTTGTCATGAATGAGGTGAGAAAATATTTGAAACAGAAATTAAAAAAATTGACTCAACTATTTCATTGTATGTAAAACGATTTGGGTGAAATTTATTTATTTATTTTATTTATTTGTTAATGTCTTTGGATAACAATATCCTTACAGACTACTTAAAAATAAAATATACAAGTTGATATAAAACTATTAATCAACTAAAAACTAAATGTAACTTAAAAAATCAATAACATAAACAATATTAAGCTATTTAGCAATTTCTTAAAGGACAATTTCGAAAGCGAAAGATCTAAATTATCGTTAGCAGATAGTTCATTATATAATGCTAAAGTACGAGTTATAGGCTCATTAAGTGCATATTGAGTTCTGTGGATTTGAGAATGAAATAATGCATAGTGGCGCAACGTTCTTGTAGGAATATTAAAATTGACAAATCGCAATATATGAGCACAGTCAATATTACCTGAAATGAGATCGTGAATAAAAACTAAGGATTGAATCTTCTTCTTGTTTCGAGAGATTTTAAGATACGTGCATTATAGGAAGGCACAGATTCTTCAAAATTCAAGGAACGCAAGGCGAATCTTGAAAACGATTTTTGAATTTTTTCCAATCGAAAGCAATGAATCATATAGAAACGAAGCGAACTATGGCTCAAACGTACGCTACTGAAAGCCTTAAGAAATTGAATAATGACCATGCTTTCAATTCGAGTTGTCCCAGCTGTGACTATTTTTCACATTTCAAATAAATGCATGCACAAACACTTTTATACAGTCGTTGGTTGCTGGTCAATTAGGAGATTGAAATTTCAATCTAACTATCCGTTAGAAAATTTACATATAAAAGAAAATTCTTTCGTTCGTTCGCAAAGTGTAAACGGATTTATACAAAACAATTCCAATAAAAGTAAATCTATTGTACGAGGGTGGATAGTTACTAGAAGCGGTACTCAAATCATAGGTCCGTTTACGTTTGACATCCTTTTTAGATAAATATTCTATACCGTAGATATAGAATATCAATTAAATTTGTCAAAAAGTATTTAACTGCAATCGCGAATGAAGTAGTGGAAAGTGAAATATTTAGCCAAGACCTTAGGGATGTCTAAATGAATTCGTAATAAAACAAGAATCTCTTTGTCGCTTTTAAACATTTGGGTATGAAAAGCTTGCAGCTGATGGCTGTCGCATTCGCTGACTATCAATTAAATTGCGATTGATGTTGAATTACTGTGAATTTAACCTACAAATTGCTACCTCATTCATTTTAATCTGTAGATAAGGCCACTTGTGTGTGATCGAAAAATTTTATTTATTTCGAACTTTGAAGAACTTTAAAATCGTCAAAAAACTTATCTGGTTTGTATCAAGTTTCACAACTTTAGCTGTGTGTTATTGTTGTTAGAAATGTTCATGAATTTTAAAACTCTTGCTATCATAAGTTGCGAGATATAGCGTTTTGTTGATTTTGTTGCAGAGAAGGTGCCTCGCCCCGTTGTCCAAATTATAAGTGGCTCTTAGCATGAACCATATGCATCTTAATACGATATTTTAAAATTTTCTATCGCGAGCGAATATATAGAGTCTTAAGTGTTTTTGTCGTATGAGAAGTACCACGCTCCGTTCCAATTTCCGTCCATGTTTCGTGAAGTCCTTAGCATAAACTATACACATCCTAAAGCATAGTTTCAAAACTATTTCTATCATAAAAGCCAAAACATACCACTTTAAGAATTTTTGGTTGCATAAGGCCTCCGTTATCTAATTCGGTCCATATTGCGAGGTGCTTTGCATAGACCGTTTGCATCCTAACACCAAATTTTAACATTCTTGCAATCATAGATGCGGAGCTATAGCGCTTTAAGCGCTTAAACGACAAAAGTTTGGATATTGCCACCCCCCGATGCATATTCCCGTCCATTGTTCATGAAGTGCTTAGTATAAGCTATATAAATCTAAACACCAAATTTCAAAACTATTGCTATTATAGGTGCCGAGATATAGCGTTTTATACATTTTAGTTGCATTGAAAGTGCCACTCCCATTATTTTTTTATCATAATAAAATAAAGCTTATGTTGCTCAGGGTACATAAGAAGAAAAAAATTCAGTCGTTTCAAAGATTACCCCATACATACAAAAATACAAAACAAAAAAAAAAAACCAAACAAACAAAAAGACAAACAAATAAACAAAAAGACAAAAAAAAACATACTGTACCTCTTTACATAATAGAGTAGATTAGTTGGTCTACTGTCTACCACTATTAAGTGGGACTCTAGAACTCTATTTTAATTAAAATCGGTCAGCTATTATATACATACATTTGTATATTTATGAAAATCGCCCAAGCATTTATTCTCATATATGCGTATTACCTTAAATTATATACTACACACGGCTGCGGATCAGTGTTTCAACGTTTGACTAATCAAAAACGTTGACTAGCAGCGTTTATTAATCAGGTTTTCGGTATACCTCCGATAATTTTATAGTCCCGTTTCACATGTAGCAGTATTTTGACATTTTCTTCTGAAATTTCCGTTTTGCGACCGGCTAATTCTACTTTGTGTCCTTTATCTCGTCACGGAGTATAGAAATAGCATTATAGCAAATTTAAGAGTACATAAATGGATCATAAAATTCTGAGCCAGATAAATGCCAGTACCGAGTAACATTAAGGAATGATAAAGTTTATGTGATTCAAGCAAGTAAATTCAAAATCAAATAAGATACCAAGATCCAGAAATTCACAGATGAATTAAGAAATATTGCAGCTTTACATAAAGCCACATGAAAAAATTTTTTGGTATCCCTTCATCCCATAGCCTAACTAATTTTAACACCACTTCCCCCTTTGGACACATTGGATGCTTCGTAGTTATTTTTTTCTTTTTTTGGACCATAATCGACGAATAGTCGAAGCGTGTATGTGCTTGCGGACAACCCAATGCAAGTTTGTCATATGGTTGAATGAAAAATTTTCTGTGCAAATAACGTAAATATAACATAAATGTGTGTGCATTCAATTCATGGGCACAAGTTTGGACCCTCTCTCCACGTAATTTAATGTTGCTTTCTGCCAAACCTCCTCTGCCAAAAATGGGCACAAAATTTATGAACTCTACTATACTAATCACTTTTGGTGCGCAACATTTTTGGTCGCTTAATCAAAAATTTGGATAATTGAATCTATTGTAATATCTAATGTCAATATTTGTTCACGTTTCGTAATCCAGTGAACTTCTATTAATGTATTTACAAAATTTGCAGAGCCCCTCGACTTCATCTGCTGGTCCTATATTAAATGGTCACTACAATGGCATTACGGATCAAACTCATGTTAATGGTGATATTGAAAGCGAGCCTGATGTATCTATTCAGGCTGCACCAATACAACAGGCATCAATGGCAACGACAAATAGTTACGCTATAAGCAATAGCACTGTTGAGCAGTCTGATGATGAATATGGTGACCCAATTGATATGAATCACGACCTCACTGAAGCAATGTTACGCAACTCCGAACTACTGAAGCAAATTCAAGCTACTGTATTACGTATGAACGCAGACTTAGTGGCGGTTAACCAACGCATGAGTACGCTGGAAAAAAGTGTCAAGGACGTACGTTTAGCAGTGCAGCAGAAATCACTTACCGCTATCCCAAGCAGCAACTGCCGAATCCGTCGTAATGCACCCAAATGGTGGCCCTTTGATGACATTTCACCAGCATGGTTTATTCTCCTTGTACTTTGGCCCTTTGTCGTCAGACGCTTGTCAAACTTAACACAGCGAAGAAAATGAGGTGTGATGGAAAGTGATGAAAGCTACTTAAAATGTAATGGTATGATTAAATTATATATTTTTAAAACTAATTTATTAAAAAACTAATTATTTTATTTGCAGTAAATAATGGCGTTTACTTTGTATGATAAAGTATATAAAGTGTTAAAAACCTGCTTTAAAATCTGCTGCTTTGGTGGCGGGAACGATCAATATTCTTAGCTCAAGGCTTTAGCTATACTCTTTGTAATAAGTGTAGGCAATTTTGTTAATTTTATATAAATTTTAATTAAAAACCTTTAGATTTTAAGTACAATTTTTCCTTCAATGATTTGTTACATCTATTTATGGTTTAGCTTAATTCTTAAAATTGTAAATTTAATCTGAGATTCTTAAGTTAACTCATGTGGCTATAGGTGTTTTCAATTGCAAAACTGTGTACAACTTATGCATTCCCACATTAAATTTCGTTGAGAGCTACATATCTTAAACGATCAAATATTCTTTTTTTATTGAAAAAAGAAATATTTTTGAACAATTAATATTAAATTGATTATTTTTTTAAAAAGTTGAAAAATTCTTTTGATGGATAATGCTCTGTAATAATATGTTTGTCCTGATTTTGAGATGAATGCAGGTTGAATTTCCTTTGAAATCTAGGTTAGTTCAATGCGGTCCTTAAATGAAGTAAAAACTCCGTACATATGTAAAATATCAAGTAAAAAAGAAATTAAAACCCGTGCCGCACCTGGTCAAAAATTGAATAATTAAAGGTCTGAAAAAAACTTGCTACACCAAGAAAAATTTTTAAATTATGTACTTTTTACATGCGAACGGAAAATTGTCACTTCTTGAAAGTATGTCGCTTATGTGCAACTTTGATCCAAAGAAACTCCTTTAGTGCTCTCCTGAATTTGAGCTTTTTTAAGCAGAAAAAACACGAAGTACGACTCAAAATCCGTTTCTTCCCACGTATATAAACGCTGCTTTTTGCTAAACCCCTCCCCCTGAGGACGTCACGTCATTAATTGACGGGCATCTTTGTTGCAAACTATTAAAATTTTAAGTTTAAAAACAAAGGACAACTACGTCAAACATTAAACAGAAAATTGTGAAAAAAAAATTTTAGAGGGTTTTAGCTTCTTATTGAAGTTTTAAATTTAAGTACGTTGGATTTGACATAAATCAAAAACACGTAAAATTTTATTAAAAATACAAAGTGGAGAGAGTTGACATGGAGGTGGTACGGGTCTACAGAGGACAAAATGGAACCTCGCGGATTTCTGGACGACACCTAACTAACTTACATTTTTGAATTTCTATATATTTCAACGTTAAATTTAAATTAAACGCAAAAGTGTGGGTTCCTACTTTGGCTTCACAGTTTCTATGTAAACATACCAAAAAAATTTGCTGTGTGAGAAAAAATTATTGAAAAATTTTTTAAGTGTTTATAGCACAATACAGTTTTTCTTATTAATAACTTATTTGTTGCACATTCACAATTCTGCCAACATCCGGCATCACTAGTGGTTTGACAGTACGCAAATGTTCACCAGTGCTCTTATAGCTGTATTTTATACAAAGTTTGACAGCAGCCGTCACTTACGTTACGTATCTCTGATTGGCGTGTTCGTTGTAGTCTTTCGGCGTCTTAGTTTTTCTGAAATATCTTATAATTTTTTGTCATTCACGCAATATTATTGAATTCAATAGTGTTCAATATTCAATTAAGGTTTGTAATATCTTATTTAAATGTTAAACATCAAATTTGAAATAAATGATTAGTAACCCCGTGGAACACCAATGTTTTGCTGAAGGCTTTTAAACTGTTGGATTACGTTGTAGGGTGAATGTTCAAAATTCCATAACTCGAATTAAATATTTTTGAAGTGCTAAGTGCTAGTTTCTATAGTTATAGAAGAGGCTTCTACCTTTTTAGAGAAATGTTAATTAGCCCGCTCGCGGAAATATCAGTCACCAACGATATAGTTGTCTCAAGTTTTACTGACCAGACTGACCTTTAGCAAATCTCAAATTGTTAAGTTACCAAAATTTGCTTTTTTTTCAGTGTTTGCTCATTTATGCGATAGAACACCTTACATAGAAAACTATATTGAAATCCAAGTTATAAAGCGGAAAAAACATTTTTCCAATAGATCTCCTTCAAGATTTGACCGAGGTATCGTGCTTTAAAGTGAAAATATATTCGCCAATTTCGACAAAACACATGTATGTATATATATATTGCATATATAGAAATATAACAAAAATTATAACACACATATTATCTTATTTAAGCACAAAATGGTTGGAGCGCTAAATCTTGGCGACACTTTTCCCAATTTTCAAGCTGTAACAAATTTGGGTGAAATTGATTTCTACAATTGGATGGGAAACTCGTAAGTTATAAGTTATTTTACAATACGAATAACATATGCATGTGTAAATAATCAATTTTCAATCGCAGCTGGGCCATACTTTTTTCACATCCATCTGATTACACTCCTGTTTGTACAACAGAATTGTCACGTGTAGCTGCTCTGATGCCTGAGTTCACAAAGCGTAATGTAAAGCCTATTGCACTTTCCTGTGATGGTGTTGAATCTCACAAGGGTTGGATTGAGGATATCAAAAGCTATGGCAGTAAGTTTATGCCCATACATATGTTAGAAGTCATTCAACAAGATTGTGTCCACTGGACCTTATAAGCATGTAGGCAAAAAGGGACAAAGTGTATGCGGATCGTCCCAACTCCACCGATTGTCTTTAAATGGACACAATGGGTTTTCAGCCACACTTAGACCAGCGGTTATGTTTTCAGCTAAGCTAATCAGACGAACGCGAAGACAGAAATCTTCATCACTTAACTGTCCCAGACATTACATTTACATTACATTTTATCGACTAAGTTCGCTAGCTGTGTGAGAAAGCGCTTGACAACGCGATATTTTCACAGTGTAGGCTTTCACCATTTCAACACGTGTGAGTGTTTATCGATTCATGCTTAAAAGCTTCCTAAAATTTACTTATCAAAAATCATATTAACGATAGTTGAATACTGTCAGTTGAAAAATGCCACTAAACTAAAAATAACACATCTTGTTGGATGACCCCTATCTAAGGTTTGAAATATGTTTAGATATCGTACATACCTATATGCAATTTTGAAAAAATTCAGAACTTTCATCTTTTGACTACCCCATTATTGCTGATGACAAGCGTCAGCTTGCTGTTAAGTTAAATATGTTGGATAAAGATGAGGTTAATGGTGAAGGAATACCATTAACATGTCGTGCTGTTTTCATAATAGATGAAAATAAGAAATTACGCTTATCAATTCTCTACCCAGCAACAACAGGCAGAAACTTCAAGTAAGCTAAATTTTTCGTTTATAAACTATAAATAAAAATATGCTTTTAGTGAAATTTTGCGAGTTATCGACTCATTAAAATTGACTCAAACTAAATCGGTGGCCACTCCTGCGGACTGGGAGGTAAAATTGTATTTTATATCTTTTAAATTGATGCAAACATTTGTTTTTATAGTGCGGCCAAACATGCATGGTATTACCGACTGTTAAAGCTGAAGACGTTCCGAAATTATTTCCAGCGGGTGTTGAAACTATTTCAGTGCCATCTGGTAAATGTTATCTACGCAAAACGCCACAACCGAATTGAGTTTTTTTTGCTAATAAAACATTTTGTATGAATTTTTTTTTGGAAACTTGAATTAACAGTTTTTTCTTAAATATTACACAACATAATATTAACTGAAAACATGAAATATACTACTTTTTTCTAAAATGTCAAGCTTAAAATAGTTTATTTTCCTACATAATCTATGTCTATAACATTCTCTAACTGATGACTGATTTTAGTATTTATAAGGTTTCCACACTTAAACGTTGATCATTAGTAAGTCTATTTATGATTGAGTCGTATTGAATACTGAACACAAACGTCATATGGACAAGCCATTTGACACTTGACAGCTGTGAAAACAACCGAGTTGGAAATAGGGCCTCGTATTGGATCACCCTTTATAATTAAATCATGCTTATAGGTTTTTCCAGTACAGGTATGTTGGTATATGGACTAAATCTAACTAAATCCTGTATATTGTACTAATGCATTATTATACGGCAACGCAACTAATGCCAGCAATGCATTAGGATGTCATTTGTACTATTTTCAGTATTTTTTCGTTGTGAAAATATATGTTAGTACATTTGACACATTTTCAGTACAGCCTCATTTTCAGTACATTTCCATTTAAGTACATTATTGTGATAAAATCTTTTTAGTAAACTGACCTAAAACACTCTTATTTTTTGTTATAAACTCTGGCGAAATATGCATGAACAAATTTAAGTAAAATTATTTTATAATAAACTTTAAATTTTACAAAATTTACGTGTCCATGATAATAAGCACATTCGCCCCCTAAATAGTACACCCAAGTCTTAATTTTTAAACTCAATTGGAATGGGATACAATTGCGAGAAAAGAATAAAACGAGACAACATGATTTTTTTTGCAATAGAGCTTTTTTGAGCATCTTGCTCTAAGGTATGTTACGATTTGTTTTTTCTCGCCATCGCATCTAGTTCAAATTGTGTTTAGAACTTTAATTCCGTACATATCCACAAGATCCAACTAACATCACTGATTAGAATATTCCTAATAGGAATCCGGTTAACAGCAGTTGGTTTTCAAGTAAAAAATCTGCTGACAGATGAAGGAGTTCTTTATAACAATAGGGTATCCACCAAATGATTTTTTTTGTTATTGTTTTGTAAATGTCAAAGTGACAATTGAGATTGGCGATTTTTAATTATGTTTAATTTTTGTCGTCGGATGGCAGCCAAACCCAAATAAGCACATAAATTAAACGTTTCTTTTTTATTTGAACAATTTTGGACTTTGTGCTGTGACAATTTTGGGAAGCAGCACAAAGCGCTGTGCAAGAAATACAACAAAACTATTACGTCAAGAGAAAGTATGTAAAATATCTGGTTCAACTAGAATGCTTTATCTTTTACAATAGAAAACACGATTCCGGTTATCGAAACATTGCTGAAGATAACAAAAAACAACTTCCATTTAATTTCCAGTCGGCATCTTAACCAGCTGAAGCTGTACGAAGAACTTAAGCCGAGCGAAAAGGTCGATCAGTCAACTTTCCATTGCGCTTGTAGGAAGTCGCTCAAATCCAAATCCAGTAAGTCGTCCAAACTAGTTTTCAAAGAGGTAAAATAAACCAGTTCGCGAAAATAAAACACGACGGCAATTGTGATATTTCAAAAAGAACCAATGGTCTAGTAAAATAGGATTTGTTGAAAGCATTAAAATACGAAAATAATCTCCAGCGGAAGGACCTACATTCGGGCAATGGAAATTTATTTCACAGAAATAAATTTTTACGCGATGGAGCTTTGCAGCGACATTCTTATGCTCTACAAAATGGGTAAAATTGGCTACTTTCCATACAACTTCTAAAATTAAAGTGCTAATTTTCACTTTAAATTCTGCTTTCATGGAGATTTGCGGCCAATCTTGTCTTTTCTGCTATAATATAAACGGTTGGGAATTGCGGATATAGGCTTTCTGAAAATCGATATATGTACACATGTAGGTTGGAAACTCCTAGATTGGTTTCGAAAATATGGGTGTTGTTATAAGACCTTGGTTATCTTACCCAACGCGGCCCGCACTGGCTAACCTGCGTTTTCATGCGGTCCTTAACCCGTCGCGTTGGGTCGAAGGGGTAACAATAAATTTCACTTCCGGCGTTCACCGGAATCAGTGTCATAAGAAACATAATTTATCAAACTACCTGTAGTTATCCAAAACAATATTTTTTTAAAAGTTTGTTATTGACCTACAATTTTCTTAATTGTTCAAATTATGTAACCTATGTACCAGTTTTTACCATATTACCGGAAAACAACAAAAATATTTCAATGAACTTTTTTGAAAATATTAAATATAAGGACAACATTTAATGCTATTTTCTTTTTAAATATTTTCTACTAAAAATTGCCTCGTATTACAAATTGCACGCGCACTAGAAAGATTACACGATCTGGAAACATTTTTTTTTGTCTCCAAACAAACTATATGTCCTCTGATCTACATGATATATGGGGTTGTTTATGACAAAATCGTCGATTATATCGACCAATAATTTTCCGTTTATATTTTACAATATAGGTAAAAGGTTTGACCTATTCCCTTCGAAACCCTCTAAATTATATCGACATATGCATGCATATTTTTTTTCTCTGAAACATCGTAAATTGAAATTTGATAGCTGAAAGTAGGTTCTGAAGGGAAAAAGTTATGCTTAGACCTATAGAGCTAAATACATTCGGAAAAGTTTATGCCACTAAAATAAATACACCGAATAGACCAAGACCGGTTTGGACATACACGAGTACAACTCCATGTAGGCTGTAACAATTAAATTTGAAATTTTTCAGTAAAATTTTCTCAAATTACTAATCTGGATAATCTTTCTACTTCATTTTTAATTTATTTGTGACAAATAGTGCCGCAGACTAAAGTGCGGTAATTATTACTGTTGCTGTTATTGTCCATAGTTTTAAAACTAAAAAAAAATGTATTGAACTATTTTAAATTTGTTTTTTTTTGTTAAATAAGGTCATAATAATAATAATAATACAGTGCTTCAAAAAAATCAAATCTCCAAACAAGTAATATGTATTTCGTTTTTTACATTAACCAAATGCATGAATGTTACTTTTCGGGACATTTCGGTTTTTTTTTTGTGTGTTCAGAATGTTGCTATAGCAAGTGAAACGTGAATGGAATTAATCAATCGCTGTTGTCTAGAGATTACAGTTTGGTTGATAAGTTAAAAAGTAGTACGCGCTTATACATAAGTAAATCAAACAAAATTTCGTGTATGCACATATGTATATCTGTACAATGTGCAAGGTTCAGCGCTGATTTTTATTTCATAAATGGTGCCACAATGATCTTCAATTTTATTTTAATTTATTTCTTTGTTCTTTTAGGCCAAAAATGTCTTCAGAAGATCCACCAAAAAAAGTCAATCCCCTCAAAGGATTTTTTAGCGGTGGATTTGGTGGTACCTGCAATGTTCTATGTGGCCATCCCTTGGACACCATTAAGGTGCGTAGCCCTTTTCCCTATGCCGGTCTTATACACTTTGGAATTTTTCTTTTCTCTTTTGATTAAGGTGCGGCTTCAAACAATGCCATCACCCGCTCCTGGACAAAAACCTTTGTATAGTGGTACTTTTGATTGTGCTCGCAAGACAATTCAAAAAGAGGGCGTGCGTGGTCTATACAAGGGTATATCTGCTCCGTTGACTGGCGTAACACCAATATTTGCAGTTTGTTTTGCAGGCTATTCGCTTGGCAAACGTCTTCAGCAGACTGACACAAATCAAAAACTCACTTATACACAAATATTCTACGCTGGCTCGCTGTCTGGTGTCTTCACCACATTTATAATGGCACCTGGTGAGCGTATTAAATGCTTGTTGCAAGTGCAACAAGCATCAGGTGGTGAACGTAAATATAATGGTATGGTCGACACTGCTAAGAAATTGTATAAAGAGGGAGGTCTCCGTAGCGTTTTCAAAGGCAGCGCTGCAACAGCGTTAAGGGGTAAGTTTTACTAAGATTTTATTTATAAAATCAGCAAACAGTTGGATTTATATCAAGATGCATGAAATCAAATTAATTTTTCCTCATGATACTAACGTAAATTATTACTAGAGTTTGTTGTCTTTGTTAGAACAGAAAAATACCAGCTGTGCCAAATGCGGCTGTAGAAAAATGGAGTGTATAAGATTAAAAGATAAATTTAGGAAAGATAGTAATATATGCATCAAAATGTAGCAATGGTTGCCCTACAAAGACCTGTTCCTATGAATGCAGGGGTGACCTGGCCAAACCCGGACTTTCATTTCAAACCCGGAGCCCGATAGAAATTGAAATATTTCTGAATATGCCGGAAATTGTATGATTTAAATTACATTTATTTATTTTTTTTTGTATTCAGCAAAGAAAAAGATCACAAAGTATTTCCATACAAAAATTAAATTTTTTACGATTACTTGCGGCACGGTAAGAATTGAAAAATAATGAGTGCTCGTCGGGAATTGTATGATTTTTGTTACATGCAGTTAAATTTTTTTTTAGTTCAACAAAAACAATAAAGAAGTCGCAAAGTTTTCCCATACAAAACTTTAATTTTTTACGATTATATTTTACTTGTTACCATTTGAAGGAAAAAATATTTTTTGTTGGGAAGGCCGGGTATTCCTTCATCAGTCACCGTTATCGGCATTTTATCATGGAAACAATGAGTTAGATTTAAAGAATTGCCTAAACGCTTTTGTAGAAAATAACATGTTCAAATTTAATGCTATGAAGTAACCCTTTCTGAGAATTTATTAAAATCACCCAAAAACCTCGACTTGAAGATTCTTGTTTTACGCATCAAAAAATATAAATCTGTTAATTTTTATTTATATATTTATACTACAGATATCTCAAAATTTACTTAAACTCAGTCTAAATTAGTAATATCAACCAAACCTTAAGTCGAAAACTCAATTTTTTTTTGTGTTGTGTTAAAATTTTAATTTCTTACTCAAAAATGTTAAATTTCATTTGAAATCTCCTCTTGATTAGTATTCAAGGTTTTTTCTTGTTGTTGCTGTTGTTGATGCAATACATGTTCAATACTATTTTCCCTTGCTAATGTTCGTCTAATTTTTTCTTCTCTTCGTATTTGCCAGGTCAAACGAATGCTTTCTGGCTTGACATCTTTTTCACCAAGAGGTTTTTCCTCATTTATTTGACCATAAAGTAACTTCTTCTTTTCTAGTTTTTCTCTGTAGTTTTCTTGACGTTCGGCTATTTTATGTAGTTTTGTTAAAGGTTGGCTTCTACCTACTGGACCATGTTTCTTATACATATTCAATACTCGACCCTCACCGCATTGTAGATTCTTACGCACAACGTAGAAAACGCTGCGTCCATTATAGTTTTCACAACGTGGTGCATAACGATGATCAATTTCATAGTTGCTTACCTTATGGCACGAAAGCTGTTTCCCCGAATGGTAATCGGTAATACAACGTTCAATGCGTGGTCCACGCACCTGATTTGTATATTTTGGCCGCCAGTTATACATATCGCAACTACATTTCCATGGGTTGTCAATGAGGCGAACCAGCTTAAGTTTCGATTGATAGAAAAAGTTTATCGGTAGTGTACGTAATTGGTTGCCTTCCAAATAGATTTCTTCTAAATATTTTTGATCATCAAATAAGCCCGGTGGAATGTAGGATAGCTTGTTGTGTGCCAAATTAACTATTTCCAATTTCTTGCAGCCCATAAAGGTATCCATGGAGATTTCTTGAATTTGACAGTCACTCAAATCGATGTCACGTAAATGAATCTGATCAGCAAATGCATCAAATTCAAGACTGTGTATTAAACCTTTAATTTTGAGTACTTCTAGTGAGATAAGCCCCTGAAAAGTTGCAAATAATATTATAATAGTAAATAATGTTTATAAAAGTAAAGGCTTTCTTAAAAAAAACTAAACACACACAATTTTTCTGTGGCTTAAAAAATCCTTCTGGGAATTGTGAACTTTTTCACATTTAATTTTTTGCACTGTTACTCACCTGAAAGATGTTGTGCTCAAGATTGCCTATACCGACATTATCTAATGTTAAATGCTTCAATTTGCTCAGCCACTGAAATGGTTCATTATTCCATAATTCGAGTGCAACATCTTTAGATCCAAACAGCATAGATCGCGTATTATTCATTACTCCAAAGGTAACTGGAAATATGTATCTAATTGGGTTGTTACGAAAATCTGCACGTTCCAATTTTGGGAACGGTGGAAAGCTCATTTCACTTATTTTCGTTAGCTTATTATCGCTTAGATCCAACATTTCCAACTTAAGCAATCCACCCAATGCGCGATAATGCAAATCATGTATAGCATTGTGTGCTAGCGATAACGTACGAATATTGTTTGCGCCAAATAACGCCAACGCAGTCACAACTTCAATTGCATTACGCTCTAGTGATAAGTGTTGCAATGAATCCAGGCCATCAAACATTTCCCAGTGTAATTCATTCAGCTGACACGATTGTATTCGCAATACTTCTAGATGTTCCCAACCATAAAATGTTGGCATGCGCGCTTTTTTGACTTCCTGTAAATATACATCATAGGGTAAAATCTCAATATCATCTATCGCTTCGAAACCCAATTTGCTGAGTATTCCTTCATTTGTTTCCGCCGAACTGTCTTCAATTTCTGTTGAATAAAAGTCCAATTCGATTTTTGGTTTGTAATCGAAGCTCTCACGTGGGTGTGCCTTCGTTTTTGGACGTTGGAATTTATCACTGCCAAGTAGTGTAATCGATTCAAAATTTGCATGCTGCAAAAAACTTAATGGCTCATCGATTACCAATTTAAATGTGCGATCTTGAGGTCCACGAATTTCCAAAGTATTCAGTTGATTCAACGGTTTTAAAACACTAGTGTTTACTGTAATGATAACGTTAAAAATAATTAAAAGCTCAGAAGAAGTTTTCACTCAATAATTACTGCTTGTTTATTGTATGAATTCTTGCTAGGCATGGGAGAAGTGTCTTAAATTTGTATCAGGAATTTGTAATTACTCTTAAACTCACAACGCATTATATATTTTGTTGAAACTTTCTGCACGTTACGAACGTTTTTAAAGAATAAATATCAAATAATCATATATTTTATTTATGTAGATCGTAGATATTATGATCAGTTCAACTTTAGAGCAAACTTTATTGCTGTGGCAGAAGTGTTGTGTCCCAATTTGGAAAAATTTTCAGAGCACATCAAACTTTGGTATATTTTATCAATAAATTATTGCTATCTAGATTGATTGTGTAACACTTATTGAAGATATGTTAAAATTTGAAATTTAATATATACTTTTTTGGCGTGGCAAATATCAAAAACACAGAGTATAACTGACTATAAAAAATTTATCTTAAATTTTTGCCATTTTTGTTCCAAAGACAGCATTTTGTTTCTAAAGTCAATTCAGACCGTAATTTTTTTTTTTGATTTTATCTAAAATAAAATTTTTGGTTATCATGTTTTTCTATAGCAAAAAACCTTAATTTATTACTTTAATTTTTTTAATAAAGATTATCACTCTTTGCAGTAAAGCTAGTTAGGATTGCAATCCTGAAATCTAGAGATTACTCGGCAAATTTTAGAAAAAAATTAAGAATTTCTTTAGTTTTAAGTGTACTTTTTTATCCTGAAACGACTATACATTTTGTAGGCGGTTTTTCTGGAGGTTTCAATGCCTAATGCCAACACACTTAAAAAACAAATTAGAAAACATTAGAACTTAAAGTTTCTCTTATGTTACTTTTTCAGAAAATCAAATATTCTAGTCAAAACTAAAAGCATCTAATTCACCTGTTTTATTTCTTCCAATTCCAGTGTATAGCAAAATTAATGCTTGCAAATCATGCGGCAGACTATTAACCAATTCTTCAGCATTATTATTCTCTTGTAAAATGCATGTAGCCTGCTTGATAAAAGGATTTGTTAGAAAACTTTCATCACCTTCAAATGCTGTTTCATTATCATTGATAAGATCTTCATTATTTTCGCCGTCGTTATCGTCAGTAAAAGTCTTAGTTGTATCATGTCGCGTTTGCATATAATTTATCCATCGTGATATGGGTAAATCCATTAAATGCGCATACTGACAGACACAACCTTGTGGGCATTGTAGGGTATCCTCTTCAATTTCAGCTATTTGCTCTAGTTGCGGGGTGTTGTCTTCAATTTCCTCTACATTTTTTAGTACTGATCGATATTTGGCATTATTGTTGTGATGTGCTTTACTTCGTTGATGTCGTAATTGGCGTGTTTGTGCACTATGCTTCATGTATAAAAAAAAATTAAATTATAGTTGTTTTATGAACGTATATTTTTTGTTAAACGTTTTGTTATATGCAAAATGCACTTACAAGTAACAAGAATAGAAACACTACGTTAATCCATTGAAATCGCCTCATTTTTCAAAATATTTGCACTCTTAACAATTTTATTAAACAGTCTCTTTTGTAAACAGAACTTAAAGAGGTATGCAGGAAGTTAGCATGGGTTTTTCATTATTTCCATTCTATTATTTAATAAATTTGCTAAAACTCAGCATAATTTAACGTTAATCCAACTTGTTTTCGCCTATAAAGCTGCGCCACAACTGCTGTTGGATCTGTATCTCATAAATGTTCGCAGCATTTTTCTTTTTCAAAATATGTTTATTTGTGTACTCGTATACTTTTCCTCATTTTGAAGAGATTAAAATATTTACATATATGTTCAAACTACAAGCTTCTGAAAAGGAAGTGACGACGCAAAGGATGTTGCTTATCTACATTTTTTTTATGGCTATGCTGCTATGCTTATTTTTCAATTGTGTAGTGTTGTAGACATTTAATACTATTTATATACAAATTGGCACTTCAACATTTTTAATTCACCTAATTTTGATAAAAAATAATGTTTGTAGTGAATTTTTCTACTACATAATTTTAATAACACACTCGTTCCCAACCAATAAATATTTACATTGGAATTTATGTGAAAATGCGCTTGAGATGAAGTATAATGGTTAGGTAAAGCTAAGCAGCAGATAGCCTATTAAACAGACAGATCGCTCGGGAGCCATACAGGCCTATTGTGATGAGCGAAATTTTCTCTTTAAATTTATTTTCTAAAAAAATTTTGTTTACAAAGTTTGTCTACAAAATTATATCAGATCAACCATTTTTTTTTTTGAAGTGTAAAATGCTTGTATCACAGTTAAATTCAAATGGAAATCCGAAATTCCTATTATACATATGACGTTCCTGACAAAAAGCACAATTGGTTGTCAAGTGGAAAATTCACATGGATTCAACTGCAGATTAAGCCCTACGTTAAAGTGTATTTTTTTTCAGCAACCTGAGTTAGAAAGCTTCGGCTTAAAATAGCTTTTCATTTCTGTCTTCAATCTTTTATTGTAAATTAAATTTCACTTGAGTTAAATTGGTAACCCACACTGGCATCAGGTGTCTAAACTCAAACAAAAACTGTGAGAATCAGTAAACAAAAAAATATTATTTTTTCAAAATCCACGAATTATCGCATGTGCCTGATATACCGAAAAAGTTGGTTTAACCTAGGGACAATTTTTGCCTTTTTAGTCGACTTAGGTAGTCGCTGTATCATAACGCAAATCGTCATAATGTCCATACGATGTCATAATGCCTAAAATGGTTCACATCGCCTAAAACTTATTCAATTTTTAAAACGACTTAATGCCTAAATTCCTACTGAAAAAATTTATTGTTGACAAGTTTAGGCGCTATGATTTCATGATGATATTTCAAACTTTATCACTTTCTTTTATAAATTCTTTCAGAATATATACCATACATATTTAGGCATTACGTTGCAAAAATTGTGGTCCGTTTTTTCTGCAACGAAGCTATTCAAGTTCTTATGTATTATCTTACGGTGCTGCTTAGTTGACTCAGAATGAACAGAAAAAAAGCTCAATGTTGGTGTTGTCGCTCTTTTTGTTTTTAATTTTGATTTGGTGAAATATTCTTCTTTCAACGCCGTCAGAGTTTTAGTTGAAAACTGTCAATGGTAAAGCATGTGCTCTACGTCAGTTATGTGTAGAAGCACAAAAACTTTTATCACAGATTTTAAAAACCTTAGATGAAATTTCTTGCGTAGGTATAGCCGCAAAAATCAACGTAGCTATTCTGAATTTTTAAAGTTCAGTTTTGACCAATACTTTCTATTTTAAATCAAATTATACTCTATTTCTTGCTTAACAATAGGCTTTATGATCACGTTTTCTTTGAAATGAATATTCATTTGTTTTCAATAAACTATGATAATCTAACAACTGCATCTTTAAAAGCTTAAAATTCGGTGGAGGCCAATATTCAAGATGAAGATGATGGTGATAATCAATAGTCTCGGCACATATTTTAAATTTGCCACTTCGACATTTATGTACATGCTAGTGGCTCTTATATATGTACATAGGATTAATCACTTTAGTTTCCGAGTAATAACTGTACTTAGTACATAAAAAAAAACTTCAAAATGAATTACATATCATTGGTGTCAAAAAGACTTTTAAATTTACTAATTATCAAGAACGCAGTGAGTTGCATTTTTTGGTATTTTTCTCAAATGCTCCACCGTTTCGAAATTTTCCCTAGCGACGCCACTTTTTGGCAATGCTCAATGCTTAATCTGCATGCGAGTTTTAAGCATAGCTAATAAATTTAAAAAAGAAAGACATTTTATAACTAAAATTCAACCCTTTCAACCCCTAAAATAAGAAATCCCATGGAGGGTACACAGCAAAACGAGCAAGCAATATTTCTCAGTGCTTGCAAATTTGTCATTTCCCTCTCTTGAGCGTAAGAAAGTATTTGATATTCATCAGTGAATCAAACAAACTTTCCAATAGTTTGTTAAAAGAGAGAAAACTTAAATCATAATTGTTCCACAAATCATTTGTGGGTGACTTAGTAATTTTTGATATTCACCGTCAGATTCATGTACCATATAAAATTTGTATTATGAATTACTTAATCTATACAGAAATGTAAATATTTACTATTTATCATTTATTACAGATATACCAGCAAACGGCGTGTATTTCTTGATATACGAATATTTACAAGATCAATCTAAAAAACGTGCCGGTAGTGAAAATGTTGGACTTTGGTCGGCACTTTTTGCTGGCGGTATGGCTGGTATGGGCTATTGGATTTACGGCATGCCAGCTGATGTACTGAAAAGTCGTCTACAAACAGGTAATTGCGATTACATAATTTTTTTTTAATTGAAGTTTCTTGGTAATTTATTGATTTCTTCTTACTGATTCAGCTCCTGAGGGCACATACAAACACGGTATACGTAGTGTTTTTAAAGAGCTTATGATAAAGGATGGACCAAAAGCACTTTACCGTGGTGTCATACCTGTAATGATTCGAGCGTTCCCAGCTAACGCTGCTTGTTTCTTTGGCATTGAAATGGCCAATGAGTTCTTTAAGATCGTTGCGCCAAACTTTTAGTAGTCTATATTAATTTAAAAATAATTTGTTTTTGTTCATATTGTTTAACATTTAAGTTAACCAAAATAATAATGTGAAGTTAATTAGTTGCAGGACACAAACCCACTGGCGCATATTGACAGTTGTTTTTAAACCTAAGTTTAAGGTTAGTAGCATCTAGCTTTTCAACATATACTTTACACAGCCATAAGCTGTCGCTAACTTTAAGCCCGAGTCTAAAACTGACTATCAATATGGGCCGACAAGTTTCCTTTAAATCGTACCTAGTATTTAGATAGCAAAAAAAAATAATTAAAATTGTTAAAGAGTGGTCAGGCAAAAAATTACTTGATCTATTTTTATATGAGAAGCTAGTAAATTTAATAAACTGCACGTAGTGCGTGTAAATTGTTTTTGTCTACTTATTTTTATTAAGAAAGTGTGTCTTAAAGGCTGATTTACATTAAAAAAATTTCTTTGTTTTCTTTTTTTTATTATCAAAAAATTGTATTCGTTTTAACAAATTTTTCTTATGTATGTAACATTGATATATAAAAAAATCAAAAGCTTACATAGTGTTTACAACAGTAGGTAAATGAAATTAAACTTAAAAGACAAATTTCTACAGTTTTTTATATTTCGTTAAATTTTATTTGAAGCGCCTATACATATGCGAAATTCACAGCAACATATTTTATACATGGGTCGTTATACATACACCCTATTTTGTTCAACAAAATCGTGCGGTTTATATATTAAACTTTTTTGTAAATTTATTTTTTTTTAAATTGTTTGCATATTGTATGCTTAAAAAATTATTAAATTTTTTTTGAATTTAGTTACGTGAACATCAACATACTAAAATGGCTCTTTTACAAATTTCTTTAATGATTTCGTATAAACAAAGCTAATTATATTTAAAATTTTTATTTAAGCTGTAAAAAGTTTTGACAAAACAATATCTTTTTTATATAAATTGCTAAATTCAACGCTAAGTTTTGGAATATTCCTTTTAACGTTTTACAAAAAAAAAAAAAAAAAAAATGGAAATCTAAACATATTGAAATAACTACTCAAAATAATCGTCTTGTATTTTCTCTAAGCAATTTTTCTATCATGATTTTCAAAATTGAAGACTTGTTTTTTCATATTTTCTGTTTTCGAAACTGTATATGGCGAAAATAACATGGGTAGAACATTGTAGGTTTTCAGTTCGGGCAATTTTATATTAAGCTAAAATGGAACAAATGAAATAAATTAAAAAAAAGAAAAATGATTATTACATAAGATCATAAATAAATTTTTAATTTACTCTAGATAAGACAATAAATATGCTTCTTATCAACGGTTTTCTGAACTCAATTTCGATGCTCTTTTCACTTCATAAATTTTTTGTAAAAAAAATTACGTTTCATGCATAAATTTCAATTCAATATCGAAATATATGCACTTTAATTCAAGAATTTTCAAATATCGCCAAAAACTTACTATGGAAATTTGTTAGGAGTCATTTTTTTATTCTTCAATAAAGCTGACATTATTGCTTTGTGTCTGAGGTAGTCAGACATTGTCGTGGAGTGATTCATGTTTTTTATGAGCAACTTTATTTGAAACAGCTAGGTACCCAGCTGTGATCAGGCAATGAATTGGCAGATGAGTTAGCTAAGAGAGGTTCATCAATGCACCCGTAGTATATTGACCCCAGTTTATATTATCAATATTCCACGACAATCTGCTGTTCCAGGTGATGAGTATATGCTACTATAACACGACTAAGACTGTTTGTAAGCCCCTTAAGATAATATTCAGCAAAGTGCTGCTTAAGTGCAGCAATAGAGAAATATGTGAAATCATTTATATCGGTAATTATTGGATAATAGATTATCTAAGTCTTTGAAACAAATTGGGATTGAGACGGCTGATTTTTGTAGATGATGTGGGGACTGCGGAGCTGAATAGGACAGAGAACTCTACCTCTACCAGTGCTTCCCATATGCAAAACAAGTGTGAATATTTGGCGGTTTCTATCAAGATATTCCACAACTTTTGACAGATGATGATATCCACAAAACCTAACATAATGTGAAAACAGCACTAAACCTTAGACAAACTTTTTTTGGTTAATTTATCCATTTTGGGCGAATCCAAATAAAAAAAGTTTGGACGGAGTCAGAGCCCACGAGCAAAGCGAAATATGCGCAAGCGAGGAGTTGGAAACTATGACAATTTCTTCAACAATTTTTTTATAAAATTTATATTATTTTCGTTAGGATAATTAATTTTTAACTTTTTTTTTTATAAAAGAACACATATACTTTTAATCGCTGACTCTGAAACTCTAAGGTTTTGTTTGAAACGAACTTGACGTGAGGCGTAAAACGAGCACCGGGTTTGGCTTCATCGAACCGGGTCTTGCACAAGCAAACAAAAAAAATTGTTTGCGTAGTACTGTGTTTTGCTCGCAGCATGTGGAGGTACCAACTTACCGTATAGTTTTTGTTTGCTTTAGCAAGGCTATTGTTTGCCCATATAGGATCAATCCAGAAAGGCATATTCTAGAAAAATATATGAAAAGAGTTAATAAAAGCCATAATGAATAAAAGATACCCATTCCCAAATTGAAATGCACTCACATCGGACGGTGGCGTATCCGGCTTTGGCGGCTCATACATAGGGCAGATTTGTGTGTTACTGACTAATTCATACAATGTTGATGACTGATCATGTAGTGGTGGTGCTTGTAGCGGTTGTGATAATGCCAACTGTTGTGCACTCATCATTGAAGCTGGTGGTTGTGGTGGTGCCATTAGCAAAGGAGGAAGGCCACCAATAGATGTTGCTGACACTGCTGTGTTATTGTATGGCTGATGTACTTGATAATAGTTGGATTGACGACGATCCCATAGTTTTGCAGGAAAACCAGAAATTGT
Source organism: Meiosimyza decipiens (assembly GCA_963680825.1). Lineage (NCBI taxonomy): Eukaryota > Metazoa > Arthropoda > Insecta > Diptera > Lauxaniidae > Meiosimyza > Meiosimyza decipiens. The sequence continues at coordinate 25,049,369 of OY804260.1, forward strand.
CAGTGCAGACGGTGTGATAATGTTGCCAACAAAACTTGAATTTAATTCATTGAAAGAATTATTCGAAGAAGAATTGGATGACGTATTAAAAACGTTAAGTGAACTGCTGGAAGTGTTCTCTTTATTGCCACCACTCATGTTGGAACCTGATGTATTCAAAATGTTCGAGTGTTGCGATGCCGCGGAATAAATGGATGAATTATTTGAATTGTTAAAAGAGTTAAATGATGTTGGCATTTTAACGGCACATAATTGGATCGGAGGTTGTTGCTGTTGTTGAGGGATAACAACCATAGGTTTTGTCGTCTGTTGATAGTGAGTCGGATTGTTAAAGTTGTTGTTATGACTATTAAAATTTGTCGATCCACCGAGAGCAGCATCGTTGGATATGGCACGTGTCTTAGTCGGTGGGCCTTGTAAGCTCGATATACAATTATTATGATCGCTTAGCGGGGTACGTGAAGAACGCGTTGGTTTCTGTTTTGTCGAAGGTAATTTGATCGATCCAAAGAAATGCTGATGGCTGACAAGAGTAGAGATGCGCACTAAAAACGAAAAATATGAGAGCAAATATGTAGCTAAATTTCGCGATATGCACAAAAACGAAGAGCAAAGACTTACTTTCAGTAGTCCGCAGTAAATGTATTTCGCTACGTTCTTGTGTCATGCCCATTTTGACAGTGAATATATCAGGGAAGGCTTCAAGCAAACTATAGAGATTAGGGTATCCTGTAAGAGTAAGTAAAGGTTTAGAAACTTGCTTAAAACTTGTATCCACATATTATCTTACCAAATTCAAAACACGTTGAAATGGTGCAATCCAATAAATTCTTTATTTCGTTCAGAATCATTGTGTGACGTTGCTCAAGTAAAACAATGATTTTCATTAAGAACTTCATACATTTAGAAATTTGGACGAGTTGGATATCGTTCTCTTTAAGAATCTGGTAAGTAAAATACGATTAGTAATGTTCATATCTAAATATGCCAGAGATGTACAATTCCCGTAAAAGCGCAACCAGCAAGCCTTACTAAACAATATTGTTAATTGGGGTCACCATGTGACCAAGAGATTGGTTCCCATGTGTTCGTTATTTCTAAACAATACCTTTTTTTGTCATTGGCGACTTTATTTACTGTACAAATCCAATCTGAATTTTTGTCCCTGGGCTTTGTTTGGTTCAAAGTCATATAATTCTTTCGTTTTTAGCGCGGTAATTTAATTTTGAGTACATACTTAAAATTATGTTTTTATTTAAATTGATTTTACGGAAGCAAAGCTATTTCGTATATATCGTTATTGTTTCTTGATGAGTTCTTGAGAAATAAGGGGTTTTCTTGGTGATGCATATTTTCTAAGCCTGTAACCTGCTAAAAGGAAAATCCAGGAGCTCAGAAAAATTTCAAATTTTATCACGTGTTTTCATTCTCAACGTTTACAAATTGAGTGAAAAAATACTGATCGAGAAATAATTCAACAAACGATGCAGTTTTCTTTTGGAGTTTAAGTTTAGCTTAGGTAGTTTAGGAGATATGCGTCCCCAAATTGTCCACACAGTGTTATTGCACTATAAAGTTTGCCGGTTTGTTTGTTTTTTGATTCAGAAATTTGATTTGAAACTACTTGGTTAGACTGAAACATCTTACCTCAATTACAGGTTTCATTGCTTTGACTGTCCTATCGGTAATTTTGTCTTCATTCTGGTATTTTTCGTTAAACTTTTCAAGAAAATCTTTTAATTTCATCAAAGACTTTGTATCTGCCGATTTCGGTTGAGGGCTGTGAGTAGCACTATTGGTATCATCATTGTTGCTGCTGCTTTTCCTTTCGGTTTCCTGAGCAAGCAAAAACTTACAACCCCGATAGCATTGTAAGCGAAAGTTTTTATTATCATTGTGACAAACAATCCAGTTGCAGTTGTCACTTTCATACATCTATAAAATAAACAGATAAGGTTATTCAAAAACTTATTAAGATTTGTTTTTTTTTTCAAAAACATGCACTTACTTCAACAAATGGCATCAATTCTACGGCCTCGTGAATATGATTAACACCTAATGTTTGCGCTTGCATCTGATAGCCAAACTTTTTCTTATGTAATTTCAATACTTCATCCAATTTCATAGGAGTCTTGGATGAACCATGAACACTTCGTATCAATTCTTTGCATTGCTCAGCAAAAACTCGACGTGCTACTTTTGGCGAAAGGAAAATCTTTTTATCTTCATCGTTGGCGAACTCCATCTCGACAATGCCATGTATAGCATCCATGAGATCAGCGAGTTTCAAAAATCCATAATCACTTAGACGACACTGAAACGCAAAGTGATAGTGATATGAGCGCACAAACTTCTGAAATAGTATGGTGTATTGTGGTGCATTGCCGAACAGCTCGACCATTTCGCCAGCGAACACGCAGGTCTTTTCGATTTCACTGCTCGTTTGTTTTCGTTTTGGTATTGATATCAGTTTATCTTTGCCATTCTGCACAGTCGTGACAACTACTATGTTGGAACTGACAAGTCCATCGAGTATATCAACGAAGTCACAAACGCCATAGTCTGTGACATCGAAGCTACGACTTTGCGTCTGTGCGAATATGAACGGTAGCTCGGATAGCAGCACTGATTTGTTGCCATGAGCACGCAGTAAACGCAGCAGATCCGAGGTAAAACGTCGTATTTGTGTGCGATGCGTAAGCGTTATTTGACGGTTTTCACCATCGCCCATAATCTGCACCACTGTGGAAAGCGCTTCGAAAAGTTCAATTAATTTTGTGTAGCCGTAGTCGGCAACACGGCACTGTTTACCAAAATGATTGTGGTAGGCTGGTATAAAACGATTAAATTTCATTGTGGATTTGGGTGACATTTTAACCAATTCTACTACTTCGCGGGAGATCTGATATAATGGATCAGAAACTGTTGAGTTTTTGGTGTAAATACCACGTTCCTGTGAGCTGCTACATCCACCCTCTTTGTCCAACTCTAACCAACCAATTATCTTTATACCAAAATTATTCATTTGTATTTGTATACCCTGTAAACAGCACACTAGATGTTCCAAGTTGACGCCATTTTCATCGGGAGTAATTTGTATGCTTAGTTCTCCCTCGATGCAGTGCACTAAAGAGGCTACTGGTATGTCACCGGGATGGCTTTTGAGAAGTGGATATATGATTTGCTTTATTTCAGAGATTGTCATGAAAACATTTGGTAATGGTTCAATTTCTTGCTCGGCCCAACCTTTGTGTTGTTCGCGCTTAAAATGTATCGTGCAATATGGGACGCTATGATGTAAGCCCTCCATAAGTGGAGAGCTTTCAAGTGAATTGATCATCTCTGGTTGTAGGCTTATAAATTTTTCTTCGTTACTATCAGAAGTTATGCTGCAAATATCCTGCATTTTGTAGAGATCCAAAACACTGATCGAAGTCTTAAAGCGCGATTGAAAGAGTTCCCGGAATTTATACATCGGCAACGTATAGTGCGGCACATCCTAAATATATATATATCCAAAGATAAAGTTAAGTATTATGGAAAAGTCGTGATTTGGTTGCAATCGCACTTACTTTAAGTAAACCGGCTACTTGGCAACGTAACGTATTGATTTCGGTAAGTGATGAGTCACGTGTGTAAGAGACCAGCATGCGCTTGTGACCAATCTTTTTGCGGTGCAAATACGAAACCACTTGCTTAGCGAACTGCAAATAATAAGAAATAAAAAATCTCTAGGCCTGCACTCAGGATTTTTTCCTTTGTTCATACTTACATACAAGTCTGGCACCGTAACCTTGGCATAGGAACTTCCTTCAAAAACAAGCGATACTACTGGGGTGATGGGCTTCAATTGATTGAGAAGAAAACTGCGCAAACTTGCCTCATCCATTGAGTAATCTAAATTTGTAATTTGCAATGTAATTGTTTGACTCCGCTCTGTTTTAGTTGGTGTGGGGTTGCTGTATGGCTGTGATACTGCAGCTGATACAATACCACTTCCTCCAGCGCTAGCACTAGAAGAGGATACAATTGCTCCATTAGCGCAAACTGCATTGGCGTTTGTTGTTCTCGGTAGGCCACCAGTAGAAGTTAAATTACCCGAAACTACAGGTGCTACAGCTGCACTGGCGTATTTCAGCTCTGGTGTGCAATTTTGCACTGCTGTTGCAACAGCACTTTCGTAAGCAGCAGCTGCTGCAGTAACATTTTGCTGCGTAGCAACTGATGGTGGACCACAGCTTTGATAAATTGGTGCAAAATGTTGCTGCTGAAAGGGGAAGTTTACTGTCGTTGTATTTACAACCGATGATGAGTTACCCGCATTTTGTGCTGCGGCTGCTGCTGATGCGCATGCACGATTATGATTATAAGGTGTATAACGGTTACGCGTATAACATGAGACATTGCCATTGCTGTGTGCGTAATGGCAAATGCTATTGGTATCAGCATGTTGTGGCAGTGGAAGTCCAGGCGCATGATGTGAAGGCGTATCGCTGGCCATCATATGCTGTTGCATGTAGTTAGCGTTATATTTTGGCAACATTGGAGGTACTTTATTGTAGTTGTTATTGTTCTGCGGTGGATTACCAAAATATCGTAGCGATGATACGAGGCGATTGTTGTTTACATCAATGGCAGCAGCAGTTGCAACTGATGATGAAAAATAACTGGAGCCCGGCAAGAAATCCATTTCAATCGCACTTCCAGCTAAATAATTGGCACCACTGCCCGCAGGTTGCCCCATAATGCTTGCAAGTTGGTGCTGTTGTTGTTGTTGCAGTTGCTGATGTTGTTGCTGAGTTGCTTTGCAGCCCATAAATAAAGTCTCATCAGGATGAATGCTAAGTGGCAAAAAAAAAAAATAAGAAGAATTGGGGAAGGTAGGTTTTTTCCTTAAGTGTATGCAGATATGTTTCTTTCGAAATGTTTGTCACACCTGTAGAAACGTTCTGCCATTTTGTAGCTTTTAGATATCTACTCTTGAGGCTGTGATTTGTGGTCGTTTGGTTATATCTCGATCTAGAAAAAAAGTTAATAAATAACGGATTTATTAAATACTTAAAAAATAGTTTTGAGCAGAAAAATACAAAGCAGGAAAATTTCTTATACGGAAATAGCTGCCCTTTTCGGCTTCACATTCTTATGAGATACTTTCTTGTATTGGCGGTATCACATCAACGTTTTGCTTAGTATTTAAATAACCAAAAATTTCGATACCCAGTCTGGTAACTTTGCTTGAATAGTTTCTCTTGAAAACGCTTGAAACGAATCTCAAAAAGTGTTTTCAGCAAGAGCTCTCAAGATGATGTATTGGGGACAGCATTTACCATGTCTTACCTTTGAACTTGGAGAATAATTTTTCGGATCCCTATTGCATGTATGTTAACCTAGTGACATTATTGCAATTAAAGTAAGTTTTTACCGAGTACAACTTTGATCTTCCAGTTTTGATGTTCTTTTAAAGTGAAGTCTTCAGGTTCAATAATTTTATGAGTTAAATAAATTGTAAATTGTAATTGTAAAATTATAATTTACAAAACATTTTGCATAAATTATCACTAAATATATGTGAAAGTTATAATTAAATCTAATCCAACCATTAATAAAACTTAACTACGACCATTAATTTAATGAATTTAATTAACAAGAGAACGGCAGCTTACATGGGTGGTAACTGATGGTAAGCGCTTAGCAAAATGACACAACTATTAATTTAGCTTACAATTACCCATATACGAAATGCAATGGAAAAGTTTATATTGATATTATTTCTTAAATGACGAAAAGAAATTCAGATTTCTCATTTGAAGTTTTTTCGTTGTTCATTTAAAATTTCCTACTTGTGTCGATAGTGAAAAAGCAAGATAATTTCAGTCGTTCTCGCTTGACAAAAAAAAACAAAATTAGAAAATTGAACAATATTTTTATCGAATTGTACAGTCTTAGCAGAAACCGATATTTTTGTGTGAAATTTCACAAATCGGTCAATGCTTTTTTAGCAAACATGACAGAGACTACAAATGGAACAATTTAACCTGGTAATTGGTGACATATGTTTCGGCTATTACCACGTATATACATATTCACATACATATATACATAGCCTCATCAGACCAGTTTTGGTTAATTTGTACACGGATTTGAACCCCGACCATTCCATGAATTATGTTTGGACAGCCGCTCTTAACACTTGAGCCATGAAGGGAGTTCTCCAAGACGTGTAGACGGTTTCTGCTAAGACTGTACAATTCGATAAAAATATTGTTCAATTAATTAATAATAACAGTCGACAAATAACAAACAAAATTAGAAAATTTATAAGATCTCGAAAAAACTAAAAACTCTACACTACATTAGCAGTAAAACTACGCAGAAAAGTCTAAGTTTTCCTTTTTCTTTCTTTTCTTACCAAAAAATGAAAATGTGAAAAAATAACCAAAAAAAAACAAAATTTCCGCCTAAATTTTGACTTTATCAGGCAATAGGGGATAGAGTAGCTTTCTGTTAGTAAAAACAAAAATGTAAGAATCGGCTTAGTAGTTCGAGAGACTACCCTCTACATACAAATATATAAACAAAAAAGTATAATAAGTATATTAAGTGATAGTTAGACATAAGCAGATTAATAAAAAACTATAAAATTTTTTTTTTTCAAAATTTTGATATATGAAAAAATTTTTTGATTTCGAATCATAGGATTATTAAACTTGTCGAATTGGGTAATAAAATATTTTTTGGAAAAAGTAACGGTTCTTATCAAAAAAAGTAAGTCAAAAATTAAAAAAAAATGCACGCATCGAAAATTATGACACAGCTTTCAAAGGGCATCCATATTTTGATGCTAATACAGGAATTTCCAAGTCATAAGGATATCTGGAAAAGCTATATCGTCTACTTCCGATCGCTGTGCCTCTGAAATTTTTCCTCCGTTCCCCAAATTTTTGAGTGTATTTCTATTTTTTCCTGCAGGAGCCCACTTGCTCGAAAGAAGGGTGGTAGCTGATAAAGTGAAGTTTGTTTCCTCCCTGCATGAAATAGCATCGATCATTGAAATAAAGACATCTTGACATTATATAAAGGACTTACTGCACTGTATTTGCACAAATTTAAAACATCTGAACATTGATGGAAGACATCTTGGAAAGTAAGCATGTGAAAAAAATTTAAGTTCTAAGATTGATACTACCTACATATTTAGACATGGTCTAAGCAATTTTTGTAAGTGTTTGTACCTCGAAAAAAAATCGTTTTTTTTCTGCAGTGTTAATCAGAGATTTCTTGAAATACTAACGTCTTCCCTTGAACTCTGCACTACAAATTATGGTGGGAATGCCAAGTATGGCTTCCGTTCTTTTTTAGACCAAATATTTCAATGCTAAAAAAAGTGTTCATCCATTGAATGATTAAATTACCTATGTTTGTATATCACAGATTACATGGTCTAATTTTCTTTGATGTTCCATTTTTTCTGGTCTACCCAAACTAAAAAGTAGCGTAGACTTTTATTTATTTTGTCTAATTTTTATATCAATTTTGTTCGATATTATTCGACAATCCTTTTCACACTGTACTCATTTGAAAAAGTTTGTTTATCCCAATCTTTCATGGTAGACATAATGCGATTTTTAAAGAATTGATATAAATTTTAATTGAAGCGATCGAAAAAGTTCTTTAAAAAAAGTTCATATGACCCCTTAAAATTTTCCCGTTTTGTGAGCAATGCTTAAAAAAAAAACTTTTAGGCGCTCTTTTCTGTTTAATGCTTCGAATAAGAGATAACAGTTAAAATGCACGATGCTTACATTCTGAAAACAATCGCTATTGTTTTTGTTGCAGCTGTTGATGTCTTAAGCCACCATCGATCGAAGAAAAGGCGCCAATTTGATTGCTGTTTTCGGAGAAAGTTTCGCTGACACGATTCTGTTTTAATCTTCACTGTTTGTGCTTTTTCAAGACGATTATTTGTAATTAATGCAAAAATATTTTTGATTAAAATTGATTAAATATTTTCTTTATAAAATTATAAATTTATTGTATTATTATTTATTTTAGTAGGGTTTAAAAATTTTATTATTTATTACAAATAATCACGTGTTGTTTTAAACAATAAAAACTATGTGGTTTCAATGTGTTTATTTTTATATAATTATTTCATTAAATTTGATTTTAATGAATAAATAAGAAATAAACTTAAAATTGGAAATTTTTTTGAAACTAAAATTTTTGCGCTTATAGCCAGAATGATGCTCGGACTTATAGTAAAAAATATAGGTTGGTTAAATTTTTATTTTTGGTTTCTTGATATTTGTTGTATTTTCAATTGCTCTCTAATTTTTTTTTTTTTTTTGATAAAACTTAAATGTATTATTTTTTGATATATAATATTAATTTTCACAAGAACAACAGATTCACCGACCAAAGTTTTTGTTTCAAAAGACACACATTAACCAATTTAACCGGAAATTGATTGTATTTCAGATTTTCGTTAAATTTTTGACGAAAAAAAAAAAAAAAAATTGAGAGTATTGTTTTTAACGAGAGGCGATTAGAGTTGCCAGAACTTTCTAGTGTGCTCGTATTTGTAGGATTTCCTGACATTTTTGAATGATAAAAAGCTAAAGTTCATCGAACTCTCTCTTTAAATAAAATTATATTGTTAGATATAAGCGACATGATTGAAGTACCCTGTATATAAGTACTATCATGCACTACATACTTAACATTCTTTGCTTGCTGCATACACTTTAAAACTCCCCCACATTACATGGTAAAATTTACCATGGTCACTGAGGTGCCAATATCTCAGTTTAGGAGCGACTTACATTAAAGTACATCTGGTCATACATATGGTCACTAAAGGTTGCATCATTTATCAGACCCATCTCAAGAGTAACGACTTATTTCATAGTGTCACAAAAAGATAATTTTAAACTATCATGGACTCAAAAACGATGGAAATAAATAGTTCTTGAAGAAATAACACCTTGCCGGTAAGTCGGGGGAGAATCAATGTAATTAAAAAAAGTCTCCCGAAAATTGTAGTTGTTGCTTGTATGGCTCTGTTGTTTTGTCACGTTTGTGACATGAGCAAAATAATGATGAGAAAAAAAAGTTTTCACCTTACTGCCATATTTTAAGGAAATATATATATACATATAGCCATCATCTATCTATTAAAAAAAATTTAATAAAACTTGTAGCCAGTTAACAGTGTTAACTAATGAGTCTCAATATTTTAGTCAGAATAATTTATATTATGACTTATCATTCATAGGCGGAACATTGCGATGCCAAAACAAGAGCGTAATGAATGTATGTCTGTGTGTGTTTTTTTGCAATTAATTACACCTGTAATAATACAACTGATTTATATATCTCTAAAGATACTAAAGTCAAACGAGTTATCATATTATGTGCCGCTTACATGCGTGAACTCAGCTGCATTTAAATCGATTTTAGAGCTTACGCGCCATGAGGAGGTAATTGACATAGACATGGTAGGCGGGTCAACTTCAGCTATATGATATTGAAAAAAATCACAATTGTTGAAATGATTACTTGCTATATGAATAAAGAACTAGAAATTTAAATAACATAGTAAATCCATGTTTGTTTATGATCACTACATGAAATGGGCGTTGAAGCACGTTTCCAGGTACGTGTTTCGGCCGGTGCGTCTAATTTAGTCTCCAAACAGAGCCGGCTCTTTCATATGAAGAAGTAGCCAGACCAGAGAGGGCGCTAAGTTTAGAAGTATTTGGTTGCATTTTATTTTTTTTTAATATATAAATTAAGTAAGACGGTGCTTAAGTCATCGGCCCTTTCTAAGCATAGAGACAATATTTCATGTAAGTCTGTGCAATAGTAGGAGCGGCAAGTTGTCTCCCATCTGGCAAAATCTAAAAAACTGTTCGCCACGCAATGAAATTCTTCAAAGCTCAAGTTCAAAATTGACAAGCAATATAAAAGCACTATTTTGTACCAACTTTTTGCCCTGAAGATTTGCCCACATCACAAGTACTGGAAGAAAGTCCTTTTTTTATTCTTCTTGGCACGGATGGCACTGAAGTAAATATCATTGATTTAATATGTGACAGTAATATTCGCTCAAGGTCGCCTAGGTTCCTTAGGCCCTTGAAATTTTGAAAGTAAAATAATAAAGACGTAATTACGCTAACTTGTCCGTAAGGTAGTGTGTCGTAACATATTGAATAATTCGAAAAACATCATACAATTCTACATACATACTCGTAAGCCGATAAATGTTGAAAAAGCCGAAAAAGTATGTATTAGGTCGAAAAATGTTTTTAGGTCCAAAAATATTGAGTAGTCGAAAAATGTTGAAAAAATCTATATATGTTAACAAATGTTGTTATACGTATGTACATATATACGAGTATTATGTATGTTGAAAATGTTGAAATATGTTTAAAAGAGTTTTGGAAAATTCTTAAAATGTTAAAAAAGTAGAAAAATGTTGAAGTCGAAAAATGTTGGAAATATATTAAAGAGGCCGAAAACTGTTAAAGAATTCAAAAACAAAGTGCAGGATTCGAGTGAATTCAAAATTGATCGCAAAATATTGAAAACGTATTGCAAAGTTTAATAAATGTTCAAACTTTTGCAAAATATTGAGAAAGTTGATAAAGTCAAAAATTCTTGAAAAGAACAAAAATTTCAACAAAAAACTTTACAGAAGTTCGGGACAAGTTAAAAAACGTTGGAAAATAAGATATATTTTGGATAAGACTAAGAATGTTGAAAAAAGTGAAGATGTTCCACAAAAGTCTAAAATGTAACAAAAGCGTGACCGTGACTGTAAGCGTTAGGCATTGCGTTGAAGGCAATTCACTCCAGCACAGACTTCGTTTCAAACATATAACCACAGTAAAGATGGAGGTCTCAGTTTTTTTTTAAATGAGTCTTTCAAGGAAACACAGTAAGATGCAAAGTTTTTAACGCAGTGCACGAACTGGATCCATGGCGATAAAAAATGCAACTTAAATGTAATATTTAAGCAAAGTATATTAAGAAATTTAACGAAAATGCAATTATGTAATGCAACATTTTGTCACAAAATACATCAAAAAGATGTTGCTGCTAACAATAATATAGTTTAGCTACTACAGCTATTCAACATTTTAACATTCACCTCATCTGGGTGCCTGGGCATAAGAACATTGACGACAATTGCAAAGCGGATGAACTTGCTAGGCAGGGGACTACTGCACAAATTCCTCAGGACAAGGTAGGTGTTGACATGCCACTTGCTACCTACAAGTTACTGCTTAAAGAAGAAATGGTAAAAAATGCTAATAAAAGATGGACTAAAGGGTCAACTTGTAATATAACTAGGCAAATCTGGCCGAAATGGGATGCTAAGCGTTCGTCAAAACTAATTTCTCGCACTAGACATAGTGTCTCATCAGTTGTCGCAGTCATAACTGGCCACTGCCTCATCGGCGGACATACGGAGAGATTAGGTGTTAGGTTCTTTGACTTCTGTAGAAGTTGTGGAGATGTGGAGGAAGAGGAAAATATTAAACATCTTCTCTGCTCCTGTCCCGCACTTGCTAGAAAACGCCACAAAGCAATTGGGTCGTTTTTATTTGATGATCTGGATGACCTTAGACATGTCAGTATAGGTCAGCTATTTAGTTTCTTTATGAAATCTGGTTGGTTCGACGAGAGGGTATAGTCAAACATCCTGTGGTATCACAATGGATCACATTTGGTCTAAGTGAGTCGGTTTTTTTTTTTCATAACTGACTGCCACTCCTACCTAACCTAACGTAACCTACTACAGCTATTAGCCTTCTTAGCTATTTAGCTTTAAAGCTTTAAATCCAGTAAAAAGCTTATCAAAAATAAATTATGGAAATGAAAAAATTACGCTGTTATTTTGCTATTTTTAAATTTTTTTTTTTAAATAATTCCAAATAATTTGTTTTTAATATTTTTGCTAAATAATGAAGGTTGGCTTAACAGAAATGTTAGTATTGCATTTTAAGTTATTTCTTACAAAAGTAACTACTTTCATAAAGTACGAAATTTCTAATGAGAGATATTAAGTACGCCCCAAATTCTTATCTTATCCCACATTTAAAACGGGCTTGAACCGACGCAGTGTCTGTGTAGGGTCACATGTGTCATTGGATCATAAATGCTACATTCAATCTATTTATGTATGTGCTACGCTATAAAGTTGTGCAAATTGTAATGACGATTTAAATTATTGTCATTCAACAGCTATTGATATTTTGAAATAAATTTGCATGTGAAAGTTATTTATGTGCATGTGATAAGTTGTCGCTGCAGATTGTCATTACAGATTAAATTAAAGAAGTTTGATTTTAATTAAAAAATAAAATTTCATTTACATACTAAGTATATCTGTCATAGCATAGTTGTTCTACATTCTGTTAATTCTTTTTCTACATATGTTAATGTACCGGCTTATAGGTGCCAAAATGTAACAATTGCATTGCTCTTAAAGACCTTGCACTAAGTTAAAGGAAGTACATACATAGGTGCTTAAAAGTATTGGCAACAAGATTTTTTCCCATATTCTGATAAGGGCATGTTGGAGCCTACACGTAAGTAAATTAAAAATAAAGTCCCTTTCGAAAAGGTACAAAACAAAAACTTTGCTTGAAATGACATGTGATGCAGGTAGTTTTAATTAACACAGGCGATTTCGCAGTCGATTGCGCAAAAGTTTGCAATACTATGCAAATTATTTCTTTAACATGCCCTTCCGGTTCTTTCGTTATGCGGAAATGTTGATTTAGCCTCAAAATCTGAAAAAAAGAAGTTACATTTGGTTTTAATCTTATCGAAAGGTTATAGTGTTGCATCGAAAGTGGTTGAGAATATTTTATATCATATGGAGAGTACATATAGTGCAGAACTAAACGTTTCCATATAAAAGTTATAAGCTTATCTGCAAAGCATTGTCGAACCTCGATGTATTAGCATAAATAAATTCGAATTTTAGGCTTCTTGTGCGGGGGGAGTGGCGTTTAAGGCATTCTACATAGCGCTTCGACCAAAGGAAAAGTTACCGTGGCATTTGCGACTACGTTTAAAAAAGTATCTATCAATGTATGCAAATATCATGTTCAAACTCATACTAACGAATCTTCGCTTAAAATTATATAGAATGTTATTTCATATGTACATTTTTAAAATACATTCATAATATATGAATTTGGATACAAAATTAAATCAAATCCTGATGAATTGTCAAATCTAAGATTGGATGCTAAAACTAAACCTTCGCCGAGGCTCTCGGGAGAAACAAACTCTAATGGTGCATAGGAAAAGAAATCTTTCGGAGCTACTTAGTTTGATCAATACCCATCATTCATATACTCACAGACTCCTAAACATTCTTAAGGATGGGTAGGGTATGCTAGAAATTCTATGCTGGAGTAAATTAGCTGAAAGGCAATACAAACGCTAATGTTAGTGTTACATTTTGACTTATTCGATATTTGTGATACTCTTCGACATTTTTCGACTATTTCAATATATTACGAGTAATCAAATTTTTTAGACTTCTAGAATACACTATGTCGACTTTTAAATATTTGCGAGCTATTTTTCTGATTTAAATTTTTTCAACTCTTTTTGGCTTTTCTAACACTATTCCGTTTTTATCATTTTTTTCAACTTTATCAAAATTTTTGACATCTTCAAAATCTTTCGACAATTTTTGAAACTTAACGTATTTCTTAATATTTTTCTACTCCCTCAACATCAATAAATTTCTTCAACATTTTTCAAGTTTCTTTAAAATTTTCAACTGTTTTACATTTTTTTAATTTATTCAAAGTTTTTCGACTTTCCCAACATTTTTTGAGTTTTTCAAAATATTCTTTACTAATGAAAAGTTCCCGTGTGTGCTTACACTTCTCTGCATTTTTGTTTGAAATAATTTATCTAATTCACCCTATCATTATATCAACACTGTAGATAATGATCACTGGACCATTTATTAGTGAAGATACGTCATTTTATTATTGATAATTTTTTTATTTGTCGTAATTGAGTCTATAATTTTAAGTTAATAAAAAATATCCCCATTTTTATATTGTCTTGGAATGTTTTTTTATTTGCTTAGTATGTTTAAGCAATAAATTATTAGTTGCTCAAATAAAATGCCTTAATTATGGATTTAGTGCTTTGAATGTGATGGTAATTGCAATTTTAATTGCATTTGCAATTTTAATTGTAATTGCGGGTGATTTTGAAACATTTCCGTGTGTTGCTTAATCAAAGGGTTTCACCATTTTCTAATTTGCTTTTTATTGCTGAAATTATATTAACAATTATTTCTTATTAAAAAGGGCGCATGTTTTCAATTATGGTACGAAGAGGTTAACATACATACGCGGGACCATTAATAATTGTTTTTTTAAATAATGAAAAGAAATAACCTGTAATTTAAATAAGTATTAATTTTTCAAAAGCTCAGTAGAAATAGAAGATATTGAGATCTCACTTTAGTGTCGGTATATTTTGTGTTGTTATTGTGCAAATTTAAAAAATAGCAAAGAATTAAAAATATCTGAATTCGAGCTTGGACAAATTTTCAATTTTAACGTTAATGATATAACCGTACAGAAAGAAAAACTGTGAAAATTTCATTATTTTGCTGCGTTCCATAACCATGAAAACCACTTGTTTGAAATATAAAAAATGCATATAATTTTACCGTTGCTTACCACTGACAACAACAACATTACTATCTCATGTGTAAACACATCATAAATATTTAAAAACAAACAAACATTTTTTATTGTATGTAAACAACATGGGACACTTCTCGAATACTCAAATCCAACGAGAGCACGTAAACTTTTTTAATCCAGAGCTATGCCATAAGCAACATAATTCCACATATGAAAATATGATTTCATGCATTTTAGAAGTGCTCTCATTGTACCGTGCTCTTTTTCTTTGTTGCACTCTCTTCATTTCTAATCTGTGCGTAAATTAACTTTCTCGATTCCGGCATCCGCTGAACATATCAGTAGGGGGAATGCATATACCATTTGACAGTTTTTCTGTGTGGTTTCTCTCTGCTTTGATTTGGCTCCCGCTTAATGTCTAGTCTTGTTTGATGATTCTATTCTACATAAAAAAAGCGGTCAAGGAAATTACATTTGGAAGCTAAAGAAATAAAAAACAAATTGTGCTTTGGAAATTTAAAATTTGAAATCGAAAAAGTTGAGTGTTGAAATTTTGGAATTTTGTAAGACACAATGTGACAAGTGTTACAGAAACAATAAAAAAATAATATTTAAAAAAAAAATCAGAGAGATTAAATAAATTATTGAAAATGTTAATATTTTGGAAGTGGTGTTAGTGACATATTCTGATTTTCTAAAAAAAAAAAATAAAATAAACGAGAGAAGCAAATGCTACATGTTAAATTACTGCTGTTTTTGCTATTCCATATACATAGTGTTTTTTAAAGTTTCTTTCGCACTTTGATTGTTTTTGTTTTTTTTTTTTTGCCAAACATGGCGGCTCGGGGTCTTTGACATTTCTGAAGTTTGTTAAAAGAATAACAAAAATAAATACTGAAATTCGTGACCTTTGATCCTCACTTGAAATTTGATGCAAATTTTATTCCACAAAAGATTTGCAATTTTTCGTCCAGAATGTTCTGTGACTTTTTCCAAAATATTTGATAACAACGTGCAAAACTTTGTTATCAGGCCACATTTAAATTTTTTACAAAGGAGAAAACAAATTTCCAAGGGTCTGTAATGTTTACAATTGATAACACCACGTAAATATATTACATATTCTTCAATTGTGTACAAGGTTTCGTATTATTCAGCAAGACTAATGAGTTGTATTGAAAAAAAAATGTTGCTTTTGCATTTTAAATAAAGAGATATATAATACCATAATTCGCTTTTTCGTTGTGATCGTCTGATTAAAATTGGAATTAAAATAAGAAAAATGCGCTCTTATGGAAGATGGCTCTCATATTTACATGATTTCACTAACTTTCAGTGCAATTTTATCGCAACCTTGCCATTATCGTGCTGTATTAAATCAAATTTTTCAATTTTAAAAGAAAGCCACACCTACTTTTCAATTTCTCCCACTTTTGATTCAGTAAATGATAATTTGTGATTGGAATTAGTCTATGCTTAGAGCACTGACTTGTAGAATTTTACATTTATCGACCTCTTCTTATCGTTAAATCAATCTCATACGATTATGCTGCAAGCAGTTTCTTATTCCTCAAAGACACGCTCACAAAACTGCGTACTCAGATATTCTGCTGTCACTTAAGTTTTAGCCCGTTGATGTGAAGCGATTACCATATACTTCAATAACTTTCATTACAATCTAAAAATAGTGAATACGAAGCAAAAATACCATTCAAAACAGTAATTCATAATACCAATCGATGAGAATATTTTTTTCGCACAGATCCTCTGTTTTTTAATTACCATATAGTTCAAGCGCCTGTTTCGCTATTATGCAATCAGTATTAGGCCCTAATCATCATTTAATTAGCACTTGAAATTAACCTAATTTTACGCCAAATTAAAATGGATTTCTTCTTCTCATTTATTGTTTTTGTGCTATTTTTATGCTAATCACTTTCCGCATTTATTTTGTTATCATTGCGATTCTTTTCTAGTGTCGATGTTGTAATATGAGTACTCAATTTTTATTTAACACTAAGCAACAAAATTGAATAATTTATATAATCAAAATGATTTTTGGAAAAGCATAATAAGTCTCTTGTGTATTGGTATGGAGTGAACAGTTTTTTTTATCAATTTAAGGTATTTCTTTTTTATGAATATAAAATGAGCCTCCATAAAAATATTGAAAACAAAGCGATTTTTTTGCTTTTTGATGAAAAAATATCAACATACGGTGCATTCCAATAAATTTTTCAACTGTGCATAGTTAATGGAACCAAACATTTTATTTAATAAATCTCCGAATATACTTGCCTTGAAGAAACCTTTTTTTTCAGTAAATACTTCAGTTGGTAAAGCTGTCTTTGGCTTTACCAACTCTTATCAAAACTGTCAAAAAAACCATGTTAAGATTTCTGTTTTATTTTTAAAAATCGTTGCAATCGCCACGAACCTTTTGTAAAATGTTTGTTTAATTAGCATTCGAGTAATTGCAGTGAGTAACTGCTGTATTGTTCAACTAATGTTCATAGCTGGAGTTCGCCCAGTGGTTGAAATTCAACCAATATAGTGACAAAGCAAAAACAAAAAAAAACTTTTTGGTATTAAAAAACACCGTCCGTTTTATTTTAAAGTCGGTCTTTTAGTTTGGCAGCTAAAAGGTTTGTCCTGCTAGGAGCGTGGCATCGCCCATTCAAAACCAATATCTTTACTCAGGATTCAATTATATCGATACCAAATTTCATCCTAATCGGTGCAGCGGGTTTGCCGTGACAGCGTTTTTTCTCATTAAGTGCGGTGCCACGCCCACTTAAAGCAATAAAAGTTTAATTTACTTTTCGTAGAGTTCAATAAACATATCTCCAAAGCAAATTTTATCAAAATCAGTACATTACCTTAGCCATGTAAACGTATTTTCCTTTTAGAGGCATAGCCTAATAGTAGGTGTATTAGAAAAAAAACTACATTCTGCACTGCCCGTCTTCACAACCTTTCCAACCAAAAAGGGATAGAACCGTTTTGCAACTGCTTATTTATATATTTATAGATAATGGTAATGAGTTTGCCACAAGTAGTTGTGTTCCACTCATCACAGAAAAAAACATCGAAGATATCGAGTTTACTTACAGATATTAATCTTTTTAGTTTTATTTAATTTTGTTCTTATAAAAGTATCTACAACTTGTAAGCCATAAATTTTGAAATGCAAGTCTTTTCAAAACTGCCTCTTATCAGTGTAAGTTGTAATTTCTGAATTATTCTTACTATCAAGTTTGTGTCTGCAAAAGGAAGTGCGAGCACGATCCATTGATTTTAATTTATTTCTCTTACATCTTACATCATAAAAACGGTTTATTTTATATATAAATTAATAAAAAAATAAATTTCACTTACACTTTTTTCAAAAGCATTTTAAGTCCCAGAAATTTGAGACTATTGCGACTACGATTAGTAACACCCTTGAATAGAAATCCACACTATCCGCTGGGTAGGGGCTTAATTATTCATGGATTTGCTGTGCTGCTATTTTTTTTATTATTTCGCTTTGTCCCATGTTACCAGTTAGAATTTTGTTTTTCAAATTAAATTAAAAAACTTTGTTTACAATTTTTATTGGAGTATCATTTGTAAATCAATTTTTCGGCAACGGAGGTCACCACGTGCTTGAACTTTTATCTAGAAGGTTTAAAAATAAATTTGTCTATTTACAATTAAATAAAACGCATTATCATTTCCTACAAAGTTGTCATTTTCATTTCCCTTTATTTATTGTTGTAATCGTTTTAACACATAGGAAATTTATCACACACTGCGTGTCCTAGGCGTATGAGCAGTATGTGCCAGTGTAAAAAACAATCGAATGATAAGTTATTGTTTACAGCTTTTCATTAATTTTTTACATTAAATTTTTTTCTAATTTAAGAGCACTTTAATAATAATTTTATACGCGCTCTTTTAATTGAAATGATAAATTTTTCTCTTATCATTTTGTAAATTTTTGTTAATCTGCTATTAAGCTGTTCGACTCAGTTTATGATCCAGGCTCGAGCCGCATCTTTGTTAATGATGTAAATGATTTGTTTTTACATATGTGCATATATATAAATTATATTTGATTTCATTTATTTCATTTGCGTATAAATTGTTAAAAACAAATTTATTTTGTAAATTTGCTTTTATTTGTGCTTGATACGTGGCTTTACACTGTGCTGATGTACAGATCATTGGAAAAATCGAGAAAATATTTGAAGTGTCTTAAGAAATTGTAACACTAAAATAAACAAACAAACTATACAACTTGTGATTATTTTCGATTTACCTTTATGAATTTAAAAAGTTATTTTTAATAGTGAGATATTCGGTTTTTGTGTTTGTCAAAGGTTGATATCTATCAAAAACAAATTTGAGCTTAAGTGAAGAAGTTATATTGAGTGAGCCTGTTTATAAAACTATTTTGTGGTGCACCTTAAAGTTGTAGTGGCTCAAAAAACAAATCAAACTGCATTGCCAAAAGAAGAAACATTATCCTCAATATGCTGATCACCCTTGGACGTAAGTTTAATAAATTGTTATATTAGCATGTACGTACATATATGGGGTGTTCAAATTTGAGATATCGTTTTTAATTTTAAATAAAATTGTGTGAAATTTTTATTTACTTTTATTGGAAATTAAAGAACGTTGTCTCCGGTTCATGGTGAAAAAGAGTGTCGTGAACGACGACAAATTGATGATTCTTGGCACTTCAGGTGCACTTGCGCTAACAGCTGCAATATTTTCACTTGAGCGATCACTACGATGATAAACTCTGCTTCTTTGATCTTGAGCTGAACCAGTTTCTTTAAATTTATCAATGATAAGTTTAATAGCACGGTTTGTCGGAGCAATTTCTGACCAGCATTCTCTATATAAAGTAAGTTTTAATACGGAACACACTTTGTTAACTCGTATAGCGATTTATTTTAACTAACCGGAATCTATTTACTTCACAACTAAAAAAATATCAGTGTGATTTAGTATCTGTAAAAAAATTGCGCCAAATTTAAAAAGATACCTCAATTTTGCACACCCATTTTAATTATTATTATTTTTTTTAGTATAAACAAATATTTATAATCTTTGCATTCACTTTTTGAATAATTTTTACAGTCCGCATATTTGAATACTCAACAATATAAAGGTTTGAGCATCTCACAATTTATTTACCATTAACACTTTGATATGTTTTGGAACATAACCACTGAAAGCTCAGAAAACAATAATTTTGATGAGTATACTCAGAACTTACTTTAAGAGCCATTCTGGAGTAATAATTACGAGTGTTCGGATGTATTGTCGTGGTGTAAAATCCGAAAAGGATGTTCAGTGTTTGCTTAGATCTGTTGTATACGCTAACAATGTAATAAAAGATCACGAAAATGAATTTTAATTTAAAACTCAGGAAAGTGTCTGAAGAAGTAGATATTTTCTCTATTTTTGGAAGAAGATTCTTAATAACGAACAAAAATTGAGATAAACCGTGTGGAAATAGCCACAAAGAATAAATTCTTCCATGTTTAATGAAATTTGATGACTTTAAGGGGAGGACTTCATGAATTAAATAGAATTTAAAACATTGATATATATATAAGGAGTGAGATCGAAAAAATCTTAACACACGTTTTACCTAATAATTTTTTTTGGGTGTTTAATTTAAAAATTTCTTTGATCTAGTTATCTGTGAAAAATATGTAAGTTATTTTTTTTAATAAGAAACATGTTTATTTGTTGTGAGTTTGATCAAAATGAGTGAAGGAAAAGAAATACGTCTTTAAATTATAAAAAATTTTCAAAAAAATCCTAATTGGTCCTACAAAAAATTGGCCTACGAATTGAAGGTCTGCCGTCAAATTGTTTCCAATGTAATTAAATAGTTTCAGGAGAATTTGACCATCGATAGAAAACCTGGTTCGGGAAAAAAACAAGGACCACATGATATTGGGAAAGCCAAGAAAATTGAAAGCATGTTGAAAAGATCTCCAAACACATCTGCAAGAAAAGCTGCCCGGTTAGCCCAGTGCTCTGACTATTTGGTGCGAAAAGTTAAAGCCAATGCAGGTTTGAAAACATACAAAGTTCAAAAAGTTCCAGACAGGAATACTGCAAAAAATTTAGACGCCAAAAGTAGGGCTCGGAAATTAAAATCGAATTTCATACAAAAATATTCATGTTGTATAATGGACGACGAAACGTATAGTATGTACTGGCAGCTTTTACGCAGCTTCCGTTCAAAATTTTTATGTTGCTGATGCTCGAGGAAATGTCGAAGAATAATTTAGAATCCAAAAGCAGACAAAATTTCCTAAAAAATTCTTGGTATGGCAAGCTATATGCAGTTGCGGCAAAAGAAGCAAGTCATTTGTTACAATGGGCTCTATAAATACCGAAATATACATCAAAGAATGTTTGAAAAAAAGACTTCTGTCTTTATGTGTCAACATATTTTTGGTTCGATTTGGCCTCATGTCACTACGGCAAGAAAGCCCTTGAGTGGTACCAAAGCAATAACATAGATTTTGTACCAAGAGAGGCCAATCCTCCAAATTTTCCGGAGCTAAGACCAGTGGAGAGATATTGGGCTCTTGTAAAAAAAAACTTAAAGACCACAAAAAAAGGTGTCCCAAAATATCGAAGATTTTAAAAGGAGATGGGCAAACTGTTCCAAAAAGGTTTCTCAAACAACAATCAAATCTCTATTGGAAGGCTTACCAAAAAAGGTCCACGAGTTCATAAATAGTGGTTAGAACTATAAAAATTATATTTTTCTGTAATTTGTAAAAGATTATCAATTAAATAAAAAAAATAAAAACTCTAAGATCAGCGGTTTAAAAATTATTGAATTTTATAAATGCTAAGATTTTTTCGATCTCACTCCTTATTTCAATAAATTTTTACATTTAGAAAGAATCATGCTTGACTTAAGTCCAAGACTGCGTTTCACATTAATTTGGTCTCTTTCTCTTTCTTTATCAGCCTCTTTACCTTTAAACGAGGTCAATGTTTGTCAGTGTCCAAAACGTTCGCAAATATGTATGAGAACATATTGGATGACTATGAATTTTCGAAAATATACCGAATACAGATTTGTTTCCCAAGAGCTAGAGTGATAATGCTCCTTCGGAAGCTGCAACAATAGATCAAAGTTCTTCGTTCTATGTGATTTGACTGACTTGACGCTATGGCACGTCGTTATAGCACGAACAGCTGTTTCCAAATGCTACTGTCCTTTCAGTTATGAATTAATGACTGGAGTTTTTGTCGTTTAATGTTGTTGTGAATGAAAACAAAGCTCACCGACTTTCATCATCACATGAGTGATTTTTATTTCTTCGAGAAATTTTAAAATTCTATTCGGTTGTTGCGGTAACACTACAAAATCTTTTCTTGCATTTCCATGGCTGGAAGACGTTGTTTGAGGCAAACAATTTCGAAATTTACTACTGTAGCTCTTGATCTTCGTTTCACTTGTGATTCATGTTATGAAGAAAGAGATTCCTCCACGATGACAATGTCCCAGTTCAAGCGTAAAGTTTCCGGAAACTCGATGATAGAAGAGCTCAAGTGTTATTTGCATCACCCCGAATGTCCATGTCTTAGATCACAAAAAAATGTCAAATTTTTTTTTCAAATTTGGCGGAATATTGTGTATATAGTAAAGACTAAAATATAATTATGGGCCACAAGAACGTACTGACGTTAGTACTGATTTTTGTACACATAAATTTATATATACATACATTTAATGTATAATTATTTAAGTGAAATAGAAATGTAACAGACATCTTTGTGAAAACACTCTACTGTTCAGGATGTGCAACGTTATTGTGGCTCTTAGACATAGTTAGTCGATTGTATGTATAGTTAAGTCGTCATTATCGTCAATCCATATAACAAAAATAAAAAAATTACTCAGCTTAATATCGATCATATCTACAATATTTGCAAAATTAACGCCTTTTTGTAATGAAAACGAGATTATCTTTTGTGACTCCATTTTTCAATGGTTCTCCGAGATATAGCAATTAGGCCAGCATTATCTGAATTGCATTTCGTTTACTTAAACATTTTCTTTTTGATTATTGCACTGAATTTTCATAAGTCATTTTCATTTTATATTCTTATGGATAAGCCTTATCTCTAAGCATACTTTTTGAGTAAGGATACATTTGACAAGTGCAAACAAACAACATTTTCTATGAAATAAAATAAAACAAATTGATAAGAAGTCAGTTTTCGTCATTTAAGTAAAAGTTTGAGTTTTTCAAGCAATTATGAACTGTAGGAACACTATAATGATAAAAAGATTCGTTATAAGAAATATATATAATATTAAATCAAAAATGTCGAAAATGTTGAATAATGCAAAAAATGTTGAAAAAAATGGATAGTTCGAAAAAATGTTGATAAGATCGAAAAATGTTTAGTTTCAAAAAATGAATTGAAAAAGTCTTTAATGTAACACTATCGTTGAGTAAAAGTTAGCGCTACTTTACCACTCCACCAATTTGCCCCAGTATAATTATCCTCCATATCCGCCACCAAAGAAGTTTAAATGAATCAAAAATCATTTTTGTTTTGCAACTTGGCTCGCACCGTAAGAAATCCTCAATCGCATTGGCAATGATTTTAAAAGTATAAATTTGCTACGGTCAGACAAGTTTCCAGTAGATATAAGTTGCCCTGAACATTAGACTGCGTGATTAATTCATACGTAAATATTAAACAATAATTATGTTGTTTGTTGACAGTTCATCGTTTTCTTAAGGACTTTGATAATAAATGCATTCACTTTTTAAATTGCTAACTCATTCTCCAAATAGTTTGAGATCCATTAAATTTGAATGCCATGTTGACTTCATAAATTTATGTATCAATTTGCGTAAGGCCGGCCTAATACACGTGCTTGACACTAAGTGTGTGACTTTCGCTAATATCGCGAAATAAGTTGCTAATTTCAAAATAGAAACGAAAATCAATCAACAAAATTATCAGGAATTTCAAAAAAAACTTTTTTTTATTATTTAGAAACATAAAAATTCATTAAGAGAAAGTCAATTGAGGTTCAAATGCGCGAGTATTAAAGCAAAATACCTAGCAAATACTGCATAGCAATTTGTACTTTTTTGAATAGCATCTGAAAATACTGAAAAAATAATAATTTTTCAAATTACAAGCATACTGTTCTTATTTCGAATACTTTTAAGGTTAATATTTCTCAACGTTTGACCCATAAGTATCAAAAATTTCATTTTTGTTCATGATCAGTTAATTTTTATTTATTCATTGACAACATGAATAAAATAAACCATGTTTCAAAGATTATCCTAAAATCTTATAAGATCTAAGTTTGACAAGAATGTCTACTTTAAGCCATTGGTTCCTAATTCCATTCCTGGTTGTAATGAATGCAATGTTCAGAAAAGAAGCCGTGAGGTACTATGTGGAAATCATTTTTACCATCAAAACGACGATACATGCAAACTTGTTGTGGTATCCAACAAAAATTGGATGATATGACACGCAAGTCGACTACCATGGGCTTGAGGATATACAAAACAGGAAAAAACGTTTGAACAAACATAAATAATGATATTATTGAAAAGATTAACAGCTTTCAATACCAAGGAATTATGTTGTCGGAGGATGGTGGATAGTGTAGATCAAACTTTCATATAAAAAAAAAACATTATGCGGGAGACCACCACACATTTTTGGTCTATAAATATGTAGGCATTCGCCTCTGGACATTTCAGCTTTGATAAATTTTCGGATGTGATGATAATTTTTATTAAGAGTGCCGAAGTGATCATTGACAAGAATAACGTCTTTGGCAATAAGAATTTCTAAACTCCAATGTAATGAAAAATATTCTGGCTTCAAGTTCGACTTAAATAGCTCAAATTCCACAGAATTGCATGACTGGCATTCTGAATTCAATGGCATAACTAGAAGGGGCAAAATATACCATCGCACCGCACACAAAGGCTTGAGGGGCGCCAAAATAGTTCTCGATATGCATTCAGATTTGCAAAGAATATTAAATAAAAAATTTCTATTGATCACAGCTTGAAAATTTTATTAAATTTAAATGTGATGATGCACTTTTCAATATTTGTTGAAATTTATTTATTTTTATGAAAAAATTAAAAAGTTTTTCCAGCGCCATATTGGTACTTTACCCAGGCAAAGGTACGTCGCTGTCTCAGTTACGACCATTCATGGCAACCAATATGCTTAATACGGCATATGTAATAAATCGCTTAAAATAAAATAGAATTCAAATAGAGTTGTATAACTTCGAGAAGACACATATCGTCTTGTTTTTTGTTTGAACAAACAGGACTTTGTCGACTTATTGAACTCACTTTCGCATATCCTCCACAGTGCTGAAGCACTTGTTACTAAGTCGGACGCAATATAAGTATTATTAGGAGCTACATTTTTTTGCACATATTGGTTATTAAACATAAATAAAAAAAGTTCCTTTAGAAGATTAATATATGATCTAATATATTTTTAAACTGAACAAATGCCCCTACAAATCTTAATTCTCCATTTGTCTGAGGACAAAAACGCCAGTTAAGAGTTTAATGTCTGATAAGAAAATTCAATTTCTAATTGAGAAAGTTCAACCGAAAAAAGCGCAATGCACGACAACAAATTACTTATGTTTTATATAGCTTGTAATAGCTAATCAGAGAAATATTATTATTACTTTCAATTAGTACGCACATATATACACATACTCGTACATACAGTCGTGGTCAAAAGTATTAGGCAGACCTACGTAAGTATTTTCAATTCTGTTAGTGCCACTCAGAAAATAAAAAAAAAATTGTTATTTATATTTTCTACATAACCTATTTCATTTAAAAAAAATAATACTTGGGTGAATCCGTCTTAGCTTTTATAACAATCGACGCGGCATTTTGGGAGTTTTTACTAATTTTTTTATACATTCAATTAATCGCAGCTGCTTAATATTTTTATAGTACAATCCAGAGCTGCTTGATTGGAGATAGGTCCGATTATAAAGAATATATAGTGCTGTTTAATGCTTTTAGCCACGACTGTATATATTATGCTCGTAGTTAGAAATAGTTTGATTTGATACCTTGCACTTGAAATGTGATTTGATTGTTTGTCTCGTTCTGATTAAAAATTTGATTAATACGATTGAATTGCTTATGAAAAAACGTGACTTTTAGTAAGAGTCTAAGCATCTCATTGTATGTAATAACAGAACATTAAAATTTTCTTTCATTAATATTTGCCTGTTGTTAATCTAATTGTTTAACATTGTGTAGCATAATTATATTTAAATTTATTGGAAAAAACATTTAATGTAAAAATATTTGTGTTCCTTGAAATGTCACGTGTCCTTATCAGATGAAATCTGAGCTATATATAGCGTTATGAGTAGAGCAGTGAAATATTGCTGGCCTACTTCATGAAAGTGTAAAAAAGTTTCGTTTTAAGAATTCTGTTTATGCGGTTGGATGGAATTTCATAAACTGAATACTCGGCTCAAACAAATATTTTAGTTTAAACTTATCAAATTTAACATATCTAATTCTTTTTTTACAAAGTAAAGTGTCTACGAAATTTGAAGATTTATTATCGTTACATAGTTTTAATATATAACTGGTTTTAGTTTTTTCCTACATTATTAAGAGGAGTGATATCCCCCCGCAAGCAAACACCTTTTTATTTGCTTGACTTGACATATGTATGTATGTATGTATGCTTAGAAAAGAAAGAATTAGTAACAAGTAGCATATTGAATTAAAGGAAATTAATTGGGCCATAGTAAAATTGCTAGATATATAATATATGACATCATATAATCAAAATCTATTCAGAAATTTCCAACTTGATTTTTAGAAAAGCTATAACCTGACTATGTCTCGGAAACTAGATCTGAGCGACATTAATTTTTAGTATATTCTTTTTTTAATGAAAATCCACGTAAGGAAAAATAGTTTAAAAAAATGGCAGCTTAAGCCAAATTTCACATTGAAATAGGGTCAGTATGGGTTAAAGATAAAGATTTGAAAAACCTCGTACAATTATTTTATTCTATTTCGTACCAATTGAGGGTCATCGCCATATCATTTCGTTAAGAACCAATAACTAAAAAAGCTGTCTAAGGCCAAATTTCACATTGAAGTAGGGTCAGTATGGTTTAAAGATAAAAATTTGAAAAAAAAATGATTTTTTATACTATTTCGAACCAATTAAGGGGGTGTTCCCAATTTTTTTCCCCTAAGAACCATCCTAATGTATATACCCAGATGGGCTAATAGTAAAGCCAGTCATCTGGATTGAGCATTATAATGCAATCAACCTGTCATTTTGTTTACTAGTTTACCTGTTCCAGTACAGTAATGCAGTTGTCCAAGCTTACTGGCTATGGTCAAATTTAGTCTGAAGTTTTTTTTTTGTTTCTACAGATTTTTCGATTTGCATAACGCTTTTCGAGTAAAATCCTGTGAATTGGACTATTGCATTACTGTACGGGAACGCAGCGCAGCTATTATTTACTCAAATGAACGTGGTGTTTTATATGTTTTTGCAACCCCGATATTTCTACTTTCAAGCGGAATTTATGTTTTTGATATTATTTTTTTTTTGTTTGGTTTTAGTTGTGTTCAATAGAATACCATTTCAAGCGATTTGTTATACTTATGCCACATGAAAACTGAGTCGCTCTCCTGGTATACTATAACAATATTCTAATACTTGCTGACGCACATCTGGTTTCCCTGTGCATTGTTGTCCAATTAACATGGTATTATGCAATCACTGAACGAAAAGTGAACTGATTCAAAAAAGCTCTGATTTTGTGTTAGTTAATGCAGCCTACCTCAATAAATTTTGGCACATTTCTTTATCTGCGCATTCAATGTGCTCTTGTATTAAACTTTTAAATTATAGCTCACCACTTTACTTTAATTTAGTGCAATAAAATTGATGTACTGAAATGAGCGCAACAATTTTCTGGCACAAAAACTAAATACATACTAATGTAAATAACTTTTTCTACACATTAGGGGTATGTGCTACTGTTTCTATACCGAAATTTGCAATTTGTACTCAAATTCTAATGACCGATGTGAACTCATTAGTATGAAATACTTTAAAATGTAGCAAAAGAAAATTATTTTAAGTGACTTCGTTTTATTTTCATTCGATTTCAACATTTAAGGATCAAATGCATAAGTTTAACTTTTAAATGTAATATCTGTGCCGATCGGCATATGATTATCAGATAGTAAATACATGGGCCCCAAAATTTAATGCTTTCTCATTTAACCTTAACAATCTGCAAAATTGTGTGCTCATCGTCGTTTTGAAAAAAAAAAACGAATCTTATCAAATGGATCTCCTTACAATGAAGTTTCATGTTACTCTGAAGGACTCGGCCCTTCAGCTGAATATTTTGAAACTGTTGCTGCTAGCAGTTATTATCAATGTTTTGTGGAATATTTTATTTTTTTAGAACAATCGAATTAACAATAAATTTGGTGTATTTCAAAATATTTTTTTGATTGAGACTCCTTGTAATTAGGTTTAGTTTATGTACACTCTTAGATAAAATTGGTCGAATTTAATATTTCCATTGGTTGAATTTTTGTTTAATATTAAAATAGTCAAAAATACAATTCATCTATTGTTGTTTACTCTTCTGCGATGATAAAAAATACTAGAATTTATATGTATTTAGGTTGTTTTGGGGGGCAAGGTCCACTTTACCGAAATCTAACAAAACCGTATTAATAGAAATAAAAGTTGCCATATCATAGCAGAAATAAGCTTCCCAAATCTTTTATCTTGATACGCTCCTTTTAAAAATTAGATTAAAATATCGCCATTTAAAAGTAACAACTACAGTCTATGGGGCACTATTTGACAAAATGAAAGGAGTTTGTTCTTGAGGATTACGATTTCGGAGATTTTCATTTTTGTGGGTAGTATTTGACTATTTACCATAAATCAGTTCAGAAAAAAAAAAAATAAATACAATAAATGAAAGAATTATTTTTTGAAACCGTTTCAAAAAGTTTATTTGAGCACAAAATTTAGTCGCGTGCACATTTTATGTGGTTTTAAGAAGTACCAAATTAAGCGTTTTAAGAGTTTTTGTTGCATGAAAGGTGCCATGCCCCATTGTTGATACCCGTCCATAATTTATAAGATCATTAACGTAGACAACATACATCTTAACATCAAATTTCAAAACCCTTACTATCATAGAAAACCAGATATATATTTATATATGTTGTTTGGAAGGTGCCACGCCCAGTGTTCACCGAACATTAAGACTCCTTGCTATAATAGCAGTGCATACATGGCGTTTTGAGTGTTTTTGTCGCATAGAAAGTGCCACGCCCCGTTTCCCAATCTTCCCAAATTTCGTGAGACGCTTAACAAAGACATTACACTTCATATTACCGATTTCCAAAACTTCTGCTATCATATCTCCAGATATAGCGTCTTAATTATATTTGTTGTATGAAAGGTGCCACGCCCCATTTTCTGATTCCCATATCTTGTGAGGTGCTTAACATAAGTTATTTAAACAGCAAATTTAAAGACCTTTGCTATCATAGAGACCAAGATATAGCGTTGCAAAGGTTTTAACTGCGTGGAAAGTAACACGCTTCTTAATCCTATCAAAATAAATAAATAATTATATATATATGTATGTTTCTATTAGTAGACAAGTTTTAAGAATCTTTGCAGTAGTTTCAGAGATTACCCTTTAAACACAAACAAACAAAGTTTATCTCTTTATGTGATAGTAAAGATAAATTAATCTTTTAAAACATAAAGTAAACAAAGCTTAAAAAAATACAAATTCATTTTTGAAAAGCATATGTATTTTTTGAAATAATTTTACATCAGTAAGAACTGCTAAGTCAAAAAAAAACATATATATTTTTATTTATATTTCCACACAAAATTACACAAATCGAACTCCTTGAACTTTCATTTTTATGCAATTGATAAGCGAGCAACGTGAGCTGTATAGCAAAATGCAATAATTCGGCGTATTTGTAAATTAAAAAAAAAAGCCAAGCTAAAGTTTTTAAATCGCAATAAAAACAAAAAATTTACCTATCAAATCTTCCTTAATAAAGTGTAGTAATGGGGTGACCTACTCTCACATGTCACCTCTCCGATTACGCATTAAACTTTTGTTTTGCAAAAATATTGGCTTATACATTGTACGTACATTGCACTTGCCTACAAACTACAAGCGATTGAATGTTAAATAATCCACTGTCAATAATCTAGAGCACCTATATACGAGTAGTATTACTAACATCTGCAATAACTTAACGATGAATCATAAAATACTTATTCTGTTCATCATATGTATGATAGATACTCGTAAGTCTCATATATTGGTAGAGTGAATTAGCCAACATTGAACACATCATCTAAAATGTTGTCCAATAAGAGAGAATATAAATGTAGCTACACAACAAATTTCAGCAATACACTTAAGTCTTACAATACCATAATTCTACAATATAAATAGTTTTATAAAACTATTTGGCCAACGCTAAATTATTATGGACAGTATAAAGTGTCTCATCTAACCAAGTAGTTCAATTCCAAAAGGATTCTGGCAGGCTTATGTATTTTTTTTTTTTTTTGCAAAGTCCAGCCATTTTTCTATGTTTTCAGTTCGAAGTAGTGAATTTTTCTTAGCAGAGAAGGTCTTCATTCCTCAATTTCTCTTGCTGAAGTAAATTATTTCAATGGAATAAAATCTTCGAAATCTGCCATCAAACTCACAAGACAATATCTTCATTCCCACGCTTTGTTTTTACAATTTTTAATTGTCGACCCTGCACTTGGCCCTCTTTACAGCTTTTTTTTTTCTAGCACAGGATGCTACAAATTGTTACACATATTAACAGCAATTAGTAACGAAAGAAACACTTCATTCGATTAAAATTAATATTTTGTATTTAAAACTTATCAACTTGTCATACGTAGGTACGAACACAAGCAGCTGCTACTAAGTATCTTATAAATGTTTTTTAATTGTTGTTGTAGGTTTTATGTATCAATAATTCTTGGTTTGTGCAGTCTCAGTGCAATTAGTATGTTATATAATATTTTTCCACCGATTATATAATTAAAACAAACAGCAATTTAGTATTAAATAATACATCACTTTGATTCTTTTACGTCAGCTTGCAGTCAATCACAACGTACTGGGACATTAATGCACTGCATAAAAATGTTGAATTAATTTGTTAAAAGTTTTTACAAAATTATAAATTAAAAATAAATTATTTTAGCATTCCAATAAAAACTAATTTTATTGGTTTATAATTGTCACTGATTTTCTAGAAAAGTTTAAGATTACTGTCATCATTGTAAATGCTATTGATCTCATTTACTTATGTAATCTTCTATTTAATTAATATCTTTTAGATGGAACGTTTAACCTTTGAAATAATATCGTGTAAAAGTTATTGACATAAGTTGCCTCTGTAATCATAGAAGTCATTCTTAGGAGTTTTTCTTAGTCATATTTTCTAATTCGAATATATTCGTAGTATGTGGTTCAACTCATTTTTCTCTTCAATATTTCTGTGTTTTTGATATATTAAGTCAAGTGGTTCGTGTCTCTGCTTAACTTGGTATGCTTTATTGTTAACGCTTTTTCTTTGTTGCTCATTTCCATAGCTGCCAATAGGATGTAAAAAGTGATGATAAAGGGAACCAAAAATAAGCTGTTAATTGTTATTCTTTGATGTGATATCTGTGACGGCTATGAGAAAAATTTCCAGTTATAGAATCATTGCTCCTCAACCGATTTTCACAAATGTGGTGTAATTTCTTTGAATTACTAAAGAAACTCGTACAAGGATTAAAACTGTAATAATTTGTTAAGAGAGAGCGCTATATGTACTATATGTATAAATACATTACTTAAAAATTGGAATTACAGGATTTTAATCACATGTTCATGTTACATTTTTTGTTAAGAGCAAAAAAAATATCTCGACATAAATTTTTTCCTACACACAAACATTTAATTTTTTAATATTGTTAACAAAAAAACTCAAGTATTTTCCACACCAAAATTGAATTTTTTTACCATTACTAATTATTTTTTAATATTGGTGACCAAAAAAAAAGGCTGGGAATTGCTTCTTATCAACATGGCAACCCTGTCGACAATGATTGCTCAAACCTCTGGTTCTGAAATTCAAATATATTTTTCCAAAGGTTTTATACGTGTTGAATTCGAATCCAAATCCAATCCAAGAACTTCTCTAATGGATCCGGTTTTGGAGGTATTTTAACCTAAAACTACGAAAATCGCTGTATTTCGAGATATTTGAGATTATATTACAAATATATTATGTATATATGTATTATATATTATATATACATATATATATATATATTGTATCGAAAGCTAATTTATGTTTTATAAAACTATTAGTAGAGTTCAAAAGATCTACTCTTTCTTTTCAAACCTTACTTTAAATTATATCATTATCTTCTTTTTTCTCCGACATACTGTGAATTGAAATTTATTATATATTTTTTAGTTATTCTGCCTTGCTGAAACTTATGTAAATTTCTACGAAGAACTGTATAATAAATTTCAATTTACGATATTTTGAAGGATTAGTTCAAAGTGTGTTTTGAAGAGAATGATAAGTTCTTTCAGACCACATTATTTCTATTTCTAAACCAAAAATTACCTTTCGATATAACTTTGCCTAAAATATTTCAAAAAACCGTGACCACACACTTTAAGGTCGTTATTAGTTATGTGAAAGATATCAAAATTTTGAAATCTTGAACTCACACACAAAATTCATGTTGACCGATGTAGTTCAGCAGAAGCTTTGACATTTCGCACAAAATTAATTCAATCCAACTTTTTCTACATTTTGAACTTACCAGACATGTAGTAACGTATATTTACAGCCCAATCAATTTTTATGCAAAATAATTAATTAAAGTTTTCATTTACAAAAGGCAATTGTTTATGTTTACAATTCTACAGCATAAATTTGCAAGAGCACCCTTACTAAATTCATTACCGTGAGCGACAAAAAAGTGAAAAAACTTTTAATTTTACATGCATACGAACTTAGGTTGTTTCCATTACATGCGGCAATGCCAAGGTTTCACACCTACATACATATAGAATGGCTCAGCTTTTAAAAATATCTATTGAATAATTGAGCCTACTTCTATAAATGCTTTTATTTGCGCCTTTACTTTAATTTTAATATAAGATAGCGAATAGAACTTTTTAATCGTAGGATATAAAAAGACTAAATATTACGTTCTAACATTTAGTTCACATACAAACAGGCGGCTCACAAGAATACTGGACACCGCAAGAAGGTAATAGGAAATTGGTACTTCATCAATTTTCCGGAAAAGTTTTGCGATCTTAACTTTATAAAAATGACTCCTATTCAGGAATTAGTTCCATATGTGGAACAATCCAGTTCTCAAAACACATCTGAAAAGCACTTTGTAATTTTACTTTCTTTAGGACCTATACCAAAACCTGCTATCTGACCAAAAATGGGTCCAAAACTTTTTGACGCATTTGGATTCTTTACCGCAGGCTAGTAGATTGCAAGACCTAACAAATTCATTTCAATTTAACCCTTAGCAGCACCATGGGCCACTTTTAAAGATATTTTTCAAACTGTTAAATTTCGAAAATGATGCAGATGTTGTATTCAAAAATTCGTCTATTAGATTAACTATCCTTCTACACACATTTGAAAGTCATGCGCTCTTCAATGTGCAACTGACAGTCATTGAAAGTTCCTTGGAGTCGTCATAGACTCCACTTGTACCGAAACGTCGATTTATATATTTTTTAAACTTTATTCAAAAACTCTGTTTTTTAACAATAAGAAATGAGAAAAGGTATGTTACTTATTGCGAAATATTTAAATATTATTTTGTTAGTTCATTGGCAAATCCCAGTTCCCCTAGCGTGGTCATATCATCACATCTCAGTATTTGATTCAAATGTAAATAAAATGCAAGCTATGCTACCGGCATAGCTAAATTTTTACCTAAATTTTTAGGTAAAAATATTGACTTTCAAAAAAGTTTAGATTTTTTTTCTAAAAACCGCGATTTTTCGAGTATACCCACTCTTCGCCTCAAGTAGCACAAATATTTTTTGAAAACTAACTCTTATTGTCATTAAATATCATAAAGTAAAGTCATTTTAACAATCGTTCATAGTAATGAACCATTAAATTCGCTTTTTTATAACTTTTTTCCAACGTGGGAGTGGAGCCGCGAAGGGTTAATGTAAAATATTTAAAGTCAGCGTATAAAACCTGTCAGCTTCAAATATAAAATCTATATATCCGTCTTCATAAAATCGTGAAGCTTCAGGTCTTTTGGTAATTAAAAAAGTAATGGATTTTCTGAATTAAAAAACAAAAACCATGAGCATATACCGTTTGAATGCTGCAATTCTTTTCAACTATGGTATTTTTAATTTAACTTTTACAATAGAAACAATACCAGATTTAAATATATTTCTGATTTGATTAAAACAAAACCAGTTCAAAAAGTATACACAATACTTTTATTCATTTAAATTTTGCATAACTTTTGTGTCATTAAAAAAATCATTTGTCAAAATTATAATGAGCACTTTATGTTCAAATTTATGTAAATTTATTTGTAGTTTTTATATTCCATGATTTGGGTACATTTCTAATTCCCAATCAAAATTGATTAATTTTTGAAATATATTATTCTATTCAACGTCAAGCCCTAAATTTCCACTGCCTTTGTGAGGTTATTTCTATTAATTATGATAATACTGGTACAATACGCGTAGATAGAAACATCATAGTTCCCCTGAAAGTAGGCTTTAAATTGTGTCATTGCAAAAGCTTTCTTCACGGCAAAGCCTTTAGTGCTTAGAAGAGTAGAAGTGACTTTCAAAAAAATACACCTTCCCAAGTGTATGTGAAGTCAGTGTATAGTAGTTACTATTGGTTTTATGTATAAGAAGCCTAAAGCCGGATATAATCGGCTTCTTGTTGAAAAAAAAACATGTGTGCAGCTCACACGCGGTAGCAATGAATCTTTAATTACCATAATATAAATGAAGGAGCCTGTCTTGTTACTCCACAAATAGATCTCAATGCACAACAACTGGAAGTTCAGCTGTTCCGTTCAGCTTTCTAAAGTGCCAGAAATATGTGCCTGTGAAAGCAGATTGGACCATGGTAATTGTGACTTATTACATTTCTCTCATTCAATCTCTTATTCAACCTCTCAATCAATCAATAAATACAATTATTGAACTTACCCACGAGATCCAAAAGTATGGTGGATTCTTAAAAAAGATTACGATTAAATTCCGATGATTTTAAAAAGGGATTTTAATGTGAATTTTGCATTGGATACAGCGCTCGCTTTGATAGATTTTCTCAACGCCAAATGTAATCTAAAAATGTGCAGCAGTCGCACTAAATTGACAACAAAAAAAAAACACTAGTTCTTCTCACATCACAAGTTACTGACAAAATAACTTTAAAATGCTGTGTTCTCATTTTCATGTTTTTGTTTACATTCTGAGGGGACGATATGTGGTTGAAAAAGGGCTGAAATTATAATAAGCTGATGCACAAACCAGCAAACCCTTGCGTTCAATAGCGTAATTAAAAACACTGTATATTCTATCTTATTCTCACGCAGGCTAAGTCCTATAAATATATATGTGTGTCTCTTTTCAATGTCGCCAATTCCGTTTCATAGAGTTTCATATCACAGCGGTGCTAAAGAAGTTTCACTTTAAAAAGGCGTAGCTTACTTAATAAAAATCTATTGAGGAAACGAAAAACATTTTATAGCGTAAAGGGACACTGCACAAACAGTATGAAAAACTACATTATGCCAAATTGGCTGAAATTTTAGTATGGTATCGTACTGATTAAAAGTATAAATGTGTACAGGAACATCATATGGCCAGGTTATAGAGAGGTTATAGCGGCATTGAAGTCAATGATACCCACATGGATAAGCCATATATTATATTTTTCTTAACTGTGTAGAACTTAGTTTATTTATATGGGTTTCATTGAACTCCAATATTAGCAATGCTTAGTCGGCAAATGTCTAAGAAACTTGCTATATCACTGTCGCGTGTGCAAAAAAACAAACTACATTAAGACTATAGCTTAATAGTAAATAAAAATGTTCCTTTAAATCATAAAACTTTGCATACTCGTATTAATTTAAAATAAA
This sequence comes from Meiosimyza decipiens, assembly GCA_963680825.1. Taxonomy (NCBI): domain Eukaryota; kingdom Metazoa; phylum Arthropoda; class Insecta; order Diptera; family Lauxaniidae; genus Meiosimyza; species Meiosimyza decipiens. The sequence goes on from OY804260.1 coordinate 25,085,377, forward strand.
TCATTTGATAAACTTGCTTGCTTGCATTAAGATTTAATTTTTGATAAAATGCCATATCATAGGAAGGGAGCCACAGTGACACTTTAAAATACCATATTTGTCCAAAGATAAAATGCGTTTCATTCGATAATGTTAGTGCTGTACGTAACAAAGAAGAAGAGTTTTCTGCTGCCCCGCAGCTGGACAAATACCGCTCACTAACTCAAAAAATTAGCGTCAAATATAAAAAATATATTTGATACAAAATTTAAGAGGAGTTAAGAACACAAAAATTTTCAAGAAAAAATAATTTGAAGCCAAAAATTTTGGTTTTAGAAAACAAAATATCAATTTTCGTTCAAAGATTGCAGTTTTTATTAGAAATCACTAAACGATGAAAGCTGGGTCTGGATCGTCTTACGCAAAAATTTTGCGACATGGAATCGATGTGTTATATATGCGCTCCAACTTTAAGACCTCTACATTTTCTATAAGAGGCATTAAGTAAACACAATTTTTCAGTCTTTTTAAGCGGTCAGAACTCAGTAATATATCAGCTGTGAGCGTATAGGCGCCCATTTTTTCTATATACAGCAACAACATTCTCGAATGATACATTGTAAAATGTGATACTTTAAAGTGTCGCTGGCTCTCCGACTATCAGCCCACTTCCCACTTCAAATTTTGCTCAGGAAATTTTTGTGATTTGTCGGAATGCTGCACTCGTTAATCTTTCTGGCAAATGATTTTTTAAGATTGGGAAGTCTCTTAATTGAAGTTGTCTCTACTGCAACCTTCTGTCGTTCATTGACTCCAAGCTTTGAATTCTTTTTTCGATAGTTTCTTCCAATAACTTCTTAAGTGTCTTGCACAGACTCTTCAGTATATAATGCATAGAAATTCAATTTTGGCATAAGCTTTATTTTATATTGCTAGGATTTGCATATATTGTGTGTATTATTTTTACTTCAAGTAGACGGAAATTCATGTTGACTTTATGACAAAATATTTTATGCTACCATTCGTTTATTACCTGTTTTGATTTATTGCATGTCTGAACTTATAAACAGCTTGACGATTTTTGAAATTAATGGTAATTCATTTCTGTATAAATCAAAAATATCAAGTTCGAACTTTAATTGAAGTGCTGGCTTGCGCTTATCATTTGATTTTTTTTTTAAATAAATGAACAGATCAAATAATAAATTTTATCATAAATGAGGTGTCGTTGAAATTTTTGTTGCAATTAAATGTGATTCCGGCACGCCGCGTCTTGTTACGTTTACCCTATAAGAAGTGAAAGCGCAGAGCCTAAAACCAAGCGGACTTGGATAATAAGTATCCACCAAATACATTATTTTGTGATAACTGATACATGAATGTTTGCAGCATAGAAATAATTGTCTCAACCATATTATTATTTGTTAATTATTATTAGGAGATTTTAGCTTATATCACACGCTTATTTCGCCTATATCAAATACATAATTTTTTGGTAATAACCAAGTCTATTGCGGATCCGAAGCACATACCTATCAGCAGAACATGGTCCAATCTTATTGTGTGAAGATTGTCCAGGATTGGTTGAAAAACAACGTTACATTGTACATTTCACCACAAGAATGACCTCCGCATTCGTCGGACTTCACTCTTTGCGGCATTTTTCAGGCCAAGGTTGGTACAAAAAAAAATTCCAGAGTGATGACTGCTTAAAGAAAGCTCTTCAACGAGCAAATTGTCAGTGAGCTATTTTTTCGTATAGCAGTTGTAAAAAACTCCACGTAGTTCGAATTGGCAAGAAAAACAATTGGTAACACTTTATTTCACGCATCCTTATGACTTGGAAAAGTTGGGTAATAAAATGGAATTTGGAATTTTCATATCAAAATGATGTAGCTTTTGAAGTTGGTAGTTCTGTCTAAAAAAAGCAACAATGAAGTTTGATTTAAATTAAATTTTTTAAATTAATAAAAATTAATAATTAGTTTCTTTAAAGCTACAGCTAATAAATTGTGCATATTGTTATTTATTGTGTAATTGGTCATGTTAATGAAGCCCCAAATAAGAATTTCATCACTTTATTAAATGCAAATTTTGTTATTCCTTTTTCTGAATTCTACTGATAAACCTGTCCCATTACTTTCCACTGTGATATCTTCTTTTATTCAAAAACTTCTAGTATGGGTATCGTTTTGTTCGCTCTTACCAAAGCTGTTAAAAATCTGGTTTTACAATGTACTATAGGTCAAAAGAAATGAACAACATCTGAATTCTTGCTTTGTCACCCTGATGATGAATATTCTTGAAGATTTACAGTTTATTGCTCATATTGCTACCCAAGGCAAAAAAATTTTATTTAAATTAATTAGTTAAAAAACGATCAAGTCTGTAGGGGAGACTGAAGATATATCAGCCTGTGGTAGAACAAATGAATTTAAATTTTCATTATGAATTTAATAATTATTTTATATGCTGCTCTTATCCCATTCGAAATTTTATCTTTGTCGCTTCGATTTTTGCTCTGTGTACTTGTCCAACCAATACCTTCCAATTGGCGAGTCCACAATGAGTCATCAGATTTACTGTGATTAATTTCAACTTTGTATTTACAGTTACGAGTGGGTGGTTTTTTTTTTCAAAAGAAAAAAGCAAATATTGAATTTTTTTTTTACTGTACCCCAGTAGCACCTAACTTTTTTTTTATTTTTCTCAGAAACTTGCATAAAAAAATAGTCTAGAGTTGTTCTATTTATGATTTTATTAAATTTTAGGAATAAAATATTATGCACTGAAAACATATTTCTTGTAAGATTTTTTAACAAGAACCTTTTCTTCAGTGTATTTTTTTTTTTTCCTTAAGAGCTTAAAAAATGCTTAACAAGAAAGCTAAAAATTGTTTTTTCATTAAGTCCACTAGTTTTCAAATAAAAAATAGTAAAATAAAAATGTTAAATGCTCGGTGACACGCTAAAATAAAAATTTTTTAAGGTCAAGAACTCATTTTTTTAAACAAAAATGGTGATATACCAAGCTCTTCAATTAAAGAAACTGAAAAAAAAAACGCGAGAATGTTGGGGCAGTGGCGTCAATTCAGTAGGGCTGGGGAGGGCATTGCTCCCCCCCAAGGATCTGATACTAGTTATTATTCAATACATTAATTCAATAAACTCATCTAATAGTGGTGGAATTATAATTCTGGCCTTCCCCCAACATTTGGTGAAGTGACGCCACTGTGTTGGGGTGTCCGATATTTTTAAAATTGTAGTTTTTTAATATGTATTGTATATTTTTAACATACATCTTAACAGAAAACTTTTCGCACTTAGCGCAATCTTTTGCCTTCAACCGCATATCATCCTGTGTTTACAGATAAACTTCTAATTAAGAATCAGCTGACTTATGAAACCTGTTGTTATGTGTAATTTTATCTAATCTATTTTTAATTATTTAATATACCGTTCAACCACTTCAGTATGTAGCTTCATCAACTTTAACATAATCATCATTCTCAGGCATTTCATCGCAATGAGTTAATATTTCGTAATTTCTATTAAATTTTATCTGTCAAATATCTCATTTTAGAATTTCACAAAAACTGAATTATCAAAAGAATCAAAAATCGCCACAGCATCAACAAGAGCTTTGCATAATTAAAAACGCGAATCATGAAATTCTCGAAGAAACTCAATAAATTTTTGGCTTGCGAAAAATGTATTAACAAAATAACAATCGATTGATTAAAGTTTTTTCATTAGGGTTCCGTTTTTTGGTCTATAATCATGAATTGGCAAATTTTTAAAAATATTTTGTTTTAATTAAAGTTTTTTTTTTTGTTTAATGAACTTAGCTGAGTCTTTAATTGATTAGCTATATTTCAATCGAATTTAAGTATATCATTTGCAATTTAAACCAGGTTTAAATGTGAAATTCTTTGCTCAGAGTCGCGCGTCGTGGTTCGGGTTTTTGTTCTGGCAAAACTCGCTTTTAAGGTGTTACTATGGTCAGTGTTAGTGCTGCATAATTTTCGGGTTTTTTTATTATTCCATTATGTGTAACTGGTTCAAAAGGCGTTTTATTTTTAGTACATAACTTAGGACAATAACAAAACATGACCAATTTATTTTTATCCATTAAATATTCAATAAAATTGATTATTTAATTCAAATTTAATACAAAATTATTGGTGCTTTTTTGCCAAATTTTTCAAATGAATAAGTCAATTTAGTAAAAATTTCTTAAAAATTTGGTAAGTTTAAATAAATGCGTTGCTAAATGTTTGTGTTCTAAGCTGTACACTCTAAGTGAATTCAAGCACTAAACGGCGGCATGTTCTTTGTAGTGTTGCTTGAAATTGAAACAAATGATTTGTCTTAATAAAATAAATAAATTCTGAACAATATCACAGTATCTGCGCAATTAGACGAAATATGACTAGATTAGACTAAAACTAAAGCTTTGAAAATACATAGCTCGGAAATGCTTTGACTGTTGGAGTGGTATTTTTATAAATAAAGAATTTCACGTTTGAACTCGAACTTTTTTTTGCCAAAAAGTTCGTTTGAATACCTTTCAAATAAGTCAGATGAATGGTGTACTTTGGAACTTCAACTTTTACTAACAATCCGAAATCGTCAACAAGAGATTCCAAAGATATAAATGTGTGCCAATATATCCCCAATGTATGTACACATGTAACTATATGGGATGTCCAATGAAACCTTCGTCCAAACTCGATGGAGAAAAATGGGAGTGGGCTCAAATTACTCGCTGACAGTAATTCTTTAATATACAATTTGGTTTCAAAAAAAAATTTTAAAAAAAAACAGCTTCGTAGACTTACTATGTTGACCCAAAGAGAACCAACGTAAGTAATTGAACTTACCGTCATAAGTAAAGACTGATACCTGACTTACAAACAACGCCCTGCTACATACATAATTGACAAGTGTTCACCAACAATTGTATTCGCCGAATTCTAAAAATTCGGTGATAGGAACATTTACAATTGCATTCAAATCAAACGGCGAAAGTAGAAATCGATTGGGTGCACACTGCAAAAATCTTCAACTGAAGTCTTTCGGTGAACATTGGAGTGAAACCCTCAGGGTTACAGAAAACGTGGCCGTCTAACAATTAATTCAATGTGCTATAAACTTAAGACCCAAACCATAGCGCTCTGGGGTATCCGCTCTCCTCCCCTTAGTATGCTAATGTGTGCTCCGTGAAGCTATAAATGACACAAAATGAATTTTTCGTATATTTAGAAATCGATTTTAGAGTTTCATTTGTTTTTACTAACGACTGAATATTAATTAAAGCAAAGACCTGAGAATAACTTTAGCCTACTGTGTGGTGACAAACATAAATTCCGGCTATTACCATATTAATATATGGCTTAATCAGACCAGTTTTGTTTGATTTGTACCATGTGAGATTTTAACCCCGAACACTTTATGCATTATGTGTATTTATAAGCCCAGACACTCTAACATTTAAGCTGTTGTGATTCGTGACCTTCAGTTTTTCATCACGCATAACGCACTATCTGTTATCTATTTATATAAAATTTCACAATTGTTGTTGGAGCTCTCAAATAATCGACCTTAAAACTTGCTACGATTTATTAAAAATTTTGACGTCACTAAGATTTCATAATTCGATGAGTTTTTCCAATTTAAAATTTTTATGTTTTTTGTTCATCTACTGAATATTGATTTATTCAAAGATAGATATTTTTATAGATTGGCAAATCGATTCTTAACCAAAAAGCATAAGGATACTGCAAAAAGCTCCCAAACTTCGTCTGTGTGCAGTGAAATGGGAGCAACATTGGCTTTGGCTCAGTTCGCATTTGCCATCAAATTTGTTGCTGGAAGGGTAGTGTGATTAGAAAAAGCAACCTCAAATTACTCTGAGTTGATATCAGTTGATGTTCTTGCAGCTTTTAAGTCCCATTGAAGTGAGCAATTTCGAGCTCTTCTGCATAAAATTATTTTGGACTTTTTACACTTTTTGAATTATTCACAGTGCATTATTTCAATTTGAATGGAGGTGGATAGTAATAATTCGCTGTAGTACATTCATTGCATTATCACTGATATTGCATTTAACATTTGCTCAGATTTTTAACACACTATAAGTTGGATTTCCAATGGAGCGGCGTTTAGTTTACGCGTTATAAATTTTCAATTTCTCCATCATTTTGAAAATCGAAAGTTGTAGTTGTGTAGTTTTGATCGTTTTTTTTTAGGTTTTTCAAACAGAAACAATTAAATGTTGACCAGCAATCACCTTGAGGAAACGCAAAAATCAAGAACGCTTGTATGCTCATAATATCGCCAATCATGGTGTTTGCAGAAACTGAAGACCCAAAACTGCTCCGTCAGTCACAATTTTTGCAAATGCAAATATTTTTTTTTTAATTTTCTTTTTTATTTTATTGTGTTTTTTATTATGAATAACATTAAAGTTAATAAAATATTTTTGTACAAACATCACTAAAACAAGTTAGACTACAATGATATTTTTTTTTTTAATTTGCTTAATGATTTTTTTTTTGTTTTATAAATAACTAATCACATAAACTTAATGATAATATTTGTGTGTTTTTTTAAATGCACAGCACAGTAGTAACATCATCAAACTGCGGCTAAAAATAAATTCAAAGTTTGCTTTTATATAAATTTTTGAAATTTTCATTCAATTTATTAAAATTCAAATATTTTAAACATATGCGGTGTAGTTTAAAAATAAGGTCAAATAACAGCGTCACTCATTTTGATCCGGAAAACCAATGCGCGGTCGTAGCTTTATAATTTTTTGTTTTTGTTTTTTGATTTTGTTTTGAAAAAACAAAGTAGTTCAAGATGTCAGCCTTCAAAGAATTTTCTCGAAATTGAATTTTCGATAATTATTTTGTTTCTAAGTTTGAAATGCTGCTAGTCATTTTTTAATTGTTTGTTTTCTTTTCCCCCCCTTTTGCGCTGATTTTTGCTTTAAGCCATGATGCATTTGCCCATATGGTTCTCAACTGTTGATTGCGTACTTTGACTAATTATTTCAAAGCGTTAGACGAGTTGGAGCTGAAGAGTTAATAACACCGGACATTATTTACATCTTTTTTTTTTTGATTTTTTTTTTCAAAAACAAAGTCAATAGCATCAAATTTTGTTATGTCGCATATTTTACATATTATTAATTTTTGTTTTTTTTTTTTAAACCGTACGTACGTCAATTTACTAACGAAAAATATGTTAAGTCTTATTTATTTTAAGAAACACAATTTTTTTTATTCACAATTTTAATTTATGCTCTTGAGTAATTGGGCAACTCTTACAGCGCGCACGCAAGAAGAAAACTTGTTTCGGACGTCTTTTGTAAAGTCTGCGTGTGATTGAAAGATCTAATGATACATATGCTCGTATACATGAATAATAATGTACCCGGCATTTTAATTCATTATTATAGTTAAAATATTAATGAATTTTTGATTGAAATTGAAGTGTTTTCAATTTAAATTTAAAAAATTGATTTAAAAAGAAATTTAGCCCTGTGTTCATGTCAGTGATGGTATTTTCAGTACATTTACATTTACTTAATGAAAAATGAGCTGAGCACAATGAACTGATTTTTAGTACAATGAAACAATATACTCTCGTGATGAACAGTTTTTTGTGAAATTTGACTAATGTTTCTAAATATATAACCAACTCCATATAAATAATTTCAATATTTTATTTAGATTGACTGAAGTAACCCTTTTTTATTTGTAATTTCGAAAACATTTTGAAAAAAGTGGCCACATTTAACCATCGTCTATAAACTTATACCATCTGCGAAAAATGCAAATATCATCACTGATTCATATACGAGTACATAACATATGTATGTTACCTACATATAAACCTCTATGAATCACACAAAAAAAAAAAAGTTTAACTTTACATGAAGTTTAATATCTATCACACACTGTACATAGCACAAGTATCATTAGTTTAACTGATTTATCTATCACACATAAGCCTTTTGTATTATATTACATCACAGCGCGTTAATTAATTTGGAGACAATTTATGTTATAGCAAGTGATAACTTTTTTATACCAAAAGTAAAGGTGGTAACGTAGGCTCAGGGTGAGCACACAATAAATTAAAGTTCGCTCGTAAGAGGCAAAAAAGATTCGCTGGTAAGAGGCGAAATTTATCACTTATGGCACCATTCATAGAAAAATAATCAAAACAGATGACTAACAAAATATTTTGTGTTTTGATATGTGCTGGTTGGACTACTAAAAAGTCTTATTAGTATTGAAAAGTGCGCTGTTATGTGTGGAAAAGGTCTTTTTTCTCCAAAAATCCAGACATAGCAATAAGCACACAGTTTACTGATTCCACCATACTAATAAGACTCCAGCTGTTAGGCAGAAAAATCGGAAAAATGTTAGTTTGTTTTCAGTAGCATACCTAGGGGGGCCCGAGAATGCGGATACCTCGGGCGCAAGGCTTGGGCAAAATGGTCGTGAAATATATCTCATTTTGCTAAAGGTTTTGAAAGTGAAAAGTGAGGATAAATTTGTTTTTCTTTTGGAGAGTTAAATTAAATTTTTGTTAAAAAAACACTAAAATTTCTTTCCGCAGGTAAGTTTTTTGCACCAGGCGCCGGATGTGCACGGTACGCCTCTGTTGGTTTTGTGTCATCTTATTTGGTTCAAAAGTGTTTAAAAATCAGAAAAATATTGAGAAAATCGAAAAGTGTTAAAAGTTGAAAAATCTTCAAGAAGTCGAGAAAGCGTTGAAAAATCTGAAAAGTTTTGATTTGACTGAAAAAGTTTAATAATTCGATTTATGTACCTATGTTAAAACATAAAATGTGTAAAAATCGAACAATGAATATCTCAAATAACTTTGCAAAAATCGAAGACATTTCGATAAAGTAAAAAAACATTGAAAAACTTGCAAAGTTTTGAAATATCGAAACTGAAGAAGTCGAATAATGTGGAAAAATGGCGAAAGTATTGAGATAGTAGAGAATGTTATTAAATGTCAAAGGGTAGGAAAATCTGGAAAAAGTCGAAAAATATCGAAAAGCACTAAATGTAACGCGTGTGTGATTCATCACTGCTACATTTCAGCCACTTCACTAAGGCATAGACATTATTTATACACGGCAAGCAGCTCTGCACAATTTTGCCTTGCATATATGAACATCTTAACAATTACTAAAGTTTTAATACTTTGAAAGTGTTATAGTACATTTTTTAAAATAAAAATTTTTATGTAGGCTATAATTTCTTATAAAAAAAAAAATAAGTTCACCTTTAATTGTAATTACGGATATGCTCGAATATTTAATTAATTTAGTGAAATGAAAATAAACCCCCAAATGATACAACTTTCAAAGTTTTAAGAAGTTTTCAACAGATTTGCTTACTCACTTGAAAATCTACCAATAATTTCATTTAGAATTAGAATTAAAAAATCATTCCTATAGAACGTGTAGTGGGAAAAAAAACAAATTGGTCACCTCTTATTTTTTTAAGTTCTTTTCTAATAAAATGGCCTCTTAAACCAGTTACACATAAACGAATAATAAAAAAACCAGAAAATTATGCAAAAATTATGTTGACCATATTTACACCTTTGAAGCGAGTTTTAACAAAACAAGAAACCAAACCACGACGCGCGACTTTAAGCAAAGAATGTTACATTTAAACTTGACTTAAACTTAGGTGTGCCACTTTTTAGAATTTTGAACATCATCAAAAGAAAAATAATTAGCGATATATATACGAGTAGTTCTGTCTGAGCTTTCAATCAATTTAAAAATGAGCAGGATCGAAATGGCAGGCGTGGACCGTCCCATAAAAAGAAATATTTTGATGTGTGATTATTTCAGAAGCATTATGAAATTTAATCACATTTTAGGTCCCATTGTACTATATTTAGTTGAAACATATTTTATGGTTATGTTGCTATAATAAATGATAGGGTTTCTAAAGTTTCACATGCAAAACATTAAACAAGAACTCAAGGTATCATGCGATATGTGCGGGTAAAATCAGCCCAACATTTTTGCAGACTTAGTACCAAAGCAGAAAAAAGACCGGAAATGGCCAATATGTGTTATTTCTCCAGAGCGTACGTGTGCTGCACAATTTGCTAGAATAAGTGTCTTTTCGTAGCAACGTGTGACAATTGCATTATGTACGAGCTATTTTCATGAACACACTAAATAAATATTTACGTTATAAAAATAAGTCAAGCACACATATTTTAGGCGCTGTGCTAAAAATACGTAGGTCCGAAATATTTCTGTATATGAATACTTAGCATACAACATAATTTTTCGTCACAAAAAAGCTTTAATATCGGAAACGTCTGCGTTTGTAATTAGTTCTTCGCACATGTTGCTAACTAAATACCTAAAACGTCGCCTGAAAGCTATAGTGCCGTAAACGCCATATGGTCAGTATTGAGTTAGGATTGGTTTCAACGAGTTTTAGAGCTGCTCTATTAAAAACTCCAGGTTTATTTTTTTCACCTCTTGTCGTTTCCGAATTATGTTCAAGTTACATATCCGCTACCTTAACATAGCTAACATTTTTTTCGAAGTCAAATTTTTTTTTAGATTTCGGTAGGTCACCCACAAATTCACCATTGATAAAAAAACGCGTGTGGAAAGCAAGGCATTTACAAGCAAAGAAAATAAGCCACAACACACTTCAATTCTACAAAACTTTAATTTATATTGAGTTTTTTCGTCCTCCTGTAAAGTAACGAAAATTGTAAATAGGGCCTTTATATATTAACCCGAATCACCCTGAGTAAATTTTTTTTTCGAATTTCAAAAATATTTTTTAGAAGCATACTATTTAAGACTTAAATTAAAAAACTGTATCATAAGTTTTTAGATGCTGCTCATAGTATCTTTGGAATGGTCTGTTGCCATATGACGACTGGAAAATATCGGTACTTGAATTTGATTACATTTTGTGATCGTTTGAAGAAGTGTCGAATTTGCTTTGCCATATGGAAACGCCAGGGTGATTCGGGTTAAGGTAACGATATATACGTGCACGTAAGGCAAATTTTTAGAAACAATTTTTTTTTTGAGAATTAATTTGCCCCTTGTGCATTAGGTTAGGTTAGGTTACCCGATAACTTCATATACTGGGGATATCCTGAATTCTGATTCTGCATTTAAAATGAGCAGTGCATTTGAAACGACCACTGCATTGTAAATGATCAGTTTAGATTTGGATTCCGATCCTCTATCAATGTGTGTTAAAAAATTATTTTATTTGTAAAATTTCAAGGAGGAAATTTCTCTTAACGTTCACCTTAAAGTGATTTCAATGCGTTGAGTCCCGAAAATCTCTACTTAAAAGTGAACTTTAATTCATTGCGATTTCAGCGTGGAGCCACTTTTATTTATTAAATTATTTAAGTGGAATTGTCACTATACAGATCAAAATAAAATATGCGTTGTGTATTGTGAAACGTAGTAAAAAGAAACCTGTAGAGCTCATGCGAGTAGAATGTTCAATGTTCAAAACTTTTAAGTTTTTTAAAATTTAAGTATTGTTTACGATTATGTATATTATTTTAACATTTTTTTAAAATTTTTGCTTCAGCAAAATTGATGCGCTTTAAACAATTCTGATGGGTTTACATTTTTTTTTGTATTAAAGAATAACTTAGGCTTCATCATTATCATACATAGTATAATGTGACTTAATTTACATTCCATGCAAAATTTATTATAATTTATGCATAATCAGCGACTTTAAATGTCAAAGAGAAAATTATTTCATATCATCACCAGCATCGATTACTTTTTTTTTTAAATAAAATAATAATAAAAACTGTATCCATAATATTGTATTAATCCGCAAAATAAAATTTCCATAAAATAATGTTATACAGCCTGAAAGAGAGTTATAAAACAAGGGTTTTGCCTTTTTTAAAATGTTAGTCTTATGCAAAATTTATGTATGTTTTAATACAATTGATTTTGCATACAAAGTATCCATTAATGTTAATTAATGATTGCAAGCCATAACTCACACAACCCATTTGGTTGCTGCTTTAAACAAAAAAAGTTGCTGTACAAAAATTGTAAGCTCAAATACATATTACTTTTTATGAAAAACATTGAATAATTTATTTGTGTATTATTTTGGCCCAATTTTAAAATAGCTGCCAATACTCGCATTCAAACGTATAAATAACTTTCTTATGAATTATAACCGCTTCAACATTTTAGAAACTATCAACATATGGCGCCAATTATGAAACTCCAATTTTGATTATCTTGAGACTTGAGACATTTCACTAGCACTTGAGTCAGTCGTTATTAACACACAGCGCCCATCCATATGCTCATTAAGTGGGTAATTTTCAGCTATCCCAAAATGTTTAACTATTTTTTGAGTCAGCCGTTCTAAAAAAATATTTAGGAATTTCCTTGAGTCAGCATTCCTGACTCATATTTGATATGAAAAACAAATTTTTTATTTAATATTTATGAAAACTTAGAACAAATTCCCCTCAAAAACAAATTAAGTTATTTAGCGTGGTGAAAAGATTTAGCAATTTTTGCACAGTAATAAAACAAGTTAAAATATTCATAAGACATCTGCGTTCAAAGTAAATAAAATAATAAAAAATATAATCAGTCGTCATCAAAAGCATAAGGTAAATAAATAAAATACATAGCAAATATTTAGTATAAATCAAAAATTTAGCGCAAATATTAATGACTTAAAAGAAACCATGTTAACAAGAGAGCGATAGATTTAGAATGGCCAGAAATAATGACCGTAAATACCCATAACGCGGTGTCGCATGAAACGCTGAATATGTTTTGCCAATGGAAAGATTTTTATGTATTGCATAGAATATGTTGTTTCAAAATAAGAATAAATTATATGATTTTTCACGCCACATTGTTTTTAAACAAAAGCGTATATAAAAAAGTGTTCGAGTACACTCTGGAAAAAATGTAATTTTTTAAAATTTTAGTTTTTGTGTCGCAATGTCTATGTCAATGAGCTAAAAATTTTTTCAAAATTGAACATGAGATCTTCCTTCCCAAATGAAAAGTAGCAGGATTTTGTTGACAAAAAGTTCATGTTCTTTTAAAGGGATTTATGAATTAGCTTAGATCGACATAAAATACTAAACAGCTAAATAGATATTCAGATAGATAGTTATATATTGTAGACAAATTGATAGATAAATAGATAGATAAATAAACGAGCAGATAGATAAATAAATAGTGAGCTATGTAAATAGATAGATAGTAGATACATAGGTTGGTAGATAGATAAATAGTATAATACCAGGCGGTGCCAAGCCTCTAGCAATAAGACACGTTTCAACGTGATAACCTAATCGACTGGTTTTGATAAAATTTAGTATGCAGATATGTATGCTGAACTTTAAGGAAGGGATAGAAATGGAGATGGGGCTACAAGATACCATGATTTTTTTTTTTGGAATTGATAACAAAAAATAGCTCTTTTTGTATCAGTTTTTAATGCCAAAAAATTGGTATTTATTTTTGTTTTTGATGAAAGATCGATAAATTCTCAATTTTATTAGTAGGCATATTTACATTTTAAGATACTTTAGAAAACTTACCCGATTTCTTAAAAAGCATTATAAGGCATAACGTAAAGCCAACACTCGGGAGCTTTAGCTTTGGAACTTTTCCGCAAAACTCAGATTTAATAGATGTGCCGCTTTCGTTTATTAAAAGATGGTACATCGATCACTGAAAGTAATAGATAAATTATTGTAAAATATTTTCTTTTTAAAATATGTACTACTTCATTTTCTGTAATAATCAATTAATGAAAATATACTTAAAAGTTTTGTTTTTGGTAAAAAACTTTAATTCATTAATATTTGAGTTGTTATTTTCTGGCCAGATTTGTCCACCTCAAGGCAGGTCAAAAAGTTTAAATGCCAGTAGGAGCATAAGTTATATTTAAACAATTTATGACCACTGTACCAATTGGAGACGCTGCGCATTATGCAGCGAAGTAATATAAAACAAAAATAACAACACTGGGCACTGCCCACTTTAACGCGCAGTAACTGCAAAAACTGGTATCCCTCTCATGTGCATACAACAACATCAACTCCAAATTATAACAGTGTGCATACAATAACAGCACCCCACTAAGGGTAGCGACAAAAGCAGCAATAACAAAAGCAACAAAGAAAAACAAAAACAAATCAATGCGATATAAACAAAAGACAGACAGCTGACTGACTGAAACGTTTAGCAGAAAGCCGGCTTCAAACAACATAATCAAGTCAATTGCACCGACAAGCAACAGCAAAAGGCAACAGCAGCGACAGCAAAAGCCTCAACGTCAACAGCGACGCCGACGTTCGCAACAACGTCGACGCCAACCTCAAGTTGATACTGACCAATCCAACAATTGACGTAAACAAGGCATACGAAGCGCTAAGCCAAGCTCTTGACAAAAACTGGTTCATTGCGCTATGCGAAGCCATCGACGACGACGACGACGACGGCGACGGCAACGACGACGACGACGAAAGATGATAATGACTATGTTTAACGTTCTCGGGTTTTTCTGATTCTTAGCGTCGTTGCGTAAATTTTGCCGAAGCTGTTGTCGTCGCTGTTATCGTTGTTGTTGGCGATTGTATGCTTTCTAGGGGCGCTTAGAGGCTCAGTCGATCTTCTCTGTCTTGAAACCGACGTTACTTCTATAAGACAATGCGCTAGGGGTTTCATTCATAAGTGAACACCGCTTGCGATTAGATCAAACTTTTTGAAAAGCTCCTCCTAACGTTAAGAAAATATAAAGTGAATTTTAACAAGTTTAATATATATATTAACGTCGTATAGTTAAAAGAAATAAACGTAAAGTCTAAGCAAATAACGTAAAGCATAAGAAGAATAAAAGTTCAGAAAATTAAACAAAATATAAAGACAAACAATTTAAGAAATTCTAAATTTATTTTTTTAAAAAAAAAAGTGAAAAATTTAATAAAAGTGAATTTTTTTAAAAGCTGAAAAAACAAAACAAATGATTGTAGCAACATTTCGCTGAGAAAAATCAAAAACTTTTACAAAACAATTTAATTTTACAAAATTGTAAGCATTTTTTAAGAAAAATTTATTCCTTACAAAAAATTGTACAGTACCTCAAAAACAATGAAAGAATTCGAAAAATTCTTCAAACGGCCATACAGCAGCGTCCACAATACGGACGACGATGCAATGGCCATGATGAAGCAACATCGGGCGACAGGACAATTGGCTACATTGCAGCGTGCAACATTGGACGCTGAAAAGCAACGTCGCAAGAGCTTGAAAGCCAATCGTTCAATGAATCCCGCTTGTGTTCTAAGCAGTTTCTTTAATGAACGTCGTAGCAGCACTGGAGGCAGATCGCCAAAATGTAAGTAAAATTGAAAGAGTCGATAAATTTAGTGCGAATCTGATTCCATGCAAAAATGTTTCAGATGAAAAAGTTTAAAAAAAAATGTATTTTTTGTTGTTTTATACATACACATTTTTCTAACAAAATGCAACATTCTTTCAAAATTACTTCAGCTCGAAGGTATCTGATGTTATGAATTAGTTTTGGACATGCTAACATTTATGGAACTATTTTCGTAAAAAGTTTTAATTTTTTTTTCAAAGCTTAGTGTTTTTTTGGAACATAAAAAAAAACTAAAAAGTTTTTGAGTGATCTACGTAGGACTCACATTTTTCAAATTTTTGACAATTTATTCATAGAAAATTTGAACAAACTCTGCCTTTTTCTAAAAATGTAAACTATTTCAGTAAGAAACATCATATGACAGTAACAAAACTACTAAATTATATAATTTTTTCTTAAAACCCTTTAATACTTTATATTAATTTGTATGCAAATTCTTTACCGAATTCTTTCAAAAATTAACATTTGCAAGCTCAAAATCAAAAATTTTTACATAATTTTTATTCGAAAAAAAAGGAAGTAAATATTTTAAAATTTTTTTATATATATCTTATATGCGAAACAAAATAACTTTAAATTAGTCTATTGAATTAAAATTAGAAATTTTTTTCGGAATTTAAAAGCGGCGCGGAAGTAGCTAATTTTGTATGATATAAATTAATTTAAATATAAGTAGTGGTTCATACTATGTAAGCCACAGTAAATGTGAACAAGTTCTCATTTATTAAAAATTCTGCAAATGTGACTTAATTAATAACAACTCATTTGTGCAGAACAAAAAAAAAGCAACAACAGACAAATAAAAATATTTAAAAAAAAAATTAAATGTGTCAAAATTAAAATTTTTTCATTGTCACCCAAAATATTTGAGAGAATTCTAGCATTTTAATTAGCTTTAAATTAGAATTTTTTTTTTTTCTTAATTTAATTATTTAATTCGCTGAAGACCTTAAGTTTTTTGTAAATTTATTTAAGTTTTCATTTGCTTAGCAAGAATAGTTTGTTGTTTTCAAAAAGCTTCAGCAAGTAACTCTACTTTTGCTTGTTCCGTGAAAGTCAAAGAATTGACCTCGTTTAAGAATTTCAATTGACTGACTGAAAACTGTGTTGATAAGTGAAAATGAAACGTTATAAAATACATAAGGTCTAAGCATACAATGTGCGTGTTTCAGTAAATGCAAAATACACAAATTTTATTTTATAGTTTTTGTCTTGGTTTCATGGTTGGTAAAATTGCTGTTGGCCATAAACTTAAAAGGTTAACGTATTCCACTCATTGAAAAGTTGCTGGCAAGCAAATTAAAACAGAAGTTAGCAAACTTTTTAATTGTTTTTAAAGTAAATTTGACAGGTATTTAAAAATTCAATTGATTTAATTAATACATATATGATTTCTTGAAATAATTCTCAAATATTTGAGCTAGAAATTGAGATATGTGAAAAATCACAAATTTACATTTCTATCGTAATTTTGTTTGCTTAGATTTAATAAATTCTTAAATTAAAAACAATCATTGAACAGTTTTATTTTTTTATGAACATTTTAATTTTTTTATAAAATTATTTTATTTTGTGGATTTGGGGCAACATTCTTAGCAGTATATTATTAGAGGACCAACCGCGCTTATGTTGTTATGCTTAATTAAGTAAACAAAACTTTTAAAATATTTGTGGTTTTGGTTCTTCCAAATTTTAGAAATTGTATTCTATTCAATTTTGTTTTTGTTAACATCAATCTTTGCTAATGGCGAAATATACTTACAAAAAATATTAATAACTTTTTTTAAGTAAAAAATTTAAGCAACAGTTTATTAATTGCTAAGAATCTTTTTTTGGTTCTTTAATATTACAACACATGTCATTTTGATTCAAACTGCCAACGGCACTAAGCAATTTTTTCTAAAACTATTTTTTTTAATTGTTTATGTTTATTATTATTAAAAATTTATTTTTTGCTTAGTTTTGTTTGGCAGCTTTAATTTTGTTTACAGTTTTTCACCAACATCAACAAACTTGTTTTCAAGCGAAGATTTTTTTACACATAGTAGTTTGCTTTATGGTCAAGTTCAGGGTTTTCTGGCAGGCAGGCATGCTGTTAGTTAGTGCTGACAATGGCACGCGATAACACAGCAGGCAGGCGCACCAGTGTTGCATGCCACATAAGGTGTTATCAAGAGTGAAATAAACTCAATTTTGGCACTAAATATTGTTGTTTAGGCTGTAAGAAAGTGTGTCAGTGTCGCAACACTCAATAAATAACTTAAGTTTTTTAGCTTCATGCGCTGTATTGATTTTCCGCTAAAAAAGAATTTAACTAATTTTTTTACTTTTTTTATTTTAACATTTTAAAGTTTTTCTAATGTAATTTTGTCGCTAAAATTAATAAAAGTTTTATTATTTAATTTTTTATTTCTTAATATAGATATTTCTTCCTCTTCTTTTGGTTTGCTTGATTTCAATTTTTTTTTTCTTGTTTTATGATTTTGATTTGGCCGCCTTCATGGCTAACAGCTATGACTTCTGGCTAAGTAAATCGTGTCTGTATTGTACCGCATGTTTGACCACTTTTTCGCACTTTGCTTTTTTGTTGGTCGCTTTTGTGTTTGTTTGCTGGTTTGAAATCTTAATTTTTATTAATTCTTTAGTTTTTTATAATGCATTTGATTGCCATTAATTTAAGCACTTAACGCATTTTCGAAATTTCACGAATGCGCTATTTTTTGCTTGACAACGATGCGACGCTGAGCACACAAATTGCAGCTGGGCGTTAATTATCATTATCATAGGCATTAATTTTTCCTACTCAGTTGACATTCTGATAAACATAACTAATTTTTGTGCTTCCGCTCTTTTTTAAATTTTTGAAAACCTGAAAATTAACCTTACAATAGAAAAAAAGTCAAGACTTAAAAGTTTTTTCTATACAAAAATTAAAATCAGAAGTTTAATTTTTACACAAAAACTAAAGTTTCTTCACTGGCCACAAAAAATATACCAACATAATTGGCATCAAAAAATGAAGCACATTGTAACTGCGTAAGTTTTCGTGAGTGCCAATTTATTTTTTTTTTTTTGCCTCCCTTACTCAATTTTCCAAAAAAAATTTCCGCTTGGCTTAATTTCTAAGCAACTACGTATTGAATGCTGCAGCAACAACATTAAATCTACTAATGAAATCTGCGTTAATTCGAAGAAAAAAACACTGAAATAATTCGACTTGTTTGCGGCAGATTATTGCACAAATTCATGGAAAAAATTAAACAGAAAAATATGCGCACAATAAAAGAATTTCTCAATTTTTCATTAGCTGCACCTTTGGTATAAAAAAGTATGCACTTTAATATGCAGTTGGTCAATAGGCCAACCACTACCGTACCACGTATGAATATTCCTTTCATAAGCAAGCAAAAAACAAAAAAGTTTCCTTTACGGCGGAAAATTACTCATACTCATTGTTACATTATTCGTTGAGACTTTGTGTTACTTGATGAGTGGTTTTATGACGAAGCTGCTGCTTGTGTTGTTTTTGTTAAGTAGTAGGTATAGTCGACGTCGGTGCTCGAGTGTCTGTGTTAAGTGCAGTGAGTGAGTCGTCAATTGCATTGCTGAATTGTTTGTAATCTTGCGCTAATTGCAGGCTCAACTGCTATGTTGCTGCCACATGTTGCTAGTGCTAGTTGCTGCTGCTGCTGCACTTGCATATTACAACAGGCTATACTTAGTTATTTCGGCAAAAAGCTATCACACTTTTATTTGATGTCTAATTTATTGTATTTCATAGGGGTGATTTTGCAATATCCACAGGGATAGCAAAAAACTTAAGTGCGAGATTTTTCAATGAAAAAACTAAAATTTTTTCGAGTGTATTGCACATTGTAAAACTTTGCATATTAACACTTATTAAATACGCAACTTTGTATATACCATTAAGGCAAATGCGTTTTTCTGTTCTTTTGTCACAACTGGAGATTTTTATGCAGTTGCTCAGAGCTATGCGGTAATTAAATATGCACAATTAATCATGCAGTCGGGCATCATGTTATGACAGTAGTTAACCTTATAGCTGTCTAATTGATAAGAAACATAGATAAAAAAATTTATACAAATGTTGAATAATATAAATAGTAATATGCAATAAAAACGAAATTTTATATTTCTGCAATTTCAAACACATTGGCTTTAAAAATACATAAAATCAAAGCGAATTTACATTTAAATTTTGTTGGGAATCCTGTTTCTCGGTGAAGTTCTACAAAACGTCAGCATGAATACAGTAAGGCACAGAAAGCGCACATCTTTAGAAATAAATTTTTTCGAGTTTGCACTTTGAGTGCATAGAATTCATCAAATATTGTGCTTGATTTAGTTAGCATAGGCATTTTTTTGTTGCCACCAAATTAATATTCTATAACTTTATTTATATTTCCAATAATTATTAATGCATAGCTTAAAGACATAGCTTAAAGATATACTTGTTAAAATGTTATTCTAACTAATTAGCAGTACGTTAAATGGTAAAATTCGCTTTAAGCGTCTTAATATTCAACTGTCATAAGAAAAGTACAACTATTTATGATGCAATTCTTTGTGATGGAAAAATCATGATAGTTTTGAATTTAACACAGTTGACATCTCACTTACTGAGCTATTTACTTTGATATGGCAATGGTTTTTTGCACATTTAATATCCGCAAGTGCATGCGCTGGCAAAACTCTAAAAAGCAAAATTGTTTTCACTAATCTTTCACTCGAAACAGCTTATTTTGTGTATTTCAAATATAAAGCTTTCAAATACACTTTTTTATAATCACTAAGCTTAAAGCTTACGAAAAATTTAAAGCTGGATAAACGATAGTTTGGATTTTTATTAATATTTTTTTTGACAAAATTTTTTTTTCCAAACCTAATTTTATTTTCAACTACACAACTTGAAAGCTTTTGCGATTTAGATAAGAATATTTATAAGATTTTTTAAGGAACAAAGTGTTCAATAATCTTTAATTACTTTTAAAAACTACATAGCTTTCAGTAATTTTCAAAATTTTTCAAAATAAAAAAATTATAATAATTTTGATAAAGCTTTCCAAACAACAAGATATTGATAAAAGCTTTGGCAACTCAAAAGCTTTAAGCTCATAAAAATGTTTAGAAGCATAGCAAGCTTTTTTAAAGCTTTATGCTACAATATTCAATATTATGTCTATTCAAAACTTTCGTAAAGCATGACAAATTCTATTTCAAAAATCTTAAGCTACTTGTTTTGTAAAGAAATTATGTAAAGGTAGCGTTCGCAAAGTTTATTAAAAACATAAATGATAAACGCATAATACAGCAAATGAAGTTTTAACAGTTGCTTAGTGTGAGCTTTCAAAATTAAAAATTTTAAGTCAAATTTATTAGGAAATTGCGTAAACTATAGTAAATTTCAATGAAACATAAAAGCTTTTTTAAGTGTAAAAAAGAACTCAACCAATTTAAAGTCGTGCGCCAACATATTCAAAGTTCACGTGACAAGCATTAATTAAGTAACTTGTCTAAAGCAACATGTGACTTATAATTATAACATAACACCGCTAAAAGACAACATATTTGAATAATTTGTGGTGTTTTATTTTGAGCAGGTCATCGAACATTCGAGTATTTTATTGTCTATTTTTAGACTTTTAGCTAATTTTTTAATTTTTTACTATTCTTATTTTTTAAACATTTCAGCAACGACCGGTATTTTAGTTAATGTTGAATGCTTTGACCTTTCAGTTAAACTTTTAAGTTATATAAATATTTATTTTTACTTTTGATTCATTGTTAAAATTTGTTTGTTTTGATTTTAGCATTCAATATCAAAAGAATGCTGCGGAAGCTGCGTCATTATCTATGTTTTGCGTCACGCAAATGTTTTAAATCAATTATTTGGTTTCTATTTTTTTTTTTCAACACAAAATTTTGAGTTTACTTAGCCATGATTCATTCACTATATAAAATTTCTAACTGTGTTCTGTGCTTTTGGGGAATTACCAACGTGAGTTTGCTAAACATTATTGGAAAGTGGAATTTCGAATTTTTACCTATCATTCAATTAACGTGCTTTCGTTAGATGATTTTGTTAGATCATTTAACGCAATAATTTTTGTGCCAATATATGCCGATTAAGCATGACTTGCTTAATACGAGCACAATACTCTTGTGAGCTAAAATTTGAAACAAGTTTAGCAGCAAGCAAATGACAAATAAGTTATGAGTTCTTTCTCAAGCAATGACCAGTCACAAAATGTATAGAAATAGTCACGTGACTTCATGTGCTGAAATCAGCAAATACATGTAGGTGCTATAAGCCATGAAAGTAAAAGTAATAAGAATTGCAATTTAATTCATTATTATTGAAATGGACTTCGGTCAATAGTGCGTGTGAATAACAGGTTTTTAACATTTAATACTTAGCCAAAAAAAAAAACTATAAAGTTTGTCTAAATAATAAGTGATTTTTGTACAATAAAATGCTACCAAATAAAAAACAAAATCTCTGATATATTGAGTCATTCTGAGAATCAATTATAGCATTTTCTACTATTTTAAATACTTTTTCAAAAGTCTTACTTTAAATAGCTGAAAGTTTTAATAGATATTTTGTTTACATTTCTATCATTATCAATTGTTTTGCTTCTTGCTAATTTTGCTGCAACTTACTCACTTAACTTTTGCCGCTCTATCAGCTGTCAACCAATAACACACACAAATTTGCAGCTCTTTCGCATACAAAGTGCAAAATTATTTTTAATATTATTATTTATTTTTAATATTATTAAAATCAAACTATTTTTCCCCTCATGTGTACTGCATCGCAATTTTATCTAACCAAATATTACAAGGCTTCAATTTCATTCTACAAAATGTGAGCTTACAAAAAATCTCAG
This sequence comes from Meiosimyza decipiens, assembly GCA_963680825.1. Classification (NCBI taxonomy): domain Eukaryota; kingdom Metazoa; phylum Arthropoda; class Insecta; order Diptera; family Lauxaniidae; genus Meiosimyza; species Meiosimyza decipiens. The sequence continues at coordinate 25,107,757 of OY804260.1, forward strand.
TTATAGCAGCAGTCAACTTTTAGACGTGTACACGCAAAGTAATTTGATAAATCGCGAAATTTTGTTTCCACTTTTATGTCCTTTGATTAGTGCGCTTTGCATTGCCTTCAAAGAAGTCCTTTTGATTTTTTAAGGAAATTTTTTTTTGCAAATATGACAGTGCGCCGTCGTTTACGCCGCGGTTCGCTTAAGTTAAAGCAAAAATTTGAAGGATTTAATTTGCGCAAATTTTCATTGGAATTAAAAGCAAAACCAATAATAACAACAACAACTACAAAAACAGCAGACAGGAGCTCAAATGATAAATGTAAAATAGCATACAATAATTTTCAAATTTGTTTGTAGTAATTTGCAGAAATGTAAAATTAGCATAGAAAAACAAAAGACTTAAGCAGCGAACTTTTTCTTAGGTTTTGTTTTTTTTTAATTTAACTATTTAGTTGTTAAATGAAGATTATTAACACAATACACAGCAGTGTATGCAAGTTCATGTAGATCAAAAGACTTAAGACACAAACTTTCTATTTTACGCATTTTTCCTATTTTACCAGTGGTAAACTGTGGATTTTAATAAACATTTTATTAATTTCTTTATGTTTTCAGTTTATCGCTAATGGCTTTATTGGACAGTTTCCGTGTTGCTAGTTAGAAATTATCATGTAAATGTTATTATATCTTTGATTTTTCTTGGATTTTAATTACTTTTAACTAAATATTCAATCATAGCAACATTTCAACAATTTGAGATTCAATCAGATTTTTCACTTGTGGATATTTAACGTGCTATTTACATGTTTTTTAATACTTATGGCTTATTTGCATCTTGTGGTGGGATCAAATCAAAAAGTATAATAAATGTGATATCAAACCGTATTTAATACGATGACTTTAAGACTTTCATATATAACTTATATATTAACATATAGAATTGAATATATTTTTATAGATAACAAATGCTAATTTGCCTTTTAAGCTTATAACGCATTCATTGAAAAGTTATAATGGTACATACTTTTGGAATGATTTTAAGTTCTATCAAGTTTTTCTAAAATTTATTTCGCATAAATTAGCGCGCTGATTTCAACAAAAAACATTCGATAGTTTCTGTGGTAAATCTCGACAAACGAAGAATTTTATGAATTTACGAATTTTAGAAATTGAAGCCATATGTTAAAAGTTTCTAAAATTATAATAACACATTATTATTTTTACTTTTGTTATTGACGTGGGCAACTTAAACACCCACGAAAACTCATACATTTGGCAATCAATTTCAGTTAATTGTTTTCCTGATCTTAACAGCCATTTATGGGCATGTTAAGTGATAAGCAACTGCAAGTGGTTAGCAAAATGAAAAAACAAAATTTTAATTGTGTGCGCTAAGCAACGCATGTTAAGCAGTTGTTTAACAGAAGCAATAATTGCAACAGCAAAATATTTAGTTGAATCATCCAACAAAAAAGTGTGAGGCAAAAATTTTCCGCTACTATAAAGAAATAACAATAATTTGATATGGATTTTTTTTTTAACTACAAACAACAGCGAATTGCCCTTGAAAATAAAATGCCGGTTGCACATGCGCAGCATTAATTAAGTTAGAGCGTTTTTTTTTTGCAAGCACGTGAATTCCAATGCATGCGCAATATATTCTTTGTCATGTTGTGCTGCAATCATGGAATTGTTATATTTTAGTCCTTTCGTTTAGTATTGTGAATTTGCTATGGTTTTTGGTTTTTGCTTTGTGCTTTAGAACCTGCTGGAAAATATTTTTGCTGTGTGCACAGTGGCGTCAATTCCGTAGGGCTGGGGAGGACATTGGCCGCCTCTCCAAGAATCTGATACTGGTTATTATTCAATACATCAATTCATTACAACCATCTAATAGTGGTGGAATTATTTGATTCTCATCCCCTCCAAGGTTTTGCTGAAGTGACGCCACTGCGTGTGCAGCTTGCTTTTTTAGTCTTTTTTCCTACGCTTCTGCAAATTCAATACTTTGGAGTTCATTGTAATTAAAAACTAGTTCTTGTGCTTACATGGGGATTTTCTGGTATGTTCTGCAGAAAACTTGCTAGCTGGGATTTTCCAAATTGCCGCAATTTGAGCATTGCTATTTGCTACCTGTAAGCAGTGCCTGCAGCCTGCAACAGATCCTTTCATTTTATTCAATAATCTCTTATTGTTGTGTGGCAAAGATGCAAAGTTCTTGTGGTCAGTTGCAAAGAAATATAAAGTTTGCTGCTACAGTCTTTTATTTTTTTTTTTTTGCTCATGCTGAGGTTTAAGTCAGTAATTTTTGTTTTAATCCTTAGAGACGCTTATTCAAAAATGTGCATGTTTTATCTTAATATTAATGTAATATGGTTGGCATGCATTTTTTGTAAGCTTCTGGCGTAAAATTCTTAAAATAAATTTTCAGCTACAGTTTTATGTTTCAGCAAAATTTATTACAACAATGCTAATAAGAAACATTAATGTGCTAATAAAGCCGGCTGTCAAAGTGTCAGTCATTTAATGTGAGTTCAAGCCGATGCAGACATTGTGTCTGCACCATATAAATCATTGCGAAATGGCTTAGCAGTTTTAATTTTGCTGTTAAAATTTAAGTGTTTTTTTATTGTAAATTTTGATTTTGTGCTCTAAAAAAATTTTGAGTCTATCATCAAATTTTAATTTTATCTTTTTCTTAAATATTTGCAGGTGCCTTTGTGCTTTTAGCCGTTGGAATCTTAGCCATAACAACAGCAGTTCTAGTGAAAATCTTTCATCCATACGATTTGATTTTCAAATGGAAACTTGTGCTGTCAGATAATGGCGAAATTTTCAATTTATGGGAGAAGCCACCAGTAGATTTGTATATCAAAATCTATTTATTTAATATCACAAATGCTGACGCATTCTTAGCTGGACGCGAAAAAATGAATGTCGAACAAGTTGGTCCATATGTTTACAAGTAAGTTGTTGTTATAGCGTGCAGATGATGGATTTCTTTTACAATGTAATTTTTACTTTGCAGAGAATTAATGACACATAAAAATATCACCTTTAATGCGAATAATACCATATCGACAAATCCAAGTCATCCACTGGTGTGGCAAGAACATCTATCCGAAGGACGGCGTGAAGATGATCAAGTCGTGATGTTAAATATTGCAATGTTGGTAAGTAAAATTGCAAATCATAGAAAAACGTGAAATTTGTGGCTTGAGTCTTTTGTTAAATAAATAAGCATTTAAAATTTTTTTTTTATCAATTTTAACCACTCAATGCAATGGCTTAAGCTACAAACATGTTTGCTGCTTAAGAATTTTGTTTAATTTTTGCATTAATTTGTTGCAGACAATTAATATTTTAATTTAATGCTTAAATTATACAAATAAAATTCCAATCAAGAATACTAAGTAACAAAAGACTTTGACCATCATTTGATTTCATTTTGGCATTTCAAAAGTTTTTTCTCTCATCATTAGTTTATTTGGTAAAAAACAATTAACAGCACCAAAAAAGCAATAAATTCTATAAGCGAAACTCATTAGAATGCGCCTCCGCATTCAAAACACAGATTTCATTTTGAAGCACAACCGCAGACTTCACACGTCGCTGAATAAAGCAGCAAAACAAAGCAAAAATAAAACGTGATGACGCTCTGACGTGTGTAAACATTTGTCGCGTGACAAATCTCCTATTCATAATGGATTATGTGTAAAACAACAACACAACAACAATAGCAATGTTTAGGTCAATAAACGTTGCAATTCCAAGCAACAAGCGGAAAATTATTTCCTATCATAAATAAGCAGGTAAACAATTAGTGAAACAGTTAACAATAGCAACGATAAATCAGTGCCGCAATTACAGAAGCACATCATAACATAGCACTTACAGCATTTACATTCGAGAGGGGACTTTGTTGACAGTAAAAATATTACAAATAAATTAGTTCAAATGGGGGTTTTGAGTGCAGTACCCCTTCGTTTGTGTACGCCACTGCAACACTAACGCGCTAAACTATTTTTAAATGCATGAATATGCAAATTAGCGTGCGCTATTGCAACGACGCTTAGAGAACCAAAACAAAACGATAGAAGGGCGTAGCGTGCAACAATATTTTTATCAATTTTCTATTTTTTTTAACAAAATATACAGACGTTGACAAAATTCAGCGCATATAGTAAATCAAACACTTGACAACATGTTTACACAAATAATTAACGTGTGAAAAAAGTGGGCGCATATTGTTTGCACATACGTGCGATACTTTGTTTCACATTCAAAAATTTTGATTGCTTACAGTTAAACTTGACAGCGGTAGCATTTTGCTCAAATAATTTAGTGGTTGTTAAAAAAATTAAGTAATTGGCTATTAGTGTGGCACTTGAATTGTTTGCTTTGTGTTAAGCAGCTGTTAAATTATTTGACACTTGATGTGCTAATTTAATATCATATCAAGCACCTCATTATTATGCTAATAAACAAAAGACTTAAGCGAGAAGCTTGATATAGTGTCTCTTCATTTGTGCTCGTAAATTTTAAACTTGATTAGCCAGCTGGAAAAATATCAAGATACAGTTGATTTGATTGAATTTAAATAAAAAATACGTAAGCTTGATATGCTATAATTTGGATTTTAGTCGACTTTAGACATCGACTTTACAATTGTAATTATTCCAACAAAAATTATATTTTCTTTCGGAAAGTCATGAAAACATTATCGCTAAAGTTTAGTTTTTCAAGAAAAACGCAATTTACTTAACACGAAATAAAAATTTATCAATTCAATTCTGCTGCTTTTTAATTTTTGGAAAGTTTCCTACAGTAAATAAATTCAATAATTTCATAATTAGCTTTACACCAATTTGTTTTTTTTTTAATAAACATTCAACGCCTCATTAAGTTTCTTTCTAAGTAATGCAAAATAAAAGATTTAAGCAAAAAACTTGTTTTAGCAATACTTTTTTTTAGAATTTTTCGCAATACGATTAAATTAGCATTTATTTAAAAAAAAAATAGCAAGTTAAAATAATGGAAAATTTCCTTGGATGGTAAACAAAATTTTTGCAACTCACACATACATACAATGAAGTGAAAAGATTTATATTTTTATAAACAATCAGCAGATTTAAACGAAATCAAAACAAATTTGCAAATTTTGAAAAAAAAGCATTAATTTGCATTGTAAATAAATAACTTATTTTGACAGTTAATTTAAATTTTAAATTCTTTTCTTTTCTGTTCATATAACTGATTTTTAAAAATATTTGGTTTGACGTTAAGCTTAAGTTGTGTAAAATTGTAATTTTAATAGCAAAACATTAATTTATAAAACAATTCAGCTCGATTTTCGCACTATTTTTCGAATTAAAATATTTTTTTTTTTGTCATAAATTAATCAATTGTCTATTCTTTAATTTGCTTAAATTTATGGCTTTTTTCAAATGTCACACGCCACAAACAGCTTAACAGACAAATTCAGCGATTTAATAGATTTGCGATTTATTTTTAGCTAATGCTGTCCCTAGCCGGTTTAATAAGTAGCAGCGATACTTTTGTTTATTTGCTGCAACGGCAGCATAATTTGTTAGTTTTTAGTGCATAATTGGTTTTCCTGTTTGCTGTTTGTTGTTCTTTTTAGTAATTCTTTCAAATACAATGTGCAAACACACAAAGACCGGCTATTAAATCAATAAGCTAAAATTCATCAAACATGACATGTTATTTCCTCATTTCGTTGTGTAGGATTTACTTAAGTTTCATTTGGTAATAACTAAAGTGAAAAATTTATTGATCGATTCTGATCAAATGCTTAACTACTTTGTTTATTTAATTGCTGCAATGTGATAAATATCTGCTTTTCTTATTCTGAAAATTGTAGTATCATCGCTAAACTCTACTATTGATTATGTATGTATGAACGTACGTCACTGCAATTGACTTAAATTTATGATATTAATACTAAGCAAACCATTTAAGTTTTAAAGAAAAATCTTCGAAAAAGCTTTCAACTAAATAAAAATTCAAGATAAAAGAGCTAGGTGCATATTTAACAATTGAGAGTTTGCTAATAAACAACAACAAAAAATGCTTTAAAAATACATTTATAAGTCTTCAACTATCAAATAAAATACAATTAAAATTTTTGCAAAACAACAAATTTTATGCAAATAAAAATTACTGTTATTCAAATGAAAACAAAGACTTAAGAAACAAACTTTTTTTTTTGTATATTTTTAATGAATTCATTTTGCTAATTCGTTTTAGTTTAAAGAACAAAACAAAAAAAAGACTACAGCGAAAATGTTTTTAGCAACTTAAAAACAAATTTTAAAACATTTAAAAATGATTTTATAAAAAAACTGATGATTATAAACTTTTTTACTGCGCTTAAAACAGGTGTTTAATACAAAGAATTTTTAACGAATTCCATTTTACTGTCAACTAAACAAAATTATAGCTGAATGTCAACATTAATAGCTAAGCCGATTGTTGCTCTCGTAATGCCTCTCACTGTGCAGTGTATGACTTGCAGACCAATTAGAAATTTCTAGTCAAACCACTAAGGCAATTAATGTCTGATATGATGCAAAAATTAACAAACAACCCAATAATGTATGAGCTTTTAAAGCTTCCAATTATTGAATTAATTAGAAAAAAATTAAATATGCAAAATATACAAATAAAATTTTATAAATAATTAATCTGCGCTAACAACGCGGACTGAATCAACAGTAGCGACAGCCCTAAAAATGCACTTTAATAGCATAAAATTTATTAATTATAAATTTTCCTATAGCAATAGCAAGACAACCTTGCACTAGCAAGCGACTCATCAGTAGGAGGTAATTTAAACAGTACCAAGTACCAAGACTCGAGAAGTTTCGTGGCATGATGAATTCACCACAGAGCGTCATGCATAGGAACTTTTTGAATTATTGGCTTTTAAACGTTGAACTATTTGATAATAATCAAAACAAATAGAATGTGTTAACGCTTTAGTAGTGTCTGGAAAACTATTTTTAATTAATATTAAACGGCATTTATTGCATTGTATAAAGTGCGAAGCAATAAAGCTGTCATATAGGTAGCTCAGACTTTTTTTTGTAGCAAAAATTTCCATTTAATTTATCACAACTGGTAGTTGTTACAAAATCTCATATGAGTAATATTTTCAATTAAACTTAAATAAACTTCGTAACTGCTTTGCAGTGTGAAAAGTTTTTCAAAAGTCTGCGACAAATGTGCGTGAAATCGACCATCCTCTAGGACATGTCCATGTCCAATGAAACGCATTTGGCAATCAAAAGTAGTCCCTGGAGACATTATGTTTTTGTTATATTTTTTTGTGCTTTAGATTGCTTATCATTCTTTCGAAAAACTACGCAAACTTAATCTAACGTACGTTTTACTTATGTTTTCTTACAGGCCATCTCCCATCTAATGGCGGACAAAGGTTATTTTGCGCGTGTAGCATTGAACACATTATTTATGACCTCAAAATCTATGCCTATCGTACGCATGACAGCTAAGGAATTCATGTTCGGCTATCCATCTTCTTTGACAACATTGGGCAATACATTCCTACCAAACTGGATTCACTTCGAAAAAGTTGGCCTCATCGATCGCATGTACGATTTTGACACTGATTTTGAAACATTCTACACCGGTGTGCCAAACCCTAGTCTTTCGGGCCTATATGCAACATATCGTGGTGATGTCAATCTGCCACAATGGCAAGGTGATCATTGCAGTAACATTGAACAAGCTTCGGACGGTACTAAATTCAAGAGTTTCATACAACCAAATGAAAGCGTGAAATTCTTCAGAAAGAGCATGTGCAGACCGATCAATTTGGTAAGTTCTTTGATTTGTTTGCGAGACTTAGTTGAATTGTAACTAATTAAAATATTTATTTTTTGTTTTCTTTTGTAGTATCGTGATGGCGAGGCTCAAACCTATGGCAGCTTAAGTGGCTATAAATACATTTTTGAAGAGAATGCTCTTGATAATGGTGAATTTAATAAGAATAATACGTGCTTTTGCAGAAAAGGTACGTTATAAAGCATTTTAAATAATTGTATAAGTTAAAAAATCTGTCATTTTAAATTTGCACAAACAAAAGACTTAAGCAACGAACTCATGACGCATGCAATAAAAGGATTTTGTGCATATTTTGATTTGCTATGAAAATTAAATGATCTTTGTAAGAACACAATAAAAATGCGGCCATTTATATTGCAAAAAAAAAAAACAAGTTGAGTTCATTATAAATTATGTGTCAACAAATACTTAATTAACGATTTCTTAATACGCAATTTTATGAATAACTTAATAATTGACGTTAGGCAGAAAAAATTCAGCTTTTTAAAAAAGTTGCCACAACAAACTAATAAATCACACAAAAGTTGCAGTTTTATTTTGAGATAATAACTAATTATTTTGTCGCATAATAATTAAACTTGTTTTTTTTTTTGCCTAGCGAAGTGAAAATTCATCCTCCATCCTTGCCGTTGTATATAAATTACAAGTTCATTTTGATTATTTCTACAACTGACAAATAACACGCTGTTTTTGTGTGGCTACCATCATGCAAAACATTTTGCCAGGCCAGATGAATTGCAATATTAATTTCTAACTGTGTAATTAGCAGGAAATAAATCAAGTGTAATGCGAGCATTGCTAAAGTGCTAATTAAATTTTATTTTTTTTAAATATTGATTCTATGAAATATCGAATGAGTCTTGATTTTGAAAACGCACAGCAGCGGAAGCCAGTGTCACTTGCTAGCAAGACAAGCTCATTCAAGCGGAATCAAATTTTGAATTGCAGTTGCACAGTCTATAGCAACAGCTAAAAAAAGTAGAAAATCTTGTAAAATTGTTTCACTGAAACAAAAGAATTATGCGACAAACTTGAATGAATTTTTTTTCATAACTAGAAGACAGTGCAGCAGAACTGTTTTTTTTTTTCCAACATTCGTATAATTTCCTTAAAAAAACTATACAAAATTGTTAAAAAACTGCTTACTATGCGTCATCAACTGCATATCACTTTGCTTGCACGAAAAATCTACTTTCAAAATATTTTACAAAATAAATTGCATGCGACAACCTTGACCATGGCAATGAAATATTTTTTAAGAATGAAGCACGCAATATAGCGCTGACGTAGACATTACACAATTCTTGACTTCCTTTTTTAAGCGCTAGGGAACTCCCACAATTTGAAAGCGTGCACTTTCATGTTATTTCTATGATTTGCTTATATAAATTGCATTTTTATTTATTTTTTGAATTTTTGTTCTTTCAGGTGTTTGTCAACCACGTGGTCTAATTGACGTTACCGATTGCTATTATGGCTTTCCTATTTCTCTAAGCTATCCCCATTTCATGGAAGGTCATCCAGGTCTACAGCAAAACATTACAGGCTTAGCACCCAGCAAGGAAAATCATTCGTCAGCGTTTGTTGTGCAACCGGTAAGTTATTTTTTTTTTCTTCTTTTTTGTTTAAAATCAGTTCAAGAACAGTAAAAAATGCATCATAATACAACAGGAAAGGCAATAATTGTAACTGTAAAGCAAATTGCCGCATAAGAAACAAAAGATATAAGCCACAAACTTGATGAAACGTCGCTGTAGGGAATCAATGGAAACTTTTCTTATTTTGTTGTTTATGTTTTTATAATTTTTTGCATTGGTGGTTTCTTTGAAATGACGTCAATTGCATAAATTAAGACAACAAAATAAAAAAATTCCCATCATTTTATTGCGACTTAATTCGAGCACAAAAAAGAACAAGTTTTAGTGCTGAGCGCCCTTTGTTAAGCCACAGTGATTGACAGTTAATTAGCAACTTAAAAAATAAGCATATAATTTTTAAGGTATCCCTTGAGCATAGCTTGAATAAAATTTTCAAAAAAAAAATTTCATTTAGTTAACATGCTTAGGCAAGAACTTTCTAAGTTTCATTACGTATTTCCTGATTGTACATTACACATTTAAATAAATTCTATAGCTTCATTTAATAAGCCGGAAAACTGTCAGCGTTACATCAATCTTTACAGTTATAAGACTTTAATTTGAATAAACAAAAACTTTCACTTAGCCTCACCCTAGCTAATTTATTGCAATTTATTTTTTGATACAAGTTTTATATATTTCTTGGACACAACAATTTAATAAGTGATTTTTCACTATGAAATTGTATTGCATTTGTAGTTTTAAATTTATCAAGTTGACTGCAATTAAATTTATACTTTTTTTTGTATTACAATTCCTAGAAAAAGCAAATATTTTAGACTCATCAACAGCAAAGTATTAATTGGTTTGTTTTGTTTATAAAAGTTGTAAGCATTCTTTTTGCACCGCATAATAATTCAATAATGAACTGCTAATGACAGAAAGTTTTCCATTAATGGAAAGTTCATAAGTTTTGAAAGTAAGATTTCATTACAAATTTACATGCCGTGACTAATACAATTAGCAATTCCATATCCACCTTAAAAGGCTATGCACTGCGTTTGGTTTTATTAAAATGCAATTGCTGTTTACATTTTTGAAACACAACCTGCGTTAATAAAATGTTCTGCTAACGCGATAAATAGCTACTTTTAATATTAATCAAATAATTTTGAAATATACAATATAGCTATAATGCTTATATTAAATATTAAATGCCTCTTCGCGTTAAAAATCACATATTTCATAATATTTAAATCAACGAGTTAAATATAGTGTTTTGTGTTTAATTACAAAATTAATAACTTAATTATAGCAACACCTTCTGGTATTTTTTGTTGTTGTCATTGACAACGATTAAATTGGTTTACTATATAAAATGCACTTCACTACATTAAAATGTTGTTTTTACATTTTCCGTCAAGTATTCAATCAATTTGATATAACGCAGCATAACAACAATTAAAAAGTTTGCTATTAAGAAATCTGTTCCACCTTCTTATGTTGCTTTAAAGTGAATGCTATGTTAACTATTTACTAGTTTACACTCATATAATTAGGTCAATAAAATGAGTTTTACAATGAGATTTCGCTATAACCTAGACACAATTATTCGCTTTAAATTATAGAGTGAAGTTCTTTAGTATAGAGCTTGATGAATTCTAAAACTTAACAGATCAAAAAATGCGTAACACAAAAAGTTGCAATAAATTGAAAAGGTGCTAGCTACTTTCCGAAGGTATTACTCGTACATGATGCATTTTATCAAAAATTGTTTTACTTTCTACATAAATTTGTAACATATTCTTTATATTTTTTTCGTTTTTATTTTAGGAATCTGGTCTGCCGTTATCGATTTCTGTTAAAGTTCAAATTAATATGCACTTCAATGATTTGCGTGCGATTAGCAAGGCAGCCCGCTTCAGTCATCTGACAGCGCCAATGTTGTGGTTCGAAATTGTAAGTAAAATTTTTTATTTTTGTCATACGTTTTACTTTGCCTTGAGACATCAGTAGTAATTTTGAACGCATTTTTCCCCACAAGTTCAAATAGCTGTCCCATATCAATGTTTAGCACATATAATATAACGCTTCAGCTCAACCTGACTTCTTCTAACGCTTAAACTCTTAATTATTTTTACAGATGATGCCAAAATTGCCCGAGTCGCTCGATTCTCGTTTCAATTTCTACTTGAATATTTTACCCTATTTGGACTATATCGGTTTCTGGGGTGGCCTACTATTGGGTATTGCCTTGTTGGGCTATGCTGTCACACGTGCCACCATACGCATGTCAACGTTTACGCAAACTGGCAATATTTCCGAGGGAACACTTTACTCCAAGGCCACCTTATGGCGCACAGCTGGTAACGGCGGCAGTGTTTACAATCCATGTGAAATGAAGTTGATCACAAGTAATGAGAAACCACCGGCAACAGTGCATGTTATCACACGCAGCGATGTTGCGGGAACTGATGATGTATTCTACACCGAAATAAATATGAAGAAACGACATTCTTTTGCACTCGAACTTGAACCTGCAATTTCAGACAGTAACGATGAGGGCAATGAAAGTGATACAGCAACGTTGAGTCGCAATTCAACGGCGTCCAGTTGCATGAACGAACAGTGCGACAATTGTACCGCTCCACGTCGTAGTAGTGACGGTAATGAGAGGGCTAAGTGTAACCACAGCTCTGCTGATGAGAAAGAGGTAAGCTATGGTTTTATTTTTCTTTAAAACATATACATTTTTGTTGCATTAGCATTATGCCAGTTATAAATAAAACAAGATTTTCAAAATTTCGAAAAATCTTAAAAGAGGGGAAGCAAAAGAGGTCAGAAAATGATAAAAATTCATGGTGTTGGGAAGTTCAAAAAATATCAAAAACCGTTGAAAAATATTTCGCAAAACCAGAAACGACCATTAGGGTGGATATACATTCATACTCACCAGTATATCAATGTCAGTAAAGATGTGCACAATCCAAAAACTTGAATATTTTCTAATATTTCGTTTAGTTTTGGATAAACTCCTGCATAAGTATTGAACAAAAGCGTAGCTAATCTGGTTCAAGGCTTTGACAATGAAACTGGATCGCAGTTCAAACAGCTACCAAGCCAACAGCGGCGTCAAGTTGTCTGCAATAGGAAGTTTTTCATTTTGAATTTTCATTAATAAAACTTTATTGTTTTTTCTCTATTTTCAATAAGCAATTAGTTTTTTCCAAAATCTCTTAATGTTGTTTTGATGTTTTATCAAAAATTTTCTCTGACCGCATTATAAAACCACTCATTTGCGTCATTCATTGGTGGACTTTTAATTTTATTTGCGGTTTTTTGTTTTTTTTTTTTTCATTTCAACTTTGCTCCGAAAGCTTTGGAAACCTTAATTCGGTGCCAGCGCTGTTGACAAAGTGTTAAATGATTGACCAGATATAAATAATCTTTTTGTTTGTCTCGCTATTTTAGTAAACATGTTATTCTTCAATATTTGGTGTTTTTCTCATCTGCTCCACAATCCTCTGAATATTTATAAGTTCATTTTTGCATATAAATCAGTGATTCTTTTGTTATTTGGAAAAAATATAAAAACAAAATTTTAATATCTTTAAATAACCGTACGTCGCTCGCACGCCAATAAATAATTAATCTATCGGCGGGCATATTAATGCAAAATCTATTTTTGAACTGTGCATACTGGGGCTGTTAACGCAACAAAACACAATAATAGAAATTCCGAAAAACATATCAATAATATTTTCGTTTTTTATTTTTATCTTTTTAGACTTCCATGAGTTATGGCAGCAGCGGCTTAGCATCATCCGTTAGCGATTCACGTGATATCGCGTTATGCATTGAGTCTGAGTGCGAAAATAATGCAGCTAATGGCAACAGCAGCCGTTGGTCCATGGGTGAAACAGCGTCATTAGTTGGCGAAGCCAGCAACAATTCGCCAACTGCAGTAGTGCCGTCAGCAAAAACAAGAAATAGCCGCGTTTATGTGGTCTAAAATCAAATTTAGTTTTAAACTTAAATTATCTTAGTGGTTAATGGGCGGGTTAGTGTTTTGGATTGAGAGTATTGTGTTCAATTATGAAAGATTAATTACAACAACAACAGCAAAAAAGAGAAAATTACTACAAACTTGCAGCCACAACATAAAAGTTGGCCGTGGAACTGTGATAGTTTTTAAATATTTGGTAGCGTTACAAAGTATTTGTTAACTTGAAGTATATAATTGTACATATATATTGATATAACATATTTAATTTTGCTTTTGGTATAAAACGCGTATCGGAATCAGTAGTTCAACACTTTGCTGCTGATCCAAAATTGTACTAAATTATATTGTACAAGTTCAATAGGATAGAATTTAGTGTACGAGTATTTAATTAAAGGCTAAACATAATCATAATTAATATACAATACTACCTCCGTGAGGTTTTTAATAAATTTAAAATTAGCTTGGCATTTTCTCCAAGCAAATCAAATATATATTCATTTGATAGAAGCAGCAGAAATATTCCTCCAGTGAAATTGGTTAGAAGTTGCTCACTTTGCTCATGATAAAAAAGAAGAAAAAAAAACAAATGAAGAAAGTTTGAATTGAAATGGAATAATTTGCAAATATTTAGATTTTTTAAGTAAATTACGAATTTTAAATTCCTGTGATGCTCTGTTGAAGTAAAATACTTGATATCATATTGTAAAATATTATACATATAAGTTTTTAAGGGAACAAGTAGAAATACATATAAAGCAACTACAATATAAGTAAAATGTAGCTAGAGTTTATGCAAAACAAATTATTTATATAGCAATCTATACCGTTACCGATTTGTTATTACTATTTTTAACCATTTTTATATAATTCCATTGTCATATTTAATCATGTTGTATATTTAAAAATAAAAATTATATGAATCCATAAACTTAACGAGTTAAGTGTTTTTATTTTTATCCTATTTGCGGCATAGAAAAGGTTTCAAAAAACTCACATTAACGCAAATTCAATAAACTTTCTAGCAATATATTCTCATTGAATGTGACGTGGCAGGTAGAGAGAAGTTAGTATGTATCAGAGAACTGCATTGAAGGGTTTTGAGCCACTTACAAAATTATGAGACGTAAGTGTGCACATTGCATGCAATGATGAATGCGTGAATGCGTAGATGGCATGCTGCTTATGAATGGTGAGCGTGTAAGTATCTCTGGTCTCATGAATGTGAATGCGAGTGAAGCTCACACTCACATGCAATCACCATTCATGAAGCAGTGAATGGCTTGTGCCACTTGTGTTGAAAAATGAGTGCGAAACTGGAATGGTGGAAAGTTTTAACAGTATGGGCCAAGTTTTCACAGTTTGAGGACAAGTTTTAACAGTTTTAGCTGCGCTATCAGTGTTAAAACTTACCCTATCGCTTTGTAAATACTTGCCCCATCACCGTTTCTTATGAACAAATTAATATCATAAGACACTCAATAAAAGAAATCGTCAAGAAAGTATCAAAACTTTGAACTAATTCACTAAGCTAACCAGTGACGGATATTCGGTAGTGCTAGGGAAGGTATTGCCCCTCCGAAGGATCTGATACTAGTTATTATTCAATATATCAGTTCAATAAACCCAAATAATAGTGGTGGAATTATAATTTTCGGCCCCCCCTCCTTCAAGGTTTTGGTGAAGAGACACCACTGAAGCTAACGTAAAGCCGGAGGATAAATTAAATAAGCTCAGCTAATGTAAAGTGGAGAGAGAAAGCGTAGATGCCAAAAAAATTATTTCCAAGTTATTTGGTTTTCTCAGAATTTGAGTGTTTAAGCTTAACCCTGTTAAAACCAACCCCGCGTCCCCCTACTTATAAAATTAAGTTAAATAAGTATGTATCACTGATATGTTAAAAAAAATTTTAAAAAAAAATTAATCTCAATGTATTGAAAATTTTTTGATTTTGCGCCAGGTGCGACGCCTATTTGGCTTGGCAATTTAGGCGATTACCCAGATAAGTTACTATATTATGCTTATTATTTCATTTAAACGGCTCCTTTAGCCACAGTCAAAAAAAAAACAAAACATTGAAAACACCGTTCTATTATGTAAAGTAAATAAGATTCGCTTACCATTTTATTCTTTTATATTTATCTTGATCGAATTACAATATTGTACTAGGAAATTTGACAAGCGTTCACATTATCAAAAAAACAGAAAATCACAAATTTTTGTTTTCATCAAAAAATTTTGACAAATTCTATAAATTTTTTTTGGTTTAATTGTTTGAAAAACACTTTGATGGTCTGAACTCTCTATATCATTTTGCAGCCCTGGTAAATATTTTTTAAGGGGAAGACTTACCAAAAATGACAAACAAAATTTGAATTCAAACATGATATCACGTAAAAATATCAAACACAGTTTTATTTAACTTCACAATTCGCAATATCAAAATAAAATTATTTTTTTTCCGACACACTTATTTGTTTTTATTTTCACTGAATTCGACGTTTCATTTTTTTTAACAGATTGGGTGTTGCCACTTTTTAAACTATTTCACTTTTAGCTGTGTTTAATAGATTGCCATTTAATTACTTGGAGCGATGTATTATATTCATGCCACATAATATCTACTTTGATTTTCTGATAAACTATGTATTGAAATTCTAGCACACACATCTGGTACTGTGGTATCATTAACTTTAATCAAAATAATATTACTACCGCATATAGTTTCGTGAAACAAATATTTAAGCAATACGAAAAATTAAATTTGAGCAATTACTGCGTCAACGAAAGAAGTTTGCTAACTGTTCTTTTCATTTAGAAAATAACGTTTATCACATATGTAGTATGTGGACCATCCCAGCGCAGTTAGTGCCCAATTTAATAGTTGAACGCTGACTGAAAACGTATAATATTTTTTCTAATGGTAATAAAAATAACACCTAATAACACAGATAGTTTGTGTAATTATTGTGATTAGAATATTGTGGAAAATAAACAAAGGACCATGTTCATCTTAAGCCAATCGATAGATTAATTTCCAACTAATCAGGCAACTTTCAAACAACTATTAGTTGAGGTCAGTTTCAAAATGCCCTTTCATTAAAAAAATAACATTATGTTACTGCAAATATTCGAATCATTTATTTCAAATTTTGGTTCCTTGAATGAAATCGGCAAAGGAGTCAATTCCTTTGCGATGAAGTTGAAAAAGTTTATTTCATGTGCTAATACCCACCAGTTCTGGTAGTGTCGCAAGTTTCTATCAATGTGAACGCAGCCTTAACAAATAGCATTCATACTGGCAATGCTTTTAGGTTATATATCGAGAGAAAAGTGACAACCAGCTGCTAGTAATCGTGAAGCAAAAGCGACAATTTTTTGGCATTTCCTTTTGGACTGCTAAAGTTTACCTTAATACGAGCCAATACTTGCTAGCAATTTGTGATTTGTCATATTTTGAATGCATTCTCTTTGTTGTGAAATAAATTACATATATGGTATATGATTTTATATTAATGTACTTATCCGTATCTATTGTTACCTAAAGTTGAGGCAATGATTTTCCCGTTCCATAAAATTTTGTCAAATGAGAACGAAAAATGTGTGAAACAAGGGAAAATGTTTCAAAATATGTCAGAATTGATTGCTTTACAAAATACAAATCAAGTTTAGTTTTTGTGTTCTATGGTTGGGAGCAATTTCATTCCTACTCCTTCACATTATTTGTTTATGAACCTAACCAAAAATAGGAATGGAACACGTCTAATATTGCCTCGTCTGAAAGCTGACAAAGCTAAAATGAAAATGAATTGAAAATTATCAACAAGTTGATATTTAATAAACAAAACTTCAGTTAAACAGAAAAAAAAATTTTCCAGCTAATGAAAAAAAATAAATTAATCTAAATTTAAAAACAAATTGCGAAATATCAAGGTAAATTTAACGATTTTGTCTATTTAAATTCTCAAAACCATAAAAATTGGAATCGATACAAAATTGTGATTACTATTTCCGTCGGAGATTTCTCAAGGACATTGTAGGACAGAGTTCACGGCCAAACAAATTGTCAAATTGCTTGCCGACTGTTGCGAACTTTGATTCCTTACTCATTGGACTGCCAACTTCAATGCGACATGGCTTTTAAAAATTAAATAAGAAATAATGTAGTGCTTTCCATATGCTCCTATTTTGAATACAAGATATCTTAATTAATATTTGTTCATGACAAATTTAATTTTTAAGTCATTCAACTTAGAACTTAGAAAAATAGTTGCTACTATTATTCAATGCAACAAATTTTATTTAATTTGATGCCGAAACTAATAAATAATTAAAAATTTCAATTAAATCGCACAAAAAAACATCAGACATTCGTTACTCGTAATTCAACTTATGAAACTGATATACATTCTTGATAAGTATGCCCAACTCTACTTATACTTATGTACATACATATATATTACTTATAGTACTTACATTAGTGATTTTAAACCATTTTAATAAACTATCCAAAAATTATTTATCAGTATCTTATTTTGTTAAGTACTTTATCAAATAATTTCAGAGAGTAAGAGTGAAATTGGTCTCGAACATTGGGGTAACTATGAAAAATAGGGGAACGACTATTAGTACAAAATTTGTTCAGTTGCGTTAGCTTTGATTGATTTCTTTTGCACCGAATTGAAGCTATCTTTTTGATTTTATAGCTCAATAAATTGCATATCAACCGTCTTTATTGTCAAATTCGCTTCAGGAACTTCCATGATTTTTATCTCTTCTGTATTTTAAAGCGTAGTAAATTATTTATTAATTAATACCCATATTATTCATATCGATCTCGGAATCCTCAAATTATTGCGATTTGCTGCGTAATCCTTGCAATAGTTTATTTTTTTCTGTCAGCTATTTTTTTTTGTAGTTAAAGATTTTCGTTCAAAGGCTTTTTTTTTGAAATTGCGTAACAATTTTTTAGAAGGTAAGTTTAAAACTGTTTGTTATGCTTAATATATGTACGTTATCAATTGACTAAATTTTGGGATACGGAATCAGGATGTAGTCAACTTTAGATAGCAAAAGGTACGTTAAAAGTATGTAGTTTTTCAAAGTTGGTAAGTTATGTAATTAAGGCATCTAAGTTATTAAACATTTATTAAATTGGTGCATAGATAAATTAAAATGCTCATAAAAAAGTGACCCTGGGGAAAATTTCGGTGATGATTTCCAACTCAAACATAACAATTTAAACTTTAAAAATCTTTTAAAGTAATCCCAAATTTTATATAAATTTTATGACGCAGCTTCAAACTTGTTGCCTTACAGGAAAAATATTGCATGGTCATTATTTCATAAACTTTAAAAAAAACATAAAATAAGCTCAAATTAATTCATTCCACTACTACTTCATAATAAGCTCTTTTTTTTAATATATGAGCCGTTTATTTTGAAATGGCAAAATAGAAATCTGTTTTGTTTTGCTTATCGTCGGCTTACTTAAAACTTTTTCTTCATGCAAAAATTTTAAAAGTTCATTATTCGTGTTGACTGAAATTTTTGCAAATCATAATTTTTTATTCGTCCAAAAAAATTACATTTACCAAAAATGGGACTTTTAACGGTATATAGCTATTAGATATTAGCCGGTTTAATTTCTCAACACTGACATGACATCGTGCTTAGCACATTACTTTCTTTTCGCTTAATATTCCCTGAAACTGAATGTATACAATTTTGCAATTATCCTAATTTACATTAAAAGATGTTCTGTAGTGAAAATGAAGTTAGTCTTTGGACACGTCCAACTTCCATTCAAGTATTAAGTTTTATTCTTTATTTAGTTTTTATTCATTTCATATGACAAACAGAAAATTAAAATAAAGGCACAAAAGGTTTCGACCCCATTATCCGCTTTTATCCGTTCTGACGACGCCTTTTCCCCCTGTTGCGAACGTCTTTTATGGACGACTCCTAAGACAAAGACTTACTCTTCATCCTAAATCACATTTTGATACAAATGCGTGGACTCCCTAATCACTTTACGTACTATATGTGGTACATATGTGAACTGCCCCTAACTGTCACAAGAAAACTACTTTGTTATAGCAAAGATGATAAAGTCAGCCCATTGAGCACAGCCATCTGAAACACAAATTTGGGTTTTAGAAGACTTTTATTTAGAATATATTATAGCAAAAATAAGCAAACTCCTACCTCCCACACAGCTGTTAACGTTTACTTGAAAGTTCTATCATTACAATTAAAGAAAAAATCACCCACTACGATGTTTTCATATAGTATCGGCGTTCAACCCCTAGCAGACAATTTCCTCATCCATCAATTTTCGGCGAAGCTTTCATTATTAAAGTAGAAAGAGTTTTCAGTTTGAGAAAACAAATGTAGGAATGTATATTGATAGGCTTTTTGCTTCCGTTGCCCACGAATTCATATCTTCACTCACTTGCAGCTGATAACGAGAGTGAAACTTAGACAAGAAAAACTTGTTCAACCTTTGTAGCTGTCAAACCTGTTCACTGCAAACTATTCGTTCAGAAACAATTTTACTCCAATAGCGGCCACAGCACCACCAAGTTCTACATTTTGTGGCCACTTTTAACGTTGATGTTGCTGAAATTGTTGAATACGTGGATTCAAAGTTTACTAGACATCGTTGCTTTGCACTTTTTGAGTGATTTGTAAAACATAAGTTTCGTGTCATATCGTATCGCTAATCTTGAGAACGATAGTCGTTTTGTGATTATGTACCTGAATCAAAGGTGAACATTAAAACTTTTAAAGCAACTCGATTCTTTGTTTATTCAAAATACCACTATTAAACAAACATTTTTTATTTCAGTTTGAACAACAGTATTGTAGCACAGCAAAGCAGTCAATTGAACGAGGTCGAAATGCAGTTGTTGAGCAGACGTATGGTCATGAATTTGGTAATTTCTGACTTGATAAAGAATTTGCCATTATTACTTATTTATTTCTATTCCTTTTCTTGCAGACCAAGTCAGCCTTGCAATCGCCTTCAATGAAATCACTGCTTCCAGAAGCTGCGGCGACTGCAAAAAAATCAAACGAAACGCATACGCAAAATTATGCGACAGAACGCCCAAAACAAAAACTACTACGCTTTCCTGTAGTTCCCCTTGAGGAGACGATATCCAAATTCCTAAAAACTATAGAGCCTTTGCTTGATGCCAGAGAATTAGTAAAAACAGCGGAAGAGGCTGATAGATTCGTTAAAGGCGATGGTGCTAAGCTACAAAAGTTACTTCAAGAAGTCGCTGAAAAAGAAGAGAATTGGTTGGCCGACCGCTGGCTACGTACAGCTTATTTGCAATATCGTGATCCTGTCGTTTGTTTTAGCAGTCCGGGCATGACTTTCCCTCAACAATATTTCCGTAATGATCGTGCTATGCTTTCTTATACAGCGAAAGTTATATATGGACTGATTAAATACAAGCAGATGGTTGATAATGGTGAAATTCCTGTGGTAAAGATGGGCAAATTTGAGTTAGATAATTCGCAATTTGGACGTGTGTTTGGTACATGCCGCATACCGCAACCGTGCGAAGACGGTATTGAGTATAATCCAGAGTCAAAGCATGTAGTGGTCATCTATAAGCATAAGGTGATTTCAATTTCTTATCAATTATTCAAGCAAATTCTGATTTAGCTTCGAGTTTGACTCAAATTCATGAAATAGCCGGAAAAAAAATATTGGCAACCAAAATATTGTACTGCGAGACCACACAATTTATTTTTATTATATATTTTTTAGTTTGACGGTTAAGGAATGATTGTCATCCTAAAGAGATAAGCTTTCGTGTTCACTTCTTAAAACATAAAT
The DNA here is from genome assembly GCA_963680825.1 of Meiosimyza decipiens. Taxonomy (NCBI): domain Eukaryota; kingdom Metazoa; phylum Arthropoda; class Insecta; order Diptera; family Lauxaniidae; genus Meiosimyza; species Meiosimyza decipiens. The sequence goes on from OY804260.1 coordinate 25,129,064, forward strand.
AATAGGACGATTTATATTGTAATTTCGGGCCTAAAAGCCTTAATTATTTTTTAAAATCAAATTGCAATTATTTAGCAGCCAAACGTTTTTTTTTGAATATTTTTCCTAGACAAAATATGAAAATTATACCAAATAGTTGACTTTGTGCTATTTATAGTGTTTGAGTGCTATCAAATAATTGTTAAGAAATCATAAGTGCTTTTTGTGCCTATTTTTCCTATGTTCGACTTAGTTCGCATCCCCTGTAGAAAGTAATTATTACTTTTTCTCATTGGTTCTTCATTAATTGAACAGGAAGAGAAACTTTGGCTTTTGAAAATCTTGATGTTTTTTTAATTCTGATGATTTGGATTCAGCATCGATAAATCTATGTGAAATGCTAGGTTTTTATGCTTATCAAAAATCTTATTAAGCTGTGTGCAACATCTGGATAATCAATATTTATCAATTTAATATTTTTAGTTCTTTAAATTGCCAGTGTATGATAAAGATTCCAAACCGTTGCATCAAACTGTTATATATGAAGAAATGAAAAAAATTTTGAGAGATAATCCGATCCAAAAGGGTAAACCTTATGGCATACTATCTTCAAATCAACGTGATAAATGGGCTGATGCATACGAAGAGCTTATCAATATTCCAGGAAATAAAGAGAAAGTTGAGATAATACAAAAGTCTTTATTTACGGTCTCAATTGACCAAGATGTGGTAATTGCAGATGATCGCAACACATTTAATATAGTCGGCTCGCAACTCATGATGGGTGGCGGTTCACAAGAAAACTCTGGAAACCGATGGTTTGACAAAACCATACAAGTAAGTATATTCAGTATATTGTAAGCAAATATGTGATGAGTTATTTTCCTATATAGTTTATAGTAAACCCCAATGGCTCAAGCGGATTTTGCTATGAACATTCACCAGCCGAGGGTCAACCAATTGCTATGATGATGGATTATGTTGTTGACAACCTGTAATATTTGTGTTATATTTTAATTTCGACATCATTTCAATTTTATGTGCCTTATTTTTAGCGAAAAGGAAGATTTCTTTAAAGATGGTTCAGAAGCTGACTTCGAAAAGGCATCTGAAGTAGTACTTAATACCAGTGAGTGTCTAGACATTCTAATTGACGATGCTAGATCTCACATCAATGCACTTGTTTACGAAATGCGCTTAAATATTATGCATTTCGAGGGTTATGGCAAGGAATTCCTTAAGCAGCAGAAACTAAGTCCAGATAGTTTTATACAAATGGCATTGCAATTGGCTTTTTACAAGTAATAATTTTAAGTATTTAATACGTGCAACAATGATTTGCTATTTTTATTTTTTATATTTTTTCAATTAAAAATAACCGTTATATTTGATATTAATTTTTAGATTGCATGCTCTTATTGAGAAAATTACAAAAATATTTATTAGTATGTCATTAAAATATTTCAATATTTTAGATTGCACAAGACTGCAGGCGCTGGCTACGAGTCGGCTCACCTTCGAATCTACGCCAATGGACGCACTGAAACTATACGCTCGTGCTCAACTGAAGCTCTTGCATTTTCTAAAGCCATGTTAGACTCTACATTTAGTGATGAGGAACGTGTTGTTCTAATGCGTAAGGCTATTAATGGTCATCGCGCATACACACAAATGGCACTTCAAGGCAAAGGCGTTGATCGTCATCTATTGGGTCTAAAACTTATGGCTATTGAAAATAACCTGCCTATACCAGATTTCTACAAAACACCCGGATTTGAGAAAAGTGCTCATTTTAGGCTCTCAACTTCGCAAGTTGCAACGAAACATTTGGCATTTATGTGCTATGGCCCCATAACATTTGATGGCTATGCTTGTTGTTATAACCCACGTAAATACGATATGATTTTGGCTCTTTCCGCTTGGCGTGCCAATCCGGAAGTATGTGTAGAAAAATTTGCTAAAGCGCTAGAGTATGCTTTGGTCCGGATGATGAAGACCTTGTGCAGAGCTGGCGAACAGCAAGCGGCGAAATTGTAAAAAAACTAACTTGCACAAATAATATGGTATTATGGCACTCAGATATTACTTTTATCGATATTATATGCGAAAAATTTTTCAACACGAATTTTATTATTTATTCGTTTAAATTGTTAAAAAAATGTAAATAATTGAAAAATTTTGTAGTTTTTAAAGAATAATAATTGATTTAAGAGATTTCAAAACACATATATCCATTTGTTTTCATAGTCTATAATATAAGTGGCTCAGCGTATATTTCATAGTTTTGATTTTATAACATTTATATTTTAAACAGTTCTTAATTTCAATCCTTTTTGCAATGATAACAAGAGCAGGAAACGGCAGATTTGAATGTAAAATTTCTCATGCCACCCATGCATAGCACACGTTTTTGTATCTAAAACAATGAAAAATTGTAATAAAGATTAATTGAATAGCTCCTTGTTAAAAACCACGGCCAAATAAAAATTAGGCTTTGCATTTTAGTGGGAAATTTTCATTCAATGGAATGATTGTGAGCTCTTAAAAATTGCTAGTGATTTGGTGGAAGAGAAATTGCTGAATGAATTTTCCAGCCGATTCAGAATGCCGTCTTATTTTAATTTGACCGTTTTTGCTTAAACTTACTTCTTCTGATTCCATCATGTTGCAACATTGACCAACTGACACCACTGGTTTTGGTGGTTTGAAAACATTACCTGTTGCACCCCAAGGTAAAGAGGGTACGGCATAAGATTCGCAGAAACCACGGCATGCATTCGTTGTAATTTTAAACTCTACGCAATCGGGTATAGAAATAATACGTGTATTTCCAACTTTGTGACAGCCAGGTTTAAGCCATGATTCCTTAGCCATAGTAGCCATAATGCAGCACAGTATAAAAACGAAAAAACGTATTAGAAACATTATTCTATGCAGTATTAAAACTGTTTGTATTTTCAACGGACTTATAGCTACGACTGAATAGAGTTGCTTTGTGGCAGTAGTTTTTATTTTATTTTTGGTGGTAGAAACGATGCATATTACAATTGACGCTGTGGTGCGCATGTCAAGCAAGAACTTTTGCTTTCCTGTTGTAATGTTTAACTAAATGGGTAGCAAGAAGAAAAAACAATTAAATTGGAATTTAAATCACAATAAGAAATGAATAAATTAGGCAAAACCTTTAGCTTAAGATGAAAACTAGAAGACTTGTTTCGTAGTATTAATTTTAACGGCGCCTTAGCAGTACATTGGTTAAATCAAAATCACATTTAACCATTTCTGATGTGCCTCGATCGATTCGGAGTTGAATCAAAAACACCTCGATACACTTAGAGAAATAAACTTTATGCGGTAGTCCTTATATTGCAAATTATGTCGAAAACTGGGAGAGACAAGTTAAATATTTTTTTTTTTGCTCATCAAGTTGAAGTTAACTCTATGAACTTCTGACGTTAATCAATTGGATGTGATGTTCATAATATATTCGGAGACCACAACCAGTAGATATCTCCCCCTGATGGTATTTCATCGATAAATTTTCGGAGCACTCTGCTTATTTGTCCCTGGATACCCGGTCTTATTCTGAATATCAATATTTTGTTCTCAAGTTAGTCCCCGTTACTTTAGCTATACATATTGATATAATGAATAACTTGAGCAATTAACTTACTACAAATTTATTTATATTAATTGATATCGATTCCATCAATCGATCACAGAGTTCTTTCCAAAATTTGTCAAGTTTTCAGTTTTCAAATTAGTATACAAAAACTTGATTTATTTTGTCGTCAACATTTTCCTTTCTTTCGGAAAATTTAATTATTTTCAGTATAGCATCATTATATAGTTTAGTTAATCTTAAACCATCAGTTAACTCAACGGAAGTTGAACTTTTTTTAAAATTTCATCTGCAATCGACTTGAGAACTGTTGAAATACAAGCTCCAAACAATAGCACAAGCAACAACAATAATAACACCATTTAACCCTCACGCCCCCCCGCCCAACATCAGAGAAGGAAGCGAAGCAAGAAACATATATAAAGAATAAGAAAAAATATTAAAACAAAAAATTAATTTTTAAAGTCATTGCGAAAATTTACAAAATTTTTAGATATTAAATCACATCCACGTGCCACGCGCCTTCTAAGTACCAAAATTGGAATCAAGACTTAAAACATAACTGGAACCGTAAATCCAATAGTATACTACCACTTATAATATCTTCAAAGTCCAGCATCGTAGCATAGATTCTTTCACACCGCTGTCCTCATAACAATAGAAAATCGAGATATAACCACCAATAGAAAAATTTCGGTAACGATTGTCAATTCTATTAATGACCGGAACCGTTGGATGTAGTAAGCATCGTTACACAATCAATAATATTAATTCCTTTAATTAAACTCTTGAAAATGGCAAATTTAATGAATCGTGCTCGCGATAATTTGATGGCTGCAGATAATAATTTACATGATGAGGGCGTGGTATTACCAGAAATCGATCTTGACATGGATGAAGATGATATCGATGATCCTTTAAAACTTAAGAACTCTAACAAATCATTGGGTTCGAGTATGAGTGATCAGGCTTTAAATACTCTTAATGAACTACGACGAAATAATTTGCTATGCGATGCCGTTATCTCGGTTGCGGATGCATCCTTCAATGTTCATAGAGCGATTATGAGTGCTTGTAGTTCGTATTTCAGGTAAGTTTGTATTTTACATTAAAACCTACAGAAAACCACAGTTTTGAAGTAATTATAGACCAAAAGATATTAGTATATCAGGCTCAAATTTTTTGCCCAAAAATAAAAAATTAAAAAGAAATCGTCAATGTAACGGGTGATTTTTTTGCTATTTTTTTTTTAAAGTAAATTTTTTGCCACCTCACGCGTGATTCGTAACATGTGTCAACACCAAAAAAGCTCAGTAATGTATTGAACAGAAGTGGGACGGGGTCGGGAAAGCGGCAACGATTACTCACTGTCAAAAATTATAGCACACTTGAGCGTATGAAATTGAACAGAATTGCTGCGTACCACTGGTAACCTGCCGACATAAGGTTTGCCATTTCACCATGAATAGACTAATAAGCGAACTGCGTTTGCAGATCATTGAATCTTACTATCAAAATTCGTGCTTGCAAAAGTTGAAGAAGATCTAATTTTTTATTGAAAAATTTTCTTCAGTTACAAAGCTTATTTTTGGCTCAATGGGTACGTTAACAAACGAAATTGCCGAATGCTGCCAAAAACACCCTGAAAAATGCACTGTTTGCTGCGGTTTGTGGGCTGGCGGCATCATTGGACCGTATTTTTTCAAAAATAATGAAAATCGCAACGTTACAGTCAATGGAGCAAGGTACCGTGTGACGACTATAGACTTTTTTTTGCTCAAAATGGAAGAATTGAACTTGGTTAATATGCGGTTTCAACAAGACGGTGTCCCTTGACACATTTCGTGCGATACCATGGACCTATTGAGAGGCGAGTTTGGCGAAAAAATAATCTCACGTTCACGTGATTTGACCCCGCTAGACTATTTTTTGTGGGGCTACGTGAAGTCTCTAGTGTACAGGGACAAGCCAGCAACAATAGCAGCCCTGGAAGACAACATTACAGCTGCAATTGGTGAAATACCGGCTAAAATGCTGGGAAAAGTATGCCAAAATTGTAGCTTACAGATAAACCACCTCAAACGTAGCCGCGGGCAACATTTACATGAATAAATCTTTAAAAAGCTAATGAAAGGAATTGATGTATCGCTCCAATTAAATATTTCATTCACTATTGCAAATTTCTGTTCTTTTTTAAATTTTCAAAACCCAAACGCTTAAAAAATCACCCGTTATTTATATATAAGATATCAATTCGCTATCGGGTTTTCTGGCTTATTCCTTTAAACAAACACCTTTTATTATCGGTCGATTAAGAATTGTTCTTGTTATAGAAAAAAAAATTCACTGACCCTTTCGGGGAATTAAGCATCAGTAAATATTGAGTGAAATTTGTACGTTGTTGGACACCTTTTCAAAATATCATTATTAAGTTTAAGTTGAGCATGTTGTATAAAAATACCTTTGAAAGTTTGGCCATAACTTATCTAAAATGTAGTGTTAGGAGGTCCTGCACAAATTAAAATAAAATAAGTTCTATTTTCCTATCTTTTGTTTTCTGATCTATGTCATGTACGATTTAATTTTCGCATTATATGTATGTATGTGTATTGTTGCGAACATTTCAACCGGATACAACTCAAATACCTAAAACACTATATCTTGGCAACTATGGCGGATTTTTTCTACAATATGGGATGTACGTTTTTATTTTCAATCTATTTGCTCCTTCCAAAAAACCTAACCTTTCTGTCAAAAGAAAGTCTTAAATCAAGTTATATGATGAGTTATATTAAAACCTATATAGACTCTAACTCCAGTTTTGCACGTGAAGAAATTTGTTTTTTCTTATTTTTGTTTTCAGTTTTGTTTTCCGGAGATAGGGCGTTCTTTCTTATGGGGGCAGGTATGTAAGTATACAAACATTCCCCTTATCAAAATTGGAAGAAAAAATAAAGTAACAAAATTATATGTAAACTTTCTTTGTTAAATATCCTCAGGGTTATTCTTTAAAATATACATACATAAGTATGTTCTTTTATTCGATGTATAAAAAGTTTAACTAAAAAGAACATTAAAATTTTATTTGTAGAGCTCAATTTACTGGCTTCAATTCGACGTCATCTGCCAGCAAAAGTGATGAAAATCGTCATGTTCATATACCTGGCATGAGTGGTTCCATCATGGAGCAACTTATACAATACGCATATTTACGAAAATGTGCAATCAATGCTGAGAATGTGCATGAATTATTAATATCGGCCGATTATGTTGGCATGATTGGATTGGTTGGACTATGTAAGCAGCATTTGGCAGCAATGCTAACGCCAGAAAATTGTGTCAGCATCATGGGATTCGCAAGGTACGTCATAACATAGTACCAATGATATTAAACCATCTTTAATTGGTATGATAACAAGTACTGACAATGTTTGCCTGTTAAAAGGATTAAAAATGCTTGCGAAAACGGAGATATGAAAATTAATAAAAAAAATAAATAAACCATGCAAATGCTCATACAAGCACCACTACTATCTTCCTTTAATCGTAGGTTTCGTTTTCTGGACGATTTGTATGCAAAGGCACGCAACTACCTACTCCGTTACTTTATTGAGGTGGCTGCTAAAAATAAGGATATACTTGAAATCGGCTTAAAGGATTTTTATGATATCATCAGTGACGATGAGCTTAATACGAGGGAAGAAGACCATGTGTGGAAATTGTGCATTAAATGGATTGATTTTGATCCAGAAAATCGTAAACAATATGTAGCTCAATTGATGCAAGGAGTACGTTTAGGATTGATGACACCTAAGGTGGGTTGAGTGATAACAATATTACACAGTAAAATACTTAGTGGCACAAATTGCAAACATTTAAAAAAATAATTGCACAACAACACTAAGTCACCCAAACAATATATGTGACTTGGTCTATGAAAAGGGGGCTTACATGCGAAAACCAGTTTTCTGTTAAAGGTAAAAGACCAGTTTCGTCTATCCAAATCGGCAAAAAAAGTGGAAGATGATTTTTTGACACCCAAGCCCTATTCTTAGATTAGATAGTTTACGTTGTAAACTTTAAGTGGCAGTTTGACAACCAATTTTATTCAGAAAATGGCCCCTCCATTATTTAAAATGGTCAAATCACTCTTCCGAAATTTTGGGAAAAATGTTAAGCGAAGTAGAAAAATAAAATTAACACATTTATTCCAAAATCATTTCATCCAAAGGGCCGAATGAAAAATTACTCAAAAGTTTATATTGAAAATATTATGTATCTAATTTTCAAGCCAATTTGAATTTTTGAGTGATTGATCTTTGGGTGTCAATATATAGCGAAATCATTTAATTTGTTTTCTCCAAAAAAAAGAAGAAAAATCGCAAAAAAAATACTACAATAAATATCAGTGAAAATCGACAGCAAAGTTAAGGGAAAAATCGCCCTTAAATGCTTTGCATATGAAATCACAATATTTTGAATAATATTGGAAATTTTTTTTTACGGAAACCGCTTACAGTTTTGGGACGAAACAAATTCTTCTGCATAAATTTTTTTGACTCAATCAAATGTTTAATTGCTCTATATCAAATATAGTTTGTTATATTCAAACAAATCGTTTTCTCAGTGTAGTTTTGATATTTTTTTTTTGTTTAACAAAAAATGTCGTTTTCTTTTTTTAAGATGTTTTATTTCAAAATAGACACCATTTTCTGTTGCAAATGCGTTTACAGTATTATTGGCACAGCAATTAAGTTTTTCAATTTTTAGAGTTCCCCAAGGGCAGGAGGATGTTTGGCGAACTCTAGATGACTTTGACAATCTAAATGAAAGATATTTCTTTTGCGTTTCCCAAAGTTCTAAATCTGACCTTCAGAATCTTCAACGGTGAAAATGCTATAAAAATAGCAGTTGTGTCACATACTATATCATAATCCTAACGTAATCCTGGAAAATATCTCGGACCTAAATTTATTTAGCATTGAAAGATCTCTATGAATAATCGACTTTCGGTTTTCTTTTACATTTCTAAAATAATTTCACTTCAGCCAATCGGCGGTATCCTGAGTTAATGCATTGTTCAATACATATTGAAAACTTTATTTTGCCGAAGAGTGTATCACAGTGATATTAATATATGCTTTTTTCAAAATGCATATTTTAGTGCTTCATGGAAGAGGTTAAAGAACATCCTTATGTGCTGCAATGCGAAGATGCCAAGCCGCTGATCGTAGAAACTTTTAAATTCATGTATGATTTGGATATAATGAATCCATCATCAGGCGAGGTATTTAAATAAATCAACTCTTTTCTTTTAAATGCCTTAAATTTCAGTTCAATGTTATATCTGCCATTTCGCATGCCGTTTTCCAAAAAGCTTACCACGCCTCCTTTGGCTATGCCACGCTTACCACACGAAGTCATATTTGCTATAGGCGGTTGGAGCGGCGGTACATCAAAGGGTTGCATCGAAACGTATGATACACGTGCCGACCGTTGGGTGAATATACCAGCCGAAGATCCAGCTGGACCAAGGGCCTACCACGGTACAGCTGTTATTGGTTATAAAATATACTCCATTGGTGGATATGACGGAGTTGAATACTTCAATACATGTCGTGTTTTCGATGCAGTGCGAAAAACTTGGAAAGAGGTTGGTATGGTGCAAACTCGGACGAAGTCAATAAATTCTTTGTTCCTAAATTCATAAACTTTATAAATAAATTGTGATAATCGTAAAGGAGTTTCTTTATTTGACTTTAGAATGACAATTATCATGTAATATTAAATATTTAATTTATTTGAAATAATATTTTCTTTTTTAAGATTGCTCCCATGCACTGCCGCCGTTGTTACGTAAGCGTTGCCGAGTTAAACGGTTTAATTTATGCTATTGGTGGATATGACGGGCACAATCGCTTAAATACCGTGGAACGTTATAATCCAAAAACGAATCAATGGTCCATAATAACACCGATGAATATGCAAAGATCTGACGCAAGCGCTTGCACACTTAAAGGCAAAATTTACGCAACGGGTAGGTTTTTTCATTAATTAAAATTAAAAGGAAGACAGTGGGGGTATAATGTAAAATAGAATGAAATTTAGTTTTTATATACAAATTTGAAGAAACTTTGAAATTGTTTTATCAAATTTCTTCAACGCAAATGAAATCAGTTTCAAAACTTTTGTTGAATACATTTGTGAGCAAAAATCGTAGTAGTTTGAGTATTTTTTGCCGTTTCCAGAAGTGACAATTTAAGCAGATGAATTATGTAATTTTTCTTATAAATTGGTCAAGAGAAATGTAGAACAGAGTCTTCTGAGAATTTCAATATGGAATGCATTATGCCCTTTTGCTTTGTGACATATCGCTTCGTCCAGCAAAAACTTTAAATTATTCCTATTTACGTTCAAAAAGGTACCTTATTCACGCTCATTTAGTTTTTGTGTCTATTGTCAATTGAATAAAGTAACTTCTTGCACGTAAATGCAAAGGTACCTTTATGGCCGTAAACAAGAATATGGTCCACTTTTCGTTGAACGAAGTGAATATGTAGCTATTAAAAACATAAATAATTCCAAGATATGTTCAATATTTCTTAAGGTGGTTTCAATGGTCAAGAGTGTTTGGATAGTGCTGAATTCTACGATCCAACTACAAACGTGTGGACACGTATACCCAATATGAACCATCGCCGTTCCGGAGTGTCGTGTGTGGCTTTTCGTGGTCAATTATATGTAATTGGTGGCTTTAATGGTACTGCTCGTCTTTCCACTGGAGAACGTTATGATCCCGATACACAAACATGGTCTTTTATACGCCAAATGAATCATTCCCGCAGTAATTTCGGATTGGAGATCATAGATGATATGATATTTGCCATTGGTGGCTTCAATGGTGTCTCAACTATATCACACACTGAATGTTATGTCGCTGAAACAGATGAGTGGTGAGTGTAGTCTTTTCGCTCATCAATAACGATAGACAAAGATGCATGCAAATTTCCGATAGCACGTTTTTAAATGGTTTTTTCTTTGAAAAAATTTTTAAAAAAATCAAAGCTTAAGTTGTGTCAGATTATCATCTATTACGATGCAAGTGGATTCCAGAAATTGTTGTTTAAAAGTTTTTAAGCTTCGCAGATTAAGAAAAATAATAAAAAAAATTTTGCGGCTGTCCCGTGGTTTATGGACGACACCGCATTTCCTGCGATTTTCACAAAGTTATTGAACTGTCTTGGAATTGTGTGCTAATTTCTCCTTTTCTTTAAACTAAGCTATTCTTATAGGGTGGAGCTTGACGAACACGATGGTGTTTCCGCAATTTTGTTGTACTCAATTCGATGTAAAGCTATAAAATCTAAAACTTTCATAGTTTTTCCATATTGTAACGAAAATTGAGCATTACGGAAATGGAAAACAAGACAGTTAAACTCAAAATATCGTACATAAAATTTCATAAACCAATATAGTTTTATTGCGTTTCTGCTCGTTATCTGAGAAGAACCAATATTGAATTCGAATTTGGCCACAGAATTGCTCTAGTAAGTCAGAGTTCTATAGAAAAAAATATCTAAAAACTCTGACTTGCTAGAGCGATTCTGCGGCCTAATTTGAATTCTAAACTTATACTAAATTTTTCCATTATCTATTTAGGATGGAAGCTACTGATATGAATGTCGTACGCTCTGCCCTAACAGCAAATAATGTTGCCGGTTTACCGAATAAACGTGACTACATTCACAAAGAACGAGATCGTCTGATGGAGGAGCGTCGTCAGCGTCTATTGGCCAGCGCAATGGCACGTGATGCCGAAACGATTTCTGTTTCGAATGCCTCCGTCGAAGCTCAAGATGCTGCAATGGATGATTATGATAGCCCTAATGAAGATGAAGATGCCGACGATGAAGATGATCATGCTGCTGTTGTTGTCGATCCAGCAGCAGCAGTTGCTATTGCTGCAGTACCCGATCCGTTACCAGAGGACCGGCAAGAAGATGTAAGACCCGCTGATCAAAATCGACGTTTTCGTGTACAATTGCGTGCTCAACGCTACGGTTCTCATCATGAAATTCGTCGCCGTGCTTAGAGGAATGGACAAAGAAGTTGGTGTGATTTATTATATATGAAGTGAATTAACAAACAACGTCGATCACAGTTTGATTGAATGCCTAAGATCAAAATGCACACAAATTCAGGGTCAGCAAAAAAAAAAAAAGTCCTTCAATTAAAAATTTTACGTGTGTGTGCATTTAACTACGTCATTGATGGATCTCTTTTATGAGTAGTATTCGTCTATGAGAGGCATGAATATTTTGAATATGCATTAATACAAAATTATGTTGGTTAGTATGAAATATAAAAAAATTATAGACTTAATTAATTATTAGCAATTCGTTGAACAAAATTTTTAAAAACATCCAAATTTTTGTTAAATAGAATCAAAATTAATCAGTAAATAAATGCAATAAAAACAAAATACATATCACAAAAATCATTTGATATATAAAATAAAATCCGTTTATTCCTTTGTGCAAACTTAGTTTCAGAATGATAATTTTTCATATAAAAAATATTACAGATCTCAAAATCTTTGACTTAGAGCAAAACCGGCTATTTAAGTTCTGTCTGCTACACTTTGCTTCAGAGGCGGCTTTTGGGGGTGGCTTATAATTTTATTAAATACTTTTATGAGTGAAAAACTTTGCGTTATGAGTTCACGCGATCGTGATGTCGGCAGAAAATTTGCGTTCGATAGTTCAAAAGTAAAACTGGCCGTCAGAAGAAAGCAGGTACAATAAAATGTACGTGGGTCTTTATGTAAGTATATAAAAAGTAGTGATCAAGAAACCCTTCTGCTGAAAGAAGTTTTTCGAAGTTAAAAATTATTAAAACATACCTGGTCAATATATTCTTATAATAATTTGCATAAAATGTGTTTATGAATACAAACATATCATCGGTATAAAAACGTATGCATGTACATACATATATCACGTTATGTTAAAGAGAATTAAGTTTTATTTATTAACAAAAATATAGATTAATGTAAATTCTGTTTTTTATCGTTATGTTGTCATAGCAAATTTCAGTATTCATTTAAATATACAAATCTCTCAGTAAATTTTCATATATATCGGTGTTTGCTTATGACTACAAGTTCAATTAAATAATGTTCAATTTGAGTAAATATGTGTAAAAAAGTATCAAAATTCAATTTTTTTTAAAACAAATTCAGGATAGTGCTCAAGGATAACATAACATAAGTACGTATTTTTTCTACAAAAACTTAACTTTCAATTTAAATTGAAAAAATTAGATTCTTCCCACTTAATATTGTAATGGAGACAAAAAGAAATTATAAGCAAATAAGTTTCGTATATATACGACCATTTAGAGAAATCAAAAAACTTTTAAAAATCTACATACTGTCGTCATTACTTTTACCTATTTATGAATATTTCCCTTAAAATACTAAAAAGACAAACAGAAAAACAAAAGCATAAAAAATCCCACCCTCTGAGGCAACTTACTCAGTCAAGCATACGTTTGAATTTTTATATTATCAACGACTTTTCTTTTGCAACTGGAGCCAGATTGGAATCAAACGCAGAACGAATAAGAATTCATATAAAAACTAGAAATCGAATGCAAAACAAATCATTATCCCTTAGACTGTGGAACAGGAATATACAAAAAATTAATTTTGTTTGGTGAGATATATAATAGAAAAGTATCAGCAACGTTTGGATATGATTTGTGGTGAAGTGTAGGTTATATTCAATTTTATTCAATTAAGTGCAAATAGCAGTAGTTCTAATTCAAACAAAATTCTTAAACTATGCAAAGCAAATTATCTAAAAACAAAAGTCATTAACAAATTTTTGGCACTGTTTGCAATAACATTAGAACATTCCAAGTTCCTAATTAATATTTTTCCTCTTACAACTTAATAGTTTATTCCTTATCACCACTGTGCTGAGCATTACAACTCTCACCTACAGTCAGGTGCTTGAAGTGCAACCAATTACGAGTGGTCCTACTGTTGCCCCACTTGGTTGCCATCGTCGCCTATACACATATCGTGTGACACAAGCCGATGGCAAGGGACGCGAGTGCTGGGACTATGTCAGCGTAATGTCTTGTTGGGGACGTTGTGATTCCAGTGAGATTTCGGATTGGAAATTTCCTTATAAGCGTTCGTTTCATCCCGTCTGCGTACATGCTTCCCGCCAGCCTGCGGTGGCCATTCTAAGAAATTGTCACCCAGATGCCGGTGATGATGCAAAGCGTTATGAGTACTTGGAAGCGGAAAGTTGTCACTGTCACACATGCTCTACGCTAGATACAAGCTGTGAGGCGCCAGCAAATAATATCTTAGATGAGAAAAATGGTGTAAAAATGTTGGCATTGACCGGTTCTGATTCGGACGGCTTGGATTATTAAACAGAGAATGAATGAAAATTGAATTTATTTTAATGCAAAAATGTAATGCTACTATTTATTGTTAATTTATATTATTATTTAAAAATATTGTAAAGCTGATTTGTTGTTAAAAATAAATCCATTCAGTATGAATATGCAAATAAAGCATAAAAATAATTTCTAATTATTAAATAACAAAATTGAGGCGTCACTATGCTGTTTCGAAAACAGTTTTTTTAAATTTTTTTTTACGACTTTTAGATTGAACCATTTTTATTTCCATCAAAAATAAATACAATTTTATTTTTCAATTGATGCCACATGAGATTTATTGCAGTGTTTTATTGATAACTTATTTTTTGTTATATTTTTGCACTTATTTCATAAACAAGCAATAAATTGTCGTTTCTTTCTTTTTTCTGGTTTTTATCAATTCTTTCTGCCCTTTTTCTCTTCACTCTAACATACGTTCACATACTATAACTAATAAAAATAAAAAGTGTTTAACAGCAAGAAACTTATTTCTTAGATTTGCTAAATTTGTTTGCAACTTCTTCAACTTCCTCTTCGTCGGTCGCTTACAGCTCAAGAAACTCCTGAATGAAATTTCTTTTGTATCTTTGGTTGCTGTTAGAGTTCACAGAAATTTCATATTCCCACCACTTGAGACATTCGCTTTTGAATATTGGAAAAGACAGTAAAGCGCAGATATACCAAGTCCAACACCACCCCCAATGGCACATTTCCGGAGACCAGCTAGAAATTCAAAAATTTATAAACTGTTACAAATGAAAATATTATCGATGCCAAATACAAACTTACTAGTTGATTTATACAGCAAACCTGTTGCTGTACCCGCAATCATTGTATTGAGATCATCATCCTCACCACGTGCATACTGTAGCAGAACACCGAAGGCTGAATACATAACAGCTAATGTTCCCAATGTATTTGCGGTACCGGACCCTTGCTTCATGACATGATTAAGCAGTCTTAAATATTAAATAAAACAGATTTTACTAAAATAATTACTATTAGTGAGTCTAATTAAGCTAAGTCCAAAGAGTCCTAGAACATTTTTACACATGACCAAACTATGCATACATTATAGATTTTGGTTAGCTAAATGTCGATTCATTTCCCGTTTTGGCTAACTAAATGTATAGATTTGAGTAGGTAATAAAAAACAGTTTAATGTTAGTTTTATTCTAAATTTTCACCTTTTCGAGACATTAAATCATAAAAAATTCAAAATTTGGCAGTTAATAATGAACAACTCTTCTTACTCAAGAGATTTGCATCGGGTTATAAAGCACATACAAAAAGATTCATTACTCGGAGATTGGAAAATGTAGATATGATTTTTTATTTTACATATATAGACGCGGAATTCTACATAAAAGTTAGGGTAAGTGGGCTCAGGGATAACACCAATATGTCCAGAATATGCTTCGCAGCGGCCTACGGCAGCGGTTCACTGCAGTATGCGCCAACACGGGGTTTTACATATTGGGGATGTAAGCCCTGAGCCGCGGCTGTAGGCCGCCCACTTACACGTACCGAAATTGTTAATTGGATAAACTACAGTGAAGAATGTGATATTCAATCGGAGGTGCCCCATGAATTAAATATTGTAAGAAAAATTAAAATATGTGCTTACTGTGTCCGTCTGAGTTTTCCCGTTTGCTGTAGTGCTGACGTTGTTCGTATGCCGTTATAGAGACCACCTACACCACCAATTCCAGCTCCTATCATCACTGATGAGCCGATCTGTGAAAAAGCGAGTTCAAAACGACCTCGTTGTTTGTTTGCACCCTCTGGAAATATAAATTCAGGCTGAGTTTGTTGCAGGAACCGTGCGTCATAGTTAAGATATGGTGATATTGCTGTTCCATATGCGCTGGAAGTTGAAGTCCGGTTCTGTCGTGTCGCTGAATCGTCCACTATAAAGAAAAATTATAATTTAAATTTAACAATCAAATAGAAAACAAAAAATGCATCTAAATTCTGCATTGCGTAATGTAATCGGCGATTAGAACAGGCGAGCCCTTAAGCGGGTGACCATAACAGCGCCTTGGCGACAGCAGTGAACATTCAATTTATTCACTTACTTGAAGGCGACGGCGTTAGTGAAAATGGTTTACTTAAATAATCGTCACTCATTGTCAAATTTTTTAATTATTTTAATAAATTAATTTCTATTTCTGCTAAATTTTGTCTAATTTTTTTGGGAAGTAGAATGTGCTATAAAAAGAAAAAAACACGACCGAACCGAGTCCGTGAAAATTTATTTTTAAATGTCAAATTATTTGACATTTGACAGACATGTGCGCAGAATAAATTGACTTTTGTGGCTATAACAACATAATACGTCTGACATTCTTCTTGTAAAGTAACCGGTTTCATAAGGAGGTAGTAACCATGATTCAATTATCATTCTAGAATAGGGAATTAAATTCAGATAGAAAAAAGTCCCCTTAATGTGCAGTAAAATTAACATTTTTCTGTAAGTCTTCAAAATTTGTTCAAAGGAAAATGTAGAATTCAATGGGGTGAACAAATATAAGAACACACTTGTTTCCCGATGCAGGTTCAAAGTTTGTCAACAAATCGTTTGTATTTGGCCATCAAATAGAGTTCTCTTATCACATATCCATCATGGAGTTTGAAAATTAAATTCCGACTCTTGCAAAAGCCTTAACTTCGCAGTTATTAAATAATTTTGAGACTTTTTGATTAGCACATCGAGATCTATAATATTTAATGATCAGACATTAGTTTATACACAAAGTAATTTGTTGTGAAACTAAAAATCTTAAACTATATCTAAAAACAAGCGAGATATAACAAATTTTTTCATGCAGGTAAAAATCGATCTTCAGATTGCCTCGAGAATGTGATACCTATGACTAGTTTTGTTTGGATTGATATCATTGAAATTTTATCAAGAAACAAGCGGTATCAAAATACCATAAAGCTTAAGATTGTAAATCAATTTCAAAAATTGCGTGTTTGATTGAAATAATAAATATCGAAAAGTATCATTTCTAAAATGTTTAGTTGCCTTTAAAATGGAATTTATTTTATGAAATTAATACAGAAATTTTCTATGTTGGCAGTCACTACTTTCAACTAACAGGAATTATTCAGAGAACACATATGTATGTATATGATTTTCCAATCATGTTTTATGAGGATAGGTTTGCAGTCCCACGTCTCGATTTATTATGTATGCAAAGCTTATTTCAAAAGTGATTTCTACTACATTTACTCCGAAGTGAAGGTCATAAGCACTACAGACCCATCGCCATTTCTTAATTGAAACATGGTTTTTTCGTTTTTTATTTATCTTTGAAACATTTCTTTATTTATAGTTACATTTTTATGTTTTGTTTTTCATTTATTGGTAATTTCACATTTTTCATTTTGTATAAATTATCTACTACTCATTACAATATCATAGAAATTATTATATTAAATTTAAAATTTACATATAAAATATTTATCTTAATGCTGTAAGACCATCATTTTAATCAAAAGAATAAAGATTGATTTTAAAATTAATACAATAATTTGAACAACATCAGCTAAAGTAATATTAATAATAAAGTCTCTTTTATGTAATTTTGTTGTAAATATTACGTAGGTGAATTATTTTTTCTTAAATTGGCTTTCGACATTCCTTTTTCTTTATTATTATTAACCTCCGCTCCGAGGGAACGCAAAAATTTTCATATTTTTTATTTATAAAAAAAGTTATTACACATAAAACTAAGAATTAATTTCATAATCGCGACATTATTTAAAAAAAAGTTAATTAAAATGCTGCCACAATTTGGGCACGCCTGTATCCATGCATTTAATGTGAAGACAGGAAGGAAACAAGGAGATGGCGGTTGTTGTTGTTCTCTAGTTAATGCGGTATGTTTAATAGTAGAGTTAATAAATGTTTAAATATGATTTCGTTGCAACGTCAACATTTATGTAAATGTCTCAATCCGTTGGAAAATTCTCAATATGCACGATTTTAAAGTAGGACAAATTTAGATTTTTAAAAATAAAATCTAAACTAAAAACAATTAAACATTTTTGCTTTTCATTATAGGAAAATTTAAAACTCAAAATAAAAACTTTTGAGTTAGAAAGCTAAGCACGATGAGGATTTTTACTAAGTCTCATCATCTACAACGCCCTAGCTAAAACTTAGAAGAGTAACGTTCCCATGCCACCCATCTCTGATTGTTCTTTGACAAAGATTTCAAAGTATTGATAGATGATTGTGACCGCTAACAAAATACCAGTGCCAGAGCCAATGGCTCCCAAGAAATCGGCCATCACAGAAAGCGCACCAATGCACAGACCACCAAATGCAGCAGCAGTTGGTATATAACGATTCAATTCATGAATCATGGAATTCTCACGATGTCCACGCATGACCATGTGTTGTTCCTTTAATTGTTTAGCAACCTGTTGAAGAAAGTAGGTTGAAAGTTAAACGATATATATCGGTTTCTGTAATACGATTCAAAGCCACAATTAATTAATGTAGAAAAAATAATTCTTTGACATATAGTTATTAAATTGGCTACATAATACTTACATCCTTAGCAGAGCTTCCAGACACATCAATCCACGTCTTGGAGAAGAAGGCACATGAGCCCAACATGAAGACTATGTAAAGCATGGCGTGAATCGGATCGGTGACTATGTGACCCACACTCTCAGGTGGTGACAAGTAGTAGCAGAGACCGCCAATGGGATATGAGCGTGCTGGACCGCCACCGCCAACGTCAGCCCAAACACCAAGTAAATTAATGAAGAAGTTACCGTTGAATTTAACCGCTAACATTTGTGAGATGACATATAAATTGGAAACCAGAGCTGATTGCAGAATAATGGGAATGTTCGAGGTGTAGAAAAGTTTAATAGGGTAGCTGCTGTATTGGCCACGATAACGTGCTGACTTGATTGGCAAGTCAACGCGGAAACCTTGGAAGTAAATTACGACAGCAAAGACGAGTACAGTAGCCAACAAATTCATCAGATTTGGTAGATTTTGACGATAAAAGGCTTCACGTAGCGCACGTACTTTATCATTGCGTGTTGCCATTAAATGGAAAAGCGCAATTACAGCTCCTTCAAATTCTGTACCGCGACCAGTTGTTACTGTTGTGGGTGAGAATGCCTTCCACACAATAGTCTCACAAATGTTGGTAGCAATAAAGAGTGAAATACCAGATCCCAAACCATAGCCCTTTTGAAGCAATTCATCGAGCAGCAAAACAATTAAGCCAGCAGCAAATAGCTGAATGATAATAAGTAAGCAAACACCAGCTCCTATCTCTGCTGGATCACCATACATGCCAGTCATCACGTAAACAATTGCTTGACCGATAGTGATTACCATACCAAAGAGTTTTTGCGCTCCATTGAAGAGTGCACGATCTTTAGGCGTATCCCCAACTTCGATAATTTTAGCGCCAGCCAAAAGCTGCATAATCAATCCAGAGGTCACAATGGGTGAGATACCTAATTCCATAAGAGTACCACGATTTGAGGCCAGAATGACACGAATCCAATAGAAGGGATCCGCTGAGTCTGAACTCATGATACCAAAAAGCGGGATTTGACAGCATACCAAAAAGATAAACAGTGTTATGGCCGTCCATAGCACCTTCTCTCTGAATTGAATCTGAAAAAGTAAAATAAAAAAAACCAATGAGAATACATCAATCTGCAGTAGTTCAGAAGTGAAAATGAATGACAAAATGCGTTTGTTTCAATGAATATTTTTATTGAGTTCTGATGTTACTTGCCTGTTACAGAGATGACAAAATGAGGGTAGACTTCTGTGGCAAAAAGCAATAAAAGCTAAAGTTAAGTTAAGAAAATGGAATTAAGGCCACTTTTCCATTAGTACTGAGCGCGAATTCACCTGCATATTCAGGTGTTATTTAGGTCCAAATATATACACAAAAAAAAAATCGCATAGAAAGTAAAAATAAATTTAGAGCAGATGTAACGGAAAAATGGCCTTGACTCTATTTTTTTAACTCGACTTTAGCTTTTATTGCTTTTTGCCACAGAATTTTTCTTTTGACAGAACTATATTAGGTCAATTGGTAATCTAAAACTAATCCATAGAAAAATTCGCAATTTCCTGATGAATTCTGTTTTTTAGTTTATTTAAAAAGAAATTATGCTAATTACTAGTCATATAAAATTTTCACCTGAACCAAATAAATACATAGTTGCAAAATTTAAAGAATAGGAAGTTTTAAACACAAAAGTAATTAATTTTTATTTCTTTCCAATTGCTGTGGTTATTGACCTACAAAAGTATACAATTACATTTTTATTTTGCTACCATCAGAACCAGCTTTATAACAAACGCACTAAAAACGTTAATTGGAACGCATACTATAGGCAAGCATGGTTTGGCAACTTAACAGTTTTTTTTTATTCGACCGGTGTTTCGTGTATATATGCTACCAATACAGTCAGCTGAAATTTTAAATACGTCACCAACAACAAAAAGGTTGTCTAAAATGACGAAAATCAACGATTGTGATCATCGTTTGCGATCGGCTAAGTAGCAAACGATCCATTATTACCTTTAATTTACTATCTATTCTTTAGTTTCAAGAAAATATTACTCTACAGAAGCAGATTGAACGTTATCAATTTTAATTTAATAAAACATAGTAAAACTAAATTTCAATATTTCCGACCCATAATTCATTAACAGATAACCTTTTATATAACCAAAATCATTACCTAATAAATGCAAAGGCGAAAGTAAATTCGATGAAGCTGCGTTTCATATTCAAGGCTATGCAGCATTCGAAAATTATGTGCAGATACAAAAGTAATTTTATAATTATTAATTTGATAACTTTATAAAGTAATAATACATAAATATGTATGCCTGTAGTATGCACTATTCTTGTTAAATGAAAAATTACTCGAAAAAGCTTGCTTGGAAATATAAGAACCCAATCAAAAAAATGTATGTGATTGAACGAAGGAACTGGGTCTGATGCTTCCGTGGAATGAATCATTGAGGTTGCCGTCTAGTAAATTTATCGTCTTTGCTAATATATACTTACTGATTTGACTTTTTATATTAACAGATTAAGTTCATTTTAGTCATATTTGCGATAATTGGGTCGATAATACATGTATGAGCCCAAAACAGATAAATTATGGTACCAAAATATTAATTTTATTGAAACGTTGAAACTGTGTCAAACAATATACGTATGTAAAGCGACTCTATTCTCAGCAGAAAAATGCATTCTGTATGTAATTCGGTGGGGAACGGGGAAGATTTTCAGAGGAATAAATTTTTGATATTTCAGTCTCTGAATTTGTCTTAAATCAAAATACATACAATAAAACACTGTGTATTATATGTCGGCAGGGAAACCTTGTCATTTATCGCCAATTATCTTTTATTTCAATTCGTTTTTGTTGTTGGTTTAAATATTTAATATATAAACCTTACGAGATAAAAATTTTTATTACCCTTCCAAACAAAATCAACTCGTTCCATATTGGTTTCACTTTTGATAACTGCCCAAAGGAATAATGATGCTTTTCGACTTATTCAACAAAAACTTAAAAAATTTCGAAAGTTTTGTTTTTAAGAATTGAAAATGCTATCTTCAGGCGCAAAAATGAAAAAAAATGTCACTGAATGTTTGGCCTTATACCTTGGCTTTTAAGGGTCAACTGTGAGTGTTTCGGTTGAACTTGTCGATGGGCTTTTGCTGAGGGCGTCCGGACTAAAGATATTGAGATTTATGCCTAATAATGACAAGACATGTGCCTGTGATATCATAATAGTTAGTATTTAATTACTATTTTTGAAGACGTTCGACATGAATTTCAACTCGAAAATATGTTTATGGTGCTTAAACCGATAGAATTGGATCTTGTTTCAAAGATAAAAACATTGGAAGCTTAGGATATATCTTTTATACAAATAGCCACTAGTTGGAAAATTCGGAACGAATTTCTACAAAACAAGCAATTCAATTTGCATTGCTAAAATTGTTACTATACGCCCTCTATAAGTCCATAATAAAAGCTTTAAAATTTTGTAAAATCTGGAAACATTTTTTAGGGACTATGTACTAGGTATATTGCCCCATTTCATCGCGTTTCTGTACTCTGAAGATAGCTATCACTTATTTTATCGTTACCTTGAAAAGGTTAAAATGATAAAGATGATTTCTCAGCTTTCAGATTGCACATTAAGATTACAAAAAGGTATTGGTATCGCTGGTGAATAACTGATGCCCCTGCCCATCACTGGGCTGCACAACGAAATAACACAAATTTAGATATCGTGGAGCATTTGTCTTTTTTGAGATATGAATATGACACGAAACAAAAAAAAAACACATTAAATTTTTAATAGACCTTTTTTTCTTCAACACTTACCTTACGCTCTGGCTTAGCAATTTCCGGCAGTATACTGCAGAATGGTTTGATAACCTCGAGAAATTTTACTGCAAATGAAGTCAAATTACGTTATTAGAAAATATACATTCACTTTTTAATAATATACATTTTTTTATGTAAATTTTGTAAAATTAATTTCAAGCATTTCTTTCAATAGGATCGCATAAAAACCATATTTTCGTCAATGCAACTTTGTCGATGCTTTTATAAATTTTGTATACGTAAGCAAGTGTGTTGGTGATGCCGACGTCGCCGCCAACACCACATAATTTTTTTTTTCTTTTGTTCCATTTCAAGCTTTCACACATATTAATTTTACAATTAAACACAAATTTATTAGTTTCAGTTGTTAAACTTTCTTTCGATGTACTTACTTCCCATTGTGTAATTTATTTTTTAATTTTTCTTATTATTTAATACAATTTATTTGTAATAAATAACTTTCTTTCCACCACTAAAAATATGTAGAAAGTTAACTTCAGTTCCACTGTGCTTCTGGAAATGAAACACCGACGACAACAACGACGATGACGATGACGACGACGACGAACACGGTAATGACAACCGAATTTACACTACGACGTTTCCAACTTCAATGAACGAAGTCTTTCAAATTGCTACGAAAAACTCAATTCACTTATGTCAGATGCAGACCAGTGCTGCCAATTTTCCCTTTTAATAATTCCAATCGGAACAACATGTAGTGCTGCTCCATTTTACCCAACGATGATATCAATAACGAACAGAAGGTCTCTTTTCAGCTCGATTTTGTGAACTAGTTTGCCCATTTGGGATTTTTTAAATTTCCTTTACATATAAATTGGTTGCCACACACACTTGCGAATGGTGTGTACAAATGGAAAAACGTGGAACAGCACGTCGCATACAATTGCATTTACTTTGACAACATGGTACACGTCAAAGACAATTTTCGTTCACGTGATCGTTTTTCAGTGCTGCCAAAACTAAAGAGATTTTTGGCGTTTAATGTTACTATGACAGCGTTTACACGAGCAAATTCAGTCTGAGAAATTCTTGTCTATTCTCTTTTGTGAATTTCTTTTGCGTTTACACACGGAAACTAGAATTTGTTTGTGCAAGAAAATTTCAAAGCAATTACTGCGTCAACCCGCCACAACAAACGTAAATTCAAAGCATAATATCAGCTAAAAAACAGATCGAAAGGGATTTCGCGTGTACGACAAATTCTGTACACCACCCTTTCTTGCCAACAGACAGGGAAACTTTCTTTGAAGAGTTTGCTCGTGTAAACGCTGTCTATAGGTAAAAAAAACTTTTAAAAACCTTTTTTTTAAATGCTAAAAATTTATATAGTAATTGTTTCTAAGGCTATCCATAAAATTGATCTAACGCTCAAATTTTAACAGAGTGGTGTATGAAAATGTATTTAGCCAGAAGCTTAAATGATATCTGTCTAAGATAATGGCCTAGCTGTAAAGTATTTTTACCATCCCTGTAAATTGTGCGATAACTATAAGTTTTGTAATGTTTTTTATACTTCAGTAAGCAATAATAATAGTCTAATAATTAATGAATGGACCATACCTATGCCCGAACATTTATAATTTTTTTTGACTAAAAGTGAACAAAATATCTGATAGGTCATTTAAATACATATGTATGTACATATATGCCATATAAAAATTGGAGATAAGCTCATTAGTTTCCACGCTATAAAAATTATTTAAAATTTTACTTTTAAATAAATCCCTGTTTTTCAAATGGATGCGTTTCCCAATTTATACACGGAAATATCTCTTTATTCAAAATGGTCTTTTTTGACAACAACACACACAACTTTGACATTTCACCTTATTTATTTTTAGACTCGTTATATATTTGTTCGACTTTGAGTAAATGCGCGAATAAATAAATAAAACTATGAGAAAAAATTTTTATAAGAAAAACTCGTGGCTATCAATTTACGCTTAGACCTCGCGTGAAGGAAGAAAACGTCATGCACAAGAAAGAATTTGACAAAGTTATCTTTCTGCGAGTCAACGCTAATGGAAAAAGCAGAAGGTGTATAAAAAACTTTTCAAACGAATATTCAAGTATGTAAATTAGGAATATATGTCATATACGTACGACTAAGACCGACAATAAATTAAAGTATGTAGATTATTTTAACCAATTTCTAGTTTGTCAAATGGTTCAGGTCATTTTAAAAATATGAATGTATGTTCAACACCCAAGCCTTAGTGTTTCTGTTATCACTTCTGAGAAATGTATTTTTTTTTGACATGCGTTGGACTTATTAACGCTAGAGTTATTCTAAGACGCGCATTATAGAAAACACTCGTGTGAACTTAGCCTTAGGAAAAGTTTGAATACAACTCTACTTCTTGCATCCTCTTTGGTATTGGTTGTTGTTCTGTACGCAAGTGAAAATCGAATATCGATGCGGCATCGTAACATATTTTTGGTATTATAACGCCACGTTTACACACAGAAATTATTTTTTGAAAACTTTTCTGAGAAAACGGAAGAGTCGAGTACAGAATTTGTTGCACTCGGAAATTCTCTCATGTTCTGCTCGTTCTCACTGATATTAAGGGCCGTACACACCATCCTTCATGCTGTCCATCATGCTTGACGAACTCGAATAACTGTAAATTTCGTTTTGCGTTCACATCATACAGCATGCTGTCAAACATCATTTGCAGAAAAATTTTGAGGCGTACACATCACTCGCATTACTCACTTTTCTTCTATGCTTTTTATTTTACGGAGGTGCTGCTTCCTGTAAAAATAAAAAACCATTGTTTTCAGCTCCCTAAAAACGAAGATATGTCTTTTAAGAAACCTAAATTGTGAAAAAATGTGGCTTTAGATTCACTCATTCAATCGCTCCTACCGTTGTCATATTGTATTAGATTTTCTTCTAGTTCATCTTAATTTTTCTGTAAAAGTATCCGTTCTATGTGTAAGGGGTGAAATTATTTTTTATTTTATTTCTATTTTTTCGTGGCCACAGGATCAAATGCAAAATTTGATTTTTTTGAAAATCTGGCTTATTTTCATCCATATATTTTGAACCACTTTTTCAATGAAAGATGTAATCACACATGTTTGTGTGTCATTTTATTATCTTCAATTTGGTATCATAAGCAATGAAATTGGACATTGCTAGTTCAAGATGTTAATTTTAAAGTGAATGGTGGTCGAAAAAATCAAAAACACATAATATTTCGAAAACTTTACCATTCAAAAAATTTTTATTTTCATATTCGAATTCAGCAAGAAAAACTACATAAAAAAGTAACCTCTTATTCATGGATCATAAAAAAAAATTCATTTTATAACCTAGTGCTATTCATACTCACCGTCGATGTTCACTCCATGAAATCTTATTTGAAATGAAAATTTGCACTAGGCTTCGCAGCCAGCGTTGTACGGACGGACAAGCCAGCAGAGAAATCAAAAACATTTGAAATCCATCCATCCATCCATCCATCCAACATGAGTGTCAAGCGGCTGGTCAAACCGTTCACATGATCAAATAGTGAAGTATGTCCAGCATGATGGACAGCATGAAGGATGGTGTGTACGGCCCTTTATGCACTGAGCTTACGCTTGCTGTGGTGGGTTAACCGGGTAATTGTTTTGACAGTTACAAGCACAAAGAAGTTAATTTTCGTGTGTAAGCGCAGAAAAAATCTCAAAAGAGAATAGCCAAGAATTTATTTTCAGAAGATCTCGTTCATTTATAAAATAGAACGAATTTCTCATTAAATCGAATATAGTTTGAATGAGCTGAACATAGAAATGCTGATCGTCGCTGCGCTTAGGAAGTTCTCCTAATGTGCACAGGTGGCATCCGTACTTTCAATGGATATATTTCTTCATTCTGGCAGCACTATCGGATCGATGACACAAAACTTACAAAAACTACATAAAGCCGAAAAAATAAACAAAAGAAAAATTTTCAACCATTTAAAAATAACCACTGCGAAAATAAGAGGAAAAGCATACAATTTGGCGATATAAATAATTAATACAAAATGCAAATAAACTCACATCACTATGGTAAACAATTGAATTTCAATTACAGCGATATGTAAAAATAAATGTAGGTCACGATCTGTGGAATCTCTAAGTAAACATTTGGGAAAGGAAAGTATCGTAATGAAAGTAACGAAATGAACAAAATACAACACATTATTCTCATTAGTGGCAAAAGGAAATGTGGCAAAGACTTTTTATCAGAAAACTTGCAAAAAAGGTAGGAATTTATATGAATGTAGGAACTTTCTTCAAGTTTAACATTCATTCATTTGATAGATTCGGCGAACGTAGCCAAATTGTACGTATTTCAGAACCTATAAAATCAGAATGGGCTAAAAATCACCAACTTAATTTGGAGCAACTGCTCAGCGATGGCCCTTATAAGGAAAAATATCGTAAGGAGATGATAGTCTGGAGTGATGAGGTGAGAGCTAGTGATTATGGACATTTTTGTCGTGCAGCCATGCTGCATGCAAGGCAACCGATTATAATCGTTAGCGATATACGTCGGCAAAATGATATAAAATATTTTCGTGAAATCTATGGTGAACGTGTGGTAACTGTCCGACTGACATGTCCAGAGATCATACGTGCTGAACGTGGTTGGATCTATACGTTAGGTATTGACGATGTGCAGTCGGAATGTGGCTTGGATGATTACGAGAACTGGGATTTGGTATTGGAAAATAACAATGCATTAGATGGTGAACAAATCGTGGACTTAATATTAGCAAAATTTCAATTTTAATTCAAAGTACTAAAGTACATGTTTTCTGAATACAAATATACAAATACAATACCCAAACAATTAACATATTTTTGTATGTTTTATGCTATTAAAATTTAAATTTAAAATATAAACCTTTTCATAATAAAAAAAATTATAAAATGCAATGAAATACTTGATGAAATGTTAGTAAAAAATTGATGATTTGAATAAAATAAACATTACAATTCTAAAGTATCCTCCAGGCCTTGCATGATACGCAAGTCAACTACGTTTGAACTTTCCATAGGATTTAAGCTGTCATCAAAGCTGGTCAATGGTACCCGAGCCTTTTGCGATTTTCCAGAAGACTCCACAGAGCGCGAACGTAAATGAGTGCGATTTTTAACACAACCAAGAGGTGTGCGTTTGCTGGCAGAGTCCCCGCCACTTTGATTTAAGCTACGTTTCTTAGGTGGAGTAGATGACGACACAGGTGAAGTTATTAAATTCTCACAATCTTCGTAAATCTTTTGACGACGTCTTTGAGCAGCGGGTTTTTGTTGTTTTTGAGGTATGCGACCATTTAGACGAACACGTTCCAAGTGTTTATTTGCGGGTTTGCTGTTCGTCATAGATTCTTTGGTTTGTGCTACATTGCTAGATGTAAAAGATGCCACACTGCTAGAGCTACTTAGATTGAGCGATAATGTTGCTAGTATATTCTCCAGCATAGCATCTTCGTAAATTTCATCATCATCTGTAAATATAATGGGTGTGCGATCCACACCCATTGTTGGTGAACGCGGATCAAATTGTTGCTGCAAAACCAAAGATGTTTGCTTTAATTTTGCCGGGCATGGCATAGTCTCCTCATTCTCGATATCAATTGAAGTTACTTCCACAGAAAATTCTTCAGTTAGCATCTCCGTTGGCTGGGCTTCATCATCCAATTGCATTGAATCTTTATGGCTACCGATGATGGTGCCAGTGGTATCAACGGAAGGAGGTAGCGCCTGTTCACGTGACTCAACAAACAAATCGGAGAAAGTGTCGTTCAAGTTAAAAGTTTTTTCATTAGCATCTTCAAAAACAAGTGGTGTGCGATTCAGTTGAATATTAGGGGAGCGTGGATCGTTTATATTGTAAGTAAATCCTTTAAGAAAGCGTGTTCGCAACATACTGAGTGGATTTTCAAAAGATTGCGAAGGTGTTTGTTGAAGCTGCTGAAAAACATCAATAGTCTGTTCCTGTGATTGTAATGGAGGAGGCGTAAATAATATCTGCAAAAGAGACTTTAAGATTTATATTTTTAAATTTATTCTTTACTTACATTAATGGGAGTTCTACAACCATTTGGTGAACGCGGATCCAGAGGATCATTTATCTGAGTACCATCAAAATCGGTTCGTACCGTAATCGGCTGCTGCAACTCTACGGGACGTTGAGTTGATGTGCGAATCAGTGTAGGTGACTCTGGCAAATAGCAGCCCTCAGGCTTTGTTTGTCTTGCACCCATGTTAGATAGTATATTAAAATTAATTTTTATGTTTGGCTCAAAAATTAATAGATCGAACTATATTTTCAATCTCTCTAGCCTTTCTTTCGACGCAGTTTACTTTTTTAAAATTAATGGCGGTTTTTTCTGCGTGAAGTTGCTTGCAGCAGATGTTTCACATTAAAATGAAAAAAAAGAGTAAACAATGATAGTGCAAGAGAAGCGGCTATATATGAATCTTAATAGTATAGCTGTCAGCAGGGCTGTGTCTATTCACACGATCACAATATGCCGTATAAAGTGCTCGATATACCGTATAAATGGTCCGGGTTGGACATAACGCCGGAGACCCCTCACATACCTTAACTTATATGTAGAATTACGGTGGCTAGTAAGTACAAAGCTGTGTGTGGCTGTAGCCTAAGGTATTGTATTGTATTATGCGTTAAACAGAGCTCCGGAGCTTGACATAAATACCACCAGCGGTGATACGATGTCACAATAAAAACACAATTGACTGAATGAAATTTAGCAGAATTCCGGCGAAGGACGTGATGCGTTAAACAAAGCTCCGGTGGTTAACGTAAATACCGCCAGCGGTGATACGCTGTTAAAATTATAACACGCTGACGATAGAATTAGATTTAATTTTAATTTTACCGTTGCGGAAGACTTATGAGTGCTGCATTTGTACTAATCTTGTATAAATTTACTAACTTAAGTTTGAAGTGTCAATTTGAAGTTAGTGAAAAGCCGTCATGCGTCGGAATTCTGTTTATTCGAACGGATTTTACGATGGTTTTACCGTTGCCGGCGGTATTTACGTCAACTGCCGGAATTCTGCTTAACGCATTACAGTGCCTTATATACGGTACATCGTGCGTACCGTGGATCGTGTGAATAGACTTATTTATGAGTAGTGCCTAGTATATTTTTCATGCTAATTAACATAACTAACAATAAAGTAATTGGAATTGTAAGGTTTTTGTGCGCAGCTTTATCATCATTGCAATCAATTTTTATCAATTTAAATAATCCTCTTGTAAGGCAAAACTTAACCGGCGTGTCGTTATTAAAACCCAAAAGTTTGACATTAAATGAATTCAGTTTTATTTGTAATGAATAATAAGTTAAAAGGAAATGTTTAAATTTGTATAAATTTGGTTGTGAGTTATTATGCGTTTTCGTTTCTAAGTTGATGTATGCACGGATGTATGTACGTATGTATGTATGCACGTTTCAATCTTGTATTTTCCTGTACGCTCGTACGGCCGTTGCTCTACTGAAATTCAAATTGTTCTTTTTTCTTCTTTGCCTTTGTTGTCATGTACGTACAGGGATGTATCAATTGCTGGGTTTGTTTATTGTCAGGGAAAAGCAGGGTGCATCAACTGCTTTGCTTGTTTACACGATGCGTAATCATCAACACCTCTGTTTTTAATTATATATCTCGATCACAAATTTACTATTTTTAAGTACCAGGAAGAATCCAAGGTTACAAAAAATTCTGCCGACTAGGGCCTTAGCCCCACTCTAAATGTTTTTCCTAAGCTAAGAAATTTTACACAGCAACAGCACATATAAAGTTAATGGGTTGTATTATTTTTTTATTTAAAAATTATATAACCCATTCATTCATTGCAAAAACCATAATGTCAAGAAGTCCACAATTATTCTATTTCAAAGTCAGCATTTTTTATCTATACTTTAGACACAGATATAATAAAAACTGTACATAAATTAATTTTTGATGAATTGTTGTATGAACATCAACCCTTCAAAACTCCAAGGCTAAGTTTCCTACTCGACGCTTATATGAGTACTGGATGTTCATATTTCAAGTTTTTTATTTCAAATTGCTTCTTTTAGCCGCCTGTCACGTTAAACAATTGTGCTATTGCTCTTCTTTTTTCGTTTCAAAATTCACAATAGATAAATAATATAAATACTGGATAACACTGGCACCTGGCAACCTACCTTGCGTATATAGCAATTATAATTTTATTTACTAAAATTACGGTTTTGTTTTTGCTTTCCCATACAACAATTGTTGCTGAGTGTAGATAGTTAAGTCCACAAACATTTTATTTATTTTAATTTTAATAATCCACAAACTTGTATACAAATCTTAATCAACAAATATTAATTTAACTAGATTTTTTTAGCTTAAATACTTTTTTATCAATCTTTGAAATATTCTTAACTCTGAAATGTAATAAGCAGTCAAAATGTTATCATCATGAAAAATATAAATATATACTATTTTAGTAAATTTTTATGCTCTTTCTAATTAGTATGGTCTCGCTATCTTCAACTATAGAACCTGTTTATAACAAAAAAATTTGAATCACATTAATTTATATGCAGTCAGTCTCGATTATATTACCTAATTAATGTTGAGTTTGTTTTTAATGTTCAGTTTAATTCACTTTTAAGGGCAAATAAATCGGTTTGATTTTTTTTCATAAAAAAAATAGTTATGGAGGGTTCATACAAACTTTCATGGTGTGTTTGTAATCGAGTGTCCAAATGACTAAGTGTATATATAATCTTGAGTGTACTGCATTTCAGCTGGTAGTTAATCTCATAAACTATTTTTTACATATATAGGTTGGTTACATCATGATTGAATTAGATAGGTTCTGCGAAAAAAAAAATCCTGCTCCTTCTAAACGTATACATAATGTCAAATTTTATTAATCTTTTTTTTCGATTTTGCTTTGAATATGAATTTTGACACTCCGGCTTTCTGACGCTTAACACTTTTAGATATGAGTTTGACAGCTTGCCAGAGCCTTAATATAGTATGTTTGCCTTGTTATAGTATGTTTTCTTAAGTCTTCTTGAGTTTCTAGTTGAAAACAAGATTTCTCTCACTGTAGTTGCCTAAATGCCGGGAGCAAGCTTTGTTTTACCTTTGCAAGACTGAGACAGTTACTGTGTCTATCACTCTATTTATGAGAAGAATGTAGCGTTCAACAACTTTTCTTGTTATTAGAACAATACAACGATAGTTCTAAGTTTTGATTTTGTATTAGTGCGTAAGTCATGAATTAGTGAAGAGTTGAAATATTGTTGCTCAATATTTACTTACTTTCTTGTGAATCGAAAAATCGACTTTGTGAATCGAAAAATCGAATTTGTGAATCGAAATTTTGTTATTTTTGTGTACTCCGGTGTTTTGTGAAAATTTTTCCCTAATATTGAGGAAATTTCCGTCTAAAAATATAATAAGAAGTTGCTTAAACATGTCGTGCAGTGTTAAACAATAAAATTTACATGTTTAAAAAGTGATCTATATGTGAAAATTGTGTTTTTCCGTGAGGAAGTCCACAACACATTGATTTGAAGAATTGTGCGGATGAGAAAAAATTATATTGAATCGAAAAATGGCGTCGTCGACAGCGACTGCGCCAGTTGCAGCAATGAAGGAAACGTCAAAAATGGAAGCAGCAGCAGCGACGGGAACAGAAGATGAAAAGTCAGCAGCGCTAGCTACAGCACTAGAGGATGAAGATTGCAAGGACGATGAAGTTTTGAATTCATCCTTACGTTCCTGTGCGAACGATCCTGATTTTGCTGTTATCTGTGCTTTTCTACAAAAATTCGCTAATGATTTGGACCTAAATTTTCCAAATTTTAAACAAATGCAGGAATGGTTGACAAACACGGACGAAGGTACGTTAAATAGTAGATGTGTATTTTGGATATAAATTGAATATAAATATCTGTAGTAGGATTACTTTTTGAGCTCCTGACAAGTTTTTTTCAGAGCAAGTACTAAAAGTGTAGTCAAAACTCAGGAACGCACCTACCTTCGGTGATATAGCCGTCGGACGTGCCGGATATAACCTTTTGAAAAGTCGTTATAAGTTAAGAGCCCCTTGAACGATTTTCAAAATATGGATATTATTAGATATTTTAGTTAGCTGTAACATTAATAAGTTTAAAATCCTTTAAATTGTTTTCAAAATATGACAATTTTTTTACATTTACGAGAATTGTTTGTTCAAATCCATCCAATTTCGCTGAAAAAATATTTGTATATTATTACCGTCCTAGCTGTAAGGTATTTTTCCAAACCTGTAAATTGTGCGATAGCTATAAGTTTTGTAATGCTTTTTATACTTCAATATACAATAATAATTGCATTTGTATTTTGGTGTCTGCAACGTCATTGTCAATTTTGTAATAAAATCGCTCTTTGACCAATGTTCCAGGTCCTACTGATATGCCACCTAACAGGTCTTCCGTTCTGTCGAACTTACAAAATACATATCTATACCCACAAAAAACTAAATTCAAATCCAGATATGTACAGCATTTGCAGTGAATTCAATAAAACAACCAAACATTTAAAATTTAGCTCAAAATATATATTTATGACTTCCGTTGACGTAATAATTTGTTACTATAGATAGCCTTGAAGCATTTCCACATAAACTAAATCTCAATCTTGTAATGTCCACTCGGAAGAAAAATTTTAAAGAACTATTTTAAGTTTTATAAATATAAATAACTTGATAGCGTCAACTCGGCAAAGAGTGTCGTAAACCACCTTCTGAGGAATCAATCAATACTCTATAGTATTATATAAATAGGCGTGACACATTCCTCAAGACAAAAATACTAAACGCTATATCTTGGCATCTATGGCAGCTACTGTTATAAAACCCAATGCGCCACAAGAACTGTCAACGAGTCAGTGCACTAAAAAATTATACAGTATCAATTACTCTTGCTTAAATTGTAATGTTCTACCACACTATCCAGAAATGTGCTCAAGAGTTCAACGCGTGAATTGTAGAGGTGATCATTTGGCAGCAGTACACTCATGTTAACAAATATTTAAAATTAAGACTTTGAAATATGTTGTATGAGAGAAGCACATATGACAGCACATATGTATGTAAACACTATTTACCCTCCGAACTACGTGATGATCGTTTAAAAAAACAAGTCCTATACAAACAAATCCACCTCATTGCATTTCGCATCAGTTTTTGCAGTGCGACTATAAGATGTCCAGTTTCCGCTTGAGTATTGAATTTCAGCTTCCATAAAGTCTGTTTTGCTTATGTACACCATCTCTCATAGATAGTCCAACTGTAAAAAGTTTGAAGCAGTTTAAATTTTGTAAAAAAAAGAGATTTAGGACAGCTTTGTATACTCCAAACTAGAAATATCGCGGGGCGGGGTTTATATTATTATATAAATAAATTAAAAATAAAATTGATGTGGAAATCGATAAGTACATACTACTAGCTAGTAGCTGTAGCTAGCTCTGTAGCGCCCAAAACATCTGTATTAACATATTGGAAAAAAGCCAATGAATTGAAATTCTTGCAAACTTTGCTGCAAAATATATTGGCTATGCCTGTGAATTCCGCCACAAAGAGAGTGAACTTTCTCCACCTCAGGAAATAATTTAAGTGATAGACACACAAGAAAAAATGGTACGTATGTGAAATTTAATACTATAAGGCAGGTTTGGGCCGAGCCGGGCTTTACACTTTTGGCTTTTTTTCGAAATGCTTGTTTCGAGTTCATGCCGGGCAAAAATTAGGCTCGTTTCTATCTCTACTCCAAACGAAATGCCAGGTCAACAGAATGAAACTGTTGGAACAACTGAATTTTGTAATGGTATAGTTAGATGCACATCATTTTTCAAAATCTGAAAAGAGCTCTGCCGGAAAATATCACAGCTCCCACCTTTCAATATCGATCAAATTAGGCTATTCCATAAAATTTTCGTTATTTTCGTTCTCCAATTTTCTATTGTTCCATATTGTAATCTACCAGTTTTCAAGGTGTGAAAAACAAAAAAAAAAAAAATAAAATGTGCTTTTACAAATCGGTAAGATATTAAATTTTGAAATCGGAAAGGTACTTTTGATTGTATTGATTATTTATATTGTTGATTGATATTGATTATCTTTAGAAATAAATAAAAATGAATTAAAAAGGTCGGAAATGGATGTTTTAAATCACCAGTTGCGCCTCCTTAAGCTTCGATATTTTTCGAAGGCACAGGTGGTCTTCAGGGAGCTTCGCGTGTCTTATTTTGGTGACAAAAATTGTGTTTTGATTGTTGTTGTTGATGCTCTCAGTCAAATGTGCAATATTTAGTACTAATAATCTTTTAATATTATTTGCTTATAGTTGCTGATCAGCTACGTGATATGCACATCAAACTTCTAAGAAAGATACGCAAATCAGTACAGGAAAAAAATTGGGAAACTGCTTTGAGCAAATTTTGTTTTTCCTATTCTGCCCAAGATGGTTGGGAGGTTGAACGTTTCGGTTACAAAAAATCAAGCCTTAAAGTCAAGCTGCACATACTTCGTGTAAGTATTGAGAATTTTTCTAAATTTTTTAATTTGATACCTTTTATTTTTGAAGTTGCTTAGTATATATGTATAAAAATTTTCTTTTTACATTTATGATACAAATTTTGGAGTAAAACACAATTCTTATAATTCTTTTTGTTGTTTTGTCACTTCTACAGGAACTATTGGAAAGCCAATTTGAACGCAATTTAAAATTTCGTAATAAAATTCTTACTCTCGATGCTGATTTGTTGCGTTCGCAGCCAATTGGACGTGATCGTTTGGGTCATACTTATTGGTTGACACAGGATTTTGATAGCAATTTACGTATTTATCAAGAACATTTAGATGAAGAAATATGGCAAGTAGTCGCCACAAATCGTGATGAGTTCGTTAATTTAATTGCACGTTTGCGAGGCAATGAAGTAGTGTTGCCTTCAACTGACATTGGTGTTATTGATGAAGATACAAGCAGCAGTAATAGTTGTGCTGCGCCTATTGAAAAGCCACCGCCACCAGAAGAGCAGGATGACTCACAGGAAGAAGAGACAAAAGTGCCGAATCTACGTATTAAGCTGGGAAGTAATAGTTTAGCTACGGTGAGCACTCCAGCAAGTTTGGGTAAAGGTGAAGAGGAATTGGCAGCTGAAGAAGATGCTAAATTGCAGAAGAAAAAAGTGGCAGCGGTTACAAAGTTATCTGGTAAAACTGATGTTAAAGAGCCTGAGGATGGGGATGACGAAGAGGAGGAGGAAGAGGAGGGTGAAGAAGAATATGATGAAGAGGATGAATCAGATGCAGAATATGATGATGAAGAAGAAATTGAACCTGCTAAAGATGCTTTAAAAACTGTCTCTACTAAAACAGAAAAAACAAAAATTGCGGTTCCTGAAGCACAGAAAAAGGTTAAGGTATTAATGTTGTGGAATGTTTCTTTTCTCTCATTTATTTTTTTGCACTTTTAAAAACTTACAGAGTCTGAAAAAAAAGTTTTAACAAAATATGTTGGGTAACGTTTAACCGTAGGGCCTGTTTCCAGGCCCTAGAAGATATTGTCTTTGCTCTTCATTTTGACTCAAAATCATTAAGTATTTCTTCATACAAACCAACACCTTGTTCATGTTTAAGCCTCTAAATTTAGAGAAATATTGATCTCGCACGTTTGGCTCTTAGAACTTTTAAGAATTAGCTAATGCTGATTTGTGACCAAAAATTAACTTTGAAAGCATATAACTTCGATAATAATTGAGAAAAGCAATTTATCTTATGTCGTTTTTAAAGTCTATGTCTAAATAATTATAAAGGTTCGGTCCTGATTTTCATATTTTAATAAAAAATGATGATCTTATATATTTTTATATGAAAAAGCTTCATCTGTCTCGGGTGGGTTCTAAATATTCGATTTAGAAATAAAATTTTAGAAAAAATACGTAAATTTTAGAAAAAAATTTCCAAAAAAGAAAGTACTGACATTCATACAAGTATTACAAATATGCAAGACAAAAAAGTCTCACATTTGTTTTCTAGGAAGTTCTTCAAAAAAAATTAAATTGACAAAAACCCAATTGTGAGCCATCTTCTTTGAATATTTTGGGTCGACTTCATCCTCAATTAATACGAGTAACTTAAGGAACTTATTCTATGTTTTCATCAGCTTTAACTTGTCGACCAGTCTATTATGCTTTTAAGTTTTTTGCTTCTGAACTAAAGTTCTCTTTACTTCAACTTCATCTTAAAAAACTTTCATTACAGCCACTTTTAATATCACATGCTAAAATCGCAGCAAGTTCCCCCACTCAACAACTCATGTCTACAAACAATGCTGGTACAAAAAAACGGACGCTCGATGAAGTAGATAAGTCATCGTCTGGGTTGGAAGACATAAGTACAATAAAAAAGTTGCGTCCCACTTTATTGGACTCTAAACGTGAGAAAAAACCTAGCAGATATGAAAAAGTTAATTCAGAAGATGACGAAGCTGATGAAGATGATGAGGAGGAAGAAGAAGGCGAAGAGGAGGAGGACGATGATATAGAGGAAGGTGAAGAAGAAGATATTGATAGTGCTGCCGCAGAAGAGGATGAAAATGAAGAAAAGGACATTGAAGATGATGATGATGACGATGAAGTTGGTGAAGCAATTGAAGATCCTCCAATAATTGTGCGAGGCGAAGGCGCTGGTAAAATGTGTGATGGAGCAAATCCAACAGAAATTATTAATTTTTTCGAGGAAAACACTTTTTTGTTGACTATTGACGATGAAAACTTTGAATCAGATGAGCCAGAAATAAGTGAAGCAATAGAAGAGGAATTGTTGTACATAAGCGGTGAAGGATGTGGAGCTGAGTGCCTTGTCGGAGATGGAAAAAAAGAAGAACCAACTACGGTGAGCATTCCAGTAAGTGTGGGTAAAGGTAAAGAGGAATTGGCAGTTGAAGATGATGCTAAATTGCAGAAGAAAAAAATGACAGCGGTTACAAAGTTATCTGGTAAAACTGATATTAAAAAGCATGAGGATGAAGAAGAGGAGGAGGAAGATAATGGTGAAGAAGAATATGATAAAGAGGATGAATCAGATGCAGAATATGATGATGAAGAAGAAATTGAACCTGCTAAAGATGCTATGAAAACTGTCTCTACTAAAACAGAAAAAACAAAAATTGCGGTTCCTGAAGCACAGAAAAAGGTTAAGGTATTAATGTTGTGGAATATTTATTTTCTCTCATTTATTTTTTTGCACTTTTAAAAACTTACAGAGTCTGAAAAAAAAGTTTAAGCAAAATATGATGGGTAACATTTTATCGTAGGTCCTATTTCCGGATAAATGGTACACTCATAGAAGATATTGTCTTTGCTCTTCATTTTGACTCAAAATCATTAAGTATTTCTTCAAAAAAACCAACACCTTGTTCATGTTATCTAAATACTGATAACAACCTTTGCTCTATCTAAAAACTCGGTCCTGATTTTCATATTTTAATTTAAAATGATGCTCTTATACATTTTAATATGGAAAAGCTTCATCTGGCTCGAGTGGGCTATAAATATTCGATTTAGAAATAAAATTTTAGAAAAAATACGTAAATTTTAGAAAAACATTTTCCAAAAAGAAAGCACTGACATTCATACAAGTATTACAAATTTGCAAGACAAAAAAGTCTCACAATTGTTGTATAGGAGATTCTCCAAACAAAATAAATAGACAAAAACCCAATTGTGATCCATCTTCTTGATCATTTTGGGTCGAATTAATCCTCCATTGTTGGGAGTTACTTAAGGGCTCCTTAGTGAGGTATAAATATACCTCTACAAACAAAAAAAAAAAAAAAAATAAATTGATTTTTTTTTTTACTTATTCCATGTTTTCATCAGTTTTAACTTGTCGACCGGTCTATTATGCTTTTAAGTTTTTTGCTTCTGAACTAAAGTTCTCTTTACTTCAACTTCATCTTAAAAAACTTTCATTACAGCCACTTTTAATATCACATGCTAAAATCGCAGCAAGTTCCCCCACTCAACAACTCATGTCTACAAACAATGCTGGTACAAAAAAACGGACGCTCGATGAAATAGATAAGTCATCGTCTGGGTTGGAAGACATAAGTACAGTAAAAAAGTTGCGTCCCACTTTATTGGACTCTAAACGTGAGAAAAAACCTAGCAGATATGAAAAAGTTAATTCAGAAGATGACGAAGCTAATGACGATGCTGATGACGAGGATGAGGAGGAAGGAGATGGCGAAGAGGAGGAGGACGATGATATAGAGGAAGGCGAAGAAGAAGAGATTGATAGTGTTGCCGCCGAAGAGGATGAAAATGAAGAAAAGGATATTGATGATGATGATGACGATAACGATGAAGTTGGTGAAGCAATTGAAGATCCTCCAATAATTGTGCGAGGCGAAGGCGCTGGTAAAATGTGTGATGGAGCAAATCCAACAGAAATTATTAATTTTTTCGAGGAAAACACTTTTTTGTTGACTATTGACGATGAAAACTTTGAGTCAGATGAGCCAGAAATAAGTGAAGCAATAGAAGAGGAATTGTTGTACATAAGCGGTGAAGGATGTGGAGCTGAGTGCCTTGTCGGAAATGGAAAAAATGAAGAATCAACTATTCCGCCAACAACAATTACAGCTCCTACGACACCAACAACCTCAGATTCTGGGAACGAGCCAAAGGCAACCTTTTTTTTCGGTGAGCCGGGCTGCCTTAAGCTTAGTCCAATTAAAAAGACGCCATCGAAAGAGGATGACGATAAAACTGACGAAGGAAGTGATGGGACATTTCAAGATAAAATAAGTATACTAAATGTTGTTGAAAGGCGTAGTCCAGAAGAGAAAAACAATGAGAATTCAGTGGAAAAGAAAACAGCTGTCGGTAATACAGAGCAAAATCGAAATGATAAAAAACATGACGCAACTGTTTCTAAATGTAATGATATGCCAGAAGTCACAGATGATAAGCAGACTTTAGAAGAAGGTGCGGAAGTATTACCGGACTCAAAAAGCTCAGCAAAAGCATCACAAGAAACTAACGAAACAATAGAAGACCATGCAACTAATGGAAGTACGAAGATTTTTGGGGATATAAGGACTAATGGTAAAGGTGAATTAGAAAGTACTAAAGACACAACAACTAAGAATGACAGCGAAACAAATGATAAAAATGTCAAACAAACTAAGAAAATAGAACTGCTTGACCAAAAAAATGTAGGCTATAATAATGAAAGCGTGGAAAATATTAAAAATGATAAAGAAGCAACAAATGAATTAGATAAAAATATTTTAACAAAAGAACCGGAAAATCTTGACACAACTTCGGACGTAAGAGACAAATCAAAAGAACGGCCTACAAGTTTAAAACCTGTTGAAGAAGTAGAAAATAAACCTCACGAAGCTTTAAAAGAAACGAATGATAAGCCTTTAAAAAAGCTACCAATTACTCTTGATTTATCTTATCATAAACCTTTTTCTGCTTTGCCATCAAAGCTAACCTTAGAAGTCACTCCCGCGTCTTCTACAAACACTAAATATTCAACTATGAATTTACAT
The DNA here is from genome assembly GCA_963680825.1 of Meiosimyza decipiens. Lineage (NCBI taxonomy): Eukaryota > Metazoa > Arthropoda > Insecta > Diptera > Lauxaniidae > Meiosimyza > Meiosimyza decipiens. Next base: position 25,169,177 of record OY804260.1, read on the forward strand.
AATCGTAAGCGACGTCTTACAGACTTAATTGGTGTTGAGAAAACGGCTGCACGTCATTCCACCTCTGAAAGTGAACTCGATCTGAGTTATGAAAATCAAGAGGAGACGGCAGCTGCTGGTGCAATCGAAGATGAAGTTGAAGACGTGGAAGATGTTGGGGGAAAACGTTTGAAAATGCGTCCTAAACTTACAAATTCTGAAATACGAAAAAAAGTAGAAGCGCAAAAAATAGCCATTGAAGAAACAACATCATCAAGTAGCGAAGAAGATGCCAGCCGTAGACGAAAAATAATTTCACCCAAGCGACAATCGACGGAAAAACCTGGCCCCCAAGAAGTTCAAAAAAATACTAATGAATCCGAGGAAGTCCAAAAAGCTTACAGTATTAAAATTGCATCATCGGATCATATCAGTGAATTTCCTGCAGTAGTATCTCCCTCTCCTGCAACCTCGCAGTCTACAGTTGATTCAAAAATTACTCTTGCTGAAATAATTGAAAAAAAATTAAAGAAGAATCCTGAAAAAACAATTTCAGAATGTGCTGCTGCTATAAATACCTCTAGTGTAGTTGTGGCTACTGCTCTGATATCGGATACCAAAAAAAAAACTTTAACAAAACCTTTAAAAAAGAACTTGTTAACACAGTTGTCCCAGGAGAAGAGTGATGAAGAGTCCATTCCAAGAAAGCGTACAATTAGTGAAACTTTTTGTCAAACTGCTGAAAAAGAGCAGACACCAGATCCTTTAGATATCAGTGAAATGAATAAAGATGGAATTGAGGCATATAACACACCAGAACGTAAGACTCCGGAGCGGCAAAGAAAACGTAGAAGTAATGCCGAAGTAAAACAACCGGAGATGTCAGGAAATAATGTGTCAGAATGTGTTGTTGAAAAGCTTAAGAAGAGCGAACCGGATGATATCAAAAAAAGAAATGACCCTTCGAATTTGCCGAAGTCTCTAGAAGAAAACCTAACTCCAACTTTGAAGCATTTGGAAAAAATAGAAGAAAAATTGTTCACAACAGCTTTACCGAAGCATTTGCAAACCACTGAAAAATCAGAAAAGGAAGAAATTAAGCCTGAAGTGCAGAGGGAAACTTCACCGCCTGCTGCAGCTGGTAGACGATCTAGTAGACGTGGTGGTGCAGCTGTCATATATACAGAACTGCCAGAGCCAAAACGGACAAGAAACATTAAATCAGCAACGACAATGGCAACACCTAAAATAAAGAAAGAACTGTCGAAAACAAAAGAATTGGTGCAGTCGCAGCCCACATTAAAGACACCAGAAATAAAAAAATCAACTGCACTGGTAAAAAAAGAAACCAAGCAACCAAATAAAATAGACAATACAAAATCAGAAGCGGGTACAGAATCAAAATCGATAGTTAAATCTAATGTAAAAGAAGAAAAATCTCCAGTTGTTCAAGCTGTAACTCCTACTTTAGTTTCAACAACCAGAAGTTCCACTACACCCATGGCAACGCCTAAATTTAGTGGGCGAAAAATGCGTGAGATTGACACTGTTAATATTCTTGAAAATGTTGATTCTGAGGCTCCTGTAAGGCAATCACGACGTATTGCACAGCAAAAAATTAAAGAAGAAGCCGAACGGCGCAAACTGGAAGAGATTGCTTTACGTACAATGAAGAATGAACTGAAAAAGAAGAAAAAAGCGGAAGCGAAAGCTGATCCAACTGTAGCAGAAATTTCAGATCATTTAACTTCATCTTCATCAGAAGAAAGCGAAGAAGAAACAAAAAAGTCTAAAAAGAAAAAATGCCCGGGAAAAGATGGCACTTGGTCTTCGGGCTCAGAAGAGCAAGAAGAACCTGAAGAAGAAGAAGAAGATCCGACTCGTTTGGATACAGATCCTGGTTCACCGCTTTTCAAGTCTGATCATGAGTTTTCACCCGAATCTGAGTTGGAAGATGAGTCACAAGTTGTACCGATGAAGCGTGCTCGTACCGCGCGGAAGGAAGATGCTGAAAGTGACACTGATGAGGAAGAAGAGGCCTGCCAGAAATGTGGAAAATCGGTTCATCCTGAATGGATATTACTTTGCGATAGTTGTGACAAAGGATATCATTGCTCTTGCTTATCGCCAGTTCTTTTTTATATACCTGAAGGTGAATGGCATTGTCCACCATGTCAGCAAGCGCAGCTTATAGCTGCTCTGGAGAAAAAGCTCCAAGAATTCGATGATGTTGTGGAGAGAAGAAAATTGAAAGAGCTGGAAAATAAACGATTGGCACAAGAAGCTGAACTTGCCACTAAGGAACGTCTATTGGAGGAAAAACTCAATAAGATAAAGAAAAAGGAAGATGGAGGAACAGATGACAGTTCAGAAAATGAAGATGAAAGCGACGGTGACTCAAAGCGTAGTGGTAAAAAACGTAAAGATGACGACGACAAGGAAAAATCAGTTAGGAAAGACAAGAATTCGAAAAAGAATGCTGATGAGAAAAGTAAGCGACGACGCGACGGTGATGGCAGCTCAAGACGAAGGCGTCGCCGTGCAGCAACACGAGGTGCACGTAGACGTCGTCGAAACGAATCTCATTCAGGCAGTTCTACGGGCAGTGTTGGTAGCGGCTCGGGCAGTAAATCTGGATCAGAAAGTAGTAGTAGTAATTCAAGTTCCTCATCTGCAACAGATAGTGATGATGAGCCGATTTATAAGCTACGTAAGCGTCGACAGATTAATGTGAGTTATCGACTTAATGAATATGATGACTTGATCAATTCTGCATTAAAGAAAGAAATGGGTGAGGCTGCAGTTATTGGCAGTTTGGGGCGTGGCAAAGATATATCAACAATCTCAGAAGCTGATCAAGAGCATGAAGGACGTCAGAAGCAATTGGAAGCAACAGGTGAAGCGGCTGATGAAGAAGAAAGCAAATTGAAAGAGGAAGGAAAAACAAATGTAGAAGGGGCATCGAAAGCTTCAGAGAAGAAACAGGATATAGCAGGCCAAGCTAAAACTGATTCCGAAGAGGAACCACTTAAAAGTAATTCGAGAGCAAAACCAAACCTGAAAAAGAAAGCCCGCAAGTTAACTACGTTAGATATAAGCTCTGAAGATGATAATGCTTCTGATGAAGATTTTAAAACTGGTTCATTTGATGATGATGAAGAGGAAGATACATCCATCTCGGCTTCAAATAGCGATTCTAGTCTGGAGGTGTATCGTCGTCGTAACAAAGGTGGTAAAAAAAAAATACGAAAAGCAGCACGTCGTGCGGCGCGTGAACGACGAAAACATCGTAAATTTTTAGTAGATGATAGCGAAGAAGAAGAGGAGGCACGCCCAAAATCAAAGAAAAAACGCAAAGATGATTCAGACTACACGGAAACAGAAGATGAGCTTTCAGAGTTGTCAGAGAATGTAGATAGTGCGGATCTCTGCGATGATTCCACATCCAGCGGAAATTCCGATGGTGCTTGGCGGCCATCGAAACGAAAGAAACAGCGCAAATCTAATGCCAAAATTGCAAGAAAGTCGCCGAAATTAAAGAAACCTATATTAAAAAAACCAAAGCGTATCGAATATTCTGATGATGACATAAGTGAAGACGAAGAAGAGGACTACGATGACGACGACGACATTGGTGGTGGCAAGGGTTCGGGAAAACAACCAAGATCAGTGCCGCTAAAATCTAGCTCCGGTAAAGGTAAAGGAAAAGGAAAAGGCAAAGGTGGTGCTGGTGCAGGAAAATCGAGTAAAACAGCAGTGGGAAAGAAAAAAAAGAAAAATATGTCAGATTATGACGATGAAAGTTTATCGGATAGCGAAGATAGTACGAGACGTACACGTGGACGAAGATATGCCTATTTAGACGACTTCGAAGATGACTCATCTGATGGTGGCATCAAACCGGGTGTTCATCGTCCTGATACTCCACCAGAAGAACGTGAGAAATTCATCAAGAAGCAGGAAGAAATTAAACGCATGTTGGCCGAGAAAAATGCTGAGGGCGCCAAACTTGTGGCAACGCCAAGGCTAACGCCTATTAAAGGTGCAGGAGAAAAAAGTACTCGTTCACCTGCTAAGCCTGGCGACTCATTATCAACCGTTCCTTTATCTGTCATACGCCAGGCAAAGGTTTTAGATATTGATTATCTTCAGCGCAAAGGTGAGTCCGTTAGCGATGTTGACAATGTAGATGATGTTGATTCCGAATTCGACGATGCAGACTTACCTGACGATTTCCCTGAGGATATGGATGAAGATGCAATTGCGCGCATGGTCGAAGAGGAGGAGGAGCTAGTTTCGGCAGCCGCAGCACGTGAGTTACCTCCGTCTGACGATGTATTGAAGACGATGCCAGCTAAACCGAAAGCTCGTGAAAATGAGAGATCCACAGTTGCGCTCAGCACAAACCCTTCCTTAGCAGCTCTATCTCAAATTCCTACTACATCAGTGGGACCAACAACCTCAGCATCAGGGTTGCAAGAGCCAATGCGAAAGCGTCTGCCAATGCCAACAATGCATCCACCACTTTTACGCCATCAGTATCCTGGTGGTCACCCAGGTATTCCACCGCACATGATGCATCGACATCCTGGGCTACCGACACATTTGTTGCAAAATGCTTTGAGCGCGCCACTGGGACAAGCAATGCATCGTAATTTCCCGCAACATGCTGGTATGGGTGGACAGCGTATTCCACCGTCTGGTATGCCACCAAGGCATAGTATGCCATTGAGATATGCTACGCCGCCTAGACATGCTTTGCCGCCTCATCTTTTACCTCCAACACAGCAACAACTAGCTGGCACACAACGGTTGTTACCAAGTACATCAACAGCGTCTGCAGCCGGTGTGCCTGGTACGGCAGGTGTTGATACCGCTGAGCCGAAACCACGTGGTCGTAGGAAAAAAATTACACCGTTGCGTGATCCCTTACAGAAGCAACAGGCAGCTGCTGCAGCTACGGCTGCTGCAGCGGTTCAATCTGGTTCCACTACATGTGGGGAAAAAGGTGAAATGATTCCTAAAGCTGAAGTCAACACAGGTGTTATAAAAACTGCACCAACGTCTATAGCATCAACTCCACTTGGAATTGCACAGCCTCCGCAGCTTTACAAACCACCATCTGGAAGTAATAGTGGTGCTGCTTCCGTTATAACACGTATGCCTCATTTGCCACCACACGGAGCGCCACTACGGAGTCGTGGAATGCCGTCTGGTCCTCCGGGAATGTATGCAGGAGGAGATGGTAAGTTAAAGGCAATGTTAATTATTACAAATATAAAAATCAAAAGAAAATAAAGTGAGGTCGTGAAATTTGTTCATATACCGGTCAGTTATACTTCTAGTAGAGATGAATGTTTAAAGATAATTTTTTTTAGTAGGAGACTTAATTGTAGAAATATGGGCTTCTGAAGAATTGACGGAGTTTGAGGACCGTCGTTTTTGAACGCTGTTATTGGATCAAGAAACTTACTATAAAATATTAATTTTTTATTCAAATTCGAATTTTTTAATGTATAGAAAACCAGAAGTAAAAATTTCAAATCAGACTTTCAAACATAACAATTTTTAAATATTTTAATTTCAAAAAAAGCGTTACGTACATATATATCAGTAGATGTTTCACAAAAAAAAAAAAATTAAAACGTGATCGTTATTAAATAAATTAAAGTATTCAAGCATGCAAAGTGCGGGATGTAAAGGGTGTTTTTTTTAGAGGTATAGAGCTTCGAATTGAAATAAAACACAAGAAAATCGTTTTAATGTCCATCAATTTGGCTTTATTGGAAGGATAATTTTATGCCATTAATGTTTAAATATGATTTCGGGCATGTGGCCGCCGCGGCTGGCTCGAATAAAGCCAATTTTACAGGTCCAATTTTGAACCACTTTTTCGAGCATATGGGGCCGTATGTCGGCAATAACGCCACGAATGTTGGCTTCCAAGTCCCCTAACGTTTCTGGTTTGTTGGCGTAGACGAGCGACTTCACATATCCCCAAAGAAAATAATCCAATGGTGTCAAATCACACGATCTTGGTGGCCAATTGACAGGTCCATTCCGCGAAATTATGCGCTCATCGAATGTTTCCTTCAATAAATCGATTGTGACGTGCGCTGTGTGGCATGTAGCGCCGTCTTGTTGGAACCACAACTCATCCACATTCATGCCATCCAATTCGGGAACAAAATAGTCGGTTATCATGGCTCTATACCGGTCTCCATTAACGGTAACTGACTCTCCAGCATTATTTCGGAAGAAGTATGGCCCAATGACTCCACCAGCCCATAGAGCACACCAAACAGTCAGTTTTTGTGGATGTAATGGCGTCTCAAGGGTCTCATGGGGATTCTCTTCACTCCAAATGCGGCAATTTTGCTTGTTGACGTAGCCATTCAACCAAAAATGAGCCTCATCACTGAACAAAATTTTGCGATGAAAATCAGCATCGAGATCAATCTCATTTTCGGCCCATACACCAAAATCACGACGCATTGCATGGTCTCGCGGCTTTAATTCTTGCACAAGCTGGATCTTGTAAGGTCGCAAGCCAAGATCTTTGCGCAAAATCTTCCATAAAGTTGATGGACAAAGCTCCAATTGCTGTGCACGGTGGCGAATAGATTCATTCGGGTCCTCTTCAACATTTTGCTCTACAGCGGCAATTTTTTCTTCGGTGCGCACTGTTCGACGTCTCTGCGGATGCGTATTATCACATAGAGTAAACGTAGTGCGAAAACGATCCATGGTTAACCGAATTAATTGCTCTGATGGACGATTATGTCGACCATAAAATGGACGGAGCTTGCGGTAAACTTCGCGAACTGAACCATTATTTTCGAAATAAATTTGCACGATTTGCAAGCGTTGTTCTTTTGTCAACCTGTTCATGATGAAATGGCAAACCAAACTGAACATAAATGACATTAGAGTTGCCAGATTTGACCATAAAATGCCAGTTTTCTCTCTATTTGAAAAACAAACCTCTAAAAAAAACACCCTGTATAATCAACTAATGTATTTTTAGTATTATTTTAAAATTAAAATAAGAAAATAAAATATGTCAAAATTGTTGAAATTCTGAGATGAAATGTTTACTTCCGGTTTTCCACGAGAGAAAAAATTTAAATTTGTAAATTTCCTGTAGAAACCTCAATGTATGTTTTATTAAAAATTTGTTAAATTCGAAAAACTGCTTCCGAACAATCCATTCTTCATAACTTCACTATAAAAAAAATAAGTGTTTACACCTTCAGAAGTAAAACTTAGCCGAATATGAACAAATTCCAAAATCTATTTTTTTCCTTTATCCCTGTTTCACGTGAAATTGTTAATTTCTCTGGCCAGAAGTCAAGAGGTTTTGTATTTTGTTCATTATTTTGGTTTTCTTAAAAGTGCTTCGGTTAAAAAATATTTACAAAACTTCATGTTGACATTTTTTCAGTCAACCGCTTTTATGGCCCGCCTGGCCCTCAGGGCGCACGACAGCCACTAGATAGCGCTGTACAACGTCATCGTGGTGGTTCGCAAATTTCTGGAATGTCCGCACATCATGGAATGCGTCCTTCATATGGTCCGCCTCCTCTGCGAGGTGTACCTCTGACAGGAAGTCAACCACCGCCTGGTGCAGTCTCTAACACACGCCCACCATATCCACCCACTTCACATGGTGAGCACCACGTACAGCCACCTACTGGGCCGTACGGCCCACCGCCACCGGCACGTCATGCAACCCCACATATGAATCAGTACCGGTAAGATATAGCAAATCCTACGAGTTAAAAATGTGTAGCTCCAAACCAAAAAATATATGTATATGTATATTCAGGCCTTCATCCTATGGAAACCCTAACTATCCTCCACGTGGCGCACCACCGCGCCAAAATTTGCGAACAGCAGGTCCGCTAGGTCCAGAATATCATGCAGGACCACGTAAGATTTTTGAACTTTCATTTATCTAGTTGAATACACTAAAGTTTAACAATTTAAAGGTCCATATGCTCCCTACGGTTACTATCCACCACCACCGCCTCTAACTGCTGCACATCCATCTTCCACTGCACATCCAACATCCACGGTTCATCCACCATCTAATATACATCCTCCACCACGTAGTTTACATCCTGCTTCTACTGTTCCTCCCTCAGCACAACCTCCGCAAGTGCATCCGCATCCTCATGCTATTGCAGCTGTACCAAGTTCTGTTATTGTAACTGCTCCACCATCCAATTCATCTGTCATATCAGCGACACGACCACCACCTCCATCATCATCAACTACTGCAGTTTCTGTTCTAGTAGCAGCAGAAAGTCATAAAACACGAGTTATTACTGATGCAAAGTCAGCATCAACTATTTCACCACCACCATCAGGAGCGTTGTTGGTCAAAAATGAAAAATCCGGTGGAGTGTCGGCGTTAGCTACCGAAACTACAAAATCACTTTCACCTGTCGCAGCACCATCTATTGTAGTAGCGGAACCACGAAGCAAAAAACTAATCACGTTGGAAACGTATGCTACAACAAAATCACCCTTAGCTATCGGTGGCGAATCTTCAGGCTCACGCAGCTCTCCTAATGTACAACCAGATGCTGCAAATGATTCTTCGTCAACACCAGCGGCGACATCACCTGGAGGCGGTGGTAGCACCGAAAATGACAGACAAGGCGCAAGTGAATTTAGTGGTTTGGTGAGCTATTTCAGCTCTCAGCACGATGATTATAACACGTAACAGAAAACGCATGATCACAAAAATGAAGAATATTACTGGGATGTTGCTGTTACTGTTGCCATTGATGCTGGCATGGCAACCTAAGGGGAGAACACGGTGTGCTAATAAAATGCAGCGACTATCAGTATGAAAGTATTTACTTTATATTTTATGTTTAATGACGAAACAGGTGGAATTAAATGGGATATTTAAGATAATCTATGAAATTAGTTGGAAAAAGTTGAATCTGCATGCAGGCACACACATGTTTTTACCAGAAAAAAAGGTAATAAATGATATAGTAATGTCATAAAAAAAATCTACTAATAATCCTTTTTGCATCGTTGTGTATTTTATCCACTACTGAAGTATTAAATAGATAAATGAAACTGGTTCGCTTGTATAGCGTAACTAATTATTTTCTTCTGGGCTACAAAATTGAATAGCCTATCCAAGCATTTTAAGCATGTGACCTGCTAAAAATTAACTCAAAAAAGTAATTACAAGCTATAATAAAATCTCTTATATTTAGGCCACTTATTTGAAAATTAAGAACAAACAATAAAGTTTAAACTAAATTGAAAGAAGGAAAGCTTAAATCATATATGTATCAGCATATTTTTGTTAAAAATAAAAAATTATAACTAATTATAATAATTAATAATTATTAACTTATTAAAAAATTGTATTCAAATCACAAATTTAGTAATACATTTTTCTTAATCTATTATTTTTTCGTAATTTATAATTTGTAGCGTTTATAAAACATTATTTTATTTAAATACATAAAAAAAATTAGGAACGAGATTTTATTTATGTTGTATTTAGCAATTTCTATGTATTATAATTAATACAAAAATACTAAAATCTCATTTAATCAAAAACCATGTTAAATCAATTGCTCTAAGAGATTTGCAATAGTAAAAAAATAAAAAGAAACTGCAATTCAAATTTTCTATTGTAAAATTTATACACGAATATTTGCAAAATAAAAAAGAAACTTGTAAAAAAAAACTTGTTAGCAATTAGAAACAAAAATAGTAACAAGATTATTAACTATATTACGTAAATATGTAATAAAAAATAAGTTATGACTATACATAGTAGTAAAAATGGTATTGTTTATATTTTCAAAGTACTAAATAAAACAGTATAAATCATGTAAACGCTATTGCAATAAAAATGATATATTGAATTGAATATATTGTGAATAAATTACGCTCTATAAATAAAAATAAATATTAGTAAAAGGATACGTTATGTAGTTGGAAAATGTTTACAAATTTTGTACAAGAATGATATAGTTATAAGTAGTTTAGAAGAATATGTTAATCTGAAGATGTCAATTACGAGCATACAAATATGTTTGTATGTATATGACATTAAAAAACAATATCAAAAAAATTTTGCTGATCAATCTGGACTGACACCATATTCGTCTATGTCAGTAGATCTTTAGCTGGGATAATCCAGGACTGGAGCCTTAGTCCTTTTTGGCAGGGAAATGTAGACATTTCTACTAATCATTGCTTCAGCCTTCATACGCGCTTCGTTGACTTTACTTCCTTCATTAGCATATATAGAATGTCAATTTGGAACTCAATGGAAGCAATAAATGTTTCTCATTAAACGCCGCATCGTCCTCTGCGAATTCAATCAAATGCAGTGGTTAAACACGTTTGCTTGATGTCCCCCTGATATTTCTAATTATGCTGGACTCTAACTGAGAATGAAGGGAAAAACTGGTTTATGCCAATGATGTCTCCCTGTTATTTACTTTTAGTTTTTTTTTACAATTTTGCTAGTCAATGAACAGAAATATTCTTAGAGACTAATTAAAAATTAATTATATCAAAATAATAATAAGGTAACAAAGTAAAAACAAAATATTAATTAAAAACTAAATTGAGCAAACTCAAAACAGTTCTTAGAAGAGGAGAAAAATGTTTCAATTAAATGCGAGATATTAAATTTTATTAAAGCTCTAGTAAGGGGAGCATTGAGTGAACTATTCGTTCTACTGAAGTCAACGTAAAATGTATCGAAATGTCGAAGAACTGTTACGTCTTATAAAAGCTAACATGACATATGACTTAGATACAGCTGGAAAGTAAACTTGGAATCAAAAACCCCAAACCCTTAATTTCATTGACTGACTGCAAAAAACAGTCAGAAGAACGATAAGTGGTTTGAACAACATTAATATCTTTCGAAAATGTAATATGAAAGGATTTATTAATATTTGATGAAAGGCAATTAGCAGAACACCAAGAATGATGGTCTCTCACAAGTATACTGATAAGTGTAGCACAAACTTTTGTCATTTTTTTGACGGATATTGAGCGTTTGGTTGGCCCGCGAAATCACGAAATCCATTCGGATATACCAGCCATGTTCCCATCTCAACTGAGATGAAAGGAGACTGGGTGTGGATAGACCACACGACCTAAAAAGACGCTTGGCAACTTCTCGATCTTTGGTAGAATCTGTTGGGAGATAGTTGCATAGGACGACCCTGAACATCGTGGTGCCGAATAACAAAAAGTGATATTTCAAAACGGAACGAGGTAGTACTGCTCAAAAAACCAAACCAGTGACTTTTATGAAAAAAAAATTTGTTCCGAATTTGTTTTGAGACAGTCCCCAGTCAGTCATCCATATTAAAAAAAACAAAAAGTCAAGCATATAATTGTCATGTTGACTAAAAAAAAGTCCAAATGAGAGCAAGGTAAAAAAAAGAATCATAATTCCTAAGTTATCCAAAATAAGTCCCATGTACTTGGTGATTCGGATGGTCTTTGCACCCTGCTTGCGAAAAAAGAAACTTTTGGGACTCTATGATGTATAATAATATCATTACCTTTGATTTGCAATTATTTCGTCTGAACGCTTAAAGTTCAATAGCCAATATTAAGCATAATAACGCTTTCGCCATTCTGACCTATTTCCATTGCCAAAAATGCATGCTAATAAAAGAGCATAGCCATAAACCGCTACTTCCGGTAACTTTTAACTTCAAGTTCATTTGTAGTAAAAGAACTTAACTGAGCTACCAAAACTGAAAATAACAGTTTATCCAAAAATGACAACAAAACCGTTTAACAGCAACAAAAACAACAAACAGCAACCGCAACAAAGGCGACAAAAAATGTTAAATAAATAAGCAAAAAATATAGAAGCAACAAAACCTTAATATAAGCCAATAGAAAAGGGAGCTAATTAGCAAGAAAGTGCTGGTATTTTGTGTTGACTTCCACACAAAATAATTTTGACGTCTCTTTTGCCAAGAAAATAATGAAGAAGAAAACAACATCATCAACAACAACAACAACAACAACAACAACAACAACAACAACAACAACAACAACAACAACAACAACAACAACAACAACAACAACAACAACAACAACAACAACAAAATACAATGAAAGGTGCGCTGGTCATTTGTCATGGTCTACTAGAGTGACTAAAAATTATTGTTGATTTTTCCAGCACATAATTAAAGAAGTCTTCTCTGCATTTTGAATTTCTTCACTTGAGTCATTGCAGCAACGGCAACTAACCATTCGAGTAGAACTTTTCGGTTAAGAGAATTAAAAACAGAACGTTGAATTAAAATTCTAAGCCACATTTCACTGTATTTGTTTCTTTGTTTGCTCATGTTGCCTGCTGAACTGTTTTCAATTTGGCCAATACTTGTCAGTAGTAGCGGCAGCAAACGTTCGGCATGCACCGTTAGTGAACCTCGTTCGTGTGCTCATTGCTGCTGTTGGTTTTATGTTAACGTAGAGTTCTTATTCTAGAATTTGCGCATGCGTAGCTGGTCAATGCAGTAAAGTCAATACACAAGAAGAAAATTGGAGAAATCTAAATAGCGAGTATTTTTATTTACCCTAGAAATATGAAATTTGAATCGAAGGATCCTTTCGCAAAAATGGATGTCACAAAAAATTTATTTTTCGATACTGTCCCAGATAAAAATGTGTAAGTTGTAAATATATCAAGAAAACACAATGAAATATGATAAAGCGATACCCAAAGTGACATATGTACATACACCATCAGAGCTAAAAGTGGGTTAGCTTGTAAGTGGACGTGGCATCACCAATAAAAGCTAGGACAATGAATTACCAGATCACAAAAGTTTTTCGAGAAAATAAAAAAAGTGGAACATGAAAATAGTGATATAATTAACATCTAAACGATAGATGGACGTGTTTGGATTAATTTCAACAAGAAATTGAAATGTAGAATTGTATTGAAACTTAAATAAAAACACCCCTCAGAAAAAAAAAACTAAAATGGTTTCGTTCAATTTTAAATGGTTGAATATAATCTGATAGAGCTATGTATATTTTCTCCACTGTTCTTCCAATTTGCATCTCTATGAATTTTGATTCATAAAAATTCCAAAATATATAAAACAATTGCATTTAAATCATTTTTTGCATTTATAATAACTTACATTTTTATGAACTAAGTGTTTTCTTTTAAGTGTATGCAGAAACATTGTTGCACTGTCGATTTAAAAAAAATGAATTATTAATGCTTTCATTGTTGTTTTAACTCTTTTGGACTTCTTACTACATATGTAAATATATGGAGCCACATTCCAAGTGCATAAGCATGCATAAATGTGCCCGCACATACACGCCCCGTTTCTTACCTGTTGACCCAATTCATTAGGTTTTGACTGCACTTGGTTTTTGTACCCACTTAAAAATATAAAATAAAACTGGCACATGAATTCCTGTCAGTGCTATAGCATGCATATGTATGTAGCTACACTTGGAGTACAGGTTTTACGCTATCGTATTCAATTTGTATTCAAAATTGAGGGGTAGCGCTCTGGTTTGTGTGCTAAAGAACTCATACCACATTATGTAAGTTATGCTGGGTACAGGATGCATTTCTAGCTACGCTACAGCTACAGTTTATAAATATTGTTAAAAATATTTACAGTTGTATGTGGCGCTTAACTTGATCTACGAAAGCCAATTCTACTTTGAAGTAAGTTTCTCGCTTAACTCTTTTGTTTTTAAGAATGTTAGTTGCATTTTACGATATTTATTTATTAATTTGACTTGAAATTTCTTTTGAAATACAAAAAAAAAAAATCTTAAAGTACAATTGCTATCAAAAAATTTTTATTTAGAAAATATGCCTATCAGGAATATTATCGCTTGACTTGATGTTAGTTTTCTCTCATTATGAAAATCATAAAGAAAGCTTAAAGTTATTACCAAAAGTTTTTGGCTCAGTTTCACTGAGATAAAGTAGTCGAAAATCTATGGATAATTACCATAAAGCAAACAAAGTTGCATTGAAATTTTGTGCCATTTATCAAAAGAATCGAATTTTTTGGTTTATTGTTATTTTTATTCTAACATACCGTGCTTAAGAGTGACAACAGAACTAACACCTAACCTAACTTGTCTTCAATGCGTTTATCGTTTTCGTTAAGCACGTGGAGCTGATAGTATAATCATAATTATGAAAAGTCCTAATTGTGTAAATTTTGAGAAATAATTTACATAGGATGATGGATTAAATCGTCATATAAGAAAAAGTTGTACGAAAGCTTAAAACAACTATTAGCCAAATATCTGAATGAACAGCAACAACAATAGTTGATGGAGTCGGAATATTTGAGTAAGCTAAATAAAAGCAGCTACCTGAATCTAAATATCTAGCTGAATCTAAACAACAGCAACACATACGACAATTAGCACTTGGACAACCTACTTTTATGTTTTGATATAGCGCTGAGTTCGATAAAATTCATAATCAAAACGCTTTTGGATTAAGATCCGAAAAGATTTTGTTGAAGTAGTATTGCGTAGACGAGTATATAAATTATATATGTTCAGACTTATCAATTGAAACAATGAGTACAAGTTGGAAAAAACCGAATTTCGCACAATTCTGTAATGCAAATAAAAAAGTCTTGCGGTTTAAGATATCTGTAAAATTAAATTTACTCCAATTTATATCAAAAACACTTTAGTGACTAGTTGTTTTTATTTAATTTACATCAACCACATGAAAAACCAAAATTGATGATAAGAGTTGATGCGTTTGCATATAAACTAAAATTGTACAGTTGGTCGTGCGATATACTTAATATATAAAGCTGAAATATTTTATGATAAAATATTTAGTTTCACAGGCGCGGTCTAATAGAAATCAATATAAAAGAAACGGTTTGAATACATGTATCATCATTATCCAGTATATCACACACAACAGCCGAAGGTAATTTATAAAATTTGCTATAGTAAAGTATTAGTATTATTATTTCAATAACAAATTTAAATTTCAGCAATCTATAACTTTATAATCAACAACAACAATATTATTGAGCATGTTATGAGTCAAGTAACCTCTGCCGTCGAACTTCAGGACATGTGGTGGAACGTGTACAGAAAATCCATTTTTCGAGGAGAAATTATGGAATTAGCTACGAAATGCTTAGTTGATGAAGCTAGCTCCAAATATCAGAATGATTATCCAGGTAAAATTTATGATAACGATTTCCAAATGGAAGTCATATTATTATATATAAATAAAATGCACAGGAAAAATAATATTAAGAGTAGCATTATTAGAAAAGTGTACTGTACGGTGCTTGAAGGCTGCCAAGCAAATAACCGCAGCACATATGCGTTCTCCGAATTTTGTTCTTTCGTTTGACATGTAATGTCCAATACAATTTCAGCTCGTTTAATAATAGCAGATATATATGGTCATACGAAATCCAGCTATGGGGGCAAGTTCATCGAATATAGAAATATTGTAAAGATCTCAGTCAAATATACTTTGAACTATTTCCGGCGCAGCGAGATTTTGGTATTCCTCTTATTAAGCAGATACAAGAAAACAAAAAGCGATCATATCAACACAAACTGCGGTAACATTCCCACATACTGGCTAGGAACATACTCTTAACATCGAATACGTCACCACTGAAGAAACAAAATTCACCCCTGTAGCCACGTATGCTGGCAAATGCTGCAACAACTTCTGACAGAATTTGAAAACACAACATTACTAAACAATAGCTTAGACAAGTCAAACGTTCCATTAGTAATTAAGATATGTATTGTTATTTGCTTATTCCATGGTCGCAGTTCTTGGTTATTTCGTGCTCTGCCACAGCGCACCTTCTCGGCCTCGCACTCTACATGCTACTTCGTATCACATTTTACATGCACCCTAGAGAACCATAAGCAAATTTGGGTAGTCCCTTAAAACCCCACAAATTGAGGTGGAGAATCCCTTCAAAATCTCCACACATTGGAAGAACTTAACATTAAACTCTACGTTATCAACATACGACAAATTCTGTTACTCATACTCAGCGTGATTGCGGTTACAGCTGTGCTGTCGGCATGCGCCTGTGACGTCTTAGAAGCAGCGCGCTTCAACTATTTTTTTTTTATGTATTTTTAGCCCCATAAAAAGCAAAACGCGATTTTGCGACAGAATCACAATAGCTCATCTACTAAAATTAAATAAAAGTACTTCTGTGACGACGTTTTAAGCGTTAAGTAACTTGAAGTTCTGCTTTGGGCAAATAAAAGTTTTTTTTTTATTATTCTATTTTTTGGTATCTTTACGACATTTAAAAAGTCGGGGTTTGAGTACTTGAAGTTTTGCATAAACAGTTTTTGAAAAAAGTTTGTAATAACCGAATACGATTGAAGATAATTATTTTTCGAGATCAGATGACCAAAACCAATCAAGAAATATAGCTAAGATTTCTGAGATATTTTTTCTGTAGAGCAGTGCATTTTATATTCTGATACTAAAGATTAAAGCGACGAAATTCTTAAATTCATATGTATGTACATGAAATCAAAAGATTAAGCAGCGAACTTTCATGTATTTCACTTGATCAAATGATAAATTTATAATTAGGTGTAATATGTAGCTACTCGCACTATCAGCAATAACTGTTATTTATTGACTAAGGCAACAGCATAGCTTGACTTTTTGTTTTTACTTACACAGCCCAACTGAACATCACCCAGAGGCTTTTACTTCACAACCTTAGCAAATATGTAAATATTTACAAACAAACATGCCGCGTTTACATAAAAACTATATAGCCGTTTTTTCCAAAATTCCCTTAAATACACAGTGTTACATTGATTGACAATAGGCTAGCAGCGAAGTATGTACCCCTCGGCTTATGTCTACGCACGTTTTTCTTAATTATCTTAAAATTTTCAATACAAAATCCCTAATCCCTGCTGTTTTGAGCGCAAAAGCATGTGCAATGATTTTAGCATGTTTTCTAAAGTAAAGGTAACATGAAAAAAAGAAAAAAATCAGAAAAGAAAAATGAAAAAATTAAATGAAATTTCACACGTAGAAATTTCACAAAGAGCACCATGTTAAGGCAAACAAGTGCAAGCAAAAGCATGAAAAAAATTCTTACACATTCATTCACCGCTTCTTCGACTGCTGCGCGCCTACCTGTTGTTTTGTGTGGCTCCATGCAATTTGCCGCATATCTTAGTCGTAGCTGCAATTCGCCGCGCAACAGTGTTGTGCGCGCTTTGTTTAAGCCGCTTTCAGCTTGTGGTCGACATTTGTCGTTGAACGTGTTAGCGCTTAAATGTTGTTGTTTATGCCATTGTTGTTGCTGCTGGATGTGGTGTCACCGCAACAGCACAAGAAGAAGTAAAAGAAACAACCGGAAAAAAAATCAAAGTCTTTTTGCTGGCGTGTCGTTGTTGAATTTTTCTTGAAAAGTTTTAGTGAGTGTTCGGCCAGCGTGTGGAATGGTACAGTAAACGGAAAAAAGCGAAAAATATTTGCTGCTCTCTTAATTTAAAGTACAAATCAAAGTGTACAACAGAAATTGTAGAAAAACACATGGATTACTTTTAGTGAAACTTTGCTTTAAAAAAAAAACAGTGAATAAAATAATTTTATAAACGAGAGTACTTATAAATTTATAAACTTAAAAAAATAACAGTGAATTGTTTTTCAAATCAAAAAAAAATCATTAGTGCAAAGCTTTAAGAAAATAAGGATAATAAAACTTGTGCTGCATGGAAAATTTAATACTCCTCATATAAATTTGCATGAATGTTGTGCAATATTGTGGAAAATTTGAAAAAATATTCTAATTCTTAGTTTTTTTTTAAATTCGATGTTGCTGCTATTGTTGTTGTACAACGTTTCGCTCCCATTAACCGCAACTCCATTTTGCCAAGAATATGCAAAAAAAACGAAGCAGAAAATGTAGGAATTCTAAAACCCTGCATGAAAAAGATGTAGAAATTGCAAAGAAAAATATAAAAAAATATTGTAGTTGCAGTTGCAGCTGCGATTGCAATTTATTTTTTGTGTTTTGCGTTTGTTTTAATTCCATTTTTTGCTCTTTATTTGACTTTGCTTGTGGTCTAATATTGAGCGCAACGTAAGAAGACTTTGAAGGTATGCGATTTGAGCCAACCAAGTTGCAACCACATAGAGAGTTGCAAAAGGACCAAAAACCAAGTGCACCACATTTTATTGTTGCCAACATTTTAGTACAATTTTTTATTGCTGAACAACAAATGATAAGGATGCCTACAAGTTCGCGTCTTAAGTCTTTTGTTTGCATACTGCATGAAAGTTATGGCCACTTTTTTGCACTTGAAACTCTATTTATTACTTATGCTGTTTTGAACTTGATCTTTTTGACGTAAATTTTAGGTAAGGAAGTAAAACATATATCAATATTGGCCCAAATAATTCTACATAGATACTTTTAAAATGCGCTATTACGCGTAAGAACTAAAATTTTATATCATACGACTTTATTATGTCGAAGTCTTATTTTTCCAAGCGCTTTTCCTATATAGATTTCAAATTTGGCATTATTTTTCATATTGAAATTTGGTGTGAGGACTTTTTTGACCATCTCTAAGCAACCAAAATTTTAAAAAGCAAGTTGTCTATATATAGTGAACAACTGGATAAAAATGTGTGTTAAATAAAGCGTGTAGGTCAAGTCACCAAAAAACAGTCGAACTGCATTCAAACAACTCCTTGCTAATTTGGATTTTATTTCACATGGCTAAAAATTTTGATGATATTTTTTAAGCTTCAGGCAATTTTTCTTAAAACCGTGCGTACATAGATACAGATTTCACATGAAAAAGATCCAGTATCCTAAACGCTTATTCGATTCAATTGGTTTTTAGATGAAAAAACTTGATTTTGAAAATATGTATATCTAAGTTTTGAACTCCATTTGCATGACATGGAAAAAAAATAATCAAATAATGTCCAAGGTCCGTCATCGAGCAATTTATCTTCTTCGGTGTTTCTTTTAGTCATATTTCATCTGTTATTTGGCAAAAAATTTTGTGCATATATTCATAATTTTTTCGGTAAATTTTTTATTGGTTTTAGTGATTTCAACCAATTAATGTGGTAACAATTTAAGAGAACAATTCACCGAAAAAGTTCTCTGTTAAAGTTAGCCCTATAACATTGTTGGTAACTTTTCATCGAAAATAACTTTCAAAATCTGATTTAAATTTTATAAAAAATATTTCTTGAAGCGATTTAGGGTCCATTAAAGATATTAAATAATTCATAATTTACCTTTTTTTTTAAACTTAATGTACAGTGATGTACTAATATACCAACGAATTTCACCAGAATGATTCCTTGCATATGTAAATGCCATGACTACCAGTGACTTCGAATTGCACAAACATGTTAAAATGCATATGATAAAAATTACATTACATGTGTCCAATCCCCTCGCCATTCCTTTGTAACTATGGACTATTTTAATTAATAAAAAATCATAACTAAAAGATTTCGTGAGCTTTAAATGCTACTAATTTGGTAATAAAACTTCAGAAACTTACAATACATAACTTCAGTAAAAATCTTGTCAGTCGGTTCTCACTGTCGTAAAAATTTGTAAATTAAGACTTTTGAAAATTAAATAATTATTTCTAAATGTTTAACATAAGCATAAATCTAAAATTTTCACCAAACATGTTTTTCAAGTTGCTATCTTAAGTCTTTCTGTTGCTAGCTATCGAAAAAAGAACATCAAAAATAACAGAAAATTCAAAAAAGGTACTTGGCAGCGCAGTATCTAATTTGTTTTTTTTTAATAAAAGAGGAATTCTTACTCAGGTACCACTCCCAGCAGCGTGGTGTTGAAACCAAGGTTTTTTCTTCTAAAGAACGAACACAAATAAAAGAAACACAATTTTATAGAAAAAAGTAAAAATACATCGTGGTAAATAAATGTCAAATGAATTATTCATGGCATTGCTGAGGAATACGACTCAGCGCTTAGGCACTTTGGGTTTGGTTTATCCACTACACATAATAGAAAAATCTGACTAAAAATAAAGCGGTTGAAAAAAAAAACCGAAAAATGTGAAATTTTTTTCTGAGCACAAGTTGAATACAAAATAGCAGCCAACGAGAAAATATAAAAAAACATTTAGAGAGTGAGAAATTTTAACAAATACTTGCAATAAGCGGCAATGCTGAATTAAAAAAAAAAATTAAATTTTCAATCAAATCTTTTTATGTAGCTTTGGAAAAAATGTTTTAATTAGTAGCTGCTGCTTCTGCTAATTATGGGCCTGCATGAACTTAACTGTTGATTAAAAAAATATCAATTTTAATTAAAATCAAATTTAAGCTGGTGGCCATAGAGAACGTGTGTAACAGTAAAAGTTAAAAAAAAAATACAAAAACTAAAAACAGAAACACTGCGTCGGCAAGGATATCTGGCTTGCTGTATACACAAACAATATACGGAATACGTGGATTATAAATCTGTGGCATACAAAAGAAGGTAAGGCTCTTTTTATGCATTTTTTCCTTTTATTCTCTTAACTGCCTGTTAAAATAATTTTGTATAACATTTTTCATAAACATACGCATAGTGGTATCTTTTTTAATGGCCGCAATGATTTGTTGCTTTTTTTTCTTATGAGTTTTGTTGTTGTATAACATTAGTGCATATCTTGAGGCATGATCTCATCACATCATTCGAATATAAAATAAATGGAAAAAACATAAAACCCAAAATACGACGAGTAACTTAAAACTGTTAAAGGAGCAGCGTTTATGTATCGAAAACACACAGACAGATAAACACTGAAAAAGAAGAAGATATATAAGTCGTAATTAAACCGATTATCTTTAAGCATTGGTATGCGCAAAGTAAATAAGGCAATTGTAGTTCAATTGCTGTATGGCAGCAGTGTTGAAAGTCAAGGACTCACATTCTACTGAAACTTCCTGCATTTTTTTAGTAAAATAATTTTGTAGAGAAAGATTTTACTTTGGACATAAAACAAAAACAATGCAACATAGAAAATGATGGGATTTCCATTTAACATTTGATTGATTACGCATTGTTTGACAGTCGTTGATTTTACACACAAGAATAAATATTCCTGGGATTATGGACTTAATGATAATTTTGAAACTCGTAAGATTTGTTCACCTAAAAAGTACGAATTGAGTTAAGTGCAGATACCTTGAGATATGAAGTTTTAAAAATTTTGAGTGTGTAATGCGAAATGAAAATAGTTCATGATCTCGTTAGTCTGCCTTAAGAATAAATGGTAACTCAATTAAAAGGATAAAAATTGAGTCTTCATAGAATGTTGAATTAATATATTAATAAAATTATAAGTATCTAAAGCAATTTTTGGAACAAACAAGAGTTCAGATTTTAAAAAAATAAAAAATCTTGAAAACGATGACACACATTTTTAAATTCCAAAATTTGATATTATGAAATAATAGGATTTTTTTGATTCCGATTTCAATTATTAAAATGAAAGAACTTTTTCTTTAGAACTGATAAATAACAGAAAACAGCTTTTCTATGGCTATCGGAAATCGATAGAAATAAAAAAAATGCTTCAGAGTCAGCTTTCTACAGCAAAACGAAAAGAATCTGGAAGTATAGCATATTATATGTCGCTGAAAGCTGTTAGACTCGTATTTAAATTACTCAAGCCTGAAAGGTTTGTTCTTGAGCAGTTAAGGGTTATTTTCGCACGCTGAATCCAAGCCCGGCCTTAGAATCAGCCAATCGCGTCAGGATATGGAAATGAAAAAATGCTTTTTTTTTGTGTAACTTTGTCTTCAATACACACAGGTATAATAAATCTTGATTCGTTTCGAAATCATGTCATATTAAAACATCTATAGCTTTGCGAGGAAATATGAAAGATGACAATTTGAAAGCTCATTTCAAAGAAGGTGGTTAATACTAAATGATGTTTTTCTTAGAAATAAGCTGAAAATATTTGTGAATCCTATTTATAATCACAAAGGTAAAGAAAACGCAATTTTTAAAATATTTAACCTCAAATATTTCAAAATCCTGAGATGATAGGCCGATTCTGAGCCTCACCCAAATTGACCCATATTTTTAAACAATTAATAATTTAATAAACTAGGTACGTTGATGACGTATCATGCTAGTCAATGTTGTTTAATAATCAATGTGTTGAGTTAGTGTGTATAATCTTTTGTTAATCTTATTTTGAAATATTTCTATTACTAACATTTAAAAAATGCTGCTGCTTTAAAGTCATAATGACGAAATTCCACACAATTAATTAAATAACAAATTAATGAAAATTTTATTAAACGAAGATGACAACAGCAAATGTGTTAACATTGAACAATGAAATATTCAATACAACGTGAATGCAACTTTTCTCTTAATTTGACTTAATATGAGTCATAAGCGTATTATTAAGTCCCTGAAGCAAACATTTATTGTATAGTGATGTGAATAAAACCAGTTTAGCCGTGCTGAAAAACCAACAAAAAATAAATTCCAAAAACACCCGCTGAGCAAAGCTTAATGAAGCTCATCAGCAACCAATTTTTTTTTTGTAAATTGATGCCGTTTTGAGTTCTTACTTTCTTCAATTCCAGTTAACCCAAATTTTAATTTCTTACGCGTTTGCTTTCGGCTGAGAGTGGCGTGAAATGACATCGTAACCTGCATTTATGTTCTTGCTGGCAGTTTTTATATTATTTTTTAAGTATTTTAAGAAATTTAAATGTACGAAAGAACTATGCACACAATGATGAAATCAAAAGTTACTGCCCAAAAGAAAGTTTATTTATGCATTTAAATATAATTTCATATAAAATGTTTTAGTTTGTTCTTCTATTGACAAAGAATTGTAATTATTGACACACCGTACAACTTTCAGTTATTTTAAGCAAAAATTTAACATTTCCAAAGTGTTGATGTCAAAATCATGACAAATTCGGATCACTTCTTTTGGCAAGATTATTATATTTAGCATTTTATTATTTAGTTTATCAATGAAACCCGCGAAACAAGTTTGTTTTTTTATAACTAAATGCTAGTTTTTGAGTCATAACTTTGCGGAATTCATACAAAATACAAAATTTTTAATGAGAAACGAGAGACTTAGAAAAAAACTTGCTTGAGCAGTAGTTTTTCTCCAGCTGCTAAAACCACAAATGTTTGTGTATGAAACAATGAAGAATTTCAAAATCTAAATACTTATATGCAAGTGTAAACATTAAAAGAGTATCTAAGTATCCTAAGTGTGGTATAATTAATTATCCAAAGTGTTGATATGAATAGTACATCCGTATATTTAGCTAACCAAATTTTATACTTTGGATAACTTTAGCATTTGAAATATTTTTAGTAACGTGCTTCCATACAACTCGGACAAACTGCTCAACAGCGATTATTTTTTTTTATTTGCGAAGAAAAATATTTTGACTTCAATGATCAGCTATAATAAGTTTGAAGAAAAAGCTTTAAAAAAGAGTCATTGAAATTTATGCAGTATAATAGGCTGCCAAGGTATAAACATTTTTTAATGTGGAGCAAAGTTTGGTTTTGGCAAAAATAAGTTTTTATGCAGTTAATCTAACAAGACACCTCCTCCTTTACTTCTTCAAGTAAGTTCTTACCACTAAATAATAGCACCATGAAGCAACTACTTAGACATTGCTGTAATTCTAACAACTACGCAAATGATGTGCTGATTCGCTACAGTAAAAAAGAATACACAGCCAACTCATTGCATTATGGCTTCTTGCAACTTACTTACCCTTGCAAGCTGTCTGAGGCGCGCTTATCGCAACATAAATAAGAAAAAGAAGAAGAAAAACCCTAACATTTGTTTGCATACGTTTGTGTTTAAAAGAATAAGTTGAGGAAAAAATAAAAATACAGCAAAAAGTTGTAGGTGGGAATCACATACGTATGTAGATATGTTTATGCAAAAAACAGGTTTAATATCATAGCTACTTTGAGACTTCGCTGGATTTAATAAGAAACGCTTAAAAATATTTCTTCTCAAAACTAAAAATTTTAGTAGCTCACGCTAAAGTTAAACTGGTTTGATGCCTTCTACAACAATTAGAACTTAAGCACAAGCAAAAGACTGAAGCAACAAACTTTCAGTCAAAAATCTAACGAAACTAAATTTGATTCCGTATGCTTAAGAAAAGCGCTACAGTGAACAAATGAAAGTGTTAAAACGCGGCACAGAGAAAGTAAACAGCAACAAAAAATACAAAATTCTAAGCCAATCAGCTCACACTTTATATTTATGTTGTGCTTAATTTTTTGATTGCAGTCGCAACAGTCTTTGACGTTGCAGCCTCATTAGGTACAATCGAAAGATTTAAGCAACGAACTGGTTAAGTGACATGTAAATCTTTACATGTTAATGTTGTACCATTTTTTTTTTGTGTACAGCAAAGCTTAAGGGCTAAAAGAGGCAGCAACATTTTTATTGCTTTTAAAAACCTACTTCTTAGTAACGATTTTTTTTTATCCCTTTGAAATAAATGAAGTTTTTGTGCTACTTGTTATAAAAATACAACTGACTGATTGACTGATTGCTTTTGTTGCTTGCTCAGCCACTGTGTGCTTATAACAATTAAACTTAATAACTTTGCATTGCATTCTGTTTTCTTTCTTTTTTACCTGTGGCTATTTGAAAACTTTCTCACTTTCGTTTCTTGATTTTTTTTATTTTGAACATTTAATTTTTGTGTTTCTTGTGCTGGTTGTAATGCATGTAAAAGCAGCAACATATGCTAGTGGCATTATAAGGTAGTAAATATCGACTTGTATTGGTAACATCGAAATTTTCTAGTAATGGTCGTAAAAGCTGAAATTTAAATTCTGTTTTTGTAATTTTCGTTGTTCAAAGAAGAAAAAATAGTCTTAAGAAACTTAGTGAGTTTTGGTAGTGTGTGTTTTTTGTTCATGCTCATAATAATGAACACAAGCCTCGTCTCCAGTAAAAATTTGCATCAGAGCTTCATTCTTGCTACCTCAGCAGAGTTATGAAACCGAGAGCGAGCTGTTTTTGCAGTGATGTAAGCATTATCGAAAACTTTCCTCATCACGCACTATTCCCTTTATTCTGCGAACTTTTTGACCCAACTCTACACAACCCAACAACAAATGTATTGAATTATAAGTCAGCTAAAGAAAATGTCTTAAGCTAAGCTATCAACTAGCGTAATTAAATAATTATAAATTTAGAATTCTTCGCTCTAAGCAAAACACTAATAATAGTTAAAAAAAACGCTTAATTATAACACAAAGCAAATACTCCACCTAAAATGTGAAAGTGCATATTAGAAATTTTCTATGCGCTTAAGTTTTTCACTTTTTACTTTAATTTTTGTCAACTTTTAACATTTGTTTTTGAAAAACGAAAATGAAAAGTTAAATAAATAAATAATAACAAAAAAAAAATACTTGCTACATGACAGCTTTTGACAACTTCTTTAACTGACCACGGCAAAGAAGAAGAAAAAACAGCTTGTGTGCAAATACACACAAATCATCACGAAAGCGGTCACAGCTACTTTCAACGCAGCTCATTACTTTAGCGTTGTTGCTGTTTTCGTTTTTTCTTTTTGGAAAAAAAGTATTTAATTTAATATTTCAACTTTTTTGCATATGCTAGTATGTATGTGTGTGCGTGATGTAGTATGTTTTAATAATTTTGATTTTATGAATTTTGTTTCATTTTTATTTTGAAACTTTTTTTATCATTGGTTATTTTATTATCTTAACTTAGAATATTTCAACAAAAGGCAGAGGAATCAAAAACATATGAGATTTTTAGAGCGTCTTAAGTGTTTTGCCAGTATGTGTTCTGCCATACTTTTGGCATTACTTATTTTTTATATTGAACTATATTTGCTTAAATAACTCACTCACCATAGTATTCAAAATATTTTGCCTGCAATTATGACCTCTTTCCAACAGGAGCGCCGGTAGACCTGCTGCGTGTGCTTAGAACTCCACAAGAGAAACTTAACACGGAAAGTTTTAAGTCAGCACGGGAACTTTACGCGAATTTTTTCATCGTACACTCACCCGCGTCGGTTCTGTTCCGAATTCGGGGTCCCTATTCGATACATTTTTTGCCAAATTGGCGCAGCAGTTATCATTGTGGCCGCCCTGATTGAATTTAACGACAACCAATATGACAACTGGACAAAAAAATGTATCGAATAGGGACCTTAAATTCGGAACAGAATCAATGTGTAAGTTGAAGACTTCGCGTCTTCATTTAAGTATCAACCTATCGGCTTACGACCCGTCAATTAGATCGTGCGCTGATGGGTTGACACGGAATCGAAGCCGGACGATAACTATCTGTTCAAGTTAGTGATAAGGGGCTAAGTTCAAATGTAATTGCCTTAACAAAAGATGTACTTCTGACGAAGTAAACGTTTTTAGTGTACACAATAATCACAGAAATTTATTGTACTTTTTCTTGATTCGTGTACATGATTCTTGATTCGTGTTTCAATATTATCATTTTTGTACCCTCTCTCGCGCTACTCAACGATATAGCGCCCCAGCTGTGATATATGGGTCATTCCATCTATAATGGGCCTATAATTACCCTCATATTTTTTAAATAGGCTGAAAATTTTTTCAGTGATTGGTCTATCATGTAGAAGATATAAAAAATTCGATAAAATTCCCAAGAAAACATCACTTTCCCAAATACTCCATCATCGATTTCAGCTTTTTTAGGCTAAAAATTTTCAAAACATATAGGAGTACCTTCCCTGAAAAATTTATCCATGTTTTTTCACCCTGTTTGATTTTACAAGCATTTAAAGCTAAGGTATATGATTTGCAATGTATATTGAAACATTGAGAATGAAAGCGAGAGAATAAAAATAGAATTGATTTCAGTCTTCTTAGGCCCAAACTTTTCAGAACATTCAGGAGTACCATCTCTGAAAATTTCATTCATTTTTGTTCACCTTATTTCATTTTATATGCATCTTAAGTTATGATTTAGGATTTGGAATGTAAATTGAAACATTGAGAAGTAGAACGAGAAAATTTGAATATTCCGTTATATTTCTTTCATAAACATTCCACTGTATACACGCACTTTAAATGCTTGTAAAATGAAACAAGGTGAACAAAAATGAATGAAATTTTGACCTTAAAAAGGCTGAAATCAATTCAAATTTTATTCTCTCGCTTTCATTCTCAATGTTTCAATTTACATTGCAAATCATAAATCTTAAATTTAAATGCTTGTAAAATCAAATGGGGTGAAAAAACATGGAAAAATTTTCAGGGATGATACTCTTGTATATTCTAAAAATGTTGAACCTATAAAGGCTGAAATCGGTGATGGAGTATTTGGGAAATTGATGTTTTTTGAAAAAGTAAATTTTTTTATCGTTTACCACATAGAAACCGTTCAGGCCTTAATTTATTCAGATTTGCAGTTTTTTTGCCATCTACTAGTACACAACTACCTAAAAATAATATAAAAACTAATTTGGGTTGTGTTGGTTTGTTTATATTCATCAATGAATTTTTTTGTTTTACTTTCAAGTTTCAATGCTTGTAAAATCAAACAGGGTGAAAAAACATGAATAAAATTTTCAGGGATAATACTCCTATATGTTCTGAAAACTTTGAGTCTAAAAAAGCTGAAATCGATGATGGAGTATTTGGGAAAGTGATGTTTTCTTGGAAGGTCAACTTTTTTATCTTTTATCACATAGAAACCGTTTAGGCCTTCATTTATTCAGATTTGCAGTTTTTTTGTCATCTACTACTACACAACTACCTACAAATAATATAAAAGCTAATTTGGATTGTGTTGGTTTGTTTATATTCATCAATAAATTTTTGTGTTTTACTTACGAATTTTTTTTAACACAATTTGAAACTATTTTTTTAAGCAATAATACTTGTCAAAAAAATTTTATTGAATTTTTTTATATCTTCTACATGATAGACCAATCACTGAAAAAAGTTTCAGCCTATTTAAAAAATATGAGGGTAATGATAGGCCCATTATAGATGGAATGACCCATATACTGTCGCATCTAATATTTTCAAAAAAATCTCGAACAAGAAGATTACGTCTCTTTCTATAGAATTTTCATGTATTTAGCATCTGAGCCTTTTTATGTGCGAATGCCATTAGCTTACAAGTTCATTGATTTTCACAACCAAAAACCAGATTATCGAAATTCTTATGTCTCAAACACTGTGCGTTTGATTTCATGCTTCAAATGCACTTATTTAAAAATCATTTCTGAAGCGAACATGTTTCTGAAATCGGTTCCCATTTATAATGTAATTTATAAAAGTTATGTTCGGGGCTTTGGATTATATCTCAGATATCTGCTGCCTCATAAGAATTTTGATTCGGTGCTCGCGTTATCAACCTGAAATGTAAGAAAAATAGGGTTTGATAAAAAAAAATTATCACAAACGGCTTTTACCTCCAATTAATGGCTTTTTGCGAAATTTTCTAATTTCTACCTGGCCAACGGCTCTTGGCATGCAATTAAAGGCACTGCCACGTCAAAAGCGGATACTTGGCAACCCTGATTATAATGTTTTCCTTTTGAATTGAATAGTACTTAAAAACGGTTTAAGATTTTAGAAAAATAATATATTTTGTTATAAAAAAACCATCTTTTATCGTAGGAATATCAGATTTTTGGCAATTTTAATGATGAAAAATCGTCCAAAACTTGATGTGATTTTCGTAAGATACTTTTGGTATAATTTTGGTTAAAAAACATGGTACAAAATGTAAGATAATTTTCATGTGTATTTATTCTGAAAACGTATTGTCTACATTTTACTCAGCTTCTTTTCCTGTTCAGCATAAACCAATGTGCACATGGAGCTACATTCCATAAAACTAGTTCAATGGGTCTGCATAATCGATATGAGTTGTTGAAATTGTTGCTTTTCACTCACGCAGCAGCAGGGCCAAAGCTTTGTAGCTCTTGATCGATGCGATGCGGGATACAAGATGTTTGTTGGCTAAGTTTCAAACACAAAAGAAAAAACAAATCAAATATCAACCAGACAGGTTTCAGTTTGAAGCTTTACACTACAAACAGCATTAAGAAGTTTCTAAGGTGCAGCTGGAGTTCAGTAAGCACGCGACAGCGTCAACCTAAGCTTGAGTTTCTTTATGTTACTCATGTGATTTTTATTTAACTTTTTTGTAAGTGATTTTTGTTTTTGGGAAAATTTTGTGACAGAGATATTACACAAGCATTGCATGTGAAAAAGCGTTTAAATTGTTTTCAAAAAGTTGACCTTCATTACGAGAGCAACATTGTTTTATCAACTGAAATGTGGCTTTGAGCCAATTGTGGGAAATATTTTGCATTTTTTAATTTGTGAAATCCAGATGCAGTGAAAACAACATTTAAGAAGGAAATAAAAAAAGTCGCCAAAAAACCAGTTGAATGTTATATTCGACGACAGGCAGCGAAAATAATAATAAAAAAATTAAAACTCACAACGTGGGGCATTTTCGTACGACCAAAAAATAAAAGTTACAACCTGCCCAGTGAAAGTTCAATGCAGCCTTTGGCGAAAAGTAGAGAAAAAACAAAAAACTGATCAAAAGAAAAATTGTGTTGAAATCAAAGAAAAATATTGGCGGCGAGAAAAACTTGAAACAGCAAACACGCAAACAACGCTACAACAGCGACAATAACAATAACAACAAAATGTATATGGGAATGTTGCTGTCATCGGCTGTAACTTGCATCTTTCAGCGGCCTTTTTTCGTTGAATTTTTAGTGTGTCATTTTCTGTGCTGCTCCTAAAGAGCACCCTACAGGTCTTAAGATATGTTAAGTGTATTTCTGCTGATATTTATAGCATGAACAAAGTTTGCTAGAATATCTAAAAAATTGAAATTTTGGCGGAAAAAAGAAACTATGATTTCCCAAAAAAAAAAAAAAAAAAATTAAGTATCATATTTATAAATCTTAGTGTCTTAAGTGTAGCATTAATAATGTTCGTCCTATACCGACATTTTTCTGGTAGCAAAAGTCAAATGTTGACATTTTACGACTGCTTGGCCTTTTGTGGCAGCATCTTCAATGTGGTTAGATTTCTTTGTATTATTTGCTTATACTTCTGATATAGATTAGAGTAAAGCAAATAATAAACAAGAAAACTTGATTTTTAACAGTTTTCTAAGTTAATACGAATTGGGAATTGAACCCATGTAATGTCTATTACACGTCGAACGGATAGACGACGCGGCTCACCAAGTGTGACTTTAGCTAATTTTTGTTCAAAGATTTGTCTTAAAAAAAATAAGAAAAAATTGCCGGTTTTTTTGTTGTTTCGAAGCATCAAAATTCCTAGCTTTTAAAAAACTCGAAACGAAACTTTTGAAAATTTGCTCAAAATGTAAACTGTAAACAAAATCGGAATTGATTTTCGCCCACTGTACAATAACTGTTTATGTTTCCAAAACGGTTTGAGGCAATTGCTTACAGACATAAAATCAAGATATTTTTTCAGTTTAGAGATCAAAGATAACTTCGAAGTTTTTTAGCTTCTGTATAGCGATCATGAATCCAGGGCAATAATTCCAAGATAGCTGAATATATTGAAATAATATCTTAAAAACAAAAAATTTTTGATTTGAAATCTGTTCCCCTTCCATACAAAAACAATTTTTTTTTGGAAGTTGACTGCCTACGAAACAATGCTCATTGTATGCCATAAAAACAAGAAATTCAGATAAAAAAACAGGAAAGAAAGCAAAAAATCCTTATGGAAAGTATACATCGATTTAAAAGCATTTTTTCAAAATTCCTAAAATTTTGCCCAAAAATACAAACTTGCAATATGAGACCCTTTCGATTTCAATAGTCGCTAGTAGGGGGTTTTTCGTAACTCGAGTCCTGAGTTGCGTGGCATTTGCCACAAAAGTTTGGTTTATATTTGAACTTGCTGCATGCGAATCGGTTGAACAAATTTGGTGTTTTATTATCAATTGAAGTAAAAGTAAAAGACTTTGACCAGGAAATCGAAGGAGATATATTTATATACAGATAGCAGCATTGAAATAAAGACGAAAATAAAAATAGAGATGTAAATAGGCAAGGAGATTCAGATAAAAATAGAGAAGAACTTAGAAATTTATTACAAAAAATTTTTGTAATGATACATGTTCTCTAGCATTGCTGAAACATTGTCGGGGTATTGCTTTGTTTTAAAATAATTTTTGTGATTTTTACATCGGCTCTTCCATAACTGAAAGGAAAAAAAGTCAAGAAAAAATTAAAATATTTAGTCTACTCTAACTTACACCATATAAATTTCAGATAATCTTGCTCGCTTTGCTCAGTTTAATATTTTTTTTGTAATTTTTTTATGCTGTTTTTTTCTGCTTTAATAATTGACAACTATAAACTTAAATGTCGAAGGTGCAAATAATCATCAGCATCATCATTGAATATTTATTGTATCTGTGTTGTTGTCAAAAATGCCGAGTCATACGTTAGTTATGTCTTTGTTGCTGTTCGCAACATTTTATTTTGGCTGAAAAATGTTAGGCAGCTGCTCTGGTCGTGCTATATTATTTCGGAAGTTTTGATAGGATTTTGATTATAAAGATATTGGCTGTGATTTGCTGCGCTGTGCTTTATGAGTAGTTCCTTGGATAAAAATAGAGAAATACTCATATATGT
Organism: Meiosimyza decipiens; assembly: GCA_963680825.1. Taxonomy (NCBI): domain Eukaryota; kingdom Metazoa; phylum Arthropoda; class Insecta; order Diptera; family Lauxaniidae; genus Meiosimyza; species Meiosimyza decipiens. Next base: position 25,200,906 of record OY804260.1, read on the forward strand.
TTGTAAACAGAGTTTCTATCTTTTATTTCTTTTATTCATGCAAATTATTTTGTTTTTATTTCGTTGGCTTAAAACGTGTTATTTTATGTTGTTTTACCTTTGCTTCTTAGAGCTTACAAATAAATTGTATCTTATGTCTTTTGGACTTCTGCGTAGACATTTAACTGAATTTAAGTGAGTTTAATCTCAATAAGTTGTGCCTGGAATTTGTTTTTCTTAGAAAGCGTGAAACTAAAAATAACAAATCTTGATTAATGTAGTTAAAGTTTAGCATTTAATTTCATTGGCTTCAAAGCACCTTAGACCGTTAAAGATGGATAAAAATTTGCATAGTCTTAACTTTGAAACTTAATTTTTTTGCTTAAAAGTAACTGCGTTGATAAAAATTCATTTATTCTTTGTGGAAAAAAAGCAGTCTTAAAATTATCAAAGTTTTTTAATATTCAGAGTGAATCCTTGACAGCTTTGACCAGCGTCCAGTGCTGACAGAAAAGTTTTTCAAAGTTGTTACAATTTGGTTTTCGCTGAAAATAGATCCTAACATTATTCAGCGCCTCAATTGCAGCCTTGACAACAATCTCCTAAGTACGACCAATGCATAAGTTTTTTAAAAAATATTCGCATTTTTACCTCTCACTGCACAAACACACAATTTAAGTCACCCAACACATTTAAAATAAAGGAATATGACACGAGTGTGCAAATAAAATATGAAATACATACGTACAGCGTAGAATCTACTGATTCTTCAAAAAAAAATCGGGAATTTCTGCCATTCCACCTCTATAAATACATTTAATTTTTATGTAAACAAAAAGTTCTCCTTAATAATAATATTTTGATGTACTTGAATTAAACGTCAACACCTATTAATTTTTACTATATAAATAAAAGTTCATGCCTTCAGTCTTCCGTTTTAAGACCAAGGTTAAAGCGAAGACTTAATATTTCAAACCAAAAGCAATAATGAAAACAAAACAATCCGTTGCAATGAACTGTAATCTTTCGATTTTTGGCAACCGCCCACAATTAAAAATTTACACTGAGTGTTGGCGACAGGAAGGTCACATGGGACAAACATGTTATTGAGTGTCTTAAAGTGAAAGATGCACCTTAAACAAATTGAAGTCTTAGTTTTTTCACGAAGAAATCACTTGAGTTAAGTGCGACTTCTTTCGGCATTGCTGTCGAATACTTAACGCTAATTAAATAACTTTAGAAAAGATAGTGAGAGCACTTCATAATGTCAAAATCAAAAGCAAAATTATATTTAAAGGAAAAGAAAGAGAAAAAACCAAAATTTTTCCAGTCATCAATTATGCCTGAACATAACGTTTACAATATACCCGAACATTTATAAAGCTCTAACGTTATTTGATGAATTTCATAATATTTTTGCTGTTTCATTAACCCTAAAGCTGCGCACACACTTAATTTTCTTTGCATATGCTTAGTGTTAACAGCAAGTTAATAACCATTTGACTGCTATATAAATTGGCTTTAAGCAAAGTGAAAGACAATATAATACGTAAAATTCATTTTTCATGTTTATGTTTTTCTTAAAACAAATAATTTAAACTAAAATACGAGCAAAAAAAAATTGAATGCAATAAAGCGCAAGCGCAAACGCCTGCCAATTGCGATGTTCATTTGGTTGATGCTTGAATGCATCACAGCAATTTCATTATGCAAATTTTTATTGAAATTTTAAATTTCTTCTAATGCAATTTACTCATAAAAAACTGAAAAAAAACATGCTGCAATGGTTAAATAATAAATGCAAAAACAAATAGCTTTGCTCATCAACGTCGAGCTGCTTGCAAGTTTCTTGAAAATTTATAAAAAAAAAACAGGTAGCTGTTTTGCAATTCAAAAAAAAAGTTTTAATTAAAAATATTTTGTGCAATATGTATGCCATGTTTTTTTGCGTAATTTCTATAGCATGAGGTGTATGCAACAGTGTTGCAAACTTTATTGATTTGTTTTGTGTAGGTGCAGTTGACTTTATAGTATTTTGAGTGCATCCATTTAAAAAAATACTTTGAAAAATTAGAGGAAATTGATGGTTTTGTATTTCGCATGCTAATCAAATGATATTCATGCATCGTGTTAAGTTAATGAGCTGAAAACTTTCAAGCAATGATAAATTTGCTCCGATACACTCTAGAATTCGTATATATCCGCCTTGTCTTTAGCAATTCAATACATTTTTGTAACATATAATTAAATGTTACTCATACGTCATGTTTAATAAAATGAACAGCTTATTATCACATCAATAAGAACTTGGTTCCGATGACATCCAGGATATGTAATTTTCATTTGAGAGTTAAACATTTATCACCTCAAAATAAGTTTCAGAAATTAGCTGTTGGCTGCTTATGGATTAAGTCAATTTTACTCAAAAAGCTTTTTTTATACAACGAATGCTAGTAAAAATTTTTTGATTTGTTTTAGAATTCCAAGTTTTCTTAATTAAGTCCTGTTTTACTGTGAGTTTACAATGCTATTAACATTATCCCATCAAGCCAATTCAATTTAACATTGCTACATTGGCAATCAAAGGCCAACAAATTTAGCATTACAATAAAAACAACATAGGCAATAGATTTAACTGTTAACGGGTTGCTAAATTATTTCGTTAGCGGTTTTATTTTTATTTCGTTAAAATTAAAACAAAAAAAATGTGTGGGCTTAACACGCAGACAGCGACACAAACACGTATACAACGAAACAAAAAAACAAAAATTGCTGCACGAATCATTCTTATTATGCTGCAAATCAAAAATTGTTGTTGCTGTTGCTGTCTTGCAAATTTATCTACGGCAGCTTGTACTTTGTTGTTGTAGTTGTCGTTATGTACATGCGGGTTGGCATTTGTTTGTGAGTTTGCATTGTTGTTGTTGTTGTTTGCAATCGCTGCCAGTGTGCCACATGCCGCCGTCATCTGGTATAATTTTCTTGCAAATATATATTGTTTGCGTTGTTGTTGGGGTAACAATTTAACCGCAAAACAACAAAAAACTTAGACAAAAAAAAAAAATTGTATGAAATCAACAAAGACGTGAATATGCTATTTGATTGGCAAAATGACTGAGTGACGGTTGTTATGTATAGGGTAAAATGAACAAAAAGTACGCACTGTGTAAGCAGTGCAGAATATTTTTGTTAACGCCATTTCATGTTTGCTGCTAACTTAGTAATTTTAAAGCAATTCATTGTATTACTTTAAAATTTTTCATGAAATGTTTTCTTAATGGGCCCATCATAGCTAACTATAAAAAATATTTAAGAGTGCTGCACTGCAAACTTATCATAATTATTAGCTTCATCTTCCTTAATACATAAAGCTGACTCAGTTCTGAAAAAAAAAAAATTAGTTTTCTTCATGTAAATCGAAAAAATTGCGTGATAAGATTTGATTTTAACTTTTGCCTGCTTCACCCTGTATGTATACATATATGTATGTTAGGAAGCTATCGTGTTTAAAGGTGCAAGAGTGCAAGCTAGTTACTATTTATTGTTGTTGTGTAGACTAGCTATAATATCGTGTCTATCTGAAATGTTTTTTTCGTGTTATTTTGAATTTTAAATTTAATTTCGTGCTGTAAGCAAAAGCATCTTCAACAACAACAAAGAGTATTTGCTATTGCATAACACACATACATACACGATAGTACTAGCAAATGCACTGAGTTGCGTTGCGTAGGTTTTTATTTTGTTGAACTGCGGCTTTTCAACTCTTTTTTTATAAATTTTGGTTTAATTTTTTTTTGCAAATCATGCGCAAATTTTTGCATTTTTAATTTAGAGATTCGTTACACAAATTTTTGTCATTATACTTAGATAACTTTTTTGTTTAATTTTTATTTCAATTTAATTTTATTTGTAATGAATTATTTCCAATAATTTGAAACACCAGACCGACACCGACAAAAAATTTACTAATGAGTTCGTTGCTTAAGTTTTTCATTTATTAAAGTTATTATGTTTTCATTTTTAGTTTAGTTAAATTACCAATTTATTTGAATACAAGTTTGAGTAAAGTTTTTTGAAAAAGAAATTTTAATCAGCAAAAAATATATTAAAACAATATACTTTCTGATGACATAAAATTGTTTTAACATTAACCTTGCGTTTTCTTCACCCAAAACTCGATTCTCCTATTGCTGTCTGCTTTAAGTACATACATAGATATTGATTAAAATCAATCGTAACATTGAAAATGTATGAAAAAAGATAATGTAATAAGCGCAAGCGTTCGAGCATGCTTTATGGAACGAGTGTTCCTATATAGTAGCCTTCACATTTGAATAATCGTAAATGTAGCAATGATTTTAAGGCTGGTACGTGCATTAACATATACAGACATGAGAAACACCCGCATTCAGTGCTTACAATATTTGTTTCCGTCTTAAAATGCCGGCTTTTGCAACTTGCAACCAAAGTTTTTAAAACGATTTAAGAAATCAAAAAAAAAAAAACTAACCTCATGCAGCTTTCAGCCATCGTTTGAAATTCAATTTTATGCTATGAAAATCAAGAAAAATGAAGATGATTTCAAAACCTGTATGCTAAGTTATATCTAAGCCAATTTATCACAGCTGAAAATTCTAAAACAAATGGACCGCCATGAAGTCTCAAGTTCGATGACATCAAGAAGCTTTGTATTGTATTAGGCTTGTTTATTTATAGAAAATCTAAGATTATATAATTTTTTATTAGTGGCTGTTTCATATACACGCACTAAATTAAGCCCACACTTAAAGTTATATGAGCGTAAATTAAATTTTTTTAATAAAAAGTGGCTAGAAAATGATTTTATTTATTCGCAACGATTCAATTTTAAATAAAGCTACGAAATTATGATAAATACCTCCAGTGAGTGCTATGCGATAGCTCTTTGACACATTTAAATATATAGCTTAGTTGCATAGGCGTCATTCAGTTTGTTATGTTTTTATGACGTATGAGTGACACCTAATATAAATTAGCATTGAAATTCTCACAGTTCAAGTTCGATGACATTCAGAAATTCTATGTTATAATGACTCTGTTCACTTATGGGTGCTCTAAAATAATGCCTCTTTTTATTAGTGGTCGTTAATAAAATATGCACTAAAGTAAGCTAACAACATTCAATTGAAAATAAATTCTTAAAAAAATAATGTTATACTTAACTGATTTTGTTTAAATGCAAAACACTCCGCAGATTTGTAGCAGCCTCATATAAATTAACTATGTATCGTAGACAGATTTGATTTATAGACACTCACAGCAATTCCTACTTGTACGCAATTATAATTTTTGAAAGCATGACGCCAATGATATTGAACTCTAACGCTGCTGCCACAGTCGTTAATGCTTTCAATTTTCAAATGTTATTATGTTTGTTGTTGTTAGATATGTTAAGGTCTAACAACAATTCATTGTTATGATTTTGTTTCATTTCTGCGATAAATTCATAGACAAATTTAGCTAAAACTTTATTGTAGATACAAGCGCAAGGTTAGTGTTATTGTTTCAGCTATTATATGCACGCATATGTGTGTTGCAATATTTTTTCTTTTTCACCGTAGTGAAATTAGCAACTCAAGTTTGTCGCTTAAGTCTTTCGATTTAAGAAAACGTTTTTTGATGCGCCACATTTATAGCGTTAATTTCATTAGTATTTAAATAGCATTATTTTTGATATGTGGCATGTTATAAATATTTTTATTAAATTTATCGCATATTAAAGATTTAATCTGTACATTGCTATTTAATTGCTTTCAACATATTTTAGGTTAAACTCGTTTTAAAACTTGTTTCCTTCAAATATATTAAAAACCAATCACATTATTTTTGTTTGTGCTCGTTTGTACAAATTTATTAAGCCTAGCAGACATTTTGGCTACCAGCATACTAGCAGTTGGTTACGTAATGTCGCATTAATTTGTTTAAAATTAAGCTGGCATATAGCCTTATCTTTTTTGTGTTGAAAATTTTTTGTTGCCTGCAAACAAAAGGCTTAAAAAAAAGGGAACGCTTTTATATACAGATACACAAAGGCAAATGAAAATGAAAACATATGAATGCTATAAGTTTTAAGTCTTTAAAAATTGCATTTTTTAATACAAAAGCTTTTGAAAATGTTGAAACTCGGGCAGATTACGCCTTTTTTGTTAATTTTGTTTAAAATAGTCAAGAAATCTGTTGCGTAATCAATATTTTAATTGCAGATATACAGATTCAGTGGTGCGATTGTCTTGTTCTCAATAGAATATTACATTGCTTAGGATTTTTCAGGAAAGTCACATTAAATAAAAATTAAAAAACCACACAGTTTCGAAACAAAAATTTTAACCACAGTATGTAATCAGATAATTCCTCGAAGTATTAATAAATTTATTTCGTTGCTAAAATTCTAAGTATTCTACAATTGTTAGGAATCTAAAATCCACTAAATGGAATGGGAAAATTCCCATTGATCAAAACCTATATCAGTCGTGCATATCCTATTCTCTTCCTAAAGAAATATGACCCTAAAAATTAAACCGATGATGATGATGATTGTTTGGTACATATATTAAACTTGGGCGATTTTATATTAAGTAAATTTTCAAAATGAAAGAAATGAACTCCCAAGCATAATTTCTCTATTAAAGGAAATTTTGGCAGAAAAAGTTTGCTTTTCCATTTCGGTGCAATTTCCTAGAAAAATATCGTTTAAAATCTAAAATAATTTGGTGTTTTATATTTCCAAGAAAAATCTTTGTTTAAAAAAAAGTTATTCTTAGCTGTTCTCCTACTGAGTTTTACCATTGAGCATTCGGTTGATAATTTGAATACAAACCCAGTTGATTTCCGCCATCCAGTTAGATTATAAAATAAGCGCTATTTAAGAGCTGCAGCTGCTGTGCAACAATAAGTTGACTTAAATTTCAAGATCATTCAGTTGTAGTTTAATAGGAAAAGTGCTACAATTTCACGCTAAGCTTCAACAGACACGTGCGGCTCATTTACAAAGCGGCAGATTATTATATAAAGTGATTTTTGCTTGTTTTGATTTCTCATTGCAAAAAGGTGTTGATTTCATATGAAAAAAATTTAAAACTTAGAAAAACGAGAAAATATCTAAAAATAAAAAAAAGCTAAATAAAAATTTTTATAAAAAAGTTTAGAAAAAAATTCAATCCTAAGATTTATGTTTCAGAAAAATTTTAAGTTATAATAATCATTTTATATAGAACTTATGTATGAAATTCACTCTGTAATTAATTTATTTTCTTATTTTCATTGCAGTTTTTTAAAATTTTTATTTAAATTGAAAACTCAACTCAGCAGAATTCTTCGGCAACAGTTGCAAAAAATCAAAAAAGAAAAGTGCAGCAAGTCGAAACATACAAACAGCAGCATGGGAAGGTGGCTAACGGCAGCCAGTTCAATTTGGCTGTCCGCCATTTGTGTATGGTTGGCAACAACGGTGACAAATATTGCGGCTGATGAAGCATTTGCTTGTCCAAATGGTAAGTAATTTAATAAAACTTATTAAGGTACATATAACTTGAGTCGCATGCAAGGTCAGCTAAAAATACGCATGCTCGAATTGAATCAAAAGTAACCACTGTAATATGTAAATAAACGAGTTAAAGTCTACTCATTTAGTTTTGTCGTTAAAAAAATAAATTCGCTTGTCCCATTTTTTTTTGTATGACACAAAAGTAAACGCATTTAAAGCATTGCATCTTTAGAGCACAAAACGAAAGACTTAAGCAACAAACTGCTATTATGATGAATGCACAGAGTTCTCAAGCGCTGAGTAAAAACAAAATGAGGAATTACAATAATTATTCCACACACACACACACCAACAGCAACTGCTGCGCTAGACTAGTTAATATAACAGCATAGTGAAAAAGAACAAACAACAACAACTGCAAGAGCTACAACAAGTGCAATATATCTTTACAACAACTACCACTAGTTTTTTTCTTATTTTGCGCTGTCCTCTCTGTTTTATCACCTTGATGGTGTTGCTTTTGCTTTGGTCTACCAGCGACGAGTAAAACCGTTACAAAAGCTCGTTTTAGCTATCAGCAAAAAATAGCAAAAGCTACAAAAAACAGCATCTGGAAAAAAATTAATGCTAATAAATGTAGTGGCCGTAGTAGCAGCAGCCTCAACCGGTTTTATCATTGGGTTTGTTGCAGCTACTGGTGATTGTAGGTTCGTGTAAAGTTGTCATAAGAACACTTCTCCATTGCTGTCAGTGCTACTGATTTTAGCATTGATGACTTATTATTATCTAGAAAACAACCAATGATGAGGTAATATCGCAAGAACAGCGATTACAATAACAATAAAGACTGGTATTTAATGTTGCTGTAACATATTTTTGTTGCTGTTTTGTTTTGTAGCTAAAGCTCTTGCTTTGGCATTTGTATTAAGTAAACCTAAGTTGTATTAAGAAATGAAAAAAAATTGCCTACTCAAAGAATATGGCATTGCATCTTCTCGAGCAAGTTTGTTGCTCAAGGTTTTTGTTTTAAAAACCTCAAGTAGAAGACTTACAGCACCTTAAGTTTGTTAATTATTTTGAGATTACATCTAGCATTGACGTTGTTTGTTTTTTTGTAATTCCAAAATTCCTATCTGATGCCAACAATAGTCTAACTGTCTATATCTTTTATGAAGTCGGTGCTTTGTTCCTGTTGTCATTGTACAGAACATTTCACGCTAAGGATTGGCTTATTATTAACAACAATCAAAATATTGCAAATTTCGTCAAAATTCTTTGCGGTTGAAATTTTGAACTGAATTGATGACATAAAACCAAAAAATTATAGAGTTCGAAGAATTTACAGCTTCCAAGATGACGTCGGATACAATTTGATATTGGTTAAAGTAACTTTACTGACATTTAACTTATATAAGTATGCTGAAAGGGACCCTCCTAGGGTTTTGTTCTTGTGAATTTATTATTTTTTTTTGCTGACGATACGAGTATCTTTTCCTGAGAAACTTATGAAGTAGTTCGCTGACTTGCATATCAATCAACTTTGCAATTACCATAAATGTCTCAATGCCCAGGTAGTCCAGGTGTAGCGAGTATTAAAAAGTTAAGCCATTTTAATACTTCAGTGTCACCAGAGCAGTCAAACTTTTTGATTAAATTCTTCTATCCTTTTGTATAAAAGATTTCTACTCAACAAGGATGCTTACGGCGTTAGAAGGCAAGGGTCTACTAACCACGCAATAATAATTAATTTAAGTTCTTTGGAGCTAACGCCATAGAGTGTTTGACTATCTAACTTGGAACCATCATTGTTGAAGTTAAGAAAGAACCTTCTTCGCGGCAGTTCTTCTCTCTAGTCATCTCTTGATGTCAATGAGATTCTCAAAACAGAATAGTCAATTTTTGAGGAAAACTCACTTTATATTTTGTGCAATTATTTGTAGTAGGAAACTTTATCTAAATCAGGCCACCACACCACAATGTATTGGATGAAAGACGGCGTAAAGGCAGTAAATAATATTAGGTGATAATATCCATCAATTACGCATAGTCTTTTACAAGAGTATATTTACGAGTATGTAGGCTCCCTCCAACTTATTTTTCTATCCATTACCAGACCAAGAAACCATGCAATGCCTTCTAAGATAGGCTCAATGCTATTAACTAAACATGGTTCGTTTCTTGCAAGTTTCCGACACTAACTACAAAAAATTAGAGCTCTGTGAGGACTTATACCTAAGTCAGTGAAAAATTTCACACAGAAAACTATGGAAATGGTCGCATGAAATTGCTGCCACAACATTCGCTTAAGCAATGACTCTGCAACTATGTTATTTCGGACTTCCTCTGCGAAACAAAACTACTTGTATTGAATTAGCCAAGTTTCAAAGTTTGAGCTCTGTTTTTCAATAGCTATTATGGAGCTATTAATGTCTACACTCTGTTCATATATGAAGAGTTCAAAGTTACTGAAAACGAGTTGTTTTCGAAATATTCTTTTTCAATTCAAATAAATTTTAAAATATGCTCTCATAACTTGTGAGATGTCCCCGTCTCTTTTGATAAATCATATAATTTCACTTTACGAAGCTTATGAATGCTCTAAATCTTAATAAAATAAATTAATATTTCACTGCGGCACATATAATCGTAGTTCTTGGATTAAGTTACTTTCAAAGCACATAGATACATTTTAAATATTTAATTTGATTTATCATCTTCTACAGCAAATCATTTAAAACACTATAATTTTTGTATGGTAAACAACCAGAAAAACTCGTCTGAAAAAGTTTAAGCATAAAAACCACAAGCTAGTTTGCAGTTATGGTAAAACCTGTTGCTGCTGCGGTTGTTGTTGTTGATTTTATTGCCCATACTGCTGCTGCTGCTGCTGCTACAGACCACTTAAGAAAACGGTTTCTCCGCGCATACAAATATTTAACTTTTTTTTTGCTTTAATTTTTCTTTACATTTTGTTGATTGACAAAGGAAAGTCTGTCAGTTGCTTAATTTGGTATAAGAAATCTAAAGCAGAAATTAAAAAAAAAAAAAATAGCGAAGTATCTGTCTGAATGCTGTCATTCTCAAAGTGTCTTAGATTTTTTTTTTGCTTCTTAGTTTACGTAACATGCCAGTACGTTACGCAGTTATCAGTTTTTTCTAGCTTACCACAGTTAAGTGTTCCTTATTAATTCATTTAAGAACAGTTAAAGTAAAAGAAGTTGCTGTGTATGAGAGTAGTTATTGACTGTCTATGGTCTGTCAATTCAGAGAAATGATTGCGGCAATTGAGTTTAGTTCATGTTTGTAACAATTTTACTAGAAAGTTACAAATGCAGGCTGCATAGGCAATGAAATAATAAATTGTGGAAAATTGTCGCACTGTGTATAGCTGTCAAAATAAAAAATCATAATTTGTATTAAATCTTTAAAACACTAATTTCTCTATAAGCAATACTTAGCTCTCTTAACAATAATACAAGATATATAAAACTTACATTGTAAAAATATAATTTGAATATATCTATCATGATTTCATCGAACAGCAAACAGACTTTAAAGTTCAAGTTTATGAGTCATAAATCCAATAAGTATTTTATTTGCAATATGTCTGTATGCATAGACATTAATGTGTTTTAATTGACATGTATTTCGTTGAAGAAAGAGAGAGAAAGAGAGAGGGAATATAAAAGGTTTGTCTTTGACTTTTTGTGCAAGTAATGTGAGCCACACCTGCGTTAAATCAGCCGCAATTAAGCCAACACATCAAAGACAGCAAAAAAAAATCAAAACACACAGCAGCTATATAAATTTAAATACACAATGAAGCTAAGCCGCAAAGCCACAACTACTGAATAAAGCGGCATGGCTCAAATGGGGCTATGAAGAAACCCATATATTTATTTATAAGCGAATGCGTTATGAAAATGATTGAGCCTAATGATTGCACAAATATAAAAAGAAATATTTATTATATTTACCTTTTGTTGGTGAAATCAGTGAAAATTAAGTCAAAATATCTATACACATTAAATGCATTTAAAATGCTGTTGCTAAATGAGCATTTCCTAAACGGCTATCAAACATTTATGAAGCATGAAATATCCTAAATTTGGTTATAAATTCACTTCATAGCTTAAGTTTCTTGTTCATCAAATTGTATGTTTGTGTTATATCGGAAATAAATTTATATAGACCACAACTGTTTATATTTGGGAATAATATCTCTATTGCAACTTTAGATTGCGCTTTCATTTTCTGTGAATTTTACTATTTTTTCAAGGAAAGTTGTTTCTTCAATGTTACTGCTTGATTGACAGCTTTCATTGCTTTCATATTGCAATAGCACAGAAATATCAAAATAATTGTAACAACTTAAAATTGCAGTAAAAGCGCGTTTAGGTAATGCAGTGCTTTGACAAAATCAGCGTAATGGCATTACAATAACAACAACGAGATTGCTACAATTTTCACCAGTAGTAACAGTTGTATAAAAAAGTGTTTTATATTAAAACAAAAATAAAAAATTAACAGCACTGCTGCTGCTGTTTTTGTTGCTAAAGCGGTTGATCACTTGATTTTGCACACTTTTGCTGTCTTTCAATACTTAAGCCTTAGCCATAAATGGCTCTAACCGAAAACCGGAAAAAAAATGACAGTTGATATAAGATACATACATACAAATAAAGGAAACATTTCTAAAACATTAAAAACACATTCTGCTGTGGATAATATGATTGATAAAGAAAAAATTACAAAAGCGCCATTTAAGTAAATTAAATTAATTAAAAATTTAAACGTACAGCAATAGCAAAAAAAACCAATACACCAAATGTGAACGAAAAACTAAAAATAAATTCATGAACACAATGTACATTGACATTAAGAACGAACGACTTAAGCAACGAACCTGCTTCTACACGAAAATATGCCACAGCTGATATGAAAATATTTTTGAGTGATTTAAAAAAAAGACTATTTAATAAGACACTGGCTGCAAAATATTCTTATTTTTGATAAAAAAAATCCAAAGACTTAAGCAAACGAAAGATTTTACTTCACAAACAAAATTTTAAAAGAAGAAATTCCTTAAAATTTAATTTGCGTTAAATCCTAAGAAAACTGAATAAATTACATTGATTTGCTATAATAATCCTATGGGTCTTGAAGTTGAGATATATCTGAGATATGCTGCTGTTAAAAAGTTAGAAAAATGCATACGACTTAGGTTTCAACAGAAATGAAAAAAATGTTGCATGACAATATGACCTTGAAAAGCAGCATACCACAAAGGCAAGAAAATTTCAATTTAATAAATAGAAAAAGACAAGTTTCGAGTTTTTATGAACTTTTTTTTATTTTTAAAAGATCAAATCTCAGCTGGCATTGTCACCCTATTTAAGTTGTAATGTTAATTGCATATTTATTTTTAGAATTTTTAAGGACCCACTCAAAATGAATAAATAAATAAGTACTAAAATGACCCATATTTGTTCTAATTAATGCTCCTTTTGTTATTTTGCTTTAATAAAAATTAAACTTAAAGACATTATTTATTTCAGATTTTCAATTAATTCAACAGTCGAAGCAAGTTCTTAGCTTAGATCTCTTGTTTTAATTCATTTTTTGTGATTTTTTTCTCATTACCTCGAAATGATACTTAAATTTGTACGAACAAGGTATTTTTCCAAGTAACTTAACTTGTTTTGACAATGTTTTATACTTGCCACACCAGCTTGCATTCTTAAGTTTACAGCATAAGCAGATAAATTTGTCAAGATAAACGATAGCAATCTTGCGCAGCGTTTCTTTCTTAACTACAAGCAAAGAGATGTTGTAAGCTAAGGCAAAAGATGTTGTAAGAAAATGTAGCATTTTAAATGAGAGGCAGTAGCAACTATCAACAAGATTAATTAGTTCATAGATTTAGGTCACTAAAACTAGAATTTGAGAATAATTTTGTTCTGGTTGTTCTTTAGAGGTTTTTTCTTAGTGGATACTAGTTAGTACGATATTTACTATGTAGATTGCAATTAAGATGTGCTCATTCTTATAGAAAAGAAATTTAAATTTTACAACATTTTGTTTTGAGTCAGCATAGTAAAACGTAGTGTCATTTGAATTTTATTAATAATTTTGAAACTTAATACAAAGAAGTTTGACCTACTTTAGAAGTTGCCACACAAATTTGTTACACTACATTTTGAAAGCACTTGCCTACTGTGTGTATATATATATTTTGTAACTTTTCTTGCTGCAATTTATGAGCTTTACTATGAGAAATTCCCATGGCTTGTATCTTTTGTAGCTAAAAATGCATTTCAAAAACAAAGTTTATATGTTTATCAGCATAAAGTGTGAATGCTGCTTCGATGTGTATAAATTAAGGCAGCTTATGATAAAAGTCGATGATGTTTACACCTTTATATAAATTTCAGCTTTTCTCATGATGTACAAATGATTTTTTGATAATTTGTTATATGGAAAAATCCCTTCTTTGTAATATTAGGGATTCATATAAGACTAGTGAGAATAAACGGGTTATGTAGTCAGAAAATTTAATAGAAAAAACTTTTTTTACGGGGCTTGCTTGCTTTTGTTGCTTCAGATATTTTATTCAATATTTTTATTGATTATTCTTACCAACATCAGTTAGCAATTGCTGCTTGCAACATGTTGTAGCAACAGGTTTTATTTACAGTTATTTGTTGTTAACGTAAGTCAGCTAATTGCCACGGCAATGTCATTACAAAGGAATGCAAATAAAATACCGACTTAGTATGTGTGCGTTTTTCAGTTCACCCAGTTTTATTGTTTTGTTGTACAGCAGTGGTTGTATGTTTGTATGTATGTGTGTCGTATGTTTGTATATATGTATGTATGTATGTATGTATGTGCAATGTAAATATTTTTCTATAAAGGAAGCATTTAAAAAGTATTCAGGTTTTAATAAGCAAATTAAAACGATAACAACACGTAAGTTGCTGGCTTAAGTCTTTCGTTTAAGTTTCCTTGTTTTGTTTGTGGCTTAAGTCTTTTGTTTTGTCGTTATTTTTAATGTAAGCTTAAGCGCTGTATTGATGTTGTTTTTATAATAATATCAAAGCATATTTTAATAATTTATTTTACACATATAAATTTTCTTATGTTACAAAAAATTATAGTGCACTTACCACAAGCTGTTTCCCTAGCAATTAAGCAAACTTTATAAACATTTTAAGCGGCTCAAGCGTTTAACGGAAGACACCAATTTTACTTAGTTTTAAAAATGACCACAGCGTTTGATGAAATTTCATTATTTAATGAAAATTATAACATAATTAAATGAAAGTTATTAAATTGACTTCCGTAGAGCGTTTGAAAATGATTGTGATTTGCTTAAAGTAAATCTCTTTTAATTTCTTCTTCATTGTTATTATTGTGTTTAAAAAACTTACTATTTGAAATAATTATTTATCGGAATCGGAAATTAAACTGTTTTAGGTACTCGTATTATCAATTCAACATTTTATAGACTTAAGTTTACTAAGAATGAATTTATAAAATGCAATGTTCTCAAGTTATTATGGTGCCGCAAGAGGACTATTTTCAAAAAAAATTATCAAATGTTAAAACTGGTAGACAGTGACTTTTAATTTGATACCAAATTAAGGCTCTTTAACTGATTCCTTCTTAAGCTTTTCTTAGCACGTAATGAATATTTAAAAATCTTAAAATTCGCCTTTTTTTCCAAAACAACGCATTCTGTGAATTAACTTCGTTTCAACGAAAATTCTTCTGAACTTTTTGAAAATTTTTGGCGCCAATATTTTGATTTCAATTTTTTTGAAGCAGAAATATGAAACTCTAAATCAGAAACTTTGCAAAAATTCATGAATATTCCATGTTGCAAAACAATTATGTTTTGGTTTCACAATTTTCTTCACAGTGTACGTTGCTTTTACAATTTTCCTTACAGTGTACGTTTTACAAATGTCGTTATGCTATAAAAAAAGTTTAATGAATAGAAAATCAGTGGTGGAGAACTTTCTTCGCTTAAAGATACTAAAAATCCTTTTGCCAATCAATATTTAGATTTGGTTAGAAAATTTCTCGTTCGGAAACATGTGAGAATGAGGACTCTTTTTAGGAATGAAAGACAAATGTAAAACGTACGTCAACACAATACATTTGATTAGAGGCCCTACCTTAAACTGCTACTATGTCACAAAATCCAAAACTTTTTACTGTTAAATGCCTTTTTCAAAATATGCGATGACATACTTATTTGATCACGTAATGACAACGTTAAATAAAAAGTTAAATTCTTTTGCCCATTGTTAAGTTGCCATATTTGTTCAATTTATTACCTAAAAAGAAAATAATTTGTACTAATTTTTATTTCAACGGCTTCAAAACCTAACAAATCTTCCCGCGAAGTAAATGCTTACTGTATATTGCCAATTTTATTCGTATTACGGCAGCTAAGGCAAAGCGTATTAAAATTGCTGGTAACAACTATCAACGGTATTCTATTAAAATGAAAGCGTCACGTCGCGCTGTACTTACAATATTTCAATTGTAAGTTGTGATTCCAAAAGATTCAAAACTCAAATACTACTGACTGTATGTCTACTTGGCTTTTTGTTTGTCTTTCTTTCACATTTTTTCATTTTGAATTTTTTTTTTTGTAAATTTTTTTTCCACCAAAAATTTCTAGGTCATGCGTCAAGTTACCTCTTTAAATTAGTCGTGTGTATGCATTGTATTTTTTTAAGTAAAAAGTGAGAATTTTAAAATAATTTATGAGTGCTTTATGCTGCTCGAATGCTCAGACAGGCATGAACTTAAGCTGGCGAAGTGATTTTTGTTGTTGGTATTTTTCAGCTTCACTGATTTTTGTGTGAAATA
This sequence comes from Meiosimyza decipiens, assembly GCA_963680825.1. NCBI lineage: Eukaryota > Metazoa > Arthropoda > Insecta > Diptera > Lauxaniidae > Meiosimyza > Meiosimyza decipiens. The sequence continues at coordinate 25,217,293 of OY804260.1, forward strand.
AAGCTGACGTGCGTTGAACTCCAGTCTTCCTTTTTTTGTTTTAACACCATTTGTAAATAGTTAAATAAATTTGACATGCAATTAAATTTTAAAGATAAGATCTAATCTAACATTTAAATTAAAATTTTGGACATTGCTATGTAAAAGACTGAAATATTTGAAAGTAGAAAATTATGGTCTTACCGTATTTATTGTGCAAGAGAGTTCTTGGGAAATTTTCAGCCGCTGTACATATTTTTTTATTGACATTCTGTTAATTTCGCATGCTTTTAATTTTTCAGTATTTCTTTAAGAGTTTATTCATTAAGAACTAAATTTTCACTGTGTGAAATAGTTTAATAGAATCACAACAAGAAATATCACATTTTTTAAAATTAAATTTGACGAAAAATTGTTCTACTTATGATAAATTGAAAAAAATTAAAAATCTAAAGTTCTTACATTGGAAATGTAAATCGATTGTCATTGTACGTACGATTACCCATAGCAGAAGTAAAGTTTTAAACCCACTAGCATGACTTTTCGTTCATGCAGAAATAATTCTTATTTGCTCATTGCTGGTGTAACACAATTGACAGCTGTGCGCTAGCATTTATGGAATTTTTGCGCCAAGGTGAACAGGTTCTGCAAATATCTGCTGCTGCGGGAAATGACTGTCGTTAGATGCAGATGTTGTGCAGATTATTAAGATTTTTTTTCAACAGAAACTTTTTTTTTTGTTTGCTCTTAAGCTACTATTCGTTTAAAGACAAATTCAATGCAAGTTCGTTGTTTAAGTCTTTAGTTTTTTTAAAGAGATTTAAGTTTAGTTCTTTTTTGTAATTTTTTAAGCAATATCTAAGTTTAATTTGTTAGTCTAATTTTGAAATCATTACACACAGAGTTTGACTGACTTTTCTTAAGGATTTAACCTCCATAGTCTCTAACCAATTAAGCGAAAGCTTTTTTTTTTGTCAATTTTACCTTTAACTTTGCGAACATTTTTGCTAGAGCTATGCGCAAAGTTTATTCAATCTTTTAATTCCAGTTTAAAAATTTTTATTTTTATTTCTAGAGCAAAACCTTTTATTATCTGCTGCTATTTTTTTGTTTAAGTTTTTGTGCAATTTTGCTTGTAAGATTTGAAAAATAAAAGTTTTTTGATTTCCTGGCGCTCACAAACCTTGAAAAATTTGTGCTGATACATTTGTTTAATTTTTTGAATGGCTTAACATGATGATAACAGATTTTGTGTCCACGACAATTATTGACTTGTGAAAAAATTATAAAATTGCTTGCTCGTGTTTTTTTTTTGGGATTTATTCCTACCCTTGAAGATGAAAAAACATGAAAAGACAACCAATTAATTTCAGACATTTATCCATTTTTTTAAAAAAGCAAAGCAAATTTATTTGTTAACCATTTTTAGTTGGAAAGTTCTTAAAAAAATTTCATACATTTCACTATCAAATGTCAGAGCTTATATTAATGTTCTTGAAAATTATTACAAATTATGGAAGTGTGCTAAATTAAACTTCAACTTAACCGTTAGTAGCTTTGAATAAATGGCAACTTTTACGTTTTGCAGTACTAAAAAGGCTGTATGCTAAAGTTCGTTTGTTAATTCTTTTGTTTTGCTTCAAACAAATAAAGCTGTTTGACAACGGTTTGTCTAATATAGTCATATCCATATTTGTAATGGAAATAACAGATGAATTTGTTGTTCCTTCTGACCACAAGTTCCATTTTCATGCCAACAACTTTAACTGCTTACAATACCCACAGTCATCGTCATCAACACGTTTGTATTAATGGAAAGTTTTTTTTCGCTGCACATAAAACACGCGTATCATCAAAACTTTGCTGCAGATGCCTTACTGTTTTTGTAACAGGCTTTTTGCTGTCTTTCCCTCTTTCTCACTGTCTGTCTTACTCGTATTTTAACTTAACCTTAAAAGCTGCAATGCAACCAAAAGCAGCAGCAGCAGCGATTGCATTTACATTGCGTATGCGTGCCATGCGTTTGGAAAGTGATGCAGCAACTACAGGTGAAATTCAACACAACTTCAGTTGTAGAAAATAAAAAGACAGTGGTGGCGCGCATAACCACAACTGGCAATGAATTTGAAATTTTATTGTAAAGAGCAGAGATATTTTCATTTTTCTTTGTTTTTGTTTTTCATACGAACAACTTTTGACTTTGAAATTAAGCACACGATTTTTTTTTGGCATTCAATTTTTTTTTCTGAGCACTCAATTTGCTTAATTACATTAAAAGTTGAAGATGGTTTTGCTTTTGCTTTTTTTCTGATCTTAAAAATTGCTATTCGCTTTCTTTTGGCAGCAGCTTCCGCTATGGCAGCCAATTTAGTTGTCTAAACTTTTATGTAGTGTGCTGCTGTTGTTGTATTTGATTCGATTTTCGTTATTTCTAGCTGACCTTGTCTGACTTTTATGGAAATTTCACATATTAAACTTAATTTCAAGCGCTTATTTATTGGTAAAAAATATTTTAACATTTTTTTTGTATTTTTCTCATTTCAGGTTGGGAACTGCGTGGTCTGCATTGCTACAAATATTTCAATATAAAACATTCGTGGGAGAAAAGTGCGGAACTGTGTCGAAGGTGAGTGTGAAAAAATGATGAACAAAATGTTGTTTTTTTGTGTTACGAATTTTTTAAGGGTTTACACTGGAAGTGAGTGCGACTCTGAAGCATTGTTTATTATAAGAGAATATGGAAGTAAATTAATCATAAATTATATTCTTAAGAATAAAAATAATTTTTTATCGTTTTGTGTATTTTCCTTAAAAACTAAATTAAAACATTAAGCTTGTTGTGTATTAAAAATTACACAACAATAAGTGCGATTACCTTATTTTATTTGCATCTAAGAATTGTGAACTAAAAGCCCAAAGCTTGCATTTTATTTTAATATTTGGGTCAAACTTTTTCAGGCTTTTTCTTTGTAAAATACCAATATTTTTTCCTATTCCAGGCCTCATAACTCAGAACGATTTTTCGGAATTTTCTTGCTTTCACCTCAAATCCATCTTATAAACTTTTTTCCCAATCATTTTTATTTAACACAATATATTTTATTTAATTATAAAATTTAATTTAAAAACTCGTTCTGAGCTTTTAAAATTCTCATGTAACAGAAAAACTTTCTCTCGACCAAAAAGCAACAGCAACAATAACAATAATAAAATGTTGCTTCGCTCTCACGCTCATTAACAGCCACAGTAGCTGAAATATGGGCAACGGTTGCGCATGCGAAGAGATTTCAATAACATTGGCAACCGAAAGCAAAAATGCCAATCGCATTAAAGAAACACTCTCAGTTTTCTTTAGCAGCAACGCATTTATTTTCATTTAAAACAGCATATTTAATCTCAAATTAATTTGTGGGGTATTCAAAAGCTGTTGCTTAAAAGAAAGTTTATTAAAAAATGAAAACAAAAAATGACAATAGTAAATTTCAGAATAAAAACCACAGAGGTTATTAGTCAGAGAAATAGTAAAGTTATTTTTTTTTGAAATATTTTGATTTGGATTGAAGTCCTGATTTCCTACAAATAATTAAAAAATCTGATCCACCAAAGTTAAGCCCATACAAGTTTTGCTGTATGCTTTCAAACAGTTTATACCAGGGTTGCCAAGTTGAAAACAAGGAGTTAATGGCCTTCCCAAATAAAATAATTGCTTTAATAAAAAATTAATTTTTTTGCAGTAAATTTTAAAATTATAATGGACACAATAGGATGGTGTTGTGAAAGTCATAACAAGGTCTTAAATAGGTTGCTGAGTCACGATAATATAATTTTAACAAACTTTTTCGAAAAATTGTTTTCGGCGACTAATCTAAAGCTACCACACTCGCTAAATTTCAATAGATTTTAATTTTGACATTTTAGAAACTCTTTTGTGTTGACAAGAGCTAAAACAATAATATCTCTAAAAATAGTAAAAAGCATTATAGCTCTCCTATTAAGTTAACCCATTAAGTAGAAGTACTGTAGTTTTGTACACCATACCAATATATATATTTTTTATATTAAAGTTTCGTTTTTAAACATTCATTTTTTTCCACTTTTAATTTAATAACCAAACATAAAAAACAACTGTATCTACTTAAGATTTTAAATTATGGCCCAACCTGCATTGCTGCGCCAACTCGTACCCACAAAACAAAATAAACAACTCAATAAATTAAACCAACAGAGAGTTGCAAATGTTGTAAGACATTCAAATACCAGCGAGTTAAACAAGCGTAAGCCAGCATCGCATAAAAGCGTGCAGCTGTTACCTACAATTACTAGACACTCAGTGGTACAACAACTATAACAATAACAATAGCAACTGAGCCTTGCCTGTAATCATGCAAGTGAAATTGACGCCTTGCAAATTAGGAGTTTTGAGAAAAATTAAATGCGGGCAGTGATTTCAATATGTAAAAGATGAATTAAATTTAAAACAATTTCTTTTTTTTCGCAAAAAATAAAATACGCTGAAGAGTTAAGGGGGGAATAGGCTTAGAAACAAAATTTTTTCTCCATAAATTGTAAATGAAAATATTCAGAAATATGTTCCAAAAGTTTCAAATAAAAACTTCAATTCATATCTTTAGCGGCTAGTTGCAGAAGTGGAAATTTTAGTATTTACAAATAATTTAATTTTTATGTTTTGTGCATTTTATATATTCCGTCCGATTTTTCTCTTTTAGTTTCCTTTTACAACACAAAAGATTCATCATTTTCATAGCTCACCGAAAATGGCTACTGCTGCATTTCCGTTGTGGCTTCTACGTTTTTGTAGCAGTAAATTTGGCGTCTTTTGCAATTTAAGTTGTCTCTATTTTGTCACACATAACCGCAAGCTATACCATTTTTGTCAGTTGTTGGCACTATAAATGATGACCAGCATGCGTCAGGTTGACCTAATGCGTAGTGCGCATTAGTCATTGCAACGGATGTCTTGTATACCATTTTTGGTTATTGTTTATATTGAATTGTATCGAGCACAAATAGAAGTCACTGATGACTTCGAAAAATTCAGCAAAAAACTCTATTCAGTTTTTGGCAAATGTGATTTGAAAATTAAAAAAAAATAAAATTTAATGTAAAATATAAAATTTATTTGACACACAGCAAATAATTTTCAGAAATCAGCAGAATTTCAAATCCAGGGATATGCAAGAAAAAATATCAAAATTATGAGCGTTACTCATATTTCAAAGCTCATATGTTTTTTCGTTTTGCTTACTAAGCATTTCTCTTAGTAAAAGTAATATACTTGAACAACAAAATCAGTTTGATTCAAATTTAATCAAGATACGAGTTTGCTGCTTAAGTCTTTCATTTGATTACACGTTCAAAACAATTGACTTCGGTAGAAGAGTTCAAATACCTCTAAATGAAGTGCCAAAACGTTTTGTTATAACTTTATCAAGTGCTTGTTAAAAAATTCAGCGCAGACATCGTTTTGTTTTTAGTCACCATAAATCAGAAGGTGGGTTCAATAAACGCGCAAGCTGTACAAACTGCGCAATGTGCCTAAAATGTTAATGTTAAAAGATTACATAGAAATTCCAGTAACGTGCCAAATGTAAATAGTCAAATTGATATTAAGTCAACAGTTAACAACCAAAGCCATACAGATTCCAGTCTCACTTACAGAGTATGCATAAGTATTGAATAGAGAAATTGGTTAACATTTAATTTTTTTACTGTTTTTTTTTGGTTAACAACAATAAAAAAAATGCCAACTCCACTGCAAAATAACTATATTTATTTACTTTCCTTTATCATAAATAACAATTTGGAATTTTGATTACAAGTGACGACAGTAAAAAAATTTCAATGAACTTATTTTACATTTGTTAACAGGGCTCAAATTCGTTTGTTGGTTTTTTCTTATTTTTTTCCTCTGTATAATTAAAAATCAAGTACTTTGGCGCTATGAAAGCGTAGTATTGTTAAGCTTAGGGCAACGAAAAAATCCTATTAATCAAAAGGTTTTTTTCGTCAGTTTTATTTTTTAACCTAAATTTTGACTTGTGCTTTGGCGGCACCTACACTTTGTTGTATACACAACATTTCGTCTTTTACTTAAGTTTTCGTTTGACTTACGTTTCTTTGGTCAACGTTTTTAGGGCAAATCAATATTGATGTACGAATTGAATAAATTAATATTAATTTGAACATGACTAAGGCCACATCAGGTAAATCATCTGATGCAAATATTGCGTTACTTGTGTCTTTTTATTGGCTTATCGTATGAGTTTGTGTATTTTTTTTATTTTATTGTGTTTCATTAATTTTCTTTGTGCTATTTCAGTAAAATGCATAGAGATTAACAACTAAATTTAATTTCATTTAAAATATATTAGAAGTTGAGTTTCATTCGAACTCTTAATGCAGTCTGAAACGCCGTGCCTTGTAAACTGAGAAAATCTGTAAAACTAAAATGATAGCAATCTCCGCGAAGTTCGCGTTGAACAAATTTATTCAGTTTTATTTCTAAGGTTATGGGTCTCAATATCCAATACAAATATTAGCGATATTCTTCTTTAATATCAAGTTATTAAAGTTCTAATAAAGCCTAATTTTCTTATAGATTTATTTTGCTAAGGATTCGGTTTTGGTTAAAAAAAATGAAAATAAAGAAATACAGAAGAAAAGCGGGCCTGTACAAAAATACAAACCAACTTTGCCGAACTTAAAAACTTCAGCTTAGATTATTGATCTAAAGCAAAAACTTTGTGGATTCCATATCAGCAACTTTAATGTGGAAAGCCATAAATTTCAAACTTTATGTTATCAATTTCCCATCAACTGCTCTTTTATGTTTCATCACACTTGAGAATTGTTAAAAATCGATCAATTTCTCTATTCAAATGAAACATGTGATCGCTGCTAATTGCGCTTTCGTCACAAGATACAAAAAAAAGCGCAACTCTCCAACGTTGCTACATTGAGCAAAAATTATTCAAAAAGATGTAGAAATAAGCGGAAATTCTTTTGTTGCTTAGAAATTAGAAATGAAAAGCTGTAATTTTATGCTTTAAATAAACGCTAGTGCTTCGATTGTATATGCGCGCATGTGTGTAAAGCTCACGATCTATCATTGATCTCTGGTGCGATCGATCGATTTATGAATAAATGAAAGTTTCTCTATGCCAATGCTGATGCCGATGCCGATGCTTGCTATGTTGCTCTCTATTGTTCTGAATTATTTGGGGCATAACTTGGCAAAGAAAATTACAAACAAAATATAACAATAATAAAAAAAATCATATACTTACAACAATGAAAATAGAAAGTTGTCTCTGACAAACCACAATTGATATTTTTGTTGTGCCATTAGTGTTTTAGAAGGAAATGCTTGATTTATGACAATTCGGTAACTAAGCATAGTAAAAACTGATACTGAAAATGTTTAATTGCTTCGGAATATGAATTGCTTGCATATTCATGAAATTTTTTTCAAGTTTTAATATAATGCTACAGTCTTAATAGAGGGAACTTAATATGGAATAACAAAAAAGCCATGTCAATGTGATAAAACTTTAAGGTACATACTGTCAAATGTCCTATACCAGTGCTGGTTTTAGGGAACTCCTAAATTTCTTTAAATCAAAACAAATCCATATATACAATAGGTACCAAATCATGGAACACAGTGTTTGGACAACATATTTCAATAGTAACACTTATATAAAACTGTCCCTGGATGTTCGGTTAATGGCACGATAATTGTATGTTTTTAAAAGCTACGCTATTTCGTATAAGGATCCTATTCCAAAAATTGAAAAATTAAGGTGACAGGGATTAAAAGTACTTGTAACAATTCAGTCGTATATCAGTGCAATCCACTTGAGTTTCTTTAAAGGAAAATAAAAAGATATATGAAATAGTTGCCCAATTATGGAATACAATGCTTGGGTGTCATATTTCCATAGCAACATAAAATAATTCTCTCCCAAGTTAAAGTTCAATATCAACATTGTTGTCTGTTTCTTAAAAATTAAGCTATTCCATATTTGGAACCTACTCCATATATTTCAATTATCTTTTCAATATTTGTAAAAAAGTGCTGTTAACAATCTCCATTCTTTATATTTTCCAGATACGGTGCCGAATTGGTAGCAATTGATACTTATGCTGAAAACAATGACACACTCTCGATTGCCCGCTCTAGTGACCCCAATCGGCGTGCCTCTGACAAATACTGGCTCGGTTTGGCTTCACTTGATGATTTGCGAACCAACACACTGGAATCCGCCTCGGGTGCACTTATCTCGCAATACTCCGGCTTTTGGTCATTGAATCAACCAGACCCCATGGAAGGTGAATGTGTTGCCGCATCTTTTGTTTCCAAAATGCAATCTTGGGGTCTTGGTACCTGCGAGAGTCTGTTGCCATTTATGTGTCGCGCTACTGCCTGCCCACAGAATTCAATACATTGTGCCAATGGGATCTGCGTCAATCAAGCATTTAAGTGTGATGGTAGTGATGATTGTGGTGATGGCTCCGATGAGTTGGATTGTCCAAATCAGTGTCATTATCATATGCAATCGGGTGGTGATGTCATCGAGACACCAAACTATCCACACAAATATGGTGCATTGAGCAACTGCAAGTGGACACTTGAAGGTCCGCTGGGCAGCAATATCATACTGCAATTCCAGGACTTTGAAACAGAGAAAACTTTCGATACTGTACAAATTTTGGTTGGTGGACGCACTGAAGATAAATCCGTGTCATTGGCTACTTTAAGTGGCAAGCAAGATTTGGCAACACAGCCTTTTGTTTCGGCCTCTAATTTTATGATTGTTAAATTTATTACGGATGGAAACGTAGAGCGTAAGGGTTTCCGTGCAACTTGGAAAACCGAAGCAAAGAATTGTGGTGGCACTTTGAAAGCTACGCTGCAACGTCAAGTGCTAACCAGTCCCAATTATCCAAAGCAGTACCCAGGTGGCTTGGAGTGCTTGTACATTATTAAGGCTCAACCGGGACGCATTATATCGATTGAAGTCGATGATTTGGATATCAATGAGGGACGTGACTTTATGCTCATACGCGATGGTGAATCGCCAATGAGCCGTCCAATTGCTAAGTTAACTGGACAGGGGAATGATAACGAACGTGTTATTATTTCGACTGGCAATTCTCTGTATTTATATTTTAAGTCCAGTCTGGGTGATTCTGGCAAAGGTTTTAGTTTACGCTACACGCAAGGTTGCAAGGCTACTATAACTGCAAGAAATGGTACGGTGACATCGCCTGCCTTTGGTCTTGAGGATTACCCAACCAATCAAGAGTGTTACTTTACCATACGTAACAGCCAGGGAGCGCCATTGTCTCTGAAATTCGACAAATTTATGGTGCACAAGAGTGACTTCGTGCAAGTCTTTGATGGTTCCTCAACTACTGGCCTACGTTTACATTCCGGCAATGGTTTCACCGGTACAGCAGCGCCAAAATTGACTTTGACAGCTTCATCGGGAGAGATGCTAATAAAATTCACATCGGATGCGCTACACAATGCAGCTGGGTAAGTGAAATTGATATCTTTGATTAATTTTTTTGTTAAAAAATTTACGTTATTTCTGATTTCTATTTTTTTTTAACAAAAATAATCATCAGTTCGATTTCATATCCATAAAAATCCGTTTTATTTCTCAACTAGTTGGTCCGCAACATTTTCGGCTGATTGTCCCGAGCTACAACCAGGCATTGGCGCTTTGGCATCCAGTCGTGACACCGCTTTTGGCACAGTGGTTTCTTTCACATGTCCAATTGGTCAGGAGTTTTCCACAGGAAAGAACCGCATAGTCACCGAATGTCTTAAGGGTGGCAACTGGAGTGTTTCTTATATACCAAAGTGTCAAGGTGACTATAGCAACCATTTTAATGAATTCTGTATATATCAAACTCTTTATGCTTTCAGAGGTCTACTGCGGTCCAGTTCCTCAAATCGATAACGGATTTTCAATTGGCTCTTCGAATGTAACCTATAGGGGTGTTGCCATGTATCAGTGTTATGCTGGTTTTACTTTCCCTACCGGATCACCTGTTGAGAAAATTTCCTGTTTGCCAGATGGACGTTGGGAGCGTAAGCCTTCCTGTACTGCTTCACAGTGTGCGCCATTGCCAGAGGTACCACATGCCAATGTGACACTACTCAATGGCGGCGGACGCAGCTATGGCACAATTGTACAATACGAATGTGAGCTTGGCTATGAACGCAATGGTCATCCGGTGCTCATCTGCATGTCGAATGGCACCTGGAGCGGTGATGTGCCACGTTGCACACGGAAACGTTGCTTTGAATATCCAAAGATTGAAAATGGTTTTGTTGTAGACGCAGCACTTCCCTACTTCTATGGCGATGACGCACGTGTGCAGTGTTTTAGGGGTTACAAGCTAATAGGCAGCAACATCATACGTTGCAACACCGAGCAGGTTTTCGTGAACCCACCAAGCTGCGAAGACATTAATGAGTGCACCTCAACGCAATGTGATTTGGCTACTACCGATTGTAAGAATACGAATGGTTCTTTCCACTGTGAATGCCGCACGGGTTTTGCTCCTACGACAGAGTGTCGTCCGGTAGGTGATCTTGGTTTGGCCAATGGTGGTATACCCGACGAAAGTATTACAACATCTCCGAGTGAAGAAAGCTACACAAAATCGATGGTACGCCTAAATTCTGTAGGTTGGTGTGGCGCACATGTGGAACCGGGCGCAAATTGGATTTTGATCGACTTAAAGGCACCAACAATTTTGCGTGGGTTCCGTACCATGTCTGTGCAGCGGTTTGATGGAAATATTGCGTTTACATCGGCGGTACGTCTACAGTACACAAATGAATTGTCCGATGTGTTTAAGGATTATGCCAACCCCGATGGTACTGCTGTGGAATTCCGCATACTTGAGCCTACCCTTTCTATTTTGAACCTTCCTATGCCGATTGAAGCGCGTTATATACGCTTCCGTATACAAGACTACGTAGGGACACCATGCATACGCATGGAGGCAATGGGCTGTACACGTCTGGACTGCGTTGATATTAATGAATGTGCAAAGAATAATGGCGGCTGTGATCAGAAATGCGTTAACTCTCCTGGAAGCTATGCTTGCTCTTGCAACATAGGATATCAGCTATATACAGTTAATGGTACAGCTGGTTTTGCAATTGAACGCTCTGAGACTGGTTCACGTGATGGTGATACCTATCAAAAGAACAAAACGTGTGTGCCTGTTATGTGTCCCAATTTACTCGAACCAGAAAATGGTAAACTGCTCTCAGATAAGAATGAGCAACACTTTGGTGATGTGGTGCGTTTCCAGTGTGATTTTGGCTACATCATGTCGGGAAGTGCATCTGTGTTGTGTTTGTCAAATGGTCAATGGAATGCTACGGTGCCAGAGTGCAATTGTAAGTAGATTTCATGATTTTACTTAGCCAATATTAATAGCTCTTTTTTTTCAACAGACGCTAAGTGCGTTTCCTTACCTGACGACAAGCTGGAGGGTCTAAGCGTGGTACGCCCTGATGTAGAATCAGTGCTAGTACCATTCCGTGATAATGTCACCATTACTTGCAAATCACCAGGGCGTAGTTTGAAGGGCACTGCTTCAGCTGGCTTTCGGCAATGTGTCTATGATCCAAACCCTGGTTTGCCAGACTACTGGCTTTCGGGACTACAACCCTCTTGCCCGCGTGTCGATTGTCATCAACCAATGCCCACTCCAGGTGCTGAGTATGGACAATTCATAGACACACGTTACCAGAGCTCTTTCTTCTTCGGCTGTCAGAACACATTCAAGTTAGCGGGCCAAACAGCTCGTCACGACAATGTTGTGCGCTGCCAAGCTGATGGCATCTGGGATTTCGGTGACTTACGTTGTGAGGGACCTGTTTGCGAAGATCCAGGACGGCCCAGTGATGGACGCCAGCTTGCACGCAGCTATGAACAAGGTTCGGAGGTTTACTTTGGTTGCAATCGTCCTGGCTATATACTGATCAATCCACGACCCATCACTTGTATGCGCGAACCTGAGTGTAAGATAATCAAACCTTTAGGTTTGAATTCTGGAAAAATACCTGATTCAGCTATCAATGCAACATCCGAACGTCCTAATTATGAAGCTAAAAATATACGCTTGAATTCAGCAACGGGTTGGTGTGGCAAACAAGAGGCTTTCACTTATGTGAGTGTTGATCTTGGACAAATATATCGTGTTAAGGCTATTTTAGTCAAGGGTGTTGTGACAAATGACATTGTTGGACGTCCCACAGAAATTCGTTTTTTCTACAAGCAAGCTGAGAATGAGAATTACGTTGTTTACTTCCCCAACTTCAATTTGACAATGCGCGATCCAGGGAATTATGGTGAATTGGCTATGATTACGCTGCCAAAGTATGTGCAAGCGCGTTTCGTAATTTTGGGTATTGTAAGTTACATGGATAATGCTTGCTTGAAATTTGAGCTAATGGGTTGTGAAGAGCCGAAGAAAGAGCCGCTACTCGGCTATGATTATGGTTATTCCCCTTGTGTAGATAATGAGCCACCGATATTCCAGAACTGCCCACAACAGCCGATAACTGTGCGACGCGATGAGAATGGTGCGGTGTTGCCAGTCAACTTCACTGAACCAACTGCGGTCGATAATTCTGGCTCGATTGCGAGACTGGAAGTGAAACCACAAAACTTTAAGACACCTTCGCATATCTTTAAAGATACCGTGGTAAAATATGTTGCTTTCGATTATGATGGAAATGTGGCCATCTGTGAGATAAACATCACTGTACCTGATGTAACACCACCTTTGTTACAATGTCCACAAAGTTATGTTATTGAATTGGTTGATCGTCAGGATAGCTACAATGTCAACTTTAATGATACACGTAAGCGCATTAAGACCTCAGATGAATCAGGCGATGTTCGCTTGGCATTTACTCCTGAACGCGCTGTTATAGCTATTGGTGCTTTCGAAAATGTTACAGTTACGGCTACAGATAAATTCAACAACCGCGCTTACTGTCACTTCCAAGTATCGGTGCAGGCTTCACCTTGTGTGGACTGGGAGTTACAACCACCTGCCAATGGTGCCATCAATTGCTTACCCGGAGATAGTGGTATAGAGTGCATTGCAACATGTAAGCCTGGTTTCCGCTTTACAGACGGCGAACCAATTAAAAGTTTCTCCTGTGAAACATCACGTCTTTGGAAGCCCACATCTGTGGTACCTGACTGTGTTTCGGAGAATACACAGCAAGCTGATTATCATGTAACCGCCACAGTGACATATCGTGCCAATGGCGCTGTCGCCAAATCTTGTTTGAGTCAATATCAAGATATGCTGTCACAAAATTATGCGGGACTAAATCAATTGCTCTCGCAACGTTGTTCGGCAGTTAACGTAAACATGAATGTCTCCTTTGTGCGATCTTTACCCTCTCTAGTAGAAGAGAATGTTGTTAGTGTGGACTTCGTATTGTCAATCTTACCAGCAATTAGACAACCACAATTGTATGACCTTTGTGGTTCAACCTTGAATTTGATTTTTGACTTGAGCGTACCTTATGCAAGTGCCGTTATCGACTCGTTACTAAACATTTCCAACATCGGTAACCAATGCCCACCACTACGCGCCCTCAAGAGCAACATTTCGCGTGGCTTCAGTTGCAGTATAGGTGAAGTTTTAAATATGGATACCAGTGATGTGCCACGTTGCTTACACTGTCCTGCTGGCACATATGTAATTGCTGGCCAAAGCACCTGCACAAACTGTCCACGTGGCTATTACCAGAACCGTGATCGACAAGGCACTTGCTTGCACTGCCCAGCGGGTACATACACTAGAGAAGAAGGCTCCAAAGCCTTAACTGACTGTATTCCAGTTTGCGGGTATGGTACATACTCTCCAACTGGGTTGGTACCCTGCTTAGAATGTCCACGTAATTCATTTACTGCCGATCCACCAACAGATGGTTTCAAAGATTGTCAGGCGTGTGCACAAAACACATTCACATTCCAACCAGCCGCCTCAACAAAGAATTTGTGTCGTCAGAAGTGCGCCCCTGGTTTTTATTCATCGACTGGACTCGCACCTTGCTCTCCGTGCCCATTTAACTACTATCAGAGTGTTGCTGGCTCGCAAACTTGTAATGAGTGCCAAACCAATATGCGCACAGATGTCATTGGCGCTAAGGGCCGCGAAGAATGTAAGCCAGTCGTTTGCGGCGAAGGAGCTTGCCAACACGGTGGACTCTGCGTACCAATGGGACATGGTATACAATGCTTCTGTCCCGCTGGTTTCTCAGGACGCCGTTGTGAAATCGATATCGATGAATGTGCTTCACAGCCTTGTTATAATGGTGGTTCCTGTACTGACTTGCCACAAGCATATCGTTGCGATTGCCCAGCTGGTTACTCAGGCATCAACTGCCAAGAAGAGGTGAGTGATTGTGGTAATGACACCTGCCCAGCACGTGCTATGTGCAAAAACGAACCAGGCTACAAGAACTTCACCTGCCTCTGCCGCAGTGGCTACACTGGTGGTGACTGTGACGTTACAATTGATCCGTGCACAGCAAATGGTAACCCTTGCGGTAATGGTGCAAGTTGCTTGGCTTTGGAGCAAGGTCGCTATAAATGCGACTGTTTACCCGGTTGGGAGGGCATACACTGTGAGAAGAATATTAATGACTGTGAAGAGAATCCTTGTTTGCTTGGTGCCAACTGCACTGACTTGGTGAATGACTTCCAGTGTGCCTGTCCGCCTGGTTTCACTGGAAAACGTTGTGAGGAAAAAATCAACTTGTGTCTTTCGGAGCCTTGTAAACATGGCACATGCGCCGATCGCCTATTTGAACATGAGTGTGTCTGTCATCCAGGCTGGGCAGGACCTGCCTGTGATATCAATATTGACGACTGCGCCGATCGTCCATGCGCTAACGAAGGCACTTGTGTTGATTTGGTTGCTGGCTATACCTGTACTTGTGAGCCAGGTTATACCGGTAAAAATTGCCAGCATCCCATTGATGATTGTGAATCGAATCCTTGCCAGAATGGTGCAACTTGTGTTGATCAGCTGGATGGCTTCAATTGCAAGTGCCGTCCTGGATTTGTAGGACTCAGCTGTGAGGCTGAAATCGATGAATGCCTCAGTGATCCATGCAATCCGGTTGGTACTGAGCGTTGCCTGGACTTGGATAACAAATTTGAATGCGTTTGCCGTGATGGTTTTACTGGAGCTCTCTGTGAAACCGACGTTGACGACTGTGCTACTGGACCATGTTTGAATGGTGGACGCTGTCGCGATCGTGTCGGTGGCTTCGAGTGCATATGTAATGATGGTTGGAGTGGCATGCGTTGTGAACAACAAATTACTACCTGCAGTGTGCAGTTGCCATGTCAGAATGATGCCACTTGCATTGACTTATTCCAAGAATACTTCTGTGTTTGCCCCAGTGGCACTGATGGCAAAAATTGTGAGACTGCACCAGAGCGTTGCATTGGCAATCCCTGTATGCATGGTGGCAAATGCCAAGATTTTGGCTCCGGTTTGAATTGTTCCTGCCCTGAAGATTTCTCTGGCATTGGCTGTCAGTATGAGTTTGATGCATGCGAAGCCAATGTATGCCAAAATGGTGCGACATGTACTGACATTGGGCACGGCTATACTTGCGTTTGTCCCAAGGGCTTCACTGGCAAAAATTGCGAAGACGATATTGTTGATTGCAAGGACAATTCATGTCCTCCTGGTGCTAGCTGCATTGATCTTACTAATGGCTTTTACTGCCAGTGCCCATTCAATATGACGGGCGACGATTGCCGCAAAACAATTCAGGTTGATTACGATTTATACTTTAGCGATTCAACACGTTCAACGGCAGCGCAAGTTGTGCCGTTCTATACTGAAGAAACAAGCAGCCTCACCATAGCCATGTGGGTACAGTTCGCACAAAAAGATGACACTGGCATCTTCTACACACTTTATGGTGTTCAACAAGCTCACATTGCCAACAATCGCCGTATGCTTCTGCAAGCACATTCAAGTGGCGTGCAAGTGTCGTTGTTTGCTGATCTGCAAGATGTTTATCTTTCCTTTGGCGAATATACTTCGGTTAACGATGGGCAATGGCATCATGTGGCAATTTTATGGGATGGCGTTACTGGTCAACTACAGCTCATCACTGAAGGTTTGATTGCTAGCAAATTAGAGTATGCGCCCGGACGCTCACTACCACAATACGCTTGGGTTGTACTCGGGCGTCCACAACCTGATGATTCAAAACATGCGGTGGCCTATGCAGACTCTGGTTTCCAGGGTACCATCACAAAGGCACAGTTATGGGGACGTGCATTGGATATTACTTCAGAGATACAGAAGCAAGTGCGTGATTGTCGCTCGGAACCCGTGCTTTATGATGGTTTGATATTGAATTGGGCAGGTTATGAAGTGACGTCTGGTGGAGTAGAACGTACAGTACCTTCAATGTGTGGACAACGGAAGTGTCCAAATGGCTACACAGGACCAAACTGTCAACAACTGCAGGTGGATAAGGAACCACCAGTTGTGGAACACTGTCCTGGTGATCTTTGGGTGATTGCCAAGAATGGTTCAGCTGTTGTTTCATGGGATGAACCACACTTCAGTGATAATGTTGGTGTAACCAAAGTGGTAGAACGCAATGGACACCGTCCAGGTACAACACTACTATGGGGATCCTATGATATAACCTATATTGCCACCGATGCAGCAGGAAATACAGCCTCATGCAGCTTCAAGGTGTCGCTTTTGAGTAAGTCAAAATACTATGGTTGGGAAAGAATTTTGAATTAATTTGATTATACCTTGTTTAGCTGATTTCTGTCCACCACTGGCAGATCCTGAGGGTGGTTCGCAAGTGTGCAAGGACTGGGGTGCGGGAGGACAATTTAAGGTTTGTGAAATTGGCTGTAACCAAGGCTTAAGATTCTCCGAGGAAGTGCCAGAGTTTTACACTTGTGGTGCCGAAGGTTTTTGGCGTCCAACACGTGAACCATCAATGCCACTGGTCTATCCATCATGTTCACGTAAGTTTCTTAAATGTTAATCAAGGAGTAATTTTTAATATCTACTTATTTCACTCACAGCATCCAAGCCTGCACAACGCGTGTTCCGCATTAAGATGCTCTTCCCATCAGATGTACTTTGCAATAAGGCAGGTCAGGGTGTATTGCGTCAGAAGGTGACCAACTCAGTTAATTCTCTAAATCGTGATTGGAACTTCTGTTCATATGCTGTCGAAGGCACTAGGTGAGTTTCTAGAGCTAAATAAGCACTTTCGCTTATAGTGCCATCTATGATGATATTTTATAAGCTTTAATATCTTTTAATATCCCCATTAATAAAAATACCTAATTTCCGTATTTTTTTTAATCTCTTTCTCATAGGGAATGCAAAGATCTTACAATCGATGTCAAGTGTGATCACTACCGTGCTGCGCAATCGAACCGAGAACGTCGTCAGGTAAAAGATGGCGGTGTCTATGTGCTGAATGCTGAGATTCCCGTACTCAAGTAAGTGTCCATGGAACACTCTCACACCAATTGTTTCTATTCAATTGCCTGAGTTTATGTTTGTGTTTAATCTATGTGTTTTATCAAATGTTAACACTTTGAAAATTGTAGCGATAATGAAGAAACGGAATTGCGTGGTCGTGAGGGACGACAACAAATAAGTGGTGATACGTACACGCTGGAAATTGCCTTCCCTTCAGTGAAGTAGGTTGCTTTTAAGTTGAACAAGAAGAAGTCCACACGACTTCCTTCCATGCTTTTAGCTTTTGGTGTTTTATAATGGTCTAAGCGCACTTTTTGCTTTTGCTCACTTAACAAGTCCAAACGGTGCTAACATTTCCATGCCTGCTGTTACTAATCTGTCTCTTAATACATGAAAATTTTTAATATCCAAAGGTAGCATACAGTTTCTCATGCAATTTCTTTCAATCTAATTCACAGCGACCCTGTTTTACACTCCTCCACTGGTGAACGCTCGAATGTCAAGGCATTGCTACAGAAACTTATACTCGAAGATGATCAATTTGCAGTACAAGATATACTGCCTAACACAGTGCCCGATCCAGCCTCATTGGAGCTTAGCTCCGAGTATGCTTGTCCTGTTGGTCAAGTGGTCATGATACCCGATTGTGTTCCATGCGCCATTGGCACCTTCTATGACACCGCCAATAAGACTTGTGTTGCTTGTGAGCGTGGTGCTTATCAATCAGAAGCTGGTCAATTGCAGTGTAGTAAGTGTCCCGTAATTGCTGGACGTCCAGGTGTAACAGCTGGTCCTGGCGCACGCTCTGCTGCTGATTGTAAAGAACGTTGTCCTGCTGGAAAGTATTTCGATTCGGAGACTGGCCTTTGCAGACCTTGCGGTCATGGTTTCTTCCAACCCAATGAAGGTTCATTCAGTTGCCAACTCTGTGGTCTTGGACAGACCACGCGCTCTAGCGAGGCCACTTCACGCAAAGAATGTCGCGATGAGTGCAGCTCTGGTATGCAGCTGGGCATTGATGGTCGTTGTGAACCATGTCCACGTGGCACTTATCGCTTGCAAGGCGTACATCCATCTTGTGCCGGCTGTCCATTAGGACGTACAACACCAAAGGTTGGCGCCAGCTCCGTGGAGGAATGCACATTGCCTGTTTGCTCACCTGGTACCTACCTCAATGGTACGCTCAATATGTGCGTTGAATGCCGCAAGGGCTTTTACCAATCAGAGTCACAACAAACTTCCTGCATACAATGCCCACCGAACCATAGCACTAAGATTACAGGGGCTACTGCCAAAGCGGAGTGCACCAATCCATGTGAACAGATTGCAGAGGGCAAACCTCATTGTGATCCAAATGCGTACTGCATACTTGTGCCCGAGACATCGGACTTTAAGTGTGAATGCAAGCCTGGCTTTAATGGCACTGGCATGGACTGCACCGATGTTTGTGATGGCTTTTGTGAAAACTCCGGCAGCTGTGTCAAGGATCTTAAGGGTACACCGTCGTGTCGTTGCGTTGGTTCGTTCACAGGTCCCAAGTGCGCTGAACGCTCTGAGTTTGCTTACATCGCTGGTGGGATTGCGGGTGCTGTCATCTTCATTATTGTAATTGTGTTGCTAATTTGGATGATTTGTGTGCGTTCGACAAAGCGCCGCGATCCAAAGAAGATGCTGACACCTGCCATTGATCAAACAGGTTCACAGGTGAACTTCTACTATGGAGCGCATACGCCATATGCGGAGTCAATAGCGCCATCACATCATAGCACCTATGCGCATTACTATGATGACGAAGAAGATGGCTGGGAGATGCCGAACTTCTATAATGAAACCTACATGAAGGATGGTAAGTGTTTAGGGAAAGGCTTAATGTGAATGAATGTGAATACATAGAAAAATTAGTTGCGTGTCAGAAAATGCATATAAATTTGGGTATAACTTTATATAAAACGGTCGAAAGCCTTAGATCATTGCTTAAACCTTTCGTGGGTAATTTTTTCTATCTCGATATTTTTAAATTGTTTTCTTTTTAAATGCAAATGACTCAAACATGGGATTTGGGGTATTTTTTCATTAATTTTGGACGAATATGCATTTTTAATTTTTCATTGAAATTTTCCCAAAATTTTTCGACTGAAGAAAGGAAAATATATGTATACGCATACATTTATTCTACATTTTTCTTATATTTTTCAACTTCTAGGACTTCATGGTGGTAAAATGAGTACACTGGCGAGGTCAAATGCTTCGCTTTATGGAACTAAAGAAGACTTATACGATCGACTGAAACGACACGCTTACACAGGAAAGAAAGGTAATAAATAAACCTATGAAAAAATATTAAACTAAAAACTAGGAATAAAAAAAATAAATAAATAAAAAAAAATGGATGAATTATTAAATACGCAAATAAATATGAACAAAAAATAAATGAATAATTGACTAAATAAATAAATAAATAAATGAATAAATAAATTACGTGCATCAAACTAACAATTTAAATTTTGTTATTACAGAAAAGAGTGATAGTGATAGCGAAGTACAATAGGAGTTGAGAGAAGTGAACGTGGTATAAATTAAACAACGAACAGAGAAAACTGTCATAATTTCAAAACAACGAAATCTTAAGCAACTTAAATAAAAAGACAACATTTAAAGAGAAACACTGCCTTCCATTTAGTTGAAACAACTAGAAAAATAAAGATTTCTTTAAAAAATATTTTTTGTAAATGTCATACATACATACACACATATTGAATACAAATGAAAAATGCTCAAAATTTATATGGTATGTGTAAATAATAACCGGCTGTAGCTTTACATTGATGAATTGTAATTTTTTGTTGCACTGTTAAAGTGCGCTAAATTTTTGAAATTTTTAAGTTGTTTTTTTTTTGTTTTTATCTGCAAATGTATCTAATGTTTTTAGTCTTAAGTTACGAAAACATTTGAAAAATTACAAAACTTAATGTAAAGCTTCTGCGCAAAAACAACAGCAAAAGCAAAAATAACAAAATAATTGTCAATGCAAAGACCTGAAGTGCTTTTCAAAGGGAGCGTCAAATATTACGCACCTAATTTAGTCGTTAATTTAATAAAAAATAAAACTCTTAGTTTAAAATAAATGTTTTCTTTATAATTTTTTTTATTTAAAAAATTGTATTATAAACACCGTATGCGTACTCATTGCTACAAATTTCTTTTATGAAAACAATAGTTTCTTTATTTTAAAATTAGTCTTTCATTTAACTTAATTTTTAAAGTTTTATTTTATATTTTTTATTTTATTTTTCAAGACTACATTTTTAAAATACTTATCGTACATAATAGCACATTATTCTTGTAAGCGAAAATCAAATTTATAGTCGTTATTTTTTATGAAAAGAATTCAATTTTTTAATCATATTTAATTCTGTTAATTAAATAATTAATTAATAATAAAACAAAACGAAAGATACTTAATTTTATTTTGTACTATAGAAAAAAAAACACTTATTTTAAAAATTAAAATATAATGATGTATTTGTACTATGCTGTATAATTAATTTTTAATATTATTTAAAAATTGAAAAAAAGTTTTTAATAAAATCTTAAATTAAAATTTTCTTGGCTTTTTTGTTAAGCATATTAGATGCATTTGGCCTCCGTTGGAAACCTTTTATAATACAAGTCAATATGTGAGGTAGGGTGTGTCATTTCGGAAAAGCTAATTATTTTTTTTTTACCAGACGCCTGGTTAGTGAATTCTTAACAGATTTCTTTCTAGAGTGATTGTTGCAAATTTGATTATTGTAAAACTAAACTTTCAAGACTTAAATTAACATGGTTTGTCGCGAAGTCAAGAGACTTGGAAGACATTAGGGAAATTAACTGTTTGGTGTTGCTTCAGTAACGAAGGCGCTTAGCATATTGTAGTCAATGACATACGTTGCATAAATCGTTTCGTGCTCTTATTGTTTCTATTGTTCGCAGAAACATTTTTGGCTTCAGCAAATATATGATATTTTAACTTTTCATAGGTTGCATAATAAAGGCGTTGTTGAGCAAAAAAGGAATCGCATATCGATCGTCTCT
This sequence comes from Meiosimyza decipiens, assembly GCA_963680825.1. Lineage (NCBI taxonomy): Eukaryota > Metazoa > Arthropoda > Insecta > Diptera > Lauxaniidae > Meiosimyza > Meiosimyza decipiens. Next base: position 25,238,914 of record OY804260.1, read on the forward strand.
ACGGCTCTAGATATCATAGCTGTTGCTTTATACCCACAATATATTTCAGTGCTTATATATCTAACGCAAGATTCTATTAATTTTTCATCTGATCCGATCAGAGTATATTAATATTAAAACATTTCGGAATCCATTGAGCAAAATTATTCAACATAATGTCCAACTTGGTCTCACGTCATTTTTCTCGGTTGTATTTTGGACTCGATGTATGTAGATGTAGAGTGTTGTTAAAATATAACAAATAAAATATTACAAATTAATGACACTTTAGTATTTTATAATCCCACCTTAATGTGAATCAAAATTCTTATCTACTGGTCACATGAACAAAGTAAAATGACCTTTCGACTTGTGCCTTTACCCACTTACCATAACTTTGCTCATCTTCTAAAAAATATTTGTAAAGATTTGTTAGAAATTTTGTTTACTTCCGTTTTTTTCAATTTTGTGTGACAAATTGGTCTCTTGTTGTAACCATGTGACCCTTTTCAAAAATGTGCCATGTGCTGCCTACTTTTTCTCACCCCATTCTACTCAATGTCTTTGGAGACAGAAACCATTTACAATCACAGTAACAACAAGAATGAAAATAATAACACAGCAATACTCTCTGGCTATCAGTGCAGCCATATGTCATGTGATAAGCAACTTACATTCGATTTCCTTTTATTTTGTGCGCTGTCTGGATAAGGGATCACATTGATGTAGGGAAATTTCGACTTTAATCTGCTAAATTGTTAACTTGATTAATTGTAGCTTATTTTGGTGTAAATGTTGTCATGTTTTGTTTCTTGTCGTTGTTATGCTGACAAGATTTTTACTGTCGAATTGTGGTGATTAAATGTCGTTAGAAGTGGTATGTCTACTTAATCTAGAATGAGTGACATATGGCTTCTGAATAGGTGTTGGATGTTGTCACCAGTATTGAAGTAAAAATAGAAAAAAGTTAGCATACATTCAGGCATATCATTTTTTGTAATTTAAGGTGACCAGCTTAAAAGATTATGTAAATTTTGATGCTTGAACAACACTGCTGGTAGACAAGTATTTAAATTGAGATGAATGCTCTTACCTGATAGTTGCTACTGTGATTTAAAAAATAGTAGTTCATCGGTGTCTGCCATGGCAGAATGTCCTTCACAGGTAAGGTATGATATTTTAATTTTTGAGCAGTGCCAAGCTTCGTTTTTTTCTTACCCACAGCTATTTGGATACGTTTGTGACAATGAGATGCTGTTAAATGCAATTTCCAGTCGTAATATTTAAATGTAAATTTTTCTTTAGTATTTAAGTCTTCAAAAACGCCATAAGGCGCAACGCAGAAATATTTTTATATCTGCTATTCTTTATAAATCATTTTGAAGTTATCAGAATATCATATAAAGAACGCAGGGTTACCAAGTGACCAGGCTTCAGCCGGAATTTCATGTCAAAGCCGGGGGCCTGGCCGAAGATCAGTAATTTTGAAACAAACGGACTTCAAATGTTTAACTAGCAAAAAAAAGTTCATGAAGTTTTTCCCAAACAAAAGCCTAAGTTTTTTTTTAAAAAAAAGGAAAAATGACATAAACTTTTTCCCACAAAAAAACCAATACTTTAATTTTTACCATATGATGGAAAAATTTTGTTTGGATGAAGCTCGGTGTTGCTTCTGTACGACTTGGTAACACAGAAGAGACAATTCATTTTGCTGTATTCGAATGTCTAGCTGTTTCGGTTCTTTTCCACAAGTATTTTTAAACATTTTCAATACTCTGCTTTTCGAAACTACGACTATGCACAAATTAGCATGAAGTGCTAATTTAAGAGCGAGAACATATACTAAAAAAATCAGTAAATTTGAGGATTTCACGAGAATATTGAAAGGTTTTGTGTAAACCAGCATTGGCTGCTGTGGCTGAAAGCCATTCTACTTAAATGAAAGGGCTTTAAATAAAGACAAATAGATTTTCATTAGACTTGCGCTTTTTATGTGATAATTTAATAAGAAAAGGGTTTCAAAAATACTATGTTAAAAACTTGTTTACCATATGAGAGTTTATTCAATTCAGAAGCTTGATTTTTATTGGAATAAAACTAACTGATATTTAATATAAAAAATAATTTATCTGCTTCTATCTGCTTTTCCTTACGGCTTGAGCCTTTATGCCTTATATTCTTTAAGCGTAGTATGGAAATTTTAAAACTTTCTGATTCACACTCAGCATAGCTATCATCAGCATTCCTTATTAGATTCAATTGCATTTGTAAAGATATTCGTTTTTTATCATGTGCACTTAAATAAACACTTAATTTTTAATCCAATTTCCTTTACATAACTTGCTACTCTCATATAAATCTCTTCTTCAATGGAAAATTTTCTAAAGCCAAATTTATTGCTCAGTCGTAATCAATTTGATATTCGCTTTGCTGATAATTGAATAAAAACAAGGAAATACAATTTGTGCGACACTTTGTCGACCATTGATCCGAAGTGTTGGTGTTAAAATCAGTGTTATTCTTGTTGTTGTTGCTATTATTGGCTTACATGTTACTTATAATAACAACTACAACAACGAAAGCAGCAAATGCAGCAACAAAAACATAAAACACTGGACATATTGCTGAAATTGTCCATAAATTGAATAAGTTCGTTTAGAGTTTGAGTTTGTGGTAGTTACTAACCACAAACACCAACATCATGATGCGAGCCAAAAAATGAGCTCGATAAGATACGATTAAATTAAATCGAATATACTTTTTTTTTGTGACTCGCACAAGCGAGAATTGTTGTAGTTGATGTGGACAACGATAAATTTAAGTAGCGGTGGCGATTGGTGGTGGTTTACCTAGATGACACCAAAAATAAAAGCTATAAAGCGACAACTAAAGTAATGCTGCGACAAAAGCAAAAAAAATCACAGTGAAAATGCTTTAAGGCAACATACACACGCACGCATAATCACACACATGCATGAAAAAATTCTTCGTATTCGTAGTCAATACTCAATAAAGTGGAATTGACTGTAAGAAAGGCAAAAAAACTTCTCACAACGAACATAAATAAGATTTATATCGGCAATAAAATATTTCAACCCTGAGGAGCCAAAAGCGGGCTCGAAACGAATGTGTTGGTACGTTTGTATATACGTACGTATGAGCGTAGTATATGTGGAACAAGAAAAACATTGCATTCTTTAAGGGGTTATGTGACCAACATGCAGAACTGTGCTAATACCTGGTTGGAATTAAGTCAAAGGTGACTGTTGGTTTTATTTCATAGAACTAGAGTATGAAATAATTTTGGTAAGGAATATATGCTGCAGATTTTATAAAATACTCTGAACAACTGTCAGCTAGCAGCGAGCACTAGGCATTACGACTCTACAAACTATATGGAGAGATAAATGTTTTCTACTGTATCAGCTGTATTTGTCTCATTTCAACAAAGTTGAAAAGTATACATTAAATAAAATCCCTGAGAAATCAACTAGTAGTATCTTGATACCGATTACTACTAAGCAATGTAGTACAAGTGTGGTTCTTAATCCAGCAACGTAACAAAATTCGTTGGTAGTGGTGAGGTCGGGCGGGAGCCATTGACTGGGCTAGCAAGCAGTCGACTGGGGGGGGGGGGGGTTTGTGACCTACCCACTCACGCGCAAAGTTACACAAAAAATTATTTTAGACTCCCTAATGAATCACATTAAATAGACTTAGAAAAGACCATACTAAAATTACCCCGATATGGCTTAGTGAAAATTACCAAACACTATGAAAAGTATCGATTGTATTGAGGCATGTGTAAAACAAGATACAGCGTCAAAACCCACCTCTCCATGATCTTACACGCAAAGTATTTTTAAGTTCCCCAAATAAAGTTACCCTATCCTATCATAGCCCCGAAGGAAACTTTAAATTAAATTAGCATTCCATTACTTCAAATTTTATTTCAACATAATCTTTCATAACAAAAATTTAGAGATGAGTATACACTCGATTTTTGAACTAATAAAAAAAAAAAATATGTTATAGAGCCCTTAGACTAATTTTTTCCACTTATAAAATAATATAAGGAAAGACATTCTTATAATTAAAAGTTCTAATAATAATTATGTTAACTTCATTCAAAGCAATATGTTCGAGTTAGTTGCAATTTTAGAGATAAGTTTCAAAAAAGAAAAAAAATGGTTTCACGCATACAAAAAAACTGGATCAATTTACGTTTATGCAGCTCTTGCACGGTATTGTTTAAATATTGGAACATTTAAATTATTGATTATGGTAAGAAAATTGTTATCACAACAAACAACCAAATTATTTTACAGCTTAGCTTCTACTCAAGTTTGTAGTTTAGCAAAAGATGTAACAGAACAATCGCAGACAAAACACAAAAAAAAACTAGTAAAGGTGTTATCTTCGGCCAGGCCGAAACTCACATACCCTACACTGCATTAAAAGTACATTTTAAATATATGTTGAAGAGGTTGAATAAGTCGAAATAATGTTAAAAGGTTCAAAAATGTTGGAAAAAACTGAAAATGTTGAAAAAATATGAAAACCATTAAAGAAAGTTGAGAGAAATTGAATAAGTCGAAATATATGAAAAATGCTGAAAAATTGATGAAAAAGTCGATAGAATTAAGAAAATGTCGATTAAAATTGAAGGGGAATGGTAAAAGGTTGAAAATGTCAAAAAAAAATGTTGAAAAAAATATAATAGAAATGAAAACCACGAAATATGCCACGCACACTTCTTCAATACCGCCTACTTCTGGAATAAAAATAATATTCGTAATTAGCATACATACGCATACAAATTTTAGCACAATAGCGCAATAGCTTGTATAGTTTGCGCTATACGTAATTAGTCTTAAAATTTAGGGCGGTGACACACCCAAATGTACAACCCAGTCTGACTTTTATCCAAAAATAGCTTTACATAAACTTCTTACACCAAATTTCAGTATGATTGCTCATATATTTCGATATTTATGCCACTTAAGGTATTTTAATTGTATAGGAGGTGCCACGCCCACTGACTCAATTTTGTCAAGCTTCATTTTATTTCAAAGCTTATAGTAACCGACACCTCTACACAAAATTTTATGAAGATTACTCTCATAGCACACTATCTATAGCATTAAACGTATTTCGCTTATATGGGAGGTGCCACACCCACCGTGGCTTGTATTGTTAACTACTTTCAGTGGTATCATCCCTAAAATTTTAATGAAAATCGTATTTGCCAATTTGGAGTTATACGAAATCCAAATTTTTGATTGTTAAGAAATGCCACGCCTACTTTTACAATTCCGCCCACTTTATGCGCAATTCAAGATTCACAAGATCTGTATCCGTGTACCAAATTTCATCACAATATCTTGCACGGTTTACGAGCAATGGCGTCATAAAAGTTAAAGTTTAGGGCTGTGCCACGCCCCTTGAAGAGCCTATGCAAACTTAAGACCTAGCCTAATCTTAATATTGTTCTGATATTGAGCAAATCACCAAGTTTCATCAAAATCGCAGCAACTTTTTTTCAAAATGGACTTGGGTATATATACATAGAGTGTGGGCGGAAGGCGTGGTCATTAACCGATTTCGACCATTTTTATATGCTAGCAGCTTGCAAGATGGTGTGAGCTGTGTGCCAAATTTCATTGAATTAGCTTGCTTAGTTTTCCCGTAAACTTGATTTCAACAGACAGACAGACAGACAGACAGACAGACAGACAGACAGACAGACAGACAGACAGACAGACAGACAGACAGACAGACAGACAGACAGACAGACAGACAGACGGACAGACGGACAGACAGACAGACAGACAGACAGACGGACACAGCTATATCGACTCAGGTGGTGACGCTGATCAAGAATATATATACTTTTCCATACCTGCCACGCCTCCTTCTGTGCGTTACAAACGGAATGACAAAGTGAATATACCCTCTGTGTAGGGTATAAAAAGAGCGAAGCACATCAAAGGCTCTCACGCAAAGCGATCTTGTGGTGAATTTTGTGATCTCAGTTTATCTCTTGTTATCAAAGCAATTCAGCTTGGAAGTATGAGAACCTTTTGCAGCTCCAACTTTTGTAACTGCGATTGCTCCACTTTTTATCTTTTCCTTTTTTTTTGTTTTAATATAAAAAAATTAAATGTTATACACTCACTTTGCTTGTTTGTCACCACACTGTTGAAAGGCTTTCCAATTGCGTAGAGTTGACTGGAGCTAATGGAGCAAATGTTTATTGTGTTAATGTTAGTTATTTGTATGGGTAAAATCACTAATACTTATAATCCTTCTTGAATGTTAAATTCGGTTAACTCGACAATTCATGTAAAATTTTACTAAGTTAAATTTTAGTTTAAGCTTAATGAAAAGAGTTTAACTTAACACTTGTTTTTCTTTTTTCTGGAATTATTTTTTAAATATAGATTCCTTTAGAGTTTTAACTTATTTTTTTATCACTTTTTTCGATTTTTGCTGACGTTTTGTACCGTTTGTACAGTTTTGGACAGTGTAATTTTTTTTTGTGAAATTTTAAGGCCGATATACCGCCCACACAAAAGCATTTGTTGCCACGATCGCTTGGAGATCTGTAGTTGAACTGCTGAGTGTTTCGTCGAACCAACGTGTACAAACCCTCGAGAAATTTAGGATCCACAACAAAAAAATATGCTGATCTATGATCTTTAAAAGAAAAAATGAGAAAGAAATAGAACTTTTAATTGTACAAGCGTACAATGAAATAATGTTTTTTTTCTTTTTATTTTACCTTATGGTTTTTATTTTAAACAGGTTATGTGGACGAAAAATTTTAATTCCAGGAAAATAAGTAAATGATCCTGGTAGGATTTTGAAGCCACAATAAAAAAATTCAATTTTCCCTTAAGCCGTAGAATAGCGTTGGAGTGAGCTGGTATTAAATTGATTTAATTATATTTTAGTGAAAATGAAGAAACACTTTAGTGCAACAAGATCATGTAAATGATTTTATAACTTTACGTTAAATTTCACTATTTGATGTTAGATGTAAAACTTAATTAGAAAATTAGATTATTCGTCTGCTTCGGTTGATGACTCGAAAAGGAAAGACGGAAATTAAAACTTTGCAGACTATCTTTAGCCGAGTTCGAGTCTTGATTTTGTTTTTCAAGATGTTTGCCAATTCTGAACATTGTTTTCGTGAACATAACCGGGGAATATTAAACACAGTTGGTTGGAATATTTACTAATATATTTAGTAAGAATTAGGTTAAATAGATGACAACTGAAACAAAATTTTTTTCAGGATTTTTAGCTAATATAATTTTCGAAAAAAATACATAAATAGCCCAATTTTCAGAGGCGTACATTACAGGCTATAGCTTGGAAGTGATCAAGAAATCTAAGCAACTGGGGTAAGCGGCAACTTCATAAGCGAATGCTTTGTAAAAAAGTACCTGAAGCTTAACACTAAATGTAATTTCTGATTTTTGAAACAACTATGTTTCCAAAAATTAAATTATTTTTGTAGAAGGCATTAATTTTGCTCTTCTTTGAGCAAGCAAAGCAGACATTAGCACGATAAGCTCTTGTTCCTTTCCCTTTTCTTTCGTATTATGGAAAAACTTGCGTTGATCGCCTATTGCTGATATATATAATGTAACATAGTGATGCGTATTTTCAAGACATTTTCTACCGGGTCATGCTATTAGCAGTTCGTAGTTCATGTTAGTTTTCCATTTCTATCTGTCTGCGTGTAAAACTAAAAGACGTCGTTCAATTTATCAAATTGATAAACCATCCAGCATGAAATATGTTTAAAGTGAGATAAATTCAATGGACTGCAAACGGGTTAAAGAAATCGAAAATACTGCTGGCATGTGGGAAATGGCAATGGCAACGGAAATGAAAATTCCAGAAATAAGAAAAGAGGCACTCAATAAGATAAATGCATAAACTTGCATAATAATTTAGCTTCGTTATTAATAATAAAATATGAAAAACACTTAAATTGCACATTTTGGTAGTTAATAAAGTGAAGGAGGTAGGATGTGGTAATAACGCGGCAGCAAGTGTTGGAGTTATGGTTAAAGTCATAAAGAAAGCGTGCAATATTTATTTGCTTAAGCTTATAAACAAAAGTTTTATTAACAGCTCGTTGTATAATAAAAACACACGCACACACACAGTGATACAAGAAGCAGACACATAATAAAGAAAACCCGAAGAAACGTTGAAAGAAAAGCGTAAAAAGTATAAAACTGGGAAATGGCTTGAAAAATCATATGGGATGGAAATAATTTACTGTTGACATGGGTTCATTGCAGGGGTGGCAAACTTTGATGAAGTGGCATTGCTCTCATGTGATTCTATAGAGTTTTCAAAGTTCAAATTTTGATTTAAAGGGTTGACAGTCTCTTACCGTTGTGTGGCAAATTTACTTAAAGTTAAGAAACTGTTAGCGGTTTGGAATTTGCAATGTCTGTATATATGTAGTCTGTACTGCTGTACTATTTTATCATAAAAAAGTTTAGTTTTCCAGTGCGGTTGGTTAGTAATGTGGGATATTTTCATAGCAAAGTGTTATCACTTACTTTTTGATTATAAAAACAGATATTTTTGATAAGAAAAAAGCTTGAATTGAAAATGATGATCAACCAACTCGTTTGAAAAAGTTAAACTCTCCTCCTTCTCCTGGAATCATCTTATGCACCAGAAAGAGATTATCTTTCGATACAATTTGTGCTTCATTTTGACTCACCAAGAAAGCTTGCAACAAATCGCCTGATAAAGAAAGTGAGTTACCAAAAAAAAAGACATATACAAAAAAAAAAAATATGCAAAAAAAAATAGTTTTTGGTTCTACGTTTCACTTTATGCTTGGGTTTTCAACAAATCTATGCAAAAAGGGCAACATATCAGGATTAGAAAATTTCACTAATCGCTTGAAAGGTCACTGATGGTTCCAATTAGCAATGGATGAAACTAGTACGATTAGCATAAGCCTTTTTTTAGTTGTTTTATACACTGTTTTATAATTTTTATGGTAGTAATATCAGTGGCATACCCACAAGGCTTTCATTTTGAAAAAAATATTATTTACTATAAAAAAGTATCAGCTTTCGCATTCGAAATACCCTAACAAAATGATTCTCACGAGGCCCTTATCGTTTCAATTCACTATTTACATTTCAAAAAAAAAAAATCGGCTCTCTTAGGTACAGCTACTGGACAAGTTCATTAATTAAATGATTTTCTTTTCATCAAAAAAGTAAAAATCAAAAAAACTGTGGTAGTTTTTGAGCTACATAGAAAAATCTATCTATGCAGCTTAGACAAGTTTTGAGTTTTAATTTCTTCAATCCCACTTCGCTTTCGAGGCATCAACACATCAGTTGTAATATCTCCTGTATGCTTGTGAGCACAGGTGGATATTTAATACTTCAGGCGGACATTTTTTTTGTTGTCTCATCGGTATTAAAGATGTCCGATGATTCACTAAGTGCGCTGCCATATATCGTGTATCTAAAAATGTGGCATTTATTAAGTTCTATAGAAATCAAATGCAAAAACCTGATACCTCCAAAACCACGCACATGCAAGCGGATATTATTGATTAAAAAAAAAGGTATTTATGTATATAATATATATCCTTGCAGATTTAAATCCATTATAAACATTATTTTTAACAAAAAATCAGACGGCTAAGTTGATCGAAAAAATATATAGTGAAACTACATTGGTAAAAAAAAATTCAAAACTTTATAGGAGGTGTAGCTACCCAGCCGCACACATTTTAATCGCAGAGGAATCATATTTCAAGCGTCCAGCTGATGGTTTTGATTCTGCACGAGCTCAAGTTGTGACGCGAATCGTCAATAACTCACTTACGAATCATAACGTCGAGTGTCAAACGATTATATTTAAAGGAGACATAATTTAAAGTTTATATATAACGTCCTGGACGTAATGGAGTTACAGAAACTTATTAGCTTCTTGTCTATGCAACACTTTTCCATTCATAATTGCCAACGATTACACATTTAATTTCAATTCTTCTCGAAGACTTGTAAATTCATCAATTAGAAGATTCATCAATCCTCCATTTAGTTAGCTGGGTAAATCATGTCGACTGACAAACTCACGTGCAGGCACACAAGCTAACAAACGCTCAAAGCAAGAAATAGTTAATCTCGCCTAAAAGTATTTGAAAAAGTTATCTGCGAGTATTTGAATGCATGAATTTGTGCCGCTGCCAGTAGACAAAACAACAACTACCTACTACACGTAATGTAAATCCTTGGAAATTGTACCAGCTAGTAGCAGTTCGTGTTTGCAAATGCTGCCATTTATTTTTTTTTCAAAGTTTATTTGCCTTCTTTGGCTCAAACAGCATACCGCATTCTTTGGCGTGCAACATTTGCCAAGTTGGCAACTTAAAAAAATGCTACACGTAAGCACATTTTTTTTTACAATTTTACCCGTACTCCTACACATTTTCACATTTTTGTATGTCACATGCTGTTGTCACCACAGTGCAATTGAGTGTAAATTGAATTGAATGCAAAATTTACATGACGATTTTCATGCAACAGCAGCAGCAGCAGTTACAACCACAAAATGACGATACGCGGCAATTGGAATGCGTTTAAGGGCGCTTAAAATATGATGATGCTATAAAGCATATCGCGTGTAAGTACTTACAGGCATGAATTTTAGCGTCATCTTGTGAGTTCAAAAAATTTTTATATTGTTAATTTTATATTTTTATACTGCATTAAATTTAAAGGGAATATTAAGTGGTTCAAAAAATATAACTTTTTTTGAAGGTTCCTTTTTTAATTTCTTACTTTTTGTTGGGGAATTGATTTTTATGTCATATAGCGAAGTTTCCTTATCTAAATTTATTTGTTTTATTTCACTGTCATTAAATATATGATATTGGTTTTAAGAAAAACTTAGCTTTTTGTCTAGAAAATTCATACATACATGGCAGTATCAAATCGGTCAGTACTTTTAGATCTGAATAAGCTATCCATTTACTATAAAAGTTAGTGTCTCAACATATGGGTATTTTGGAAAATGCTTTATTCTTACGGTTAGCTAAGTAGTACTTTGCAATGATTTGTTTTGGTACTGAAACATTGTTGCCAATACTTTAGTCCCTATATATTGCGTGTCCCACATCAAGACAGTTGTAGTTTAATAAAATTTCATCTATTTATTTCAAATACCTCCATTATGCTGCTTAGCAGACTTTATTGCTCCCATCATTAGTCACTAAACTGCTTGCAATTTCATTTAATAATTAATTTCGCATACGAATTGCCTGCAGTTAATTTGCTCACCTCAGACATGTCGGGAAAGAAATACCACAAAAAAAAACCCCTCCACAACATACATACGTTTGCATATTCAATACAAACAACCACTCAACACTCAGCTGGTAGAAAAATTATGCTTCCGCAAGAAAAATCACTTTGTTCGCATTAATTTCAAATGCCGCAAAATCCTGTGGCAAGCGGCACACTTTCTCATGCTCTTGTAGCGGAATAGTTGCAACCAAAGCAAATGAAGCTGAAGCTACTGGTGTAGCAAACAATTGAAATCGTGGTGGTAGTAGTGTGTCGTTAGAGCTGAAATTAAATGGGCGTTAGATTAATTCAATTTTAGGGTGGCTGCTCATTCAGCGCGTGTTTATTGCGACCAAGTAAAATTCCGCACAGCATTTGCATAAAGGCGGGGAGGCATAAAAATGTTGGGAACAGCAGTAGTTTCGAAAAAAATTTATATTCTGCTCTAGTGAATAGCCAACAGATGGCGTTTTGTGTTGTCGCTTTAATGAAGCGTAGACCAAAGTATGAGTGCTAAGTTGTTGGTACGCATATATGCTATCGAGTGCAGACACCCAGTTGGAAATGTGATGCATTAGCTTTAAGGTTATAATATCGGTCGAAACAATAAAAATCAAAATTTAAAGTTTTTTGAATAAAAAAAAGTTCAATATAGAAATCGAATCACGTATCTTGAACGAAAAAGTATGAAAGAGTATTTTTGAAAAATAAAAAAAAAATATATTTTTAATAATCAAAATATAAATTAAAAAATGTAAGCGAAGTTTTTATATAAATAAAAAAAAATGAATTGAACTTAAAAATAATATTAAACCAAGAAATCAACGTCAAAAATGTAGGTAATTCTTTTATTTACAGAATCTAAATATGCATTAGAGACTAAAATGTAATTTTTTTAATATCCGAAATAACAAAATATTCATAATACAATTACTTTTGAACATAAAAATAGAACTCAAAATAATGAATATTTTAAGCAAAATATAAAAATCAAAATCAAAAATTTCGCATACTTCATACAAAAATAATAAGAATATGATTTTTTTAATCAATAAAAGTGTGATAAAACGTAAATGATCAAAAACAAGCTTGTCACCAACGAACATTATTCCACATGGGTTTGCAGTGTGAGAGCCTCGTCGCACATTATAATTGCTTCATTTATTCGCTAGATTAACTGTGAAACCACTTGAAGCCATTAGCCGTAGCAGTGTGGGGAAACTTAAGCTGTGTAGCGTGAGTACTATGACCTAAAGCTTCGTGTTACGCGTTGTTGTATTTCGCCTCATTTTTGTTTTTATTTTCTTCGTTTGTTTTTATTTTTTGTAACTACTAGTACTCAGATTAATTTACAACCTTATCGCCAACTCCTCACAACAATATGCCGCAAGCATATGTTGTCGTTGTGCCACACCCACTGCTATCCGCCCACAAATTAAGTGCAAATTCAAATGCAAAGCCCAAGCATAAATTATGCATTCATTTGTTTTGTGGCCATAAAGAGAGTCACCATTCTGCATGAAACTCGTTGCTTCAATTGCGCTAAAAGCATTAGACAACAACAAAATCAACAGCGACTTGAACGGCATGGTGGAGTTTTGTGCAGGTATGTCGATTATTTGTTGCTTCTTAATAGCTGCTGGCAGCGGAATTAATTATCTTTGTTCGTTTGGAAGTGAGACAAAGAAAGCGAAGCAAAAATAGCAAAATATAGAAAACCGACGAAAAAAATGTCGACACGAATGACTTTTGTCCTTTTGAAGGATTGAAAATGCTACCGCCATTAAAAAACCTTTAGGGCATTAAAGTCTTAATTAAGGATTGTGTTGTCTAAGATGACTTTGAAAAAGACAATGAAAAACCTCAGAAAATGCAAATAGCATGCACATTAAATGAAAATTTTGAACTTTCGTAAGAAAAAATTATTTTGCTGACGCAGCTTTTTACTGCAAACAGCAAAAACTTTAACGTTGCAGTCGTCTTGAATTATTACTTAATTTTTTCTAATATCTATTTGAAAACTGAGCATATTTTAACCTTAAAAATCAGTTGTCTCAGAAAGGTCTATGCAACTCTTCTGACTTGTAAACTTTTCTTAAAAAGTTTTGAGATGAAAAAGTTATTTTTTAGAGTTTTGGGTGTGACATCTTCAAGAATGAAACAAAACTAGGAAGTCTTTTAGGAAGTTCAGCTTATGTTAAATGAAAGAATATAAAACTCTTAGTTTAAGGCAATACAATTAAAAAAATTATTTTCAGTGTAGTTGCTGGTGAATTTCGAATGCGCATGCTCACCACATATCGATAAAAGCTCCAAATTATAAAATTTTCACATTGACAGCATTACAGCGAAAGTAAACCTTTTCTTCACACAGAATATGCTGCCAGGAAGCTGTGACGAACATTTTCATAGCGTTAATCAAAAAACTTTAAACTAATTAAAGGTTTTCTCCAAGGATAAATTAATATTCCCTCTACTAACTCAGCGCTCTTAAATTATGAGTTATAATATAAATAAATACATTTAAAAATAAAATTTTACCAAAGCAAATTTCAGTCAATTTCTCTGATTTTACATCTCAATTTTTTTTGCAATGCTTTTATTTTAGTTCACTTTGGCATAAAATCTTTGGTAAAATTTCTTCGATAGTTTGTGTCGTTTTCATTGGAATTGGTTGCAATCAGACTCACTATCTTTGAAAGTTTCTAATCATTTTATAGGGACAACCTCCTCCTAGCTGGTTCGTAATTTATCAATTTCCTATTCATTCAGCTGCCAGCGTTTTGAATTGCGTCGCATATACTAAGGAACATGAATATAAAAACATTATGTGATGTACATGTATTTGTATTTATGTGGCATTCACTGTCGAAACTCTTCCATTTTGCTGATTTTTTAATGGGTAGTATTTGGAAAAGTTGATGATTTACAATAAATGAAAATGATGATATCTGAGCTCTACCAAAATATTTTTAGCACATAAAATATATGTTTTGTCCTTTTTGATTTTCCATAGAAGAAATTCATATTAGATTCAAAAATTGGCTGAAACTCAAATTTCGGTGTTTTAATTTTTCTTTTTTTAAGATTTGCTGAAAATAACAATATTTGGGGAAAAAGCAATCAAAGCCAAATTCCGATGTCCGTACATTCTATTTAATCTAAATATTCAACAAAAATTGCATATTTTAAAAATTGAGATTCCCATTTGAATTTGATACATTTGTTACTAATCTTCCAGCGCAAATTTGAAAAAAAAAAACCAAAAATTTAGAAAACTAAAAATATCATCACATTATCATACAAATCGGAGAGCGATAAAAAAGTCAAATAATGTTGAAACATTTTGATAACTTTGAAAATGTCTAAAAGTATTGAAAAACAAGTTCGAGACATGTGGAAATATTGCAAAAGAATTGAATCAGTCAAATAAATATTAAATGACAAAAAAATGTTGAGATTTCGAATATATGGCAAATGTCGATTGAATGCCAACAAGTTCAAGTATGTTGAAAAATTCGAGTTAGTGTGGAAAAAGTTTGAAAAGATCAAAATGTTGAAAGTGTCGAATACTATTAGGAAATATTCAAAAATTTTGAAAATGTTGAAAGTTCGAAAAATGGTACAGAGTTCGTATTATGTATGTATGTATAGGTGCGCAACTAAGTTCTCGCTGTTTTTTGTTAGAAAATGCAACTTAAGTCACAGATGAATCAATCAAAGTATTGCCCATTGCTAGATACCACTTTTCCCCATCTTTCTGGTAGAGCTCGAATGCCATCACGGTAGAAGTGTTCGTCTCTTGAGGCTATCCACGAATCAAGCCATTTTTTGAGGTATTCATAGGAGTTGAACTGCTGATCAGCCAGACCATGTGCCATTGAACGCAACAAGTATTAGTCTGACGGGGCAATATCTGGGGAAAACGGCGGGTGGGGTAGGACTTCCCATTTGAGAGTTTCTAATTATGTTTTCACTGATTTAGCAACGTGAGGCCTAGCGTTACTAGATTACTTTATCGTGCCTCTGTTCATATTAGGACCGATTTTCACGCAGTGCTCTGCTTGGAAATGGCTTGTCGGGTAACTCCCAATTCTCAATCCCCAATCTCAGTTTCGATATGAACCAAATCGACCAGCTCTTACCGCAAGCGCCATCTATTGACAAACAGCGAGAACTTAGTTGCGCACCTAATAACAAAAACTAAAAATATTAAAAGAATCGAAAAACGTTGAATAAGTCAAAAAAACTATGTTCAGATTTAACAATTTTGATCAGGTCGAAAATTTTTGAAAATGATGCACGCTGTTGCGAACCTCAGCTAAAATCTAAAGAGTGAGCATGAAGCCAGTTTTTTCCAAGGCAGATTTTCCATCATGACCGCCAGAAAAGGCGTTTTCATAGCAATAGGGCATATAGTTAAATTTAATTAAAACAAATTTTGAAATGAGATATTACTAAGCAAATTAACTCTGAGACTCTGCACTTTTAATGAGTTCGAACATTGAATTGCGATGCAATGAAAACACACTTTTTGATTATTTATTGAATAAAGTCAGAAATAGTCAAGTCTTATTAAAATGAATTCACTTTACTTAAAACACTTTGAGCTTAACACAATACAGGCACAACCGCCCTAATAATTAAAATTCAGGCTTCAATTGACTTCCTGTATAGACAGATTTACATTTCAACAGACAGTGCTAACTTATAACACTTGCACACTATCGTACAATCCAAACATTTACTAATGATGATTTCTCAGAAAATCGCACTCTTTAGCTTTTCGTTTTTAAATTAGCGTTCGCTGAAAAACAAAGCTGTCACTTTTATGCAATAAATACGATTTTTAAATACAACAGACGTCCACTTCAATTGTAAAAAGTTAAAAACTTAAGCTATTAAGGCAAAGAAACTTGGCCAATGTTAAATTTATAGAAATTGTGAAGCTTTTGTTTTTTACAAAAATTACTAAAAATCTCCATATAACTGTCAATGCAGTGCATTTGAAACTGTTACTTCAGCAAAAAAAGACCAAGGGAGTAGTTTGAGCCACTTTCACATACAACAACAAAAAATGACAGCAATATTGTAAATTAAGTGAGACTCTGCACTTGAGTGTAACTAATTGCACAGCAGGGAAATTTTTGCGCTCTCATTGCTCTGCACCAGCTAATTTGAATATTAAAAACATTTTTACTTAATGCGCTATGATAAGCGCGCAGCGAAGACAACAATAAAACCGCTTTGATATGGATAGAATATGGTCATTTTTGTTATCCTTTGTGGTGAATGGTGTGTATTGGTAGGACGTGCAGTAAAGTGTCGAAAATATATGGAAATTTTTATAACTGTTGTGTGAAAAACATAACGTCTTTGAATAAAAAATTCTTAAAAGCTTCAAAGTTTTTATTAGCTCTTGAAAACTATTAGCTGTAGCCAAATTAGACATGTTTAATTAAGAAAAAAAAGTTATCAAGCAATTTTTCCTTAAGTTTAACTTGAACGCTCTTTAATACATCCACTTGCTCCTATGCTGTAGCACGCTTCAAAAAGTACAATAATATTTAAATATAGCTAACCATGTCGTTCCCACGTATTTTAAGAAGCAAAGCAATTTTTGATATTCAGTTTCTTATTAGAACCATCATTTTGAGCGATTCAATTTATTGTGCTGCGCTGAAAAATTTTAATATATATAAGGCGCTAAATTCATGTGGGAATGAGTGTTTTTACACATATACATTTATGGACTAGGGAATTTAATCCCAGACACTTTTATTACGCCGGGATTGAAAATCTTAGTCCGGAATCAAGGTTTCTTCGGGATTTGAAAAATTATGTTATAAAGCAATACAAATTGATGAAAAAACTTTTTTCTTTTGTACAAGCAAAAAAATATGCTGCTTTGCCTATATTTCATCTGTAGAAATTGTCCTCATTTTACAGCGTAGGCCAATTTTCATTAAATCATTGAGCCTTGTGAGTGGAACAAATAATTTGATGCGTACAAAATTTTCAAATATTAGTTTTAATGTTTCAATCGTAAAAAAGCAATAAAATATTGTAATCAATTTCCAATATTGCCATCCAACAGTTGGCCAACTTTTTGATTAGATGAAAATTATTGAATCGGCGCAATGTTGTAAGCTGACTGAATTCTTTAATTGCCATCCAAAATCTTTCAAGATTTGATCTTCATCACCGGAATCAGGGCTGCCTTGGTTAAGTCGACGTTGACATGCATGCTGGTCTGATTTTATAAAAAAATATTGAATAGCCGTATTCTTAAACGAAAGTCACAGGATTTCGAAAATTTGGAGCTACATGGCACCTATCTATACCTATTTCAATGTACATACGTCAAGGCACCTCACTTACACCCACAACCGCAGCCATAAGCCATCTGTGTGCTACAGCATACAACAACAGCGAGACACAAAAATCATTTTATTTACAAAAATCCATTTGGGGATGAAATTTGATTTCCATTTTCATGTTTATTAAATGCCAATGCGCTGCTGTCATTACGTTTTATGCTTACGAGTGTAAGCAGCTATTTGTATTGGTATTTGTGTAATTGTATATTTCTATGTGTTGGTGTATATTAATGTTTGTATGAGTTTATTAACAACCGCGGTTTTATTCTGTTTAATTCAGTTAACAATGAAAAAAAAGAAGAATATCAGCAACAGATTGATTTTCATTTTTAGTGAAATCATTAAATATTAAATGTGTGCGTGTAGGTTAATGCTGTGTAAGTGTATATTTAAGTAATTTAATAGCTTATAGAAAATCAACTTATTGTTGTTGTTGCTACATGGCTTGCTAGCGAAGTGTTTAAGCACCAGACAGTAAAGAGCTTTTCAATCGTTTATTTTCATTTGTGACAGTGCCCGGCAGAAAGTATATGAAATGTTAAACTAAATTGGAATGTAGCTTACGTAGGAGTGAACATAAGTAAATATCAGAGCGGTAAGATTTTCATCAGTGCTACAGAGTTGTAAGCCCAGCAACTATA
The DNA here is from genome assembly GCA_963680825.1 of Meiosimyza decipiens. Lineage (NCBI taxonomy): Eukaryota > Metazoa > Arthropoda > Insecta > Diptera > Lauxaniidae > Meiosimyza > Meiosimyza decipiens. Next base: position 25,257,262 of record OY804260.1, read on the forward strand.
ACTGCCAGGTAAGGTTGGCCTTTGACGACAGAAGCACTCATGGAAAGACTACTACTTTTCAATAACTTTTACTTATAGTAAGTGCCGCTGTTGATCTGCAGTGAAAATGTTTCTTTGATTTTTATCACACTGAAATTAAATTTTGGCTAGATTCGCTCCAATATCTCCGATTTCTTGTCTTAAAAAGTATTAGAAAAACCTTTTAAGAACAACGTTGGTCAACGTGACCTACTGAGTCAAATTGTCGATTCTGCAACGCAAATTACGTTAAAAGGAAAGCATTGCGGAATAATTATTGAAAATTGATATGAGTGAAATCAGTTCTTGGACATAGCAATAATATACCGTCACTTGATATATAATGCGGCGTGTTAACTCCGCGACAAACAAATATTTCAAATTGCTAAATATGAGACCACTTAGAGAAGAGGATGTGGTACCATATCAGCAAAGGCATAAAAACGCTAAGAGTTTCACAAAAAAAGTAATGGTCTGTCAAAGCACTATACACGTTGGTGCCTGCTAAATAAGAAAAATATATAAAGCACAACTTATGCTTATTGCATTATTTAAGGTAATGCCACCAAGCTTCAAATATTGGGTATGGTTTGGGCTAGCAACAAAGAAAAAGGTGGTTGAAATTTGAAAAAAAGCTATACCAAGAGTTATGTTAGTAGTTGCATAAATAGAGTAAAAAAATTTTGTTTATTTTTTTTTTAATTTTTCCCCAAAACATTTGTTCAATTTTTTCACTTCGTCTTTATACAAAACGCTAAAATTTAATTATCAAACCATAAGATAATCCCAAATATTTTGAGCTTCAACGTTCTTATGGAACGTTCACACATACACGCATACTTTGCAATGCATTTCAATAAAAAATATTTCGATTTTTTTTACAAAAACTGACGCCATCTGTTGTTGTCGTCACTGTTAAAGTTCATGTTGTTTTTGTCGTCAATTGATTTTTGTTGCCTTTTTGCATGTGTGTCTGCTGCGTGGAGCCAAAGTAATGCCAAGTGATTGACATATAAAAAATATTAAAAAAATAACAAAAAATAAAAGGAAAAAAGAACAGGAAAAAATATATGAATGGCGTAAACATTATTGAAACGGAACTTTTATGCTTGTATTTATGTGAAGCCACTTAAGCGCTCAGTTTACACACACACACTTGTGAAAATGGGGTATTTCAGGTGAAATTTTCATTTTGAAACAATGACCACTTCTGATTTTTGCTTTGAAATTTTGAAGTGCTATGCCGCATAGAAAATGAAATGCGTTTAGTTTTTTATTATCATTTTATTTATTTTGCGAGCAATTTTTAAGGTTCTTGCAAAAATTCGATGGCTGTAAGCGCTTCACTCAAAATCTGACTGACTTACTTGGAAAAAGGTTTCAAACATTTTTGTTTGTTTCACGTGTTATGTTTTTTATTTAGAAAAAATAATCTCTTGCATGTTTTTACCACTGTTAAAAAAGGCAGTTTTCAAAAAAACTTAATTTTAATTTTTACACCAAAATACTACTTATAAAACAGTGCTTATGGTAAAAAATATATATATTTTTGACTTGTTTATAAAAGTTGTAGTACTAAAAATATCTATCAATTAAAGCACATATTATAAATAGTTAAGCTTTATGAGCTGAGTTTGAGGTTCAAAAATTTCAACTTTATTTGACAAAAATATCGAAGCTCTCAAGACTTAACTCTTTTAGTTTTAGCAAAGAATATCCTATGTATTTTGCACTTAATTCAAATTGTGTTTCTCCCGATAAGAGCTATGTTTCCATGAGTATTTGTTAAATATATTAACTTTGTAAGGTTCACAACACAGCTCAGAAGACTTTTCACAGCCATTGAAAAATTCGCACATAAAAATTTCGTTCCAATCCAATTACGATTTAGGCTTAGGCTTAAGAAAAAAAAATTGTACAAAATTTGGATAAAATTTGCAATAAAATTTAAGTTAAAAATATGATTTCATCGATTGATTCGTTTTGTTTTTAAGAGAACAGAAAAACACAAACTGATTCTTTGGCTTTTTTCTAAAAATTCCTTAATAAGATAATCAGAAAAGACCATGTTTCTAAAAATCAATTAGCTTTCGAGTGAAAAGTGTTGTTACAGCTATCGAAGTTTTGGAAATTTTTAAAACTTAGCATTACACAAATTGGAAATGATGTCAACTTGAAATTAACTACATTATTTTCTTTTATGAAACTTATCATCAAAACTTCAACAAAACTCAGGAGAAGTCATTGTTTGGAAATCATAATTTCACATGAAATACCCCATTTATTGAGGCAACTGAAAGCACATTTGCATGTACTTGCACAAAGCTGGCTATTTGAAATGGCAAAAAACATTCAATTTTATGCTGATGAAAACATTAGCACAAATTGTTGCATCACTGGGTGATGGTAAGTATAAATTGAAAAGGAGCAATATTTTCGAAATATGTGCAAATTTCAATTTTGTCTTTTTCTATACAATCAAATTTGATTCAAAATTTTTCGCAAAATATTAGAAGAAAAATAATTTGAGAATGACAAGCAAACATTGCATACTTGAGGGATTTTATGCTGGTTAGTTTGCAATAAACACAAAATGAATTCAAAAATCTATTTAACAACAGTAACTCTTTGGCAAAAGTGGTATTTGTAACGCAATATCAAAATTTGCATTAACAACATTAGATCGTCCGTGGTTACAAAAACCAAAAGTTTTTAATATTGTAATTTTGTATTTCGCATATCTTTAGCCACAAACAGGCATGCGGGTGCAGTTTGCGTAAATTGCGCTTTTAGCTAATAAATGTGCCAAAACACAGTTGTACACTCGTGAGTATGTGAGCAATCATACCGATTTCATAATCATCAAAAAACACATGTCTATTTATACATATGTATGTGTGTGCAGAGCACTTGAATTTTGCAACAAATTACTATAATCATGAAAAATGCAAGCAAATCACCCCAGGAATCTAATGGTGCATGTTATTTTGTTCAAAATCCGGTACAAATGCTTTAAAAATTGATTTGAAATGAATACTCTTTCTAAATCGCGACCTCATGAACACAAGTAAAATTTTCTTCCAAAACGACATACATATGACCAATTACTTTAAACGTTCAGTTCGCGAATAAAATATGAATTCCTCCAGATATGAAGACATTTTACAAATATGAAACCGGTAATTTTTTATTCAAAGAAACACGTTATTTTTGCAAAAATAGTTCCAAATTTAATCTTCAAAGTAATTCCCCTCGCTAGCTACACATCTTTCCCATCTGTCAGGCAATTTATGGATTCCTCGCCAAAAAAATTCTTCGTTTTTTGAGGCTATCCATTCATCGAGCCATTTTTGCACTTCCTCGTAAGAATTGAAGTGCGAATCGTTGAGTGCGTGTCCCATCGATGAAAACAAATAGTAATCAGATGGCGCCAGGTCCGGTAAGTACGGCGGGTGGGGCAGGGGCTCCCAGTTGTACGATTCTACCAAGTTTTTATTGACCGCTGCTCGATGTGGCGATGCGTTGTCATCTTGGAATACAATTTTGTCATGGCGAAGTTGAAATTCGGGCCTCTTCTGACGTATAGCACGGTTCAAAGCGATCAATTGTTGATGGTAACGTGCACCAGTAACTGTTTCACCTGGTTTTAGTAGCTCATACCAAATAACACAACGCTGATCCCAGAAAATACACAGTATTGTCTTTCGGCCGAAGCGATTTGGTCTTGGCGTTGATTTGGGTCGTTGGCCGGTGCTCAAATATGATTTTTTTCGTTTGGGATTGTTGAAATAAATCTACTTTTCATCGCCAGTGATGATTCGATGGAGAAAACCTTTTCTGTTTTGCCTGGCGAGCAGCAATTCACAAGTGGTTTTTCGGTTTTCTTGCTGCCTGTCGGTCAGTTCATGTAGCACCCATCTACCGACCTTTAAAATCTTTCCCATGGCCTTCAAACGCAAGGAAACGGTTTGTTGTGTCACATTAAGTTGTTCAGTGAGCTGTTGTTGCGTTTGACCATCATCTTCGTCCAATAATGTTTGCAATTCGGTGTCTTCAAACTTTTTCGGTGGCCGGCCGCGCTCCTCATTTATCACATCAAAATCACCACTTTTAAATTTATTGAACCACTCATTGCACTGTGTACGACCAAGAGCATGCTCGCCGTAAGCTTCAACAAGCATTCGATGCGATTCAGAAGCGTTTTTCTTCAAATGGAAACAGAAAATCAATGCTTCCCGCAAATGAGAGTTTTCAGGCACAAAATTCGACATCTTTACGAGCGGAAAAATGCGTTGTTGTATGAAACTTGACAAATTGTGAACTGAATATTGTTGACAGATGACAGAATGAACAATTAAGACATTTGGTGCGGTTCGAAAGCTCATACATATACGGCTATCGACCGCTAGATGTCATTACCGGTTTCATATTTGTACACATTACCGGTTTTTTATTTGCACAGAAAAAAGAAAAAAGATCGCTACATTAAATAATTATGTTTTGCAAGAGATGGCGCTTTAACAGATAAGTATTTTAGCTAAGCCATCAACCACACAAGCGCTCTCTTTCTATTGTTCATAAAATCTTTTGTTTATACTTCGCAAAATGGCGACAGCGGAATGAAAAAAAAATGTTTTGTATTTGATTTTGGTCAGATAATAAGTGCATGATTTAATAAATGCGATTTAGGCTGAACACTGCACAAATCTTCCTGTGCATTGGTTTAAGCAATGAAGGCAATCGAATGCGATAATAACTCACCCATCTTCAAGAAATCTGTTTAATGCCGTGCCTCCAAATATGTTGATTTTGTGCTATAATTGTTATGGTTAACACTTTTTCTTACTCTTCACTTTCACTTTATTTATTTGTAACTTAACTTTTATTTAACACTAAATGTTTTTAATTATAAAAGCAACCGATCGAAATGTCGTATTTATTACAACAGCTGCTCATGCGAACAGTGTTGCCAACGTGTTCTGCCCAGAACTTACGTTAGTGTGCTTGAAAAGTAGTGCTTCAACGAGAACCGATAAATATTGTTATCGTTCTCGTTATCGGGTTATATAAAATGCGAAACATCAAATACGCTAATATACTGAAAAATTGAGAAGTGGGCGATTGGAACAGCACATGTCCAGTTGCTTAAGATTTTCAAATTTGGCAAAAAACTGTTTATGTCTTTGAACTGATCACAGGAAAATCTACATTTTGCTACCGAAAAAGTATGAATTCTAGTGCCTTTTTGAAGTATCTGTGGATGAAGTTTCTTACAAAAAAAAAAACTCAAAACGTCCTACCATGGAAATGTGCCGTTATTTTCGCCCACTCCTGAATTAGCATTATTTTAATCGTAGGGGATTTTTATCAGAAACAGAACTGCTGCGGTCCACGTCCGGTAGGATGGCATAGGGTCAGATAACAATATAACCAGTCAAGAAGTTAAATAGATATGCATAAATTTTTTTTACACACAAGTTACATGTAACTATGAAAACTTACGTAATAGGTAAAAAATGTGATCTTCTGGCAACACTGCTTGCGAAACGTATCACTGTTAGTAAGTGGGTTGCCATTGTTAAGAAAAAAAAGTGTGAAATAAAAGTACTTTTGGCAGAGTTTATGGTAACATTTCATTATCATTACAAATGGAGTGTCAATGTACCACGTGCATTTCTTTCTTATGACATTTTTCTGCAAACTGACAAAATTTATACAAACATGGGCACAGCAAGTGATGTGAGTCGCAAGTTTTTCGTCCAACCATTTGACAAAGTTGGTTTATCATCCAACTTGGCCAAAAAAAATATATTAGACTTTGTTGGGAGAATAAGAGGGTCAAAAGAGGCATAAATTTAACCAAGTTGCTTAAAAATGTTCACAAATGCATGTAGTGATTGGAGACTTCTTGAAGTTTGTAGAGGATTGAGTGAAATCTTTGTTATTATGAGAACAGTTTGTTGAAAGTTTCGGCCCTGTATCAATTTAATATTTTTCACGGGCATGAGCTTATCAAAAGCTGGCGGTTCTGGGTTAAATTAAGATAACCTTTTTATTTATGAACTTATATTTTCTGGAAAGCTCTCAACTGATCAGTAAAAAGTGATATACACTTTATTCTTTCTTTACTGATAGCACACGAATAATTAGACAATAGCGGGGCATAGAAAGATTCGTTTCACTCGGTCCTCCCATTACACTGCCTTGGACGTAAAATGTGATAATATTAGTATGTTTATTGTCTCTACAGTTCCACAACATTAGAGCGGTTCAAAAAAAAACATGTCTTCTAAATCAGGGGACACCGACGAAAGGCTACTTCTGCAAGTGTTTTATTAAAGTAGCTCAGTAGGATTACTCTAAAAAACGTTGTACATCCAAAAAAGAAGGAATCGCATGTTTTTAATACGATGGCAACTCACTTACTAAAAGTTCTTTAGTTTCCTATTTGGTTCAGTCGTGGCAACTTTGGACCTCCGCTGGTTACTTGAATACTCATAATAATTAAGTGTTAAAAAAAGTGAATAGTTAATAAGACAAGTGAAAAAATGTGAATAAAGTGAAACTGAAGAGTAAAAAAAGAATCACCACCATTTTAGGAGGTACAGCATTAACCAAATTCTTTGAAGATGAGAATCAAATACAATTTGTTTCTTTCATACATTTCGCTGTCGCCTATCGCGAAGGATAAACAAAAGCTAGATGGTTGATGGCTTGGCTGAAATATGATATTTCTTAAAGCGGCATCTCTAAGATTCCACAAAACTGTAAAAAATGGTGCATATTCTTTGGCATCTATAAAAAAGGAACTGATGTATGAAGAAAAAAAGTAGAGCATTTGCAAAATACGGTTTCAATCTTTAATACAATTTCTTTCAATTTGTTTGCAACTTTTTTTTTTATTAAAAGTGCTCCAAGAGAAAGTTTTTACATAACATAATAAACATCTAGTAAAGAAACAGAACGCTTATCCTGTGAGGTGCTTGGTGCACATTATAGCCCAAGCTGTAAAAAATAGCTATAGGTTTGATTAAGTTTAATTATTTGTAAAATTAAAAAAATATGTTGGTTTACTGAATTGTAATAGTTAATAAATCATACTCTATGAGGATTTAAGAACTGTCTATTAAAATTTATCAAAAATGTCTTTTACTTACAAATTCTTCGGGAACGCTTTAGTAACAATAACTTTAAAACAATATACTTCAAAAAAAAAAAGAGTTTCTAACAGCTTATTGAAATATCCACTTTTCACTATGACAATAAAAAGGTATTCAATTCTGTAGGGTGATTCATCTAGAGGTGCTGTTTCCAAAAGTTAAGCAAAAATAAAAAATTCCAATTTTATCGAGTAATCTCTGTTTTCGTATAAAAGAGCCATTCTATACATTTATTGATTAAAGATAATTTAAAGCTACGATAAACATCGGCTGGATCTTAAAATTGTGTACTTAAAGTTTTTTATAAGCGATCATTGAGAGAGCGTGAGTGCAAAATTGCAATATATTCATAAAACACTGAAGAATATACAATTTAAAAATAGTTCTACCACTCAGATACGTAGTGAACAGTTGGCCTTCATATACTCTATGAAGAGGATATGCATGTGAGCATCCAACATAAAACTTAATATGAGCCAGATCTATCGTACAGATATGTGCCAGCTTCGATTATATGAAAATAGAACCCAAAATTCGCAATTTTGGGGCACTCGCACTCCATCTATAATCGCTTAAAAAGTATCACGATTTCTACGATTTTAAGATCCAGCCGATTGAGAAAAAAATTTCAATTCACCCTAATGAGTATGCATTTTTGATTACGTATCAAGCATTTCGATAGGTATTTGGCAAATAACGTGAGTAATATTGGCCACCAATTCCTCAATCGTTGCCAGTCTATTCATGCATATTTTGGGTCTTACGTAGCCTCAAAGAAAAAGCTTTAGAGTGTGATATCATATGATCAAGGCGGCCAATTAGTTTACTTATTTTGAGAAATCAATTGAATTAGAAGTGAATTCTAAGATGATTTTTTTGTGAATTCGTAAATTTCTACAATTTGCAAAAGTTGTTGTGGTGTAAGTGGAGCAGGACTGTCCTTTGATATATCATAAAATCTATATGAAAAAATGCATCTATCTGAATCACTTAATATAAGACGATTCGAACAAAATTTTTTTGAAAACAATAAAGTATGTGTAGCAATTCTATGTATGTCACTCATCATACACGATTACGTCGATTTTTTGTATAACGCTACCCACGCTGAAGATACTGGTCTTCGCGAATTTACCATAAATATCTATCATGCTTCAACAGAAAATCGCATACTTTTATCACATAGTACATAAATCCATTTTTCTCAGAAACAAGATAGAAGCTTTAGATGCCAAAGCTTGCTTTAAAATACTGAAAAATTTTTAAAAAACCTGGGTCAGTATGTGTTTCTACTTAACTATCTATTTATCTTTCTATATATCCTTCCATTTGTCTATCGTTTTCTTCAATCTTTTTGTTTTTCTTTCTGTTTATCCGTTTGTCTATGTATTTTTCTATCTATTTATCCATCTATCAATCTATTTATCTATCTTTTTTAAGTATCTTTTTTTTTTTTTGGCTCAGTCTAGAAAACATTTGTATGCGTCACGTGTTCATATTATGCAAATTTATTGGTCAATAGTTTTATTTTTAATTAATTCATTGCATAAACATTTTGTAATTTTAATATCATATTTAACAATCTGGGGAAAAGCTTTTGTTAACTTTTATAGTTTTTACTCTTTGTTGGTATTTACATAAATTAAGTCGACTTTTGTGGCTAAATTTTCTATTGACCACAAATTTTCCACACCAATTGTCAATTATTATTCAATAGTTTTAAAATATTAGCTATATTGCGCAATATTTTCATAAATTGTTAAAATTTATTCATGTGTACATATGTATGTATGTGTTGTTAATGAAGTGATTTTTGAGTTTAAAAAAGATTTGATATTTATACTTTTTACAATGCCTTACATTCGATTGTTGACAGTAAAATTCATGGACTTAAACCAATGATGGCACAGAGATCATTGGATTCAATTTTTGATATTTAAATTCTTATTTGGCAATATACACAAATTTAGCAAGAAAGAACACCCACCAACGCATGGAGTGAATCACAACTGGCTTACTGAATGCAGCAGAAACATTCAGATCTTATCTAAAATATTGATTAAAAAAATCTATGTTATCATGAAGGACGCTAAATGCAATGCTTAAGAGATTCGTAGGAGCTGCGTTAAAAAAGCTAAAATTTGAAAGCCAAGTGCGCTATTTTAATTTCAAGCTTTCCTCATTCAATAAAACAGTTGGTTACATTTGCAACAAAGTGAACATAAAGGATGGCAAACTGGAAATTACCGTTATTTCCAAAACAAAAACTAATAGAACGTATTTCAAAGTATGATTTACAGCTAACTTTAATTCAACATTTTTTGTAAAAGAACATAAACTGAGTTTGTAATTTTTTGCATCAAATTCCATTGCAGAGTAAAATTTTTGCAAATTCCGCACTTTTACTGCGATTTATTTCTCAGTCACATCACTGAAAGGAACATCTTAAGTTTAAACAAAATATAACTCAATTTAATGCAAATATCACAAATTGCTTGCAACAAGTTCAACGAAAATATTTTTCTGAAATGAATTGCTAACCATTAAATTTGTCACTGCTGCAATAAAAGAAAATAAAATGAATTAGTTTTCTGAGCAAACAATCGAGACAGGAAAATAAAGAAAACAAATCACTAATTTCACCTTTCAATTCAACGGTTAATTAAACGCATTCATCAAAATCAGCAAAGAAATAGCGTAAACAAAAAGGACACAAATGAGGCAACACAGTGGTGGCGAATGGTGGCAAGAAAATTGAATCAGCAACAGCGATGCGCATGGCGATAGGAAATGAATGCTATGCCACAATTTGATAACATCCATCTTCACCTTTGCTGGCATTGTCAGGAGCGTTGAATGTTTGTTTTGTGAACAGCAAATGAAACGAAATAAAGAAATACAAATGCTAAAAGAAGCATTTATATTTAAGTATTTCATTTATTCTGATTTAACTATCAGCGAGGGCAGGTTGAAGAGTAATCGGTCGCTTACCTAGACTATCAGATCAATATTTTCTTTGTGAATATTTACCTTCAGATGACAGCTGTCAAATTTTGCTCCTTAATAAGAATTAATAAAACCAACTATTTTGCACTGGTAACAACTTGCTTTTGAAACAGAAAACGAACGATGAGATGAAGTTGTGATGAAATTGTTGCAATTTGCGATCTAAGAAATCAATAACCAAATACTGAACACATGGTTTTCAACGCGGTTGCACGAGTATTTTAGATGATGAGCATGCAGGATATCCAAAAGAGAAAACTACACTAGAAATGGTCGATAAAATCCATAGTATAATTGATGAACGGCGAGTGGAGATGCTGAAGCTGTGGGAGTCTCACGTGAATGGGTAAATAATGCATTGCTTGAGTCCTTGGATTGAGTAAGCTTGCTTGCCGCAGTTGCCCTAAGTTGACAATAGTCATAAAAGTTAGGCAATTTCGTAAGGACTTTTTGCGTTATTTCGTAGCAATAAACGAAATATGCATTCATCATAGTGGACTAAAACTGTAAAATTAAAGCCAAACAATGACAACGTGAGTAGGTCGACACGGATCATTTCTACCTTTAAAAAGGCAAATATTACTGAGAGCTCTTGAGCCGTTTCGAGGCTGATTTAAAACAAAATAGACCACCTTTGGCGTAGAAAATAAAAACGCTGCTATTTGGAAGTGCACAAGTGTGCAGTCGTAATTGCAAAATTGTGTAAATTGCGCTAATAATTGGTAATTCATTCACTTAATCCTCCAGCTTTTGGATTGGTTTGGCGGCTGTTTACTGCTACCAAACTTGAAGACACAGCTCGTTGCTAGTGGTTTGGCTCTAATGAAGAGATCATAGCTGAAACAGAAGAAAATTTTGAGGACCTCAAGAAATAATTTTATGCGGAAGGCATCAATAAATTCTATAATTGGGAAAGTAACAGCTTTGATTACTTTAAATATCACCTGTACACGATTTGAAACAAGAAAAGCAATATCTCTATTAAATTGTTCCATAACCTAACAACATTCCAATTTGTTAATTGCAAATAAATACAAAATACACTCAGCACACTTTCGAAATTTTTTTTAAGTATCTTCATTTCCTTTTAAATACACGTAATTAACTCTACTTATAAATTCATTATTTATCAACTAATTAATTTTCTCACTTTCTACTGAGACCGACGAGGAAATAGCAAAATGTAGAAAATCTCAACTCAATTTAACCCAGCTCAGTTGCAACTAATTATAGCACCCCAACTTGTTATTTATAATTCCAAATTGCTTCTGTTTCATTTTGTATTTTCACCCATTCCAATGAATTCATTACAGTAAATTTTCCACAATGGCTGATAAATAGATAAAATGTATTGCTATAGGGCTATTAAAGTCGCAATAAAAATTAACCATTTATTTTAAATTGTTGTTTCATTTAACCGTCTATTGTTTGAAATATTTAATGTGCTTATAAATCATTTTAGTGCCTAATACAATGAGTAGCGTAATAAATTTTGAAGATCCTTGCAATCGATTAAGCTTAATCCTGCTATTAAAAGTGTTAAGAGCGCATGGCTTTTTTGGCTTTTGTGAGCCCTCTGCTTTTTACCTTAGTAGAGAAACATTGCAAGATTTTGCTGATTTAGCGGGATTTTTGGTGACTTAGCTTATTGCACTTGAAAAATAATAAGAATAATCAAAATCTATTTCTGAACACGAGGGAAGAGGTCGAATAAAGTAAAAAAGGTTGACACATCAAAAAATGTTAAAAAATCTGTAAAAAGTCAAAAAATGTTTATAAATTTATATAAAATTTAAGAAAAAATTGTTATATGCTTCCGCGTTAACGTTATATATCTTGCAATTTATTCCCGTACAGTTCATCATCCTTGCTCAGCTTTGAAGATGTTCACAAAGCAAGAATTGCGATTTTACCTTAGAAGTGGGTACTTTTAAAAATTTCAAAACGACATAACATGATCAAGTTTGTAAAGCTTAAGTTAAAGTTTCGTTCAAAAGACCGGTTCAAGAGATTTCCTCTATTAAGTCGGCAGGCTGTCAATAATTTTTCCACCTTTGGAGGCCAGTTCACGTTTTTTCTTCGAGAAATTATTCGATTGTTAAACTTCTCTTTGAAAAGCTGCATTGATTCAATTGCTGTGTGACATGTTGCACCGTCCTGTTGAAACCACATATTCTGCGCATAATACCTCCGAATAGACTCTTCATAAAAGTAAAATATTGAACAACAACTGATACTGTGAACGACAACGGATACCAATGCGTCTTCAACAATATTTGTGGAAACTGCTAGAATATTTTCACTTCAATGACCATTACGATGATAAATTCTGCTTCTCTCATCTTAAACAAAACCAACTTTTTCAAACTTTTTAATGATCAGCTTAAAAGCACAGTTTGTTGGACCATTTTCTCTACCGTATTTTGAACGAAGTTTTCTCCCAACTTTGGAATAACTTTCATCATATTTAAAATAAGTTTTAGTAATGAAAAAACGTTGTTGATTAGTGCAAAGATCCATATTAACTAACCGTAATGCTTTATATTAAAAAAAGGCGGGTTGCACTCTGTGCGTGCCGACTGAAGTGAAAACTTGAAATAATATTTTGGAATTTTTTTTTTCATGATTGTTTATGGAATAATTTTCCACGAATTGTTTCATTTATCAATATAAAGATTTTGGTAAATTACAATAGTTATTTATTGCGCTATCTTACACAATTATTTATTTTAATAATTTTACATAAAATAAAAAAATTACATTTCAGTTTTATTACAATTACTTTACAAAAATAAGTTAAGTACACTCGGAAAAATCAATTTTCATCCATAATTTCAACAACTCTTGCACCATCATCACTGCCAGCGTTATTGGCAATTCCTAAAACTGATACAATTGGTTTATGGTAGCTAAAGTAGGATACGAACAGTTTTGATTCGAATTTATTTAAATATCTTGTAAAGACCGCATCAATAGTAGTTTTGTATTTTGTTGTGCTAAGATTGCGATCATTTGACATGTTTAAACCAAATTCATTTCCGAAAAAGTCAATTGATGGAATATTTTTATCATCTGAAAAGTTTATATTGAAATCCCCACTGTATCCATCTGAGGGTTCTTAAAACATGCAGTCAAAATTTTTTAAAAATGGGGTGGAATGCTTAAGAGTAGATATGAGAATATTGGTTTCAAAGGTGAAGTCAAATTTAGTTCAAAGTAATGCCCGCACACAAAAAGCGAGAGTTTTTTACAAACACCCATGTGCGCTCGATATCAATTATTTAGTTTTAACAATACAAAATGGAGAGCCTTTCAAAAGATATACATTACATCTATTGAAGCTATTGAGCTGTTCTAGATCGCGTCAACTAAGCCTTTCCTTTTAGCCTTAGGAATAAATATATAGAGTATTATGCGGTGTCGGTGTCGGTAGCGGTAGCGCGAGCTTATACTTTTTTCCTCAGCCGCGAATGCTTTCTTATGGAGGTGCACAACGTGCCATAAGAAGTTTTCACTTCAAAAACAACGGTGTAATTTAGTAGTTGTGAAAAAAGTGGTGGAAAACTTTAAAAACTTAACTCAAATTTGAACAGTACAATTTTCCACGCATGCTACTTTAGAACTCTGAGCTGCACTGTTTTTCAATTCAGCCAAAAAGAATTAGCGGAAACCACTTCACGAACATTTTGAACCAGATACACTCGTCGAAAGCTAAGTTTTGATACACTTCACCAGTTGCTGTAACAATACTTTGCATACTCACTGCCATTCAATTTCCGTTCCAACAGTTCTTAAATTTCGTTTAAGATATAGATGTCAGTGATCAGCCTTATTGCGTAGATATTCCATAAAATGAGTCAAATCTTTGACTGTGTATCAGCCATTCGCAATAATTAGTGTTGGGATTAAGAGACGTGTTAAGCTTTCAGCAAATATAGATTTTAGGTGTAGAGCCAAACAAAGCGCAGCAAAACCAAACACAAAAATTTGTTGTAAACACTTTCTCAAAAGCTCAACGTCAGTATATAATGCTATTGCTACTTCCTAATCTCAAATGTTGGCTTTAAAAAAAAAAAACATATAACGCCTTAAGCATCGAAATATTTCATTGTTTTTCTTTTCAATCTTCTTGTGCTTTGTTTTGTTATTTTTTTTTCGCCCCAAAAGTTCTATTTTACTTTTAATAGCAATTTTCCATTTCAAAATAGCACTTTTTCATTGCGAGCAAAAAGTTTATGCTCCGCTTTTGTTTCATTATTTTTGTTTTACTTTTATTTCGGTTTTATCGCATTGTCTTTTTGACTTTGACTGCCTGGTCTTTTGTTTTATTTATTTACACTTTTCGCCTTATTTGTGTTGCTGCTGGTGATGCTGCTGTAAGTGTGTGCATCGCGTGACTTATTTTCTTGACTATTGACTCCAACACGTGCTGTTTCCGTTTTTCGTGAATTTCGCTCGCTTGCTCTCTAACACTTTGTTTAAATAAGACATAAAAAACATTATCTATTTACAGCTTAATTGTGTGCTGCTTCCGAGCCATTATTTGTTGTTGCATTTGTATTGTTGCAAATGACGTTAATTAGCTCTGTTGTCTTGGTATTTGTAGGGCTTTTGTAAATTTTCTGTAGTCCTTCGATCTTATGTTGTTGTTTGTTTTTACTGCTATTTTTACGTATTCCTCTTGGGTTTTTCTTTTTGTGGACTTCCTTATCAGTAATACAAAAATCTTTAATTCAATGCATTGGCTTGTTAGGGCTAAAATAAAAGTTAAGCTTCTATTGCTTATCGTGGCGTATGAGTAACAATTAGTGCGTTGGGCAATTTGTTTCATGTTCGTGATTAAGTACAGCATTAAAATTGCAGATAATAAGAGCATGCATACACACACACATTAAGTTTTATGTGCTCAGATTGTTGTGCACATTTTTGCTTCTTTAGCATTACAAATTTTTAGTAAAAAAAGTTGGTGGTGTGCGCATATTGATATTGAAAAGTATCAATAGAGTAGAATTGTAACGTAACGACAAAATGAAGTGTACTGTCTTGAAAAGTATAATAATATTTGATGAGAGCTTAAAAGCATTGACTGGTAAAATCGAATAAAGTCGTAAGCTTTCAAATGATATCAAGGTCTGAATAAATATCGAATAGTAGCGAAAAAGGCAATGCGTATGGAGTAGTTTGAAAAATGTTGGAAAGCTGTTAAATCTCAAGCATTCGACCTTAAAACATTATAGTGACGTTGGGCGTTATTTGTCAACAAATTAACTCCAAAGTAGATTTTCTCTTATACCTTCGAAATTCACACATGAAAAACATTTCGATTATATCGTAACATAATCGACAAAAGTTCTTTTAATTAGCACCGACAAAACCATCAAAAACAACGCCGCTGCTGCAACACTTGTTTACATTAAAAGGATTCATGTTGTTTACGCTGTGTAAATCACAAATTACCATAACTTAGAGCAAGTTTTTCATAACTGCCTTATGACGCACCACACCCTGGAGGCAAAACAACTTCAGTACCGCAAAAGAACTACGCAACAAAAGTAGCTGCGTTACTGTCGAACACTTGTGCTGCATAAGACAACAAGAAATGAGTAGCTGTTGCTCCATCACCACAAGGATGCGGAGGATGGACAAAATTATTGTAATAATAATAAAATGTGTCTGATAATTATGCAGAAAAGTATGACGGCAGCAGCGCTGTGTGAGCAAGGAGTCAACGCATTAAAACAAAGTTATTTTTGAATGCCATGTTGCTGATAACACAGAGAATGGTTGTGGCAGACATCGACGAAAGAAAGTCACAGTAAACGAATAATAATTGTTGCAATGAAATAAAGTAACACATGCAAACTGCAGAGTATGCGAACAAATACGCAACAAAGTTTATAAATAAGCGAATAATAAGAAGTCTTACAAAATGGAATGAACAAAAGTAAAGAATTAAAAAAATCTTAATGATGTGCATAATTATGATGGGAGCATGAGGAACGAGAAGATGAAATGCTGGAATTAGGTAGGTGAAAAAAAGAGCTGTTGGAGAAGAATATTACTAGATTTTGAGCTCTACGAGCTTAAAGTACCATAGTAAAAAACATTGGCGGCCTGCGTCCAGCAGTGTTATATTAAATTTTTTCAATGGATTAAGTTACCTTTATGGTTATGCTAAAAAAAGTGTTAAATGATTGGTGGATTTTCTCTAAATATTTTTTCATTATTTGATTTTTATTCTATTTTTGCAGATATTCGTTCTTTCCAGAAATCAAACGATCAAAGTTTTAAAAATATGTGTATCCGAATAAACTAAAAAGGTAAATTTTTCATTACACATATATAAATGTTTTTTGAAAAGCAGCATGCTTTCGTTGAAAAAATAATGGAACTAAACAATAAACAAAAAAAAAAGTACTTCAGAAATATCTTGCAAAATCTGATATATTTTCCAATGAAAATTTATTTAAAATTTTTCAAAATTTTGTGCAAGAATTCTTATCGCAAGCTTTATTCTTAGCAAAGCTTACCGAATTATTAAGATTGGACTATTTTTGAGCTGACGCATTAAAATAAATTTGAAAACTTTCGTACAATGGATAAGAGTTATGAGATGTTAACAAAAAAATTAATGTAACTGTAACAAGCCACTTAAATTTAATGTTAGAATTCAATTAAGTAAAACTCTTTAAACATAAAAATAATTTTTATAAAAAAAATATAAAATTAACCATTAAATCAATTAATAGAATTTTTAAATAATTCCGAATAATCAACCATTCAACAACAATTACAAACAAAAACAAAAAAATTGTGATTTAATGAAACATAAATTTATGCATAATATATTTCACAATAAAAAACGATAACAAAAAACTTTTCACCATTGAAATTGCCATAAAATTTACAGTTTTTTCATAGCAGTGGAAAGAGCAACAACAACAAACAAATAAATAATTCATATGCTACTCATTGTGTTGTTATTTCAAATTTTATTGTGATTTTTCAACAGAGTCGGAGAAAGTGGGCGCGGTTGTTGCTGTTGCTTTCAACACCGGCTTATCCTGAGTTCATTAAAGCAAAAGTTATTTACACGCATACGCATTAGAGCGAAAATATTTACCAACTCGCAACAAAATTTATTTACTTTAACAAAAAGCATAGCATACTTTTCAGAGTTACGCTTAATTTGTTACAAATTTGTTGGTGTTGGTTTTACGTTGTTTTTCTTTACTTTCTTTTTTACCAAATTGTTGCAAATTTTTATGTTGCCAAACTTTTTTCACTGTTTTATTTTCTTTGCGAAATGAAAAACTTTATTTTCGGCTTAAAGGATATGTATGCTTATCGTAAAAAACGAAAATATTTGTGTTTTCTTCTTTGTTTTATTTTTGTTGGTGTTTAACTGCAACTTAAATATTAATAAAAGAGAGAGAGAAAAAAAAGAGAATAAAGTTGTTGTTGCTGTTAAGTGATTATTACAGTGGCAAGCTGCACTGCGAGAAACTTTTGGTTTTATTGTAAATAAATATAATTAATAAAGGAAAAACTTTATAATAAGAAAAACTCTACAATTCAACAGAGCAAAACTGAATGTAATTTATTTTATAAATAGTAAGAAGATTATTCGAGCTCTAAAATCCTCAAGAAGACATGGCCCTGTCCTTAATGAAAAAACGCTCTCACGGCTGAGCCGCTACACCAATTTTGGTGATATTTGGCATATAGATATATCAAATCCTTAGTAAAGATATTTCTTTTGCGTAGGCGATGCCACGCCCCTAACATAAAAAACAGTTTACTGCTGTACTAATGGACCGAATTTGATGTTATTTGCTGTGGATATAGATTGAACCTTGAGAAAAAAGGTATTTAAGTTAAAGTGGGATAGTGCCACGCCCCTAACAGGAAAATATGTTTTCTTGTTTAAGCTAATTGACTGATTTTGATGAACATCAGTGTGAAGATATGTATATAGAGTTCTGAGAAAGAGGTAAAGATGAAATAGGGCAACATGATACCATAATTTTTATTATTTGAAGCGATGGCGAATCAGATTTTTTATATCAACGAAAACATTTTTTTGTTTTTGCTTTGTTCGAATTTCAAGCACTGCGCGAACTTTAGTTTTTTAAAAATAAACCTTAAGTTGATAATGCGATTAGAGTAAATAAGTTTTCCAGTGTATTTACATATACATATGAATAAAAAGAGCATAATTCTTTCAAAGCCCTTTCAGCGTAATTAAATTGTTGCAAAATTAATAACGTTATCTCGCTTTTAGCAGCGACTGAGGCGTATGAATGGCAATGAGATATGCAAGCAGCTTTGCTGCAGGGTATATCAAACATGCTGGTATGTAACCATGTCTTTCTATCACTGCCCAGCAAACATATTTAGTCGCGAGTGAGTCGGACGTAAATCGGTATGTTATGATTTTGATCGCGCTCGAGCTCATATTCTAATGTCATTCAAATATTTGTACAGAAGCCCCATCTAAGTGTGGTGATGTGCTAAAGCGATACGTATTTGCAACATAATGAAGAGTATCAAACGAAAATTTTTGGTGACGAAGGAAAAATGCGCATTGTCGTTGGACTCAGAAGCATTGTTTCAATTTATCCACGAAATATTAAAGTTATATCTATAGTTTAAAATGATTGCATAGTGCATAACATAACGTGGAAACTTAATCAACCAAAATTAAAGCAAAGAACTATATAAATTATATACTTGCATTTAATGTCATATTCTTATAAAACAAATACCAGAAAGGTATTGTCAATTCATATGCATATACAAAAAAAAAAGTGCCTTAAACTATGCAATATATAATTTAACTTTACTGGATGTGTTATAAGTTCATCGATTAAATTAAGTTTTGAAATGGACATATTCGTCTCAAGTTACTTTTTATGTGTCGGGAGCAAACACTATTTAATCTCAATGTTATAAAAAATAAATCTTTTACTCTTTAACTCAAGCATGTAGCGAATACATAAAATCTGATAAGAATAATACATATAATTCTAAGTTCTCTATAATATAAATGATAAAATGTAACACCAAATTTTTTAACAAAGTCTCTATAAATCTTTACTTACTTACTTACTTCATCGATTAAAAGCTGTAAGTTTCACCAACCTTCCACATGTTCGCTGGGTAGTAATGCGTTAAAATAAAGAACACTGAACAGATATGAAAATAAACATGCGCTCAGCACGTACCATCGTATAAAACCACACAATTTTTTTAATGTGTGTTATTTTAATAATCACACACAACTGAAGGTGTGGATATGCGAAATATAAATAAACATTTAAACAATTTATATCTTCACGCTTCCTTGCTCATTATGGCATACTGCCACACTTGCAGCTACAAGTTCATGAAATTTAATGTATCCACACTTTGATGCTGCAGCTGCCACTGTGCGTATTTGTTATTTCCCACACGTATTTTAACATAAATATTAATTAGCTGTTAAGACTGTTTATTTGAAAGGCAGCATTTTGCATTTGCAGCAGCCACATGTGCAGCATAGTAAATAATTGTTATGACATTTTCACATACTCACTGATGTCACATAACATAAACAGACAAGTGTTTTGGAGTGTTAATGATTTCCTCAAATGAATAATTGCATGAATAGTTTACGAGGTATATGCAAATAAACCCATTAAGTCTATCAAAAATTCAAAGCAATTTCATGGGGCTAACCACACTTGGAAAATTAATTTTAATACCGAAACGTAATTGTCAGTCCTTTGCTAAATAATTCAATGTTCCTCATACGACCTGTCACACTCAGTGACTTCATTCAATACGTAAGACAAAATCAACTTTCCTACATTCAGCAAAAGAAGAAAAAAGTATGAAAAAAACTCAAAAACACTTCGTTAAGAACTCACTTTTGTTGCCGGCATGCTGCCACACAATTGCAGAACAATCGCCACCACCACCTGACCGGCCAACTGCTGCTCGGTCTCTTGAGTGTTTCGCACCAAATGCCCAACTTCAAGCGAACAAATGTTTGAGTTCTCAAATATTTGCACAAGCCACAACTATGGCTACAGCTAGGGCTGTGAAAAGCAACAGCATCACTGTCACCGTCACATGTGCAACTACCCTACCAAACATTAAAATATGACTTCAAAAAAATTGCTTTTAAAAAAAACTTGTAGACAAAGGAAAATTGTAGTGCAAATAAAAGTTTACGTGTCAAGAGCATCTTAAAATTTCAGTAGTTCACAAGCTACAAACAACAAAATGACCAACTCATATGTACGTCCGTACATGTGCATGGTGTTGAGTGAGCCATAAATGATGCTTGCATTCAATTATGTAGTAAATAAAATTCAAATCATTTCGTGTGCAAAATGAAAAGTTTTGTTGGAGTATGAAAGTACTTTGCATGTCAGTAAATTTGCCAACTGTGAAAAAGAGAGTGTGCTTTAGTAAGAATTTTTAGTTGATTTTTAAGTAGATAGAAACCTTTTTTGCTATGTCGTCGCATAGAAAACAGTGAAGGGATTACGAGAGCTATAAAATCGGTGAAACTTTACAAATTGCCTGAACCGAACTGCTTCCACCCAGTTGTGTCTAAGCGGGCTGGATACATATAAGAGATGATATTTGGAAAATGTTCTCTAAATAAAGATATCCAAAATGAATGGCAAGAGTCAAAATGGGTTTTTATTTCAAGGTACAGATATCAAGACTTATAGACTGAAATCCACTTAGCTTATCGTTGCTTTTTTTAAAACTCTGGGTCCGCTGGTAAAGCTTTACCTTGGAATTTCCATAACACTGATAACTTTTGCAATACACAGCATGCCTACATTAAGAACAGATTTACGGACACAACGTTCAATCAGATATTGGAACAGTAGAGAAAGCTCTAAGTTTTGCTGGATGTTAATAATGAGTATTTTGGAAAAGTACGAACTGCTATGATGAAGTTTGGGTCGGAGCAAAGTTTTAGTTAATGCATCAACAACATGTTGAGCAGTATAGTTATGATTCCCTATAAATTTTTACAAAAAATTACTTAGTATTTTTCATTGGTAAGCTATCAAACCATTCGATAGGAAGTGTCTTTTTTTTCGGTTGCCTCATTTTGTTATACTATGAGCTCTATGAAACAGTATGATAAGCACTTTGCAAAATTTCGCTATAGAACTTCCAGAACTCATTGTCGAACATTGGTGAGTGGGGCTCTTAAAACCGTGTTTGCCTTTTCAATAGTTTGTTGGTTGTGCTAAATTTGCTATATATTACCGTAGCTGAAGAGATTTTTGAGCTTGAAGTTATATATTATATAAGTAGCAGAACTTGCATACGATGCTCTGCCCTTGAGTGTAGGTGGAGCGAAGAGTTTAATTTGTTGTAGTCTTTTTATTTTTTATATGTTCCAAGTCTGATTCATCTGCATCAAATAGTTGCTAATATATTTAAAATGCTCTTTTGATTTCATATAGTAGGCGTGGCTGCGTCTACTTTTTTCATTGAAACATAATTTTGCCTTTATTTTTTTATAAAACTACCTATTCTCATAAATCTGCAGTAAAAATTTTAGAATTCTCTGATAGACGAGGCATTGTACAACCCATTTATTTTATTAAAACTGACTTTTTCTTTGTATTTTTTATATAAGTATGTACCAAGTCTCATTCATCTCCGTGAAATAGTCGATGATATTTGATGAACTTGATTTTGTTCTTATATGATAAGCGTGTCTTTTCACATTTTTTTCAAGCCAAACTATGCTAAGATTCTTTTGCAGACCATATGAAACATTTAAGAAAAAACATGACCTCAATCAATGAAGTCGTTCAAAGGTTACACGATCGCTAACAGACGCACCATCCATTATATATACTTATGTACATATTTAAAGATTAAGAGTTTGATTTGACAATTGAAAATAGACCCTAGCAGCACGTTTGGCGCTACATTTATTAGACTGGCTGCTGCTATCCTTGCTCCTGCATTTATATTCAGTTTCATTTCTTAAGTTGTCACTTGCTTACACTTTTATGGCATATTTAAAAGTTACATGAGCGAATCAAGTGGAGCAATGTGCTTCATATGCTCATAGTCCGCTTAGCTTATCACATGCAGTTGAACTTGACGCTTCTGTTGCTACTTTTATTGCTAGTGTTGTCATGTTAATAAAACAAAAGGTTTCATCAAAAGCACATTTTGTTAGGGTCAAATATCTTACATGTTGTGGCAATAGCAGCATTTTACTTTAAGGGAAGCCTTATGTAACATTGTTTGCATGTTGTTTGCTCGAAGAGGAAGTAAAATTGGTTCTGTAATTTCCTCAAAATGTGTTCATTGTTCATGTTAATGCTGAAAATTTAAAACAAGAAAACTGCAATAATTTTTTAAAGCAACATTTATATAGTCTGCTCATTACGCAAAATATCTATAGGTAACGAGAGTACATACCATAATTTGTCTTTTGCTAAGCAGAGAATATATATGGTAGTCCATAACCATTTTACTTACATATCATTGGCAAGATATCAATGGCAAGACATCAATATCATATCAATTTTATGTATGCGCCTAAAAGCAGTCATTAAAATTAATTACATTCATGTGGCACGTGCAAAATTGATCTGCTTTTGCTGCAAATTTTATGAACCACTTTCATAAATTCATCCAAGTAAGTTAGTAGCAAAAAGAGATTGCTCCACTCTGCATTGGACACCGTTCCTATTCACAATGCGAATCAGTAATCTTCATTATCCTGTTATATCTTCGTTATCCTATTGGAAATCTGCTTAAATTTGAATGTTTATGAGCATTGTGCAAGCAATCGCTTACAAATAAAACAAGTTCAGTTTGAAGAAAACAAATTTAAGTGAGTTGAATTAATGCATTTGGACGTTGCATAACATGTTTGGATATATATGTGTGTCCTTTTTTATTGCATTTAGAAATTGAAATCGTAAAAATTTGATTTGAGGCTTATATAATGGTTAGATCTGAAATGGTCCATTAGCCAAAGATCTTTTTGAACCATGCTTCAGCACATTGAAGTTCCAATTTTATATCGTTACCATTTACAAATGCTGAATAACAGTTACCAAATATAAATTGAGTGAACTGAGCAGCCTGGGATTTGCCAGAGGTCGTATATAGGTGCTACAGGATCGTATAGTGTAATAATTTTCAAACACTATTTGCCAGAGATCCATGTAAAACAGTGAGATTTTCCAACATGATGCCTTAGAGTAAAACTTAGAAAACAGTATTTCAATGTTGTCCAATGAGCCTTAGTTCACGAAATATCGATGCTCACAAGCGGATAGTCTGCCAAGTGATTATTTTTCCAAATTCACTAAAACATCACCAGACAACCGCTATAACGTCATTAGAAGAATGAATGCATAGATTTGAACCCACATCTTAATGAGGATATGGAAGGATATCAATAATAGCCAATAAACTTTAACACTTTATGTATATAAAATTTACATAAAGTTGGGTCCTCACATCTCTATGCTCATGATTTGTATTTGTTGACTTTCTTGTAATCATTCGTTAGTTAAATTTAGCTATATTGGAAGCGTTTGCGTTAAAAATTATCTTCTGCGAGAACTGCACTGCTGATAAATTTTTTTATTGACTCAGATACGCTTTGATTTTGTTAATTTTCAATTTAAAATGTTGGCAGATTAAGCTCCAAAACGACCAATGGTTGATACATAAACTGAACGTTCGATTGTCAGCACAGCAGTTTAGAAAAAACTTCTGCATTAAAAATTTACAAATGCTGTCTAAAGCAGAAATGATGTCTAACTAAAATAAAAATCATTGTACCAACATACAAATTTCAATTTAAGTCAGTTTCTAAGACTTTTGAAAACTTCCAATCAAAAAAAGAAAATCTTGAACTGCAAACGGAAACTTAACAGAAAAATAAATTTACACAAATCCCGATTGTTTGCAAAAGTTCTGAAACGAGAAAGACAACATGCGAACGATAGCAGATGAAGCTATAAAAGCAAGAGCCGCAAAGCCGCAACGATATCAACAAAATAACAACAAGTAAAACAAAACTCTAAAGGAGGCAGAGCTGCATTCTAGTTGATGCTATAGCTTTCCTTGAAATCAGCAACAGCAACAACAACAACGCAATAGCAAAGTTAACAGATCAAGTAAAGTTTTAAGTTGCGGAAGATCAGATAAAACTATCGTAGTTTGCCGTGGTTAGAAACTTTTGCAAGTGTGTTGTATGTGTGTGCTTGTGCTTTTGTGCATGTATTTATAGCTGTGCAAGTGATGCTGTTGTGGTGTTGGTTTAAGTTCGACGATGCAAACGTCGCTGATGTTGCAACACCTGCATTTGATTTGTTGAGGTGAAGAATAAAATCAATCGAATTTATTCATTTCATTTAAAATGTAAAGCAGCACGAAAAGGAATTTACTGTAATTGTAAGCCTGAAATTTATTTGCTGTGTTTTATTTTATATATCACATGGAAATAATTATTGATGTGTACTCCATTTTCTTGTTTTTTGTAAGCTCCAAAATTTTGCCTAATACTAAAAACTTTTTTCTGTATCGTTCAATATGATTATATTCCGCCAAAAGATAGCCTGACTGTAGTATTTGGAAATGAGTTTCAAATGAATTTTATAAAAATAGAACTGCAATGCAGCCATCACAAATGCAAACTAAATAAATTGGAACTTTATCACAAAAGAGAAACAGGAAGTTTCTTGTAGTTCCTGGTCACTTTAGCAAAGCTTGCACTAAAAATTTCAACCATAAGGCATCACATAGCGACGTTGACCTAAAAGTCTCTTAACGCACATGTCACTTTGGCAACATAAGATAGCAATATGGAGCAGCATAAAGAAATATTACAAGCGTAGCAATTGAGTTATCGGGCGATTGCAATTGCAACAGACAACCGCTGCAAACTTTTAAGGTGGCAAAGCAATAGCGCATGAAGGAAGGAAGGAAAAGTTTTGCTTTAATTTATTGCAGCTTTATAGCATACATAAAAAAATCAACGAACTTTTACGACACTTAAACGCAGTTTCAAATCCAAGAGTTATTCTTTTACTAGTGGTCAACAAATGCGCTTGGTATATAATTGTTGCTCATAACGCAAAATTTATTACCGTTCGTAATTAAAAACATAACAGGCTACTAAATACTTACAATAAATTTAATTTAATGCTCAAGCGAAATTACATTGCACAGTAAAAATGCACAAATACTTAAAATGAAAATCCTTTCAAGGAGTTTGCTTGTTGTGCTTATGATGCGAGCGTTTTTGCTCTCAGTTTTTTCATGGAACGGATTTGATTTGCATTCAATTTAACACTCATTTCCACTGAATGGCTTGTATTGCTGCTATGTGTAGCACATCCAGCTTACCAACAGCGCACATTCAACATCCTGCTTTATCCTTTTAAAGCAGCCTTAGCATTAGAAAACCTATAAAAAGCGATATCAAATAGAATCAGCTAACGGTTAACACTTAAGACTCAAAACCTTTCAAGGAGACGGTGGAACTTATAGGAATCTTATTGTACAGAATTAAAAATGCAGTTTATGACATAGGATAGGTCCCTTGGTCTACAAAAAGGGACTTATGGTTCGAAACCTATATTTCGAGAAAATAGCTGTTTAGTTAACAAGACTACTGATTGTTTGTACGTTGTCTCAAGTATGTTCTTTTTGAAGTAAGATAAATAAATGATGGTCGATTTTCCGGACAGTAAGCTTGTTTTCGTAAACCATAGCACATAATTAGTAAGAGAGAAATTGATGATAGAAAAAATTATGACGTAGTCGTTATTTGTCGAGTACCATCCAATTGTATAGAAAAAGTTGATAAACGTCAAATTATATCGAAAAGCATAGAAAAAATCGAATATTGATGTGACGCGATTAGTGTCGCGATATCCACAAAGTTGATATGAATTGAATATTAACGAAAATGTCATTAAAAATCTAGTTTATCAAGTGGTATCGAACAATTTTATGAAATCGCTCTTTGCTTGCGTGGTTCAGTGGATATTTTTGAATGCTTGGGTTTAAAAAAAGTGCAACTAAAAAATACCACTGTGCAATAGTGCAAAACAGTACATAGGCTAAGCAGGAAAAGTACAAGTCTGATTGTGGGTGTCGCGTGTTTGTTGTTAATCGCTTGTTGATTTCATCGCTTGTGCATTTTATGACTTTAATACTTGATGGAATCAGAGCAGCAACAGGAATGCTGACGTAGATTGGTAGTGGAAATGTTTTTAACTCTGTGCAAAGTGCAATTAAAATATTTAAATTTAAACTTTACGTTTTTGGCAATAACATTGAATGCTCTTAAAGTTGAAAAATAATACATGCGAAGGCAACATGTTGCTATCGCTGCTATGGTTGTAAAATTTACATCGTAATCCTTAGCAACACAACAACCTACAGTTAGATAGATAGTTGAAATAAATTGACATAGCAATTTCCGCTAAAGGCAGCTTAAGGTTGCTTAGCAATGTTACCACAGTGAGTAAAAGTTAAAATTGAAATGCTTCAAATTTGGAGTACATGCAATAAAATATTCAGCGAGCTTAAAATACCAAAATCCAAGTTTTTGGTTTGCACAACGAACTACTCGTAACGTTTATAGTAACTTTGTTAACATGTTGAACGTAGTATATGTGGACTTGTAGGCTTTAAAGTATTGCTTAAGCTTTTGTATGTTTCAGTAAATTCAATTGAAAGTTGAAATATTTATGAAAACTGATGAATGTTATCTTGTAATTAAATGTTGCTCATACGTCATGTTATGCTGTTTTTTGATACGAACAACTTAAAGGGATTTTTCTTCTAAAAAAATACAAAATATTAATTTCCAAATGTAATTAAGAATGAAAATAAATCCTTTTTGGAAATCTTTGCATTTTTGTGAGAAACAATCTTTTTCAGTTTAACAAAACGTACATAAGAATGTTACAAGTAAAATTTCAAAATAAAATACTCATATGCATAAGAACACACACTCACAATTGTAATTGAAATTCGAAAATTTATGTTTGTACGTAGTGTTTTGTTTGAGTGTATTGTAATATTTATTATGTAATAAATTGAATTTCACAAGAAGCATCAATGCTTTTTTCTCTTCTAGTTTTTAGAAAAATATGTACCTATGCCGCATAGCTTACGCAGCACAGCATGACCATTATGAAATGAAATTCTATTAATTTTATTACATTTTTCCTCATTCATTTCAAATATTTTTACTGTATATTTCACTTTACTTAACCAAACGAATAAATTAAATTCATAGCTGCCTTTTTGTTGTTGGTGGTGGTGCCAGTGATGTTTCCATTGCTTTCATATTTGTTACAGCTTTAACTTTCAAATTGAATTCTAAACATTAGCACTTGGCTTAACCCATGAGTTTTTGATACTCAAAAACTTTAAGGCATAAGTGGAGTTTTTTGTTAAATAAAACATATAATTGAAAGATAGTATTTTATTGACGGGTATTGAAGAAAATCTGAAATGGACTTAAATTGCTGATAGTTATGCTGTTTTACATTTAAGACATCTCCAACATTTATTAATTTTCAAATATTTTTCGAATTTTTCCAACTTATTTCATGTTTCAAACATTTAAACATTTTTCAACACTTCTGCGATAATTTCTACATGTTGCAGCTTTTACAATACTTTACGAATTTTTCAAAACTTTTGGTCTTTTTCAAAATTTATCGGGTCATTAACATTTTTGAAAATGTCCTGCATTCTTTAAGTTTTTGAGACTTCAACCCATACCCATATTCTCTTTTTGAAAGATTTTTTTTTCAAATTTGTTACAAATAATTGGCGTGGTATCAAATATGTTAAGCTTTTTCCTCACCATGGGCCTCAAATTGTTTCCTTATTTTTTGGATATTTTGAGAGAAACTTTTTTGTTTATATTTTTATTGTTGTTGTTGTTGTTTTTATTGCCTTACATTTGGTTCACAGTTTATCGCTTCATTTACCGCACACACACGCAACTTGTAGGCTTATGCGACCAACGCACATACAACACAGCAACACAAAGGCAACAGCCAGCGACCCATGGACCGATCCATTTTGCCAATTGAAAAACTTAAGCTTTCAATATTTTGATGGCATATTAAAAAGGCATTGAGATGTGAAGTTAAGGCAGCAGCTCGATGGTTTGCTGGAAATCGTACCCAAATAAAAGTTGCCGCTTTAGGGTCCATGGTTGTACATTGAGAACTTGTATCCAAGTACACAACTTAATCTTTTTTATTCGCAACAGCATTAATAAATCAAACGTAGGAAAATTTGTGATTTTATGCTCAGTTTTGCTTTATTTCATTGAATTTAGTTTTTTTTAGGTCCTTTTTACTGAAGTTTTATTTTTATTTAAAATTTTTTATCATTCTTATCTGTAACGCATTTACATAGAGTTTCTCTTTCATAAATAAATATTTGCTTAAGCTAAGGTTATGCATGAGTGATTTACTCACACATACATAAGCAAGCATGTACGCATTAAATCGATGCTCATGTGTGTGGGTAAAAGTTTCGTGCGTGCGTGTGCCACAGCTTACTTGTTGCATAAGCAATCACAGTAGTCCTTGTTCTTGCGAACATCAGCTTCAGTCCTTAGTGATTTCCTTAAAACTGAAGTTGAGAAAAGTAAAAAGAAGTGAAGAGAAAAGGACGAACAGCAATCAATTTTTAATATTCTTACATCTTCACAAATGCGGCGCATGTTTTATTTCGCTACGGCCGGCTGCTTGCGCCTAAAAGTATGCTCTGCTGCTACAACTTATGTGCCTGCTGGTATCCTGTGTGTATTATGCTTGTTTCTGTGCTATGCTACAACGAATTTTGTTTCATTTTTCTTAATTTTGTTCATTGAAAATATTAAGATGAAAATTTATGTTAAATGCTTTTTGAAAATGCTATAAATTTCTTGGTAGCCTCTTCATTTTCTAAAAAAGTAGTTTAGAAGCAGCGGAAGCATGCTAATAAATGTAGTGCCCGACAAAAAAGTTTACTCATTTTGGGCTTTTAAGTTAATTAAAAATGATTTACAAAAAAAAGGCGAAAATCGTTTATTAATGGGCACTCAGAGAAGAAGTGAACTTCTCGCTATCAATGATTTTATGGGTCTAAAGTTTGGAACAGAAAAGGGTTTTCATTATACTTTTTGTGTGATACCAAGCGATTTTGGTATTCTTGAAAAATTGAAGCAGTTCTTTTAGTCTAAGAAACCAAAGTCACAAAAAAAGAAATACGCAAACAAAATTACTAGAGAGATTAAAAAAAATATACATTTATTAAAGAAACCGTAGAATTTGACCACTTTCTTGTTAATTATCATTCATTGAAATCATTATATGAAAAGTTCTTAGAATGAGCCTTTTACTTTATAAAAACATAAGTTTGTTGTATGGACACATGAAATCGCAGTCAAACCTAATCAGATTTTTAATGGAATATATCATGATATATAACACTTTACTTGGATATATTCTTTAAACATGATTCCAGCGATAATAAGGATGCAACATTTTAGAGCGTCATCACATCAAAAAACTATTGCTTTTGCTAATAAAAACAGATAATAAATTTTACGTTTCCGTTCTTGCCATTGATGATGCTTAAACTTTAGTGCAGATGATCATGTCATGTACTCATGAGCTGTTAAATAAATTCAGTTTAAATATACGCAAATTAGATTTGCAAAAAAAGATATAATAAATTTTCGCTTTAAAAACAAAACATGTAAATTTAGAACAAGTAACGTGGTGACTACTATTATTTATTTAAATAAAAAAAAACGCGCAAATCTCAACAGCACTTCAACGCACTGACTAAACTTTGTTTAAACATTAGCGCTATCCGCCTTTTACAGCACATCATGCATGTACTTGCATATCCTGCCCCGAACACTCTGTGCATTTCCGGTTTTGTGTTGTACTTCCGCTGACGCTGTCGACGATTATAACATTTAGATAGTTGAGTGCTGTTAGTTTTGCACTCACTCGCTTCGATATACCCGCGTGTATCCGCATGAGTGTGTAGATGTTGTTAAACCTTTGTTAACCCCAACACGTGCACTGTAGCATCAGAGCATATGCCGCGAATAACTGCTTTTATGCAAGCACTCGCTTCCACTTTCACTTTATCTTTCGCATAATCCTTCGTATTGTTTTTGTCTGTTCAAGTGCTATGAGCTCAGAGGTGAATGTTCAAAGTGCTCTTGTGGATATTTTTATCGCGCAGGATATGCGTACGAATGGCCTTCAGAAAGATGTGCTCGTTCGATGTTAAGAGGCTTTGTTTTGCTAAATTTTCCATACTTTTTTAACCAAAACACAAGCTTTAAAGATATTTTGAAGTTGTAATGTTTTGGTGTTTTTTATGCATATATTTAAGAAATTGACTAGAAACTGCTTATTCTAAGTTAAAGAAAACGAATAAATGCAGAGGTTAAAAAGGCACTTGCAATTTTGACAGGTCGCAATTTCATTCAATTATTCAGAGATTTTTCAATAAAATATTGAACATCTTTTGATAGTTCTTAATTTGCACACAACTTTTGCCAGTGTACATAAAAGTTGACTACGGATCACTTTACGATGCACAGAAAGATGCTCCAGAGAAAATTATTGCTGCAACTTAATTAGCTTATAACGGAGCTCATTGTTGTGTACTGCACAAAGAAAAGTGGCCCGATCTTTTTGAATTGGCAACATATTTTTCCAAGTTCACTTAGCAATATTCTTCAACAACATTACTAAGCAACAATGTTTAACAGCAGTGCTTTTAACAATCATTATCAGAATAATGTTAATCAGTAGGGGTTTTCAGTCAAGAATCTCTCATTGCGCATATCAGACATTGAAAATGTTACGGGTGAGACAAACGTAAAACACATGAAAAACACCACTTTTACCATATTTACCATTATTTTGATTTTTAGCAAAAAGTTTCAAAGACTAATTATATATATATTTTTATATAAAATGTATTAAAAATTAATTTAACTCATATGACCAAAAAATGTTGACGAATTTTTTCTTAAGGCGAAAAACTTAAAATAAATTTAAAAAAATGCTCTCATCACATTTACGAGTATATCAATTTGATTGCACAACATCAACTTGTAAACTAGCTGACATCTTCTTAACGTTTTGTTGCACTGCGTTGGTTAACGTCCCCCATTGGAACACTCAACCTCACGTTTAACCCTATCAGGCAAGTATCCTGTTCCTGAAATTTTGTTGTTGTTGTCATTGTTATTGCTTTTCTTCTGGTGCTGCATGACT
Source organism: Meiosimyza decipiens (assembly GCA_963680825.1). Classification (NCBI taxonomy): domain Eukaryota; kingdom Metazoa; phylum Arthropoda; class Insecta; order Diptera; family Lauxaniidae; genus Meiosimyza; species Meiosimyza decipiens. The sequence goes on from OY804260.1 coordinate 25,288,772, forward strand.
GATAAAATTTGCATAAGTGAGCACTTTGGTGTGTGTCATGTGCTGTCGCACATTGTGTGCGGTGATGTGTTTTGCTCCCAAAAACCTTGCCATTTCATTGCAATGAAATCCGTGTGTTGTTATATTGCTATTTTGCTGGTTTACTTTTAGTGTTTTCTTTTACACAGAATTTGCGTGTGCTACTTTACCATTTGATGTTCTAGTAAATGTTGTTTTTGTAGTTTTTTACGACTTCTTACTTTTTTATTTAAAGGAACTCTCAACTTTTACTTTTGATTTTCAATGCACACGCTTGTGCTTAAATAAATACGAACAATAAAGAATGATACACTGAACAAAAATTAATTTCTTACATTGAATAAGTCTTAATATAAAGGTGGATGCTAGGTTCTGATTTGAAAAATTTGAGAAAAGGAACTAAATGTCCTGCGTATAAGTTTTATTTTTTTTTATTCTTGAGGCAGTGCTATCGTTGTTAAGACTCACCAATGCTGCACTTGGATTGAGTTTTCCTTTTTCTGTTTGTTTATTCAACTGTGCTGAAACGCTGTCAATTAATATAAAACTTGCTCCTGCATTGCCTTACACAGCTCTGGTTGCACTGCAAAAGTAAGCGCTTTGAGGAATCTGGAAAAAGTGTTTGCAATTGCAGAAGAGCTATTGATTTTTTTTTGCTTTGACTTTCTACTCAGCAAATATTTGATATTGGAAATTGAAAACGATTTGACTCCAGAAATTTCTTTCCCTGTAGCAATGTGAACAAAAGATATGAGCAAAAACATCTTTTCAATAGCATTGATGTAAAGCACTCGCAGAGCAACAGAAATTCCCAGTCGTTGCGTCCTCACAGTGTGTGTGTGTGTGTGCGTGCGCGAGTTTTTATGTGTGACCCATTTTCTAGCTTTTTTTCTTGATTTCCCCATTACACAATTTTTTGGTATTTTTTTGGAGCTCCTTCTTTGTTAACGATTTCTTATTTTTTGTTGTAAATTTCGTTTACATTAAGCATTTCGTTTTCTTGAAAATGCTGCATGCTTATCAATGTTTGCATGTGCTCTTTCTACGCTCCTTAACAAACTGTATTTATTGCATGCACATGTACGTACAAAAACACACACGCACATACGCGTTCTATAATACCGTTACTCACATATGTTCAGCCGGAAATCAACAGCAGTGTGAGTATTAACGGATGTGTGACATTTCAGTAGTTTATTAATTTTTTTTCGGTCATAAGCAGGCAAAAAATTTCTTGCTTGCGTGGAAGTATTTTTAATTCTTACAAGTACAAATACACTGAGAGAAAATCATCAGTTAGATGTTAATAATTCTTTAAAGGTGTAGTACTCGTAAGAAAAGCTTCATAAATTTAGTAAATGAAGAATATTTTTAGTTATTGTGAGCGATATTTTTATGAATTACAGTTGATTCTATTGTATTCGGTACACTGTCATGATGTTCAAACCCACGTTCAACTTTTCTTCGATCAAAATTGGAGCTTCGTGAACACAGACACATTTTTGTGGTCAGCAAAAAGATTTCGAGAGACCTCTAAAGAAAGACGTGAAGCTCTTGAAATCATTTGGTAGCGGTCACAGCAGATAACTTATTGACTCCTTATGCATTTTGTCATTTATGGAAATTTGCACTATTCTAATTTGTGGTCATAGAAAGTATCAAGTCTGTAACTTCTGGCTGTGATTGTGGTGGAATGTGTTCAGACCAAATAATAGTCATTTAAGGTATTGTTGTCTATATGCTCAGCGATTTTCCTGATATTTAAATTGAAGTATACAAATATTATTATCTATTGATATTGCATTTTTCAAAAACTTATGAAATATCAGCAACTGACTGAGTTTTGGTTTCAACTTCCATTTGAAGTCACCTTTTTTTATATTTAATTTTGGACAATAATACCTTGAACAATTTCGGCGTCACTGTAATACAGACGAGATATTAATTTAAAAATTATCCAGTGTATATTATAGGTAAATAAATTAAGCTTAAGCGATTTCCTTAGAATGTGTTATCAAAACCACACCAAATATTATTATTCAACATATGAAAGAAGTTTTCACCAAAAATATGTAGATAAGAATCAAGGAAAAATCGCTCAAAATACAAAATACATTTCATATTCTTTTTGAAGTTTACTTCCATTTCACTTGCTTATATATGTCCTTAAATTGCTGCACTTGCATTCTGAGACTTTTCCTTGTTTCACTTAAGCTGCCCTCATTTTACATATATTTAGCTTACACTGCAGCGAATTTCTCAAGCCTATGCTTTAAACAGGTAGCTTTCATTTTCATTTTGAGTAAAAGTATTGCTACTATTTTTTCAATTTCTATTTTTGCTATAAATGTTGTTCATTTTCTATTGTTGTGCTATCGCTTGTTGTTGTCGCTACTATGTTGTTGCTTTTATTTATGTTAAATTGTTCACACACTCGAGCTTTATGTTTGGCTTTTGAACTTGAAACTTTTGTTTATGCGGTGAAAGGCGTGTGCGCGATTGATGATACGCGATTTGTTTGCCGAGCAGGTGTTCAACATTAATCATACCTGTTTGTTGTTCCTGACTGTAAGCACATGCATAGGTGTGTTCATGTGTGGGTAATTTTAGTTGTTTGTTCTGTGTATGCCATGTTACTCAATGGAAAGCAATGAAAACTGCTTCCAAATGAACTTGAAAAGAAGCATCAATTCATTGAAGTCTTTACGACACTTCTTCAAAATTTTTTATGCTGCCATAGATGTGTTTCCCCGTAAAGTCCAAAAGTGCTCCGAAAGATGTGCTTGGTTATACAAATGATATGAAGTGAATATCACATTGGAATTAGAAGTACTTTTGAAGTGCTTCTATTTCCCATTGGGTAGTGCCATCATGAAATTGAATCTATCATTGTATGCGTAATTTTAAATGTGTGCCCACAGAGTGATGGTAATCTTTAAATTATCTTTACAAGTGGCTTTGTGTTTCAAACTTAGATTACATGTTCAGCTCTGAAAGGGAAGCAGCTATTTATCTCTTTAAAACTTTCAGTTCAGAAATCAGTGCGTTAGTAGTCCTTCAGAGTTTTATGATCTAGCATTTTTTTCTTATGTATTAAAACCTACTGCACAGTAAATGTTGAAAGCAGCTGTAAACTAATAACCAACAACTGAAATTTAAGTGAAAGTATTAAAAAATAGTCCATGTACTTAAAACAATTAAAAACTACTAAAAACTTTATCTGTTTTGTCATTTACTTATATCCTAATTGAGCACAAGCAATATTTTTCTTTCAATGCTCACCAAATAATTATATAAATAGAATGTGTGCGATGACTGTGCAACCCTCCTGTGATTTCAAGTTGAAAATTAAATTAATGGAAGTAGAAGCTGCAGACGAGGAAACCGAAATAATTTAGAATATTTCAATCACTATCAACACAGTAGGTGGTGATCAACATCTTCTCTACCTCTACTCACTTCCTGTAGACAAGCATATTGTGAATATTCTAAGGATTCATTCAATTTATTGGCTGCTAATTAGGGACAGAACAGAGCTTGAAAGCAACAAAAATTTTAAATTGTGCAGTAACTAAGCTACGTGTATTTGGTATTTTGTAGCAATTACTGCTGTCGAAGTATAAGTTGTTGTTGCCGTGGTAATTTATATGCGATTACAATGTCTGCGACACTGCTTTCAAAGTTGAAGGTGCTGTAAAACAAGTGGTGCCGAAACCAAACGATACTGCGTCTAAGCGGTGACTCTTACAAAATGAGAAAGAAGAAGTCATGTAACGTTGTTAGAGGACTGACATTCAAGCAGACAAATGAATAGACGTTGTACAGCAGAATAAACTGTTGAAGAATTGAGGGAAACAACCTGATGAGTGAAACACTAATTTCAATGTAATGTAAAGATAACATCGATAAAACAATTGTAGTCGATTAGAGTCAAAACGTATCAAGATGTCTAGAAAAGTATAAAATGAAGGAATATTGAAAATGATAAAACAAAACCGTATCAAAACTCTCTTCTGTTTTGTTTTTCTTGAATTTTTGAAAAAATTTATTTCTATTAGTGATGGGTTGTCAGTACATTTGTACTTTTTTTTTAAGTATTTTCACTCGGAACATTTTCAGTACATAGGGACAACAATTTCATAATTAATTGACTTATTTTTAAATTGCAACCATGGACAAATATCCGTGAAAGGAAACCAAGTGACCGTTTTCATATTATTTATTTTATTTTTAAGAAATTGTTTATTTTAAATGCGTCATTTGCTAATGCGTATTTTTAATTCCCAAATTGCATGTTTAAATATAATATCAAGATTTTTATATAAAAAGATTTTTTTTTGAAAACAGCTAGTTCTTAAGTAATTTCCAACCATAAACATTTTGGAACATTTCGTTTTTGACTTAACTTAGGCAGTTTTTCACAATTCTCCAACATTTTCGAAAACATCAAAGCAATCCCGACACCAAAATTCTTTTTTAATAGATAATAATTTTAAGGAACTGCTAAGCTTAAATTTAGGGTTCTATTTTAAGCCACATATGCTATTTTAAAATTTAAAAAATATTGATATCGGTAAATGTTATCGTGCCAAGAAAAATTTGTTTCGCAAACTCTAATTTTCCATACTTTTAATATTAACTCTTTTATTTACCATAAACTTTGAAAACTGTAGCATAACAATAGTTCAATTGATACCAAAATGATTAATGGTAAATCGTTCATCTAGCAATGTACTATAGAAACCTGGAAGAAGCAGAAACTTAAGGCAAGACACCTTTGGTTTTAACAAACAATATGAATTAGTTCTTGTTAAGAAATATGTAAGTCGCGTAATGTATCTTTGTATGTTTTTGCAATAGATCTATTAAATTAAAATCTAATATTGGCATTTCTTCCTCTTTTTGAAATAATCGATATTTTTGTATCAAAAATATTTGTGCTATATTTAGTTTAACTTACTTATTAAACAATCCCACAAACAAAAATCTTTTAAAAATCTAATATTGAGCTACATAGATTTAATCCAAGTACAGATTGTGAGCAGTTAAGTTTCATTTTGAACAACTGTGCAACGATGACAGTGAAGAAACGGAAGCAAGACGAGTACTTCGCACCACTATGTTATATATAGTAAGATTGAAAAAGCTTTTAAATTAACAGCACAGCACAGGGGCGCACTTCCGTAATGCTCGCTCCTATAGCATCACAGCTTGTCATTTTGAAAATTTTTATGTGAATTTTAATGTTTTTTTTTTGCATTTCTTTTAGCAAAGAAATTGTCTGTCTGTCAGTTTTTTTCTTTTATTATTTTTAAATTTAACTAAATTGCTTTATGCTGGCATTTATTTCGATGACGCCTAGTCGTGGTGCAACCTCAATTGAGTCGTTGGTGGCTCTTTCCACTTGCTGAGCTTACCATGTTGTGCATGTCGCTGACCTTGTTGCCATAAAATAAATTAACTTCCTTCAACTCGGCCTCTTAACTTGTATGTGTGTGTCCTGCCACTGTGTCATCACTATAACTACTGCCTGTTATCGGCCCACCACCCGCACACAGCCATAGCACGTGCTTTGTTAACGGAAGCAGGTGCTTCATTTCCGCTCTTCGCAGCCGTTTCGTTTGTTTCTGCTGTTTGCTGTGGCTGCTTTTTCTGAGCGGCTTTACTTTGCTTTTGCTGGGGAAGTGTTTCTCGGTTTAATTAAATTATTTTAAAATAAACTTTTCTTTTTAAATGAATTTTCATTTGGTTTTGTTCATTCTGCTTGATAGGCAAATATTATGCTTTAGTAGACTCATATTAATTTTATTCAAAGTTAAGAAGACCGATATCTGTCGTACAAGTTTTAAGATTCTCAATGCTTAAGTCAAACAAAACTTTATGTAGCTTATTTTTAGTACTTTCAATGAAAACCTGAGTAGATATTTTGTAATACGATACGAGTGAAGTGGTCCCATAAATAATCGTATGATAGAAATGAAAATCGCATGTATTTAAGTTTGAAATTTATTTTATATAAGAAATGGTCAAAAATGTTGGAGAATTTTTAGAACTTTTGTTTATTATTTTCTGTTTTGGTCAATAGAGTATGGAGGTTATAAGACATTATATTACTTATGAAATTTTGTAAAACATCTTAAAAAATATAGTTTAATTTTTTGGCACAACTTTTCTCAAAACACAGGCACCAAAGTTTCTTAAATTTCAGTTAAATTAAGCGGATTCTTTGGGATAATTTTCAAGATTTTATGATTGTGGTAACATCCTGTAAGCTAATGGAGAAGGTCATTTTTAGTATTCAGATCTATTGTGCCGAACGTTGAGATTTTGATTAAATTCAGGCCTCGATTGGAATTATGCGGAAGTACAATCGATTCCTCAAGAATTTTTCGCCTGCTTACTGCAAAGCTTTCATATAAAGAGTTTTGGTGTTTCAAAATTTAATGCTACAAAAAAGAATAGTCAACAGAAAAAAAACGTTTGCTTTTCCTTATCTTACTTTTTGTTGAACTCTCAACAGATCTATGCAAAATTGGAAACATAACAGACTAAGAAATATTTATTAAGCAGCTGAAAAGCCACTGATGAATCCGCTTAGAAACGGTTGAAACTAGAATGACTAGAGCTTTTGCATCTTTTGTTGTTAATTTATTCTGCTTGGGTGTACTTTTTTCGGAGTTAGCACACATTTATTAAGGTGTATAAGTCAATGAATATTGAACCAGGTTGTATTGCTGAAGGGGCGATTTAAAATTTTTAAAAAGTTTAAATAATTTGAAAAAACTTGAAAATGTTTGAAAAAGAATTAAAAGAAATTGAAAAATATTGAATAAGTCAAGTAAAATTAAAAAAATTTGCGCATAAGTTGAAAAAATGTGAAAGAAGTCGATAATCTAAATACAGCTTGAAAAAAAAAGGAAATTTCCGCCAAATCGCTCCAGATTTATTTTTCATGTTGATACCTGCCAATAAAGATAAAAAACATTTGAAAAATATGTTGTATAGGAGAGTAACTTTACGCAGTGAACTTGCTTAATATTGGTAGCTATTTCCAAATCTTTCATAAAGTTTTTTGATTACAGGCACCGCAAAAAAAATAATGGTTTTAATAAAACCATCACACCTACAATATTTTGCACATTTTCTTGGAGCAAAACCACTTAATTATATTATTTATGTTCTTTTTATTTACTTCGGTGCACACAGCTGCTTACCTCATTCTATTAACTGCTGGCCAGGACAGAGCGAAAGAGAGACTTTTAAAAAGTTATAAAATTCAAGTTACATGCTATTAATTTTATTGAGTCGCCCTTGGCGATGGTAAATTTGCTTGACTGTATGCAGCCTACACACGCAAACCCACACAAACTTAAGCAGACTTAACAGTTTAACACCCACAGTACATACATACACAGTTACTGAACCGAAATGAAAATTTAATTTATTACCTGTTGTGATTAACCTCTGAATGGAATTGAATTTTTCATAGTGGTAACAGTTGGCATTTGTAATGTTAAATATACTACACCAAAAGTTCATTACAGTTGAGTGGAGCATTAAGTGCTCCAAATCAGATGTAAACTTTAAGATTCAACTTAGAATAGAAAGTTTGAGTTGAGGAGTTATTTTTTCAGCTTTATGCCACACATCAAGATTTAGAGATATCCTGTCATAAAACTGCACTTCAATAGAAAATTGTTTTCTCAAACTCATGCATTAAGATACCAATATCCGTTTCTTAAAAATGTTCACATTTGATCTTTTCAATAGCATGAGCTTTTACTTATGAGGAAAAGAAAATGGTTTATTTGTTGAAAATTGTAGTAAATACGAACTTTTCTCAACTCAAACGAATTTGCAACCTTTTTGAAGTAAATAAATATTTCAATTGTAATTCATACAGCTAAATTGCATAAGCCAATAGAACGATAAATAAGTTCCCATAGTACCGGGATCTACCACAACAAAGACAATAAAGCGCATATATTTGCATTTAGTTTTGGGCTAATTTATCACAGCAACTGCAGGTAGCAATGCACACCGTGCTTAGAGCAAAAGTGCCCAAGTTGTGTACTCCATTTTGCAGCATGCAATATTTAGCATGCAACATAATTTATTATTGTGGGAGATTTTGCATTCTATTTGCATTAACTAGTGCTGTTGGCTATAGTACTGTTGGCTATAATATGTTGTTGCTTTATTTGCTATGCTTCACTAACTCAATTGCTCAGTTGTTGTTGTTGTTGTAATTGAATTTATGTAGTTTTGAACTACACTTTCAGTTGGCTAAAAAGTTTCACATTGAATTTGTCATTTCAATTCTGACTTTATTGCTTTTATGAAACTTGCAACTTTAATTTAAAGCATAAACTGGTGTACATACGAGCAGCTTGATGAAACAAAATGAATTAAATTAAATCGCAGTTTCAATTGAAATTCTGTCAATGTATTTAAAAATGTTAGACTAAACAAAATGGAATATGACAAATTACCCGAAAATATTACTTACTTAACTGAACATAATACGAAAGACACGGTTTAGCTAAGAAGGCTGCTTGCTATTTAACAACAAATGCTCTAGGTCAACTTTCACTGCTACGCTTAGCACTCGGAAAAATGTATTAAGTACCATGTCAGGTAATTTTGGTTTAAAAAATGGGAGTAGAAAAATTTTAACTTAATTTCAAGGTCAATGCGCGGACTGCTCACGTTATCAGTATTATGAAAAATTTTATTAAGAATTCATTAAGCCTAGTTGGCAACATCTTTCCAGCATTATAATTGAAAAAACCACACAGCATTTTTTGACCTAGCTTATAGTGCATTCAGAGCATGGTGACATGCCTAATTTTTTTAAAGCCTTTTTTGCATGAATGAAATAAATGGAGGGATCTTTTTGAGCTCCTTCCAGGGAATTATGTTTCTAAGATATTTTTGCAAGAATGTTTGATGACAAAATAAGCTCGTTTGCTAAATGGAATCATCAGTGAGCTTTAACCCTTGTGTCTTTACTAGGGTAAAAACGTATTCTTTTCAAATTATTAAGAGGATAGTTTTATGCTTCTCATGCTCCTAGTATTTTCATATTTCAAGGTATTCTCAATAGAAGTATCCTTAATATAATGCAATAACATAACAGTGTTGATATTTGAACCTTTTAGCATAGATCTGTTAAGATTTGAGTGAAAAAGCAAAACGAAGCAAAGCCAAAACACTATTTTCTGTTGTGTATTTGCTGTTTTTCCCATCGTAAGAGTTTTTTTTAATGCCTGAATGTGAGCAGAAATTTTCCGCTATCAACTGCAACAAGTCATCAGCGTCGATTGCTGCTATCTTCTTCATTCTTTGACAGGGAGATAAGTATTTTCATACTTAAGTAGATTTAAAGCAATGGTGAGAAATTAACCAAAATTTCTTCTAAATTTATTCTATTCTGTTTTTGAGTTTAAGTAGAAACATAAAAAGAACTTAAAAAAAAAATTTCCAAAAATTTGTTATCAAACCAGAATCAAGATACTTTTACTTTGATTATGCAACATTCATAAATTTATTGACAATACTTTCTCCGGATTTTTCCGATTTCTTATTTGTGAAGCCATCCGCGTAAAGAGAGCTCATCTTGCTGAATTGAAATTATAGAATCCTCAGTTTTGTAATTCAACATAGTCCGAAAATCGCTAACTTTGACTCTGAAGAACCTTTTTTTTGCTCCACTGCAAAATATTGATCTGGCAATTTAAGGTTGTTCACACAGTTCGCTTAACATTTTTATTGTCATGATCCCCTAAGAATTTTTTTTTCATAAGTAGCAACCGACAAGTTATTTTACTTTTTATCTCTTCAACAACTTCTATTGCTCCTGCTGTCAAATATTTTTCCTTTGGCTCTTGTTTAGCAATCACTTTACACTTTTGTTGCGTTGTCTTGTCAACTAAGCAGCACAAAAATCGTGTAATTTGCAAAAATTCCGTTACCATTAGAATCAACCAATACCATTTGAATAAATTTCATCGCTTCTGCTCCAATGCCAATTCCGGTGACAATTTCTCACACTCAGGCAAGCACAGAATCACCTCATCTTAGGGGACACCAATGAAAAGTGCTGCCAAATTACAATTTTTATTGCCACACATTTATTGTTGTTTCTTTGGACGTTTTGGACATTGGCAGGAGTAGTAAGCTACAGAATGAAAACTGAATTTATTATGTGAACGTGACTTTCAACTTAATTTAAATTGTGGTATAGTAGCGCTTCTTCGTTTAGCGTAAATTCATCGAAGCGGAAGTTGTTTTCGCGCTCAATTCAATATGGCTGCCAATTTAGCGCCTTTGTCCGAGTTGCTGAGTTAGCAGCTGCAAAATAAAACTTCGTAAATTTAAATGTTTCTGTCATAGAGTATCTACCTAAAGAGAAAATAATAATTTTTCAACTTTTAGTTTTATTTGCTGGCATGTGTCATGAAATTTTGTCATGTTTTTCATTAAAAAAAGTTTTGACTACTTTTATGTTGATTTGATGCAAGCGAGCAGGTTTCTTTTGTCTGTATAAAATTGTGGAAAAGAAATTTAAGATTTTATTTTGCTACTATTCCATTGACAGTTTTATATCTTTTGTTGTTCCAGTATTGGCGACCAGCTGCAAGCATCCGGTCTTATATGCGTACATTAGTTTGTGTAGCAAATAGAGCAAAAATATAAGCTGCTTTTCCTTACATTTACAGTTGAAAGTTATAGTACTAAGTAGTACTCGTTATATTATAAAGTAGTACTCGTTGAAGCAAATATAAAAATAATAGCAAAATTGTAGTACTTAAAAGAAATAGTGAAATGATACAGAATGTTAGTTACGTAAGAAAGAAGTTCGAACTTTTGAAATGATTCTGATGGGATTCAAAACTATGCAAATTAAAAATTTTATAATATTATAGTTAATGTTTTAGATGGGAAACTGAAATCACTACATTGATTTGTAATTTGGGTGTCAGATTAAGACTCAAAATTAAAAATATTTCCAAATTTATTTCGTGCGACTTTTACTGGCAAACGAAACTACGCTCGTAGATGTAGCTTTTTAGCAAACATCTCTGAGCCTGCTAATAATAACTAGTTCCGAAGCTCAAATATCATTCTTTGAAGTCCTCATTATTTCTTTAAACATGACGTATGAGTTACATTTTACTGAACCCAGTCTAAAATTATTTGAATTAATGATCAAAAGGTGGTAAAACTTACGTCAAAAAATAAATTTGTATGCGATTAATGTTTGCATAAAATCATTTTTAAAAAGATATCAATTCTAATCCTCTTCACATAATAGTACATAGATCATTTGAAATAGCACTAGGCTTATATTTTAAAAATTAATTTTTATTCGCTCGCGGAAAGGGTAAAGCAAACTTTTTCTTCAATATGAAAGCTGCCGTTGACAATTTTTTGCTGTCAAACTCTTGATACAAAATTTTCTAAGCACAAAATTTTGCTATGAACTACAGCAATACACTACGCATGCAACGACGGCCATAAGGTGTTCAAGGATATGTGACTTAAGCAAAAACACACAAAAAAAGTTTATTGCACACTAACACTCACACGCTTTAATGAAACTTTATATGTATGTGGTACATGCCATCGTAAATGTAACTAGGAAACATTTAGCTGCTATGCCTTAATAAAAGCGAAAGGATTGTGAAGGACATTTTTAGTATTTCAACATAAAAATAAAATGGGAAAATAATAAAAAAAGAATGACTATGCTTGAGACAAAAAAAAAACTAAAGCAAATGTGCGTATTACGGGGCGTTTGCGTAACATTTAATTAGAAAATACATTGGTTTAGTGATATTACATGCATTAAGTTGGAAATTACTTAAGATTAACACGAGAAAAATCAATTTACTGCCTTAAAAGGTACAGTGAATTTCTTAAATTACATTATATAAATTTGATTTCAGCAACTACTGCCATTTAATATATTTCTTTACATTTATATACAAAACAAACAAAAGACAAAATGCATTTGTTTGACTTTTGTTGTCATTTACGACTTCCCTACCCGAAATTGCCATATAAAACAAACAGCTGGCAAACACGATTTATTTTTGCAAATAAAAGCGCAAAATAAATGTGGCACAAAATTGAACACTTAAATCTAATCGTAAACAATTTATGTGTTGGTAGGCAGGCAGACTGGCAACAACAACAGCAGCAAAATCAACACAAGTGTTGCTTCTTCTGCTGCATCAACTTGTAATAAGTAAGAGATTTATAAATTGTCACAAAAATATAAAACGAAATTCCAGCAATTTGATATTCGTATAAAATTTAAATGAATAAATTACTTAAGTGCATATTTCGTTATAAAAAATTTAATGCCATTTATGGTATATGCGCTGATGATAAATATCATAATGTCAAGTTAAAAATGAAAATAATACTTTATAGCTAAATAAAGTTAACGTTTGGGATATTAAATTGTATTGTGCTTGAAATAAATGATACACTTAAGTACGTCTTGGTTGAATAGACATCAAGTTAATTCTAAGCCGATATCAATTGCCGATTGTTAACATGGCGTTACTTTCTCATTTACATATTTCGTTTTATTTTTACTACGAAAATTTTATAATTAGACATGAAATGGGCGGGTGAAATGAAATATATCCGTTTTGAAAATGTTTTTAATTCCTATTTTTGTTTTTTGTTGTGCATAAAACTAACCGTATCAATTCATAAAGGAAACTTTTAACACATTTTCCTTCAAATTGATTTGTGCTGGGTTAATACCCACAAATATTATTCATACGTCATGGTCGAAAAAACCCAATATACAAATAGCAGCACTTTGGGCAATGATGTTTAAATTTTGATGGTTTGATAATTTGATAGCTAGTCTGTACCTTAAAGCACCTTGTGCTTAAAGTCTGCATCAAATAATGAACATGCTAATGTAATGTATTTATTTATTATGAACAAAAGTTTTGATAAGTTTTGATTGTTAATTAAATTAAACTTAAACATATTTAGTTTGAAGGGCAAAAACTAAGGGATAGCCAAAATAACTATGTATTAAATATCCAACGAGGTCTTAAATTTCGTAACAATTTGCACTCACGTTTAAAAGTTTCCGGAACAAAATTCATTATTACATAACAAACAACTTAATGACACTTTAAATTAATTTTATTTAAGTTACTGCTAAAGCACAAATACAAACAAAGTTAACTTTCTCTTTTGCAACAATTGATGCATGCAGCTTGCATTATAAGTTGCAACATGAACTTTTGAGGACATGTTGTGTGAGCACATGTGTGATTATGGTAAAATGTTGTTTATTATATTAAATAGCTGCAACGCTTTGTGACTGACTGACATCAGCGTAGTGGAGCAATGAGTTTGCTTAGAAGTAACTAAGAAATATTGCACATACAAAAGAACAATGAGATAACATATATGTTTGCACACACACGTACTAGTGATGATAGTTGATAAGTACCTTTTGGAAGTCCAATGTAATTTTGTCTAAATTATAATAAATAATGAAATTAAATATTTTTTTACCTATTAGTAATAATAGTCCTTATATAAAAACTTTACAAAAAAAGACTTCCATCACAAATTTATATTGGTAAATGCACAGAATGTACTTAAAATAAATACATTGTAGTTCTTGTACTTTCTAAAGTACAAATATGTTGCTAAAAGTACTAAATTTTCCACCGCTCACACATATTTGCATAACTCAGCAGACACTTTGGCTGCGGTTTGAGTCACAAAAGCTAAACACACACGCTAGTCCTTATTTTGTGTTAAGAACTTGAATGATGTATAGTGTTGTATATACAAGTAATGTCTGTTTGTACACGTATGGGCATGCTTCAGCAGCTCTGGTTTAAGTTTGCAGCTAAACACTATGACGACTTAACAGAGTAACGTATGATGCACATTTGCCTACCGCCAACATTTTTATGTAGATACATACATCTAGTGCAGTAGAAAATTTTATATACGAGTCTTTCTTTGCACACTGCTTCATCTCATAAGTAAAAATTCAGAAATAAAGCGTAACATATATGAACAATTTTAATGCGAGTACTATTCTCAAAAAAAAAAACATGTGTGCAGTTCACACGCGGTAGAAGTGAAACCTTCAGGAAAGTAAACTACGAAAGCATGTTTTATTAAAATATTAAAAATTGACGGGATATAGAATAGTTACACCAAGGCTTTGGTAGTTAATTAGCGAATTACTTGAAAAAATTTAAAAAAAAATACGTCTTTCAACGCTTATATCTCAGCTTTTTACTAAACTGATCTCAAAGCTGAAAGTTTTAGTGCACTCTGCTTGAAGAGTACTTTAATTTGATATATCATTTACTGCTAACTATTTTAGATGCCGTCATCTTTTATCATTTTCATAAACACTTTGGTCTTATTCTATCGCAGTTTAGTTTTTTAAAGGTTTTTTCGCTTATTGGTTTTTGTTCTTTCTTCTTCTCTTCTTTAAAATTAACTTATGCCACAGCATTTGATTGAGTAGGCCATGCCATTATTTAGAACACCTACAACCAAAATTCAAAGTTCTTTATGACGACTCGAACACGATTTCCGATAGGTAAAACAAACTGAGCTATCGCATATACGTAGTAATAAATAGAAAGGAATCAAAATAATTCTTCTCACTATGACAATGCGTTGGTAGTTGATCAGTGCATTGCTTGAAAAAATAAAAAACCTTTCCGCGCTTATATCTGAGCTTGTGGTTAACCGATCTTGAAGCTGATAGTTTCAGCACACTCTGCTCGATGAGTAATTTAATATGATATATAATTTAGTGCTGTAGCTATTCTAAATCCTAATCAAAAATGCGTTTCATGCTTTGTGTTTCATTATGCACACCTTGTTTTTCAAATGAGCCGTCACCAAATAAGTACCACTTTAAAAAATCCTTACAATTTAAAAAATATCGTTCGCAAACGAGGTAAGGTAAAATAATAAAAAATGTTAATGCTGATTGGAAAGCTAAATGATAGCTTTTTTTTACTATATTCAGAAAAGTGAACATAAATAAATGCATGGTGTCTTAAACTTTGTATACATTTAGGATGCCAAATTATATAAAATGGCATTAGTTTATACAAATAAGCTATAAATAGGGCTCGGAAGTCGAATGACTTTTGCATTTTTATTTGCATAGGCAGAAGCTCATATCCATGGATAAAATTTATTTCATATGGAAACCATCCCAAAATTCCCCATTTTTGTGTTTTTTCTTCTAAGAGGTAATGTTTCAGAGAGAGTTGCCAAAAACTAAAGTGTAGAAAACCATAACGATTGCGTGATAACATTGAAAATTAATTAGGTTACATAGTAAATTAATTTAAAAAAAAAATTTTTCCATGCACTCCCAGTCGTATGAGCAACTTTTAATTGCATTTCACTTTTCATGTGTCAAGAACACGCACACAAACGAACACAAGCCACAGCACGCTGCAAAGCTTTGTGAGTTAAGCTGTCACTTGCAAAAGCTTATTATAAAGCGCCTCAACGTCCTTCCAAATTTTGTATTTATGTATGGAACGCATACATTTTAAAGCTTCTTAAAGAGATCAGAGCAGAAACCGACAACTGACAAACCAAAATGAAATCATAAGAGCAAAAAAGAAAGGCAACAACTACTTACATACATGAAGTAGGCAACTCTCTAGTGTGCTGTAAAAAGGGTTTTGTGTGCGTGTGTTTAACTGAGATTATGTTTGTGTGTTTGTATTTGTATACGCGTGTGTCTCATTAATTGTTATTTAGTATTTTCAGTAATTTTTTGTGTCTTTATCATTATAATATACATAGTTATATTAATAATATCTATGTTCACACACACACACACATGTGCGTAGTTTGGGTAAGAGATGTAAGCTGCCTGGAAATTTGCTATCGGGTGACAATAGTTTATAAATGATATACTAGAGCAGTGAATATGTTATTTGTTTTCAAGAGGATTTGGTCAAATTTTTTGCTTATTAATATACTTAAAACTTTGATATTAATATTACAACTCACCACATTCTAGATATATATCCAAGTAATATGTGACACTAAACAGGTAGTCGTTGATAACATGATTCGGTTCGAGATAAGATTAATCAGGTAATGATTCAAGCCGTTATCCGCATCGCAAAATTCTTTATATATGATGAAAGCTTTTTTTTACACATCGTCTTCAGCACATCATGTCCTAAGTTACATCCTTATTTTCAAAAATTCGTTCCTCTTTAAATATTTTCTACTTGGTGCAAATTTTGTAACAAAATAATGTTGTGGTTTTCTGGCAAAATGCTTTCAAATTTTGTCAGCAATATGAAAACATCAGCACGCATATACGATGGCGCAACTAACACAAACTCATTTTCCTAATTAGTTTTATGTTGGCAATTAGCAATTTCGCAAAGGATTTTAATAGAAAATTTGAGGCTCTGCAAGCGCAATAAAAATGTCAACAGGTTAATTTGTGCTTGGCATTGAAAAATGTGCCTGAACTATAAATAGAGCTCTAGGGCTTTAAGAGCTTATCAGCATACATCAGTAAGTTAAAACTTAGGTCAATTTAATAAAATAACTATTTTTATTTAAGTAAATTTAATTAATTTTTATTCATTTTAAATTTTCATGTACAATTCTTAAAACTTTTTCTAAAATTTCAATTTTCATAATGTCTGTTACACACATTTCACACGCACACACACACAGTTTGGCAATTTTTGTGATTATTTTTATTAATCGTATTTTCTTGCAAATTTGAACACCTAATGATTTTGTTTCTTAGCTATGTTTTCTTAAGTTTTACTGAACAAACTTGACCTTATTTTAAAATTGAATGAAATTTTATATGCTACTACCTAATTTAATAATAAATTTACTTTTTACAACAACATATTATGAAATTCAATTAATTCGATTTAAACATTTGAGCATGAGATTTTTAATTATTTTGCTAAACTTGATAAAACATAACAATTTTTTATAAAATATTATAATTTATTTTCTTTTTAATTCAATTGGGTTTATTTCAATTTTATTTAATTTCCCTCATTGCTACAGCGTATCGCATAAATGTTTTTTTTTTAAATCCTAGAGTACGTTGAAGAATGACATAAATGGCATGTTAATGATGTGATATTGTTCTACAGAGTTGTAGTAATCTGATTATGAGGTCATTATCATTTGAATTTAAAAACGAAGTTCAAAGTCAAGTAATTTATATTTTCTGTAGGGTTTCGTGTCCAAGAGATATGTATACAGAAAATATATTTGAGACAGAAAATGAATTGATACTTTGAAAACGCTTTTTGGTTTAATAATTCATCAGAAAGATCCTGTCAAAGTAGAATATTAATATTTTATATCAGTGTAATTCCCAATAAATTTTTAAAATTTAACTGTCTCACATACAAAATTTTTTTACTGTTGATTTAAAGTAATTTTTGTTGATTTTATAACCATGAAAAACACATTCCAATATGACATAGTTGATAAAAAACAGGACGTATGAGTAATCTTACTTCAAGTAGAAAAAGGTAGTCAGTTCAATTGTACCTATTTTTATGTAAATGACTATAACTTCCATAAAAAACTCCTTGATCAATAATTGAAACTCCTTTTTAGGGGTGAAACTTTAATATTTTTGATAAATAATTGTTTCAATGACCAAGGAACTTTAATAAAATTTTTCTCGAACTCTATTTGACGGAAAGAATGTCTCGAGTTGTTTTTAAATTGTCTATTTAAAAATTATAATTCACATGAAAAATATTCTTACATGCGAGTATGCCTGAATTCAACCTTCATTTTTAAGTTCAAAGGGCAATGACGTTGTAATGGGACCATGTAGAATAATGCTCCGAACTCCAATCAATCTTCTATATGCTTTCTGTAGTCTACTGTACAATTTTGATAAAAGAAATCAGAAATGGTTCACTGTATGCTATACGCAGATTTTGATCAATTTCTGACAAGTAATAGAGGCTTTGATTTAAAAACTACAAGTTTAAACAGAGTATTGATTTTTGTAAACCAGGTTTCGATTGGATGTAAGCAATCAACCAATTTTAAGTTTTTTGGCTGTGAGTAAATTTTATCCATTCAAATATGTTGCATACAAATTAAGTATTAGCCAAATGAAAATCAATCAATTTCGAACTTTCTGATGTCTCTGTTGATTGGCCGATTGTTGTTTTCATGTTAATATGAATATTGACACATTTGACGTCATTGGCCATTCGAATGTATCGCAAAATGTATTTTTTCACATCGTCAACACTTTGTACAAGCTTTCTAAAATTTATCAAAATCGCTATATGGCACCACAGGACATTTCTTCGTGAGTTTTAAATTGAAAATTTTATATTAAAGTTCAATCAAAGCGAATTCAGTTTATTCTAAGTTTAATATGTTCTAGTAATCTATGATATTTTTCAAAGTTCAACAATATAATAAAATGAAGTAAAAACTTAGTTTCCGCTGTTTTTAATCGGTACTTAATCTTTATTTTAACAATTCCTTTTAATACTTAAGCTAATTTGCATTCGACAAACGGGCTTAAGCTTGCATAGCGTTTTAGATATTAATTTCCGTGCTTTTTAAGTTTGCCTGAGTTGTAGCACTATTTGATATCAATATCCAATACCTTGTACACACATAAATAACAAAAATGGTTAGTTCTATACTAACAGCTTGTCAAAATTTTGAACTTCTTGAAATGAACAAAAGTTCTTCAAAAATAATTTCATAGAAAACCCTAAGAAAATTTATCAAAATTAAAATATTTCAAAAACATAATTTTTGTTAAAAGTTCTTAAAAATTCTGAAAAGAAAAGTTAAATTATTCATGTAAGCTAAAAATGAAATAAAGTAAAACACCAATTCTAGAATTTCCACCAATTATTAAAAGTTACTCAATATGTCATTTACTCTGAAGCAGATTTGAAATTTTCAAAAATATCATCTAAACTTCAACAATTTGTGCTTATAACTTTTTTCGTAGACCTGAAATTTACTGAATTAAAAATTACTTCGAGTGATAACTTTTTTTCTAGTCATAAATTTTAAAATATTGCAGCACAATTGGTTTCACTTTGGTTGCAAGAATTTACAGCGAATGGCACAACTCCTTTCGTTTTGAGCAATCATGTAGTCGTACCATCTGATAGTCATCGTGCTGGCTGCATATCCTTTGTGGTATTAGTTATTTGCTAATACGACTCAGGCAAATTTTAAAAGATCCAAGTAAAATAAACAACTTAAGTGAAAACGCTATGAAAACCTTACCACATAAGTGAATGTGTCCGATTCAGTTTGTGAGATATCGAACACTTGTTTCTCTGTTTCATATTTATAAGAAGTTTTTATCATTAACTTTTATTATTTATTTTATTATACAAAATGTTTAGTGATTACTTTTAAATTTTTACTAATCTATTTTAAGTGTTATTTTAAAGTCTTACTTAAGTTAGGATTTGGACCAAAATTAAATACACACAAAACCTTTTAATCAGCCATTGCTTCATCGTCTTAGATTTTAGATTGAAACTCTGCAACCATCGTTTGTACAAAAATTTACAATCGAAATCAAAACAGCAACACATTCACTTCTCTTGACAGCAAAAATAACACTTTAAGATGGTTGTGAGATTTTTTAACTTTATCTAGAAAACAAATTAAAGAATTTCCCCCACTAAGCCGTAACAACCTGATGTTTATTCAACAAAGTATACTATGCTCACATGGACCTATTTCAGTCTTTTTTTACGTGCGCCTAAAACTGCTTTCTTTCTCAACCTCCAAGTCTTTGAATGTAAAATAAATTATTTTACTTAGAATGAGTGATCTCTGATAATTTTCGGATAAGTATAGAAAGGGTGAGTTTTGAGGCCTTAGTGCCACTCTTCAAGTTTTCATGCTCAGACTACTTTTTGTTTAAAATTGAAGCAATTATTGCGTCAATGTTTGCAATAAGGATATACAGAGATTCATTGATTTTTTGTATCTGTTCAACGAAAGTGATCTTTGTATTAATGTATTTTTCTTAAATCCTATTACCTCATAACAAACACTCTTGGTTGAAGAGCTCTAATTCTGAATTGTACACCAATGCCAAGAACAAAACCATAATATTTGAAACTGTTCAGAGTCGCTCTAATACTTGTGGCTATCGCCCCCCAAGCTAATTAACACAAGGAATGTCAGTTATATTTCATCAAAAATGGTCTGTACTCGGCCCAGCTTTTATCGTCTTTTAAAGTTAATTATTAATGCATTATTATATCATATCAAGTGTGGACTGTAATTACATTTTGACCAGTACTTGAAGGTAATTTCAGCTCGAAGCACAAGTATATCCAGAACTCTAACGACTACTCGTCACGAATTATAAGAAGAAGTCATGAAATCATTTAACATATGATGAATATTTAAGAATATTCCAGCAACATATTTGCATTTCAAGAGCAGCCCATTAAAATACCTTACGCAATGAATTGTTAAAAGAGATTTTGCTTACCGTCTTTCACTTAATGTCATGATAACCAACATTGCCAAAGATTTTTAGAGTATCAGTGAATTGATTGACATAATGCCGTATATCGCTTTCAAGTTAACGCCTGCCACTACTGTTTTTGGCAGCTGTGAAGCACCACTTTACTTTGGCAAATATGTGCCGAGCACAGGCATTGTTAAAGCACAGGCACACATACACGTAGTGAGTAAAACAGAAATAAGGAAACCAAACGGCAAATAGTTTGTACTTAGCTGAAGTAACCAGGGCTACCAACAATATTTTTTGGTTAACATAAGGTACAAGGTTGTCTAGTTACAGTTTTGCCAACTGGAAAAATCACATTCCCAAGTTGATTTTGATATCTTGGACCAACTTTTCTTGTAATTAATTCTTTCAAAGGACTTTGTTAAACACCCTGATTATTATATGTGTGTAATTCACAAAATCTTTATATGATTTCGCAAAATGTTGACATAAGCTAGCTTATCATAACATTACACATATCCACAAAAAAGTCTTGATACTAGAAGTTGAGTTACCATACCGCATGGCTTTTGGTAAGCTGAAAACGAATTTTGGATCAGAATTGCTACAGCACATCATATTTTTAGATATTTCAACATTAAAATCCAAAAAAAAAACTTTTTTAATGTAACGTCTTTTTGAAGATATCTCGACACCTTGACGTGATGGAGCAATTCTGAATCCAGTTTCGTTTCCAGCCAACCAAAAAATACGATATGTTGTTTAATCTTCAAACTTCATGATTTTTTTTGTAGGAATATGTTAAAAAAAATAACAAAACCGACTGAGTTGACGCCAGATCTTTGAAGTTTACAACATTTTTAAAAGACAACATTATCGACTTGAGCCGAAATAATCAGAAACTGAAAAAAAAAACAAATTTTTTTAATCAAAGTAAAACAAATCCTTAAATATAAAGAACCTAAGCAGTCCTTGAAATTCTCCTTTTTTCGGTAAAACTAACTTTTAACGATTTCACTGACACTGACTTTCCCACAATTCTTAAAAAATGTTGCATGCGACATTTGGTATTTGTTACAAAGAATATCTTTTGACAAATTTTTCTTTAAAACTTAAGAGCAGCTTTTTGTGTAAAAAAAGTTTTTCAATGTCTTCCACAGTATCGTTTTTAATAGATTTTTTAATTTAATTTAAACTTAATACTTTGCTTGACTTTGCTGTTCGGATTTAAGGACGAATTTCCACTGAAACTGCTGTAATGGAATTTCAGAATAAAATAAAATATTTCGAAATGATTTTAAAAACTCTCACATGAGCTACTTTTAAAAAGTATACTAGTTCTTTGCTTTTGTTCTGAACTTTGAAACTCGATCTCTTCTAATCTTCACTTACACTAACTAAAATGGAAACCTCCATTCGATGTCTCTTAATCAATGCAACGCTGTACTGTACAGGCCATTACCATTTATTTCCCCACTGCTGCCATTCTGTGATGTTTCCTCATAATCAGCGCAGCAGTCACCCGCACTGCTGCCATCGTCAAGTAACGTGACTTTTGGTGGTGTTTCTAACAATTTTTCTGGTGTCGAAGTATTGACCGCAATTGTGATGCTACAATTCGAGTGATGTTGTAGGCCAACACCCGCTCCCAACCCTATGCCCAGACTACCAAGACTCATATCGCTGCCGCCAGTCACTCTGCAGTGAGTGTTGGTAGGGGTTGCGTGCATAGAGCGCAAACTGAGGTTCGGCGTTCGTGCGCTTGTTGCCATTTGAGTGCTGGCCACATTGACTGCTGGCGGCACATTTAGCACCGATTTACAGTAGCTACCATAGTGACTGCTTTGTTGCTGCTGCTGTTGTTGGAGTTGGTGTGGCTGCTGCTGATGATGGCGCTGCAACTGAAAGTCTTTGATATTGTAGGCGAGATTATGTTGAGAGTGGTGCAGTGGATGCTCCTTACGTTCTGCAAAAGGGATCAAAATAAAAATAAAAAGATCCACTATACTATAAGAAATATTTTATAAAATTTTGTTAGTAAATATCAAATAAAATATTTTAAAGCAAAGTAAATGCTAAATTCTGTCTCTGTTCGTGTAACACGTATGTTACCACTTCCGCTGCCAACCAGCGTAAAATCAATGGCTCATTTATTGCAAAAATGCCACAACTTGCATGCGAACAATGCATTTTTTAAATGCTTTACCAAATACCATGTAGCATTTTTTACAAACAGTTAAATTAATATTTTAAATAAAATAAAAACACCCTAAGGCCACAAATAATGTAAAGTACTGCGCCCGTACTTACCCAACGGAGCCAACAGCTTTGGTTGCAACGGCAGCATAAAATCATGACCAGTTGTTGCGGCACGCGGTTGTAGGCTCTGTACAGGCGGCACGCTTAAGTAATCAGCTACATCGGTGGTGTGAAAGTGAAAAAAAAGAAAAAACAAGAACAAAATGCGTTGTTGTAAAGTCGGAAATGTAGCAACAATAAAAGTTTTTTTTGAGTTAGGAAAAAAATAATAAAAAAGATAGAAACTGAAATAATGAAAATTGATATGAAATTGCAAAAAGTGTGGCAAAATTTATGAACAAATTGTGTGATGGTGAAAAAATGTTGCAAAACTGCCAACAGTGAGGAGAAAAAATGCATAATGAGCTTGGCAATAGCCATCAAGCAGTGAGAAAAAAAGTGAAAAAAAAATATCATTCTCATAGCCTAGTTTTCAGCATAAGCCTGCATGTGATGTGTAGAGTTGCCAGTTTTAGTGAAATTACAAAAAAAATTGATAAAACTTAGGAACTTTGCTAAAGTAAACTTACGAAAATTTAGTAAATTTTTCAAGTAACCGGAGACAAAAATTAATTTTCCAAGCACTGCACTATACAAATCGGACATTAAGAAATACTCTATTTCATTCATATGAAATTGTGCGTTTTGAACTTTTTGAAACGTTTGTGGCTTAAAATGTAAAATCTTTGCAAAATGCAATGCAGTTTTTTATCCTATGATAAGTTGCACGTGAAAAATGTTTATGTTATGTATCAAAAAATCGCATGTGATTTCGCAAACACACCTTACAAATTGTATGAATATTTCTTTGAATCACTGAAACTGAACTATTTTCTACGTGCAATAATTAAAAACAATTTTTTTTTTATTATTGTTAAATTGGCTATTAATGTACACCTCAATAACAAGCCTTTATATTATGTCCATTGAGGAAGATCACCTCTAAAATTTTCCGATATCACTCTTTATCATTTTAAAGAAAAATAATGAGCTACAGTTTTACTTGGCAACAAGAGTTTTAGCGAAAATTGTTGAATAACTCTTTGGCACTGCTGTTTCGATGCAAGTTCATGGAGGGCATATAATCATCGATAAAAAACGATCACAGATGTTCATGAGTTTGACTAATGTTGTGAAGAAGGCAATTTTAAAGCAACTACTTAATATCAATATGAGCCATTTTGCTCAACATATCGTGAGTTATTTATATTCATACATATATATATTTGCTGTGAAAACTGTAAATACTTTGTTGTTAAATTGGAAAACGGCTCATAAAAAAGAGTTCAGGAATCCATATATCGCGAACTGCTAATTAATGTGATCCTTTAATTTAAAATTATGTCCAAATCAACAAATGTTCTTGTCATCAAATTTGAGTATTGTGAACTTTATATCTAACAGCAATTTTTTTTTTATATTCATGAAAATGTTAAAATAAACCTAAGTACTATAAAAATCACATGACCGTTTAAGAAGTCAAAGCCTGCTTCTTTGCAATTTCGGAGCTGCTTTAAGCCTTATGAAAGCTTCAACATATAAAATTTTAATTTTTTTATATTATGAAATATCTCATGTCATTGTACAACGGAAACATGTCATGATATATAAGAACAAATTTGTAGAAATCCAACGAAAGCTATTACGAAAACTTAAATTTAGAAATTGTGTTCTGAACCAAACAAATACACTATCTGGCAATACTGCTCCCAATCCATGCATTGAACACGCGAACATGATATGCTGCATTTATAATTTCGCTCGAATTAAAATTCGTATGGAAATTTTTCGATATATTTGTTTTCAGCAGATATTTTGTTGTTGTTTTCTACATGCATGCTGCTGTGTTACATGTTGCGGAATAAAGCTATACATCCTCCTAAAAGCTTTTTTTTCACTTTTCAAAGTTACATTTGTATTTGTAAGAGACATATAACGACCGCACAAACTACGAAACGTATTATGTTTTTGAAATTTATTCGAGGGATGTTGAAACAGTGTGGAAAATGCTAATGAATTAAAAGTGATATCTTAACAGTATTTCTTTTAACTTTTGTTGCATCTGCCATGCTACATGCAGTGTAAAATTGAATCCTCATTAAATATTTTGTTATATCATCCACAAGGTAACTGTGCGCTTCTGAATGTTTTTGCTTAGCTGCTTTCTAAACAAATTTGCTACATCGATTTTCAAACTTAAGAGCACCACACACAGTGATGGTTTTTGGAAATTTTACAATTTCGTTCATCACCAATTGTATGTTATTAAAAATATTTTAATTTATAGTATTCTTTAACTTTATTCTTACGCATTATAGTAAAACTGATTAAACTTTTATATAAAATATTGCATATCTGCAGATATTTGCTGTCATTCATAATAAGTATTTACACTTAACATAAATATCACAAACCATTGTCGTTAATAAAAATGCTGCAAAAATGTCCCTCTTGTATGACTCCTTACTTTTTCGCTTTTTCCCCTGTCAGTTAAAACCAGCGTAAAATTGAAAAACTTTTTCAATTTAGCCACAAATTGAAATAAACATTATTTTTTGTGCATTTAATTAAATAAATGTCACTAACTGCAGCGACGAGTACAGCAACAGTTGCTTGAGGCAAAACGTAAACGTTTAGAGTTGCAGTCACAACAGCAGTGTCGAAATTGGTTGCAAAAATGTCAATAAATGTCAGAACGTAAGGCAACAAAGCAAACAAATGAATAAAAGTAAATATTTAAAGGACGAAAAGTATTTTAAAATGCTGTCACTCCATGAGTATGGACAAAAATTATGCTAAAGTGAGCTATAGAAATTTGAAAAGTATTGAAACGTTATATCTTTAAGTTTTTGATAAGCACAATGGGGTTAAGGTTCCACATATGACTAAAAATTAAAAATGTCGGAAACTTGATAAAGTTTTTTGTAATGATTTTTGATAAGAAATGAGCGAATTGAAGATATTTTTTACGTACCATGCAAAAATTGTTCAAAGAATTTGAGTAAAATATAAAAAGTAATAAGCCAAAAAAAGAAAAATTAACAATTTTCAGAACTAAAGGAGAAAAACAATATACAAAATAATTTCGTATATCCCATGCTGCAAAATTTCTATGTGAGCATCTTATTTAATTTTGAAATATCACTTGAGGTTTCACAAAAATATCATCTGATACATTTTAAGGATACTTCACCTTAATAAAATTTTAAACAGATATTGACTGAATTTTTGAAAGTTAATATTCTTAAAATATCAACTTTAATAAAAATAAATATAGGGTTGGGAAAATGTTGGTGTAAAAATTAATGCCAAAATTTATTGTTAAAGTCACACTTTAAATTTTTCTAGAAACGTTGAAAAAACTAAATCATTTCATCTATTTCTATGGGATGACTTAACTGCAACCTTAACATAACTACGACCGTAAGTCCCTCGTGTAACACAGAAATAGTCAAAAGGAAAAATGCAAAGTTTTTGTGCTTCCCAATGTTTAGGTGGTGAGAATATTAAAAATTTATATTGCGTTTGCATTATTTATTTTCAGTTTAAAATGGCAAAATGAAATAAAATGCAAAAGCAAAAATTGCTTGACACTTGACAGGCAAAATAGTCACAATATTTTTCACCAGCAGCATAAACGCTTAACATTGGCATTGCTGCTGCTTCCTTGGAAAAACCCTACAGGTGACTTACATCACCGTCACTAGTAACAGCATCATTGTTAACTTGAGCAAAGGTATCAACTTATCGCAAAACTCAACAATATCAAAGCGTTTTCGATTCGGTAAAAAATGTATACATCTTTTTGAGGATTTTTTTTTGTAATTTTTCAATTTAAGTGAATTAACTCGAAAATACTATCGTCTGTAAATTTATTTCTTCAAAATTTGTATGGATGATAAAATATAAGATTTGACAGAGCTACGGGGCCATTTAGCAAAAGGTGTCATGTCTGTTGTGTTCTTTGGAAGAAAGTATGCTTCAATAATATTATCAATTATAAAAGTATAATTTCTAAAATCCAATATGTAAAAATCGTTGCGAAAATATTAAAATTTTTTTTGACGAATCGAAAACGCTTTAATTTTTTTTCATCATTGTCATTTTTATGTGATTAACATCCTCACCACCAATGTCTGCGCAATTCTTGTGAATTTCTATGCCACTTTGGTTTTGCTGTGGGCTTGGCTGTTCATTTTTTCGTTGTTGCTGTTACCGCAAGCTTCGAGAAGCGAAATGTAACAGCATACTTGTGGAGAAGAGTTCCAGGTAATGCGATAGTGGGTATATTAAATGGATTAAGCGTGGGCGTTAGAAATAAAAATGGCAAGGAAAATATACTTTTGATAGAGTTTGAGCACTGATAATAAATCAGTTGGAAAGGATAAATGAACAGATATTGATATGCAGAAACTTGAATGTATTAAGGAGAAGTATTAAAATAACAAAACAAAAAACAAAATAAAGTATAGTCAAAGAATCAAACTAAAAAAATAATTTAAAATATGAGCTCCAGCCTAGAAAACTTCTGCTGCTGATATTTACTTAGCTGCAATTTCTTTTGTTTTTTCTTTTTATACTCAATATATTATGGTAAGAATTTACATTTTCATTGAACAAAAGAGTTAATAATTTTGAATATTTAATGTTAAATCTGCACGAAATTTCAAAAACTGTTGTTTAAGGACAACACAGATTTGATTAAGATTATAAAAATAAGGTTCAAGTTTCTTTCAATTTTTTACTTTTTAATGCCAACAGGAAGGAAAAAACAGCGTCCACATCAAGACTTGATGCAGCAAAATATTGAAATAAACAAAATATTTCAAACAAATTTTTTTTGATTGAAGCTGTGACAAAAGATGATGCTGACAGCAATCGGAATAAAAATGTCAACAATACTCGTATTAAATTTTTGAAACTTCTCACATTGAATATTTAAATTTACAAAATTGATTTATTTTTTAGCATTTAGTTTAGGATAGTTGTTGGCAATAATGTCTATGGAAATATCGCCATAGAAAATTATATAAGTATCTTTATAAATTCATAAAAATATGTGAACATATGATACATCATCCTATATTCTTTGAGCGTATTTTGTGAATATTTTGGGAGTGATACACATTTTATTTCAGAGCTAAAAGACCGTAACTAAAAGTTTGTGAGTTTCATACAGCAACTAAACGCAACACGCTAAAACATTATTTTTGTTGAAAGTTTCCATAACGTATCTATTGTACCTAAATATAAAAATTGAAAATGAATAAAAAGATTGCACTTTCCAAGCCAAAGTGCAATCTTTTTATTGTTTTTTATTTTTATGTGGAAGTTAAGAAGAAAAAAAATTTTATAAAGTTACAAAGTTTCAATTTCGGCCAAATATCAAACTTAACTCAAAACATAATTTTTTTGCTACTGCCGCTTCATTCAATAGGTAATTGCTTGCAACATTATTTTACACTTAACTTAAATTAATTGCATGCAGATAAAATACCCACAAATGCACAGCCACGATGGTACTAAGTTAAAAGAGTTTTTATTTTAAGTGCATACTTGCTACATTATGATATTGTAAAATGGATTTGTTTCCATCACATACTGATAAAGTCTTACTTAATTTGTAATGATTTTCATTCCCTTATATCGTACATGTACCAGTCAAAAGTACCATTAATCACAATTATTTTTTTTCTACATATCACTGTGCAATTAAAACAAGCTTTTCTCCTTAGCGTAACACATGCTCTACCTTGGGAAGTGCAAATTAAAAGCATTAGCGAAAAAACCTTTATTAATTTAAAAAAAACCTATTTGTTCACACTGCAACACTTACAGCTGCTGATAATCGAAGGACCTCCCGTCATGAAAGATGTGTGCTGCAATGCTGTTGAATTGCGTAAGCAAACAGCCGCTAAAGGCACTTGTGGGCTTTGTAGACTCAGGCCGATGACATTTACGCCATTTACATTGAAATTGTCTTTTGTTAACACAAGAACAAAGCACAGTTAAACATAACCAACCAACCAGTCAACAAACATACAAAGGAATAACAAACACACATACATACACGAGTTAATGTATGTGAAACAATGATAACAACAGCAACAACACAGCAACAATAACATGTTGAAATTTAGAGAGAAAAAACACAAAAATTACATTTGCAAAAACAGTAGTGTAAAAAATATGTTGCGTTTTTTGTTATTTTAAGTTTAGCTAGGATATTAGGATGAGTTGTTTTTCGTGTTTTGCATTATTAATTAAATTAATTAACAATATGATGAACGTATTTGGTTCTTTTTAAAATGAGTATGCATGTAAATATTTATGTGTTTTGAAACATTTTTCGTAACATGTAACATGTTTTAAATTGAAAAGTTAAAAAAAAAAATAGAAAATTTACCAATTTTTGCATTACTAAATGGATCCTTAAACATAGGCTGTTGCGCTGTTGTTGTTGTCGCAACAGCAGTAACACCATGCGTTTGCTTGATGGCATTGGTACGTCCTCGTGGCGGTGGTCCATGATCACGTTTGCGACGCGGTTGTTCCACTGGCAAAACGCGTCGTCTTTTCTTCGGCAGTTTAGAGCGTGCCTTATGAAAAATGAATTAAAATGAAAATTGTTTTAAAATATATTCAATAAAAGGCTAGTTTTTATCATTCTCGTGGCCACGTAGCCGACCTACCTGTGTATGCGAGTAAAACATTGAAAAATTGCTAACAATAACAGGTACTGGTAGTGCTATCGTCAAGACACCGGCTAGCGCACAGAGTGCACCAACAAACATGCCCGGATATGTTTTTGGAGCTACATCACCATAACCGACAGTGGTCATGGTTACTATGGCCCACCATAGACCTAGTGGTATGCTTTTAAATTGGTTATCGGGATTATCCTGAAAATGCATGAAAGAATAAATTATTGGAAGTTAGCAATTAACATATCACTCAGCGGCCATTAATGAAAATTGAAAATAATAAAGAAAAATAAATGCAAAGAAAAGCTTTTAGGCACTAATTAGTATCCTAATCTAATAACCGACATTTGAAATTGCATTATTTAGTAAAGTTTCTATGAATAAATGTTACTCATACGCCATGTGAAAACATTTTTATTTTGAAGCAGTTGCACTTAAATCATACTATTAAATCATATAAGGTGTACTGAATTAACTAAACAATTTAATAATAGTTAATAAACTGACATATTTTTTAGTGTCCATACTTATAAATTACTTATATTCAAAGGAAATAAAATGTAGAGTATTTGCCAACTGGCGTACATTTTTGAGGCCATAAGTAGACCGCAGAAAAATTATGGAAAAATTTATGTTTTTTACATTGAACATAATACCGAAGTGCAAAGTAGCATCGAACTTAAGTTTTCAAGGCTTAAAACTTTAGTAATAATACGTACGAGCACTTCATGGGAATACTTTATCTTTTAAGAAGCTCTAAACAAATTTTGCAAATAGTTTTGTTTGAATCAGTATATAATCATTACCACTTATAAGGCCATAAAGCACTCAAAACTCACCTGCAACTTTTCCGCATAATATGCCAAACTTGCAAAGAAAACTATACCCAGCACCAAAAAGAACACCAGTAGCGTTAACTCCTTAGCCGAAGCCTTGAAAGTGTGTATGAGTATGCGCAACCCAGGTGAATGACGCGTCAGCTTAAACAAACGCATAATGCGTACAATTGAAAAGGCCTCCAGCAGACCTGTGTACTCTCCCATGCGTTGCATGACATCGGTGTAAAAGCTTAGAGTTGCGGTGAAATCAATGATATTCACTGGTGACTTGATAAATTGCCAGATATTAGGTGAAACCTACAAAGAACAACAATACACACTGGCCAGTTTCACTCAAATGTTTGCCGCCAACTTACAATGAATCTGATAATGACCTCAATGAAGAACCACACATTACATACGAGCTCAACGTAAAAAAATGCCTCATGCGGCTGCCCATATTGTTGGTGCCAACCGTGCGCATGTTGATCGCTGCCGAGTAGCTTCTGTTCGATGAAACGATTTATGCTGCTAACATTTGTGCCCAAAATGGAACGTTTCAGTCGCTGCGTTTTGGTAGCATTGTTCACACCTTTCATGGACAAGGCAGTAATTTGTTTGGTGGTCAGGTTGCTGCTTATGTCTGTGTAGTTGGTTGCTTTAAAAGTTGGCGCGACATGAACACTACTTGCAATTGCTCCTCCACCTGGCGCTAGATCTAGGATGGGCTGCATATTTTGATGCTGAGGTATCGTTGGCACGCGTGTTGATGGATGTTGTTCACCGGTACCGGTGTTATGCGGTGATGTTGGTGATGGCGGCGCTGTTAGTAAATGATGATTTGTGGGAAAATCTACACGAAAACCCGGATGAGTTTTCAAGCAGAATGATATCACAGAAACGAATATAAAGAAAACTGACATGCTAGCTATAATCTGAAGACGAATAGAAGAGAGTTTGGATAAGTAATATGAAATAAAGGTCATATCAGTTTTAAAAAAATACTTTAAAATTCACTTACTTTGGCACCCGTTGAACTCGACGGCTCATCGAACAACGCCCAAACCTTTGGTTTTAAGCGTTGCCAACAATTGAGTTCGCCATTGCTGAGCGCCTCCTCGAAACCGAAAAGACGTGCCACCTGCTCCTCAGATGGTTTCTCATTTTCAATATCTAATTTATCTAAAATAGCTAAGGTATTCTAAAGTTGTGGAATAAAGAAATATCAATTCATATACGCTTAGAAGTTGTGATTTAAATTTACTTGCGTATCTCGATGTATACTATAAGTTGACCAACAACATGGTTCTACCTGATTGGAATCGAGTCCCCAAAATTCCAATTCTTCTTCAAATAGTGGGCCACAGACATCAGTTGGATAGTGTAATTTTCCAGTTCTGTATAATAAAGATGGAAAAGTTGAGTTCTTTTGAACTTAAGAAATATAAAAGTAGAAACTTTGATTGCTTGGTGTAGTTTTAGGTGGCCATTAACTGAATTTAATATTATTACAGCTGAAATAATAACTAAAATAATGGTGATAATGTTGTTGTTCTTAGTAGCATCGGAAATGAACAGTTACAGCTTTAAATGACAGTAAATAAAATAAGTTTTCGATATTTAAATGTGACACATACGTCATGTAGAACAAAAAAATCATTAAATTGTCAATTAATATCAAAGTTTTCGAGCAGTGATGTAATTTGTGACCTTTATGAGCGCAGCCATTTTTTCCAAGAGAACTTATTCAGCATCAAAAAGAACATCAGCAAAGCCAGCTGTCTGAACGCAGTTATTCAATTATATCTTTAACTTTTTACTGACTTTTCTGCAGCACAAGTTAAAAATCAAATGTTCGATTTTTCGATATACATCATATCATCGCTGTTAAATTTGAGCCACAGTAAAATTCATATAACATACAATAAGCCCAATATTACTCATATTTGTTTGACATATTTTACCCTTGAACTCGTTCGCATACGGTACAACGCAAATTGGCCACATCCATTTTCTTACACCACAACAATTTGCCAGTTATCCAATGTATAGTAAGCACTAATATCGGTCATTTTCAATATGTGTCCTCTTCTACAGCAGTCTTTTTATTGCACGTGCATAGTCAAAGAATAAATGACCTCACATGAAAAAAGGGAAGTAGCAAAGATGTGTAATCACATTAAAGCAGCTGCATCAGAAAAATTGCATTTTGTAAAAATTACACTTTGCACAAAAATGCACAGCAAAACAAAATCATACCAACAATTTGTATTACAACGACAAAACTATACAATAAAGAGATAATAAAAAAACTAAAAAAAACGAAACGATAAACTAAAAAGAAAAACACAACGAAAATCTCCTGCAGCATTAAACGCAACAATGTTACGGTTACATGGCAGCATCCACACACAAGAACGCACGTCAGTGTTGTGTAAAGTTTTAGATATTTTCTTGAACGAACATGGATCCTTATTGTTACTCATCGAAATTTGATGAATTTCGAAGACGTCATTTCAAAGGTAAGACTATATTTGAAATGCCACAAAAATGGTGGAGTACTATTTAAGGAAGAATTATCCTTGTTTGTTTGGAAAAAAGGTTCCTAGTGGCTGGGCTTAATCTCAGTAAATTTCATATTAATGTTGTCCAGATCACTCATTTAATTGAGCGCAAGATTGCAAAATCAATGTGTTAGTGATTAAAAATAAGTAACTTTGAGGACTTATTGACTTTATAGGCAAAGTAGAATCTATGAGACAAAAACTGCACAGTATCAGGAAGTGGGCATTGGACCTGCTTCATTAACAAAGACTTGAACCGTAGCAAATCGAGATTGTTTTGAGTAAAACTAAATTTAAACTTGCTACATGATTTTTTGGTTATATTTTTATATATTTTAATTGTTTTTTGTATTGTTTTGTATCCCTTTAAAGTATTTTTTGACTAGACAGAGCTCACAAAAAATACAAAAAAAAAAAAAATATTTTTCACTAGTACTTCGGCCGGAAATAAAAACTTTAAGCATAAAATTTTTTATTTTTATTCGATTTTTTTCCTTCGAATATTGTGAATATCACAAAAAATCAGACGATTATCTCTGCGTTTTTTTACTATCAGAGCATTCAGAAAACGATTTTCATAAGCCGATTCTTTTTTGGCCAACGTGAAGCCCAAATGATATGAGTTCTAATAACTTTTGACACCATATAAATCTGTGGCATAAATGTCATGTCCATATGGACTTTTAGTCATAACAATATTAGTCATAGCTACGTATTAGTACTTTTCGGAGACTTGTTTTCTATGTAATTAAGGGTATTTTTTTCAAAAAACTTAAATTTTAAGCAACACTGCTGCATAAGCGAAAGAAAACAAAAAATTTAAAACCCCATAACGACAACACGGAAAATGCAGTTGTCGTCGTTGTTGACTGCTGTAAATTGCATTGCAAAGCCAATGCACGAGCAATTTGCAACGATTTTTTGAAATTGCCCAAGTGGAAGCGGATGCCGCCATAGGCATCATTGAAAACGTGTATTCCATGCAGACTGATAGTTTGAGAGTGGAAGGGTTAAGTACAAAATGGCACCCCTTAAGCTGCATGCAATTTCAGTTTATATTTAATTTTTTTTTTGTGTTTGAAACTCATTTAATGCGGGTGCATACAAGCTGAGCTCGTATGTGAATCCAAAAATGTGGTTATGCATGTGCAGTAATATGTGTGTAGCCTCTTTGTGTTACACTCCTCAAAGTCATTGGCAGTACAATCTGTGGCTGTTTTTATGCAATTAGCTTTTAGTCAGGATTTAATTTGATTACGTGCCAGGATAATAGTGCTATGAAATAAAAATAGCAATGAATAATTTACTGGATAAACTTTAGTATTTTTTCTATGCGCTGTCATGGTCTATTTGTGCTAACAGTCCATGAAATTATTACAAAAATTATTAAGTCAGATAGTGAGTTTTTTAACTAAATTTAAATAATATTTTTATTTAATATGTGCGGCTCTATCAAATATGTTTACCATGAAATTATATTACACATACGTCCTGTTGTTTCACTACAATTTTATTTTAATATCAAATTATGAATAAAATTTAATTTTTGCTGAAAATGATCCGCAGTTGAATTTAATTAACACATTCACTTTAATGAATTAACCTTTTTGTAAAATTAAATAAAATTTTATCTTGAAATTGACACACACAGCACATTTCATTTCATTGTATCTCAAAAAACAAGATAAAAAAATCTGTGTAAACTGAAAACTAAAGCGAAAAGTTCAGGCTTCATGACTTTCAAATTAAAATCCCTTTAATTTTGTTTTTTTTTTGTCATTAATGGCCCACTTTTTGTTTTCTAAATCACGCAGTAATGTTTTATCAGCCTACCCTTAAAGGATCTAACAAAGCAAAATAAAGAACACAATTAGCTGGAAAAATGTTGAGTGGTAATAGCCAACCCGTAGCTATTAATTAGAGCAAACAGAAAACAATGCAGAAGCAATAAAAATAGAACAGTATCCAAGATAAAAGCAAAAAAAGGTTCTTAAACAACGCATTTGTAAATAGAGCGTAACGCAACGCACGCTTTGTTTGTTCGCAATGAATTGTCAGCAGCTCTGCGATGCTTTCTATCGCCAGAATATTGAGCTCTATTTTTGCTTTTGTTTTATCGTTTTGCACTCACCTGTAATAGTTAAGTATCTGTGTGAACACGCCTGGATGTCTATCAAAGAAGTATTCATTAAGCACCGGATCATAGTTGGCGAGTGCCTCGGTCAAGCGTGACAAACGCGTGGCAGGAATTTTTTTAAGTGTTGCTTTATATGTTTCATATCTGCAGAGAAAAATGAAAAGACGATATTTTATTTTTTTCAAGTAAATACTTAAATATTTATATAGGTACCGGAAAAAGTGAACAGACTTTTATGTGAATACTGAATGATCTATAATTTATTTGAATGTAGCTACTGAAAACTATCTATGCCATAGGGTATGCTTTAAAAAACTATTAA
Source organism: Meiosimyza decipiens (assembly GCA_963680825.1). NCBI lineage: Eukaryota > Metazoa > Arthropoda > Insecta > Diptera > Lauxaniidae > Meiosimyza > Meiosimyza decipiens. The sequence continues at coordinate 25,324,166 of OY804260.1, forward strand.
ATCTGAAAATAAATGCGTTTGCTTAAGTCGTTGTAAAAATATTGATACTCTGAAAAATTTTTGAAAAATATTTTTGGTATCAGAAACTTCAATACCACCCAAAAAAGCTTAAGAAAATCAGCGCTCTTATAACTAAGGTGAAACTCTTTCCAATATATACTAATACATATCTTTTCGTATATTTTGCTGGGGTTTAGCGAAACCTTAACTAATCAAAGCCCAAAAATTTGCAAGTCTTGGTATAACCGACGCAATACGATAATATCTTCCAATTTTTTAAAAAGAAAAAAGAATTATGATTGTTTGCTTGCTGTACAAAGATACGTAAATGATGCTTAATAATGTTTCCTTATCTTTAGCTTAGAAAAATATTTCATATCAAAACCTCAAGAAATGCGTTAAACACAATAAATCAACTCATTCAATTTACATAACAAAATAATATTTGTTTTTAATCGACTACTTAGTACATAATCCCTTTTATCCCTTTTTTTTGTGCATCATTTATTTAGCGCCTACTCATCCATGGCATTTAGCTTCCGTTGACACAAAGTAACCACAAAATGCTATCGGCTTCGTTTTCGTTTAACCAAATATTTGTTGAATGTTCATCATCATTATCATCGTCAAGTCAACGACAGCATTATTGTCATTATGCATGTTATAGTTGTAGTCGTCCTTTTAAAATTCTTTGACCCTTTGTGAATTAGCAAAAAAGTTTCAAAGTTTATTTGTCATACTTTGAGCTTATGCAAAATATTTTTTGTAAAACTTTTTCCTTATATATCACTTACTCCGCCGCATTTTGTTTTGCGGCTACTAACATACAGTTTGTGTTGAAAACTATTTTTTCTGATCCAAATTCAAGTTTTGTAGAGTTTTTAAACGCGGCTACAGTTCTAAGCTAAGTTTTGCAGAAGAAAATAAATAAAAAATACTGTGCTCAAAAAAAAAAACTATAATCGTAATAAAAACATAATAATCTTTAGTCTTCTCAGCAATCCACTACTATTCCAGTTAAAAAATTAATAAAAATTATAATAATAAAATAATATAAAAATAATAAAATTATTTCTTGGCACATAAAACACCAAATCAATATTACCCCATGTCTAGTCAGTTCCTTTTAGTAACTTTGCTTCAAAAATGTTAGAGTGATATTTAGTTCTAAGGATTAAAGCAAAAATTTTACAAAAAATATTCGGCAATACCATGCACAATGTCATATCTCTTGGCTGTAGCGATTCCGTACAGTTATTTTGTGATGCTACTTCGCATTGCTTTCGTTTAATTGCATTTCTTTTATTTGGTTTTTCTTGTAGCTTTTGTCTCTTAGCTATATTTCTTTTGCTGTTTTAATTCGTGAACCATTGTCGTGTATGCTCCCCTTTGATTGTATGTCTTGTGCTGTTTCATTTCATTCCTTGCAGTCATTCCATGGGAAACGTACCATAATTCTACTGCAGTTTGTACAAAATGAAAATCCTGTTAAAGAATTGTTTTTTCTTCAAAGGATGAGACAGGATAGTTTCTTATGCTAGCGTGTAGTCATTCTTTATATTTCTATATATTCGTACTAGGTGAAATCATCAAGCTTTGTGATCATGCTCCTGAACCTGCCGAGTTTGAAGGGACATTTGAAAAAAAATATTCGTGGTAAGGCTACAACATCAAATTAGCTTACTATAACAACAGGTAGATCGGTTGTTTCCAACATTATCGTATTGAATTATTAGTGCAGCGTATTAATATGAAAAGTTGTCCCTGAACTACTTAGTAAATTGGTAAGAAAATATATTAAAAAAATTCATTTTTTTTACCAAGATTTCCATGCAATTTATGAGCAAAATGCCACTGAAATCTATTGTATAACATTCACATCATTGTTATGTAAATATGTTTCTATCTCTTTTTTTTAATTTCAGCTCTCTCTTCTGGCATGTAGATTACATGCCATTGAACCATTCATGTGATTCAATATTTTTCGGTCACTTGATGCTTTACTTCCTTTTGGCATATGGACATCCATAACCGACATGCATATCCTGTTAGTTTGTTGTAGTCATTACTCTAGTAGTTGTAATAGTTGTTGTTGTTGTTGTTGTCAATGTTGTTAATGCTACTTGATATTCGTACAAATATTTATATTGCTGTCAGTTTGCACCATCTACACACACATCATCGGACATATATATGGCTTCTCATGATAAAGCAAAATTGTTTGGGTTTAGTCAATTCTATCAATAGCGTCAATAGCAAATACAATAGCAACAATGACAACAACAAAGGCCAGCCATAAATAAAGTAACAACAAAAAAAGTGTTGCTTAAAAATCATATGACGATTTATTACAAAATGTTTCATGCGCTATAACATCGTTATTTTATTGTTGTTATCGCTGTCGGTTTTTTGAATTAATGGTTTTTACGGGTGTTATAAAATTGAGGTTTTTATATTTATTGAATTTTGAAATTGATTATCACAAAGAAATACAAAAAAAAAAATGAATGAAATAAAAGATTAATATCATTCTATCAGACAAGCAGACACAATTAATTACTTTGTGGATGGATGGAAAAATGTTATGCCACATAAATTAAAATTGATAACTATTGAATATAATTTCATGTTTCCTACAGTTACTAAAAATTAATAATTTTTATAAAAACAGTACATAAATTATTATATTCGCAGGATATGGTTTTTACGGATTTCTCATTTCAAGTATCATTACAAACTCTGCACAAAAATATGTGATATCTCTTTGACCAAAGTACTTCTTGTTAAGTTCAAGGACTGTAGTAAAAAATAAAACCTTGCCTGTACATACAAATTAATCAGTCGGCGGAAAGATTAGACCACATTGAAAATTTCACTTTAAAAAGATAAGTAATCTGACATGATGATGTGGTCCTTTTGCCGACTGCAACCGAATGAATACTTGAAAATTTTTAGTAACAACAATTTCTTAAAATTTGTGATTTATTTTTAGATAAAATAAATAAATAATTAAAAAAAGTCTTATGTATCGCAATTTTAGCTGTCAATTAAATCACTTTTTTTTAATGCATTGGAATAAATTGCATAACTTTTCTCAAACAAAGTAACTCAATTCCAATAGTTCACATTTGAATATTCATATCGAACTAATAAATGTTGAAAGCAAAATTGCATATTTACATATCTAAACGTTTTCCCAAGAGTGGCAGTAGATAATTGACTCAAATGTATTCCACAAATGTATATCCATTACCGAATTTGCATAATAAAATGAATGTGAAAGCACAAGTAATTGCAAGTTCACAGAATATCAATTGATTTGCCATTAGGTATACACACATAGTATTCAGTAATTGCAATAAAATTAGACTATCCTTTATCCAAGTTTCTTGAATCAAGGAACTTGAGGAGTAATAATTCTTAATGTTTTAAAGAAATATTATTTTAGCCCACTTCAACGTATTTACATTCAAGGTGGGTCCTACGGCCTTACCTTGTTGGCTGACGGTCTGTCAGGATGGGAATGTTACCATTAATTACTTTAAAATGTACAGTCTAATATATATGGCTAAATTTTTAAATGTATTTCTTTGAAAATTATACTTTTAACAATTTGCATGCAGAAATTTTTTGTTGCATAATTTTGGAAGACGTACACAAAAAAGTGGCACAAATGACAAGGAAAAACATGCACGTATATAGCTGAAAAATTTATTTTATAATTTTAAATGAAAAACGTATGTAGTTTTACTCTCAAAGTACAACATTTGTCCTTGCATCCTTGTTGCTACATAGCTATACGTGCATCCTTTTTTGCGTTCTTTTTCCCTGTAATGCACTTAAATTGTATGTGCGCTTTTACTTTGTGTTGTTAACATTTCAACCAAGTAAGTTGGCCAACTCAAAGGAAAAATAAAATACATATACTGCAACGAAGCATGATGACATACTACAAGATGATGCTACTTTTGTGCGACAAAAAAGTTACTTGAAAAGAAATTTTACTTACAGAGTTGCCAACGCAAATATAGCAAAAATTTCAAACAAATGCGATGCAAAATAATGAAATAGAATTTTTTGTGTGGATGTGCGAACATATTTATTGGCGGGTATGAAAGGAAATGTATATCGCACACATTCTACTAAAGACGCATAACTCAAAATTTGTCATCTTTGACTTTACTTGTTAAAAATGTTGAATATAAACATAAGATAGTTTTTTTGTACTTTGCAGTTTCAAACCATAGTCTGTTAGTATCTTCTTCTAAATAATCCACACTTTATTTCTGAAAAATAGTTCACAAGCTTGAAAACAGTTTTTGTCTCTTTCTGAAAATTTTGAGTTGTGCCTCTTTACCAGAATGTGTGCGATACGTGTACTGGAAAATGTACATTAATATGCTGATAAAGACATTTTAAAAATTTTGCAAAATTTCTTGATTTTTCAATATTTTCCTTCGTCATGTCTTTAATGCGCTTAAAAAAAAATGTGCTGCAAACGCTGATTGCTAAATGAAAAGCGGTATATAAAAATGGCCAGCTATCGAGCTGAAACTTTTAAAAGCTAAATTTCCCAAAACACCGTTGTACAAACTTAAAAATTTATTTTTATAGATTTTGTTCATGCCTTGATTTAAATTAGTGAAGCAGCAACTCATATGTTAATAAAAACAAATGTTTTAATTTTTGCGAAATGTTACCATTTTAGCACAAATTTTTAATTAAGTATTTGATCTCAAAATAAACACAGATACAATAAAAATTCCAATATAAACTTCTTTTTATAACTTTTTTTATGAGCTCATTCATAACATAATTTGCTACCATATTGAAATTTCATCATTTATATTGAAGTTTGCTCACAACTGCTCTGTTTATCTCTTAGTTATATCTCACACTTAAGGATGTGATTAATGATTTTATCTTCAGTTTCATTGTCATATTAAATTTCATATCGTCAGACATGTCACAGCTTTCGATTATCGCGTTCATAACTTCAATGGTAATGCCAATATCCCAAAGCAAGAAGAGCATGTGCTTACAGCGGCTCAAGGGTCAAGTGTGAGCGTCCTTTTTAGCATTTATATTTTTTTTTTATTTTTTTGCTTTAGTTTTTTATTTCTGCTGTTTTGTTTTTTTTCGCCTGGCATACGATACAAAGTTGAAGGACATGCGAATATGCATTAATCTGTATTGAGTTTCATTTACATGGTGGCATGGCATAGAAGATGGCGTTCTTCGGCTTTTGTGTATTTACGGAGGACATGCAGGGATATTTGAATGGCGTAGAGCACATTTCATAGCATTTAGCAATGCGAACTGTCGTTATTGAAAATCAAAGTGATGTAAATATGCATGAATATATGGTTTGATGATTTTAAGTTAAATGATTTTGGAAGCACTGGCTATTGATTTTTATTTAAATGGAATTTGGTATTCAATTTAATTTTTTTCAGTTGGAAAATTTTGTAAAAAGCTTACGTTTTTCCCTTTTTAAATTGGTTTGCTTTTATGCTTTGCATAACAGTTCCATTCCAAATGATTTTTTGCCTGAATTATTTATTTGGTTACAAAACTAAGTACATTACATAAAGTATTACACATTTGAATGACATTCGCATATTTAAAATTACACAAATTTAATGCTGCCATATGGTTACACACACACGCATGCACACACATACTATGTCACAACCACATACGCATATTAACTGTCACAATAAATCGTTGGAAGTGGCATACATTTTTTTGTCTTTTGCCAACGGTTTATTTTTCTTCAGTTGGTTGTTTTTGTGCCTTCCTTTTAGGTTCGTTTGTTTTACTCTTCCTTTTTCTAACCGACAGGCACACTCATTTGTCTACATGCTTCCTGTTACCTGCCAGAGTTGCAAAGCAAGTTGGGCCAAAAAAAATGAGAGCACAAAATATCTGCAGCCACATTCTTAAAGGGACAGTAAAAAGCAGTGTGGCCTTAATTTAAAAAAAAGTATTAAAGCAGTTTTTAGAAAAAAAATGTCTTAGTCGTTCTTGTGTTTAAATCAGTATAAGCCTTAGCAAGACTTGACTTATTGGCAAAAGGAAGCAATATGACAACCCCAGAGGTCTTAGGTCATTGCTTAGCGGCTTGTATTATGAAGGTAGGATTTTCTCATTTCCGATCCATCAAGCGCTTATACTAAGTGGTTCGGACGCGCTTCGAATTTTTCTAACGTTGACGTTTATTCAACAATTTCTATTTGAATTTTTGCGCCTAGTTTTACTAATAAGGAGCATGAAAATCTAACACACCCTCAGTGGCTGATTTTATAATTCCAGAAATAAGAAACACTCTACTGTCAAATATTCTTTGCGGACCATTTAAGCGCTTGTTTACATTTTTTGTAATAAAATTGCATACACATGAAGAAACATATAAGTAAATCTACCAGGAATATAAAAATAAATAATCAAGAGAGGACAGCAAAAAAATGATCAAAATGACAGAAACAACCAAGTGAACAGATAATAAAATCAAGTTATAAAAAATAAAGTCCTTGCAGCTTGTAAGTGGATAACGAAAATTAAATAAATGTCGTAAAATCACAAATATTCTTAAATGGATTTTCTATCTGCATCTCTCTCTCTCTTTTCGCTGCAAACTTTTATAGCTTAGTTTAGCTGCCACACACCCACATGACCACTTAGGTGTTAGTGTTCGTGTGTTCTTCTGCTTAAAAGTGCATGTAATCCTTGATTCTGTAGTGGGTTGTTTTCTTTGCGTTACAACATCGTAAAGAAAATTGCATTACATCTTTAAAACGTTGGCTTGAATTGCTGAGTCTTAGCTTGTTTAAGTTGTGTTCGTTTTTATTTTTTGTTGACAAGACATACAAAATTGTTAGCTTTAATGATGTGGCAAATTCAGGATACCATATAAGCTTTAATTTACTTTAAAACGATAATGAAAATTAATTTTTTGGAAAATAAGTAAGTGTATAGTTTAATAAAAACTTTCACTTAAGTTTTGAATTTTTAGTTAACGTTTTTGACGGATTTATATATAAGAAAAGGCAATTATTTTTTTGATCAAAAAATTATGTATGTGCGCAAAGAATAAAATATGGACTAAAAACAACATGTAGTTGGAAAGAAAATTTTCCATAACATGAAAATTGTACGTCAAATCGGATTAAGAATGAAAATTCTTTGCAGTTTGTTTGACTCGCAAAAAATCAACAAAAGCTTGATGAAGCTTAACGAATGCTCGACAGAGCCTGCTAAGAGTTTCTTCAAATATTTGTTTATTTTATGAAGTCATATGGAACGGTTGCAGATGTTTCGTGATGTCCTATTTTTTTTGCCAACTAAAGTATTGAAAGAGGACAAAAGAGAATAGAATTTTTACGAAATCGTATGGAAAAGACTTAATAAGTTTATACTTGTGCGTATTAAAAATTCTAAGCTTAGTGCTTTATATCTGAGATAGCAGAGTTCTATTTGAAAATATCGAAAATTCAGAAAATATATTTCTAATTACTGAAAAACAGACTTGAACCAAATTTGAGAAGTTTCACACAGATATTGCATCCAAAAATCGTTTGATCAACTTAGAACATGAGGCGCTTAGAGTGGTACTGGAGTATGTCAAGCGGCAAAAACAATGAAAACAAAGAATTTTATTAGATTCGACATAAAAAACTCTAATTAGTACACAATGTTTAATATTTAATGTTTCGTCCTTACCCCATTGTTATTCTCAATAGATGTATCATTGAGGTACGCATTCTTAGGTTTCGAAATAAAATGACTTACACCACTATGACTTCAAGTCCGTGATATCTTAGAAACATCTGAGCTTAAAGTTACTAAGCCAAATCACTAAAAAAATAAGGTTTTGGTTAATTTGGTAGGTATAATTTGAAAACTATTTAAGAAGTGCCAATAGAAAGGTCTCATAAAATTAAGCTTTGACATAGGGTTCTACAGAAAAGGCTCATGCCAACAGTGGTAGACTTGAAGGTAAAGCTAATTTTGAGCCATGAATTAATTATATTTTTGGAAATATATTTTAGTTCTAATATCTCAACTGTTTCCTGTTTAATACTATTCTACTCAAATGGGGGGCAAATATGTGCTTACAAATACGACAACGGTAACGCATATTGAAAGCTGTTTCCTAACTTTTTTATTAAAATTTTTCTCGGCTACTAAAAATCTGTTGAATCATTGGAATGAAAAGCTACATTATTCAAGAGAAACCGATTTTAGTCATTTTTGGCGTGACGCTGACAATCTTCCAAGAAAATATTATCATAATTCATTAATTTAAAAAACAAATAATAAAGAAAATGTAAATAATAATAAAATCACATGTAGTTGGCTTTATCGTAAGTTTACTCATTTTCAATAATATGCAGATGGCCATATTCCATTAAGGATATCTTGAGCGTTGTCTAAACTTCAACTTTTGCCTTTGAAATCCTTCACAGCTGTTAATGCTGGAAGTGAATAGTAGCAAACAATTATATTTCTCTTAGGTCGTTCTGTAATTAAGTATGCTTTCAAAAAGGAATCTGTTCTTATTACAGACATCGATGCATATATACGATAGTAAGAGAAAAATTAATTATTTCAAATTCAAGATGTTCGAAAAATATCAACTTAGTAGTACTAAAGAAGTTTCACTTAAAAATAACTTGTTCGCAGTTCGTATAGAAAATTTAAGTTTGAATATCAAATACGTAAGGAAAAAGTTTTGAAAAAGTTCACAGCAGTTCTACCAATCTGCAGTTGTTAGTTATGTCAGATAACTTTCGCATTGCAATTTAACTTTATGTTGCTATTTGCTTACTGCTGTTCATTCAGTATTTTTATAGATCATTGTTATTTTCTTGCCAATCTTTGGATAGACATAAGCTGGCTGTTTTGCAAAAATTGCTGCAGGATATACACCAAAATCGAAAGAGATTAATGGAAGTAGCAAAATCATGACACTGTACATGGAGAAAAGGGATATTTTCTGGCAAGACTTATACGTTAAACTAAAAACTAATTTCACTTAAAACTTCTTTAAGTAAAGAAAAACTAGAAATCTATACCCAAAATATTTAAAATTATGACATGATAACGTAAAAGAGCAATCTAAATTAATTACCCAAAGACTTTTAACATTCAAATATATGAAATTTAATTAAAATGGAACAATTTTTGTAGAAGATTTTATTTAATTTTCAAGTATAAAGTTTGTTTTTACTGCAAATTAATTGCATTTACTTTCATGATGGATTTCATTTCAATTAACTTGTTGACTTCAATTTGCGCTAAATGTAGCTCTTCATATCCTTTAAGTAACATTTGCTTAAGCACAAAAAAAAAGTTTTACTTACAACATTGCATGACTGACTGACTGAGTGACTTTTCGAAGGACTGTGCTGCTGCACGCATACACATATGTGCAAAGACTTTATTTGTAATAAAAAAACTCTTAAAACATACACACGCACACATACGCCAATGAACACGCACATTTTAATGTAAAGCATAAAAATCAAAGTTATCTAACTGAAAAGCTCACCCCAGACAACATTTGCAAGTTAGTTGAATCTTTCAGCCAATGAATCTATTATTCATCTAGAAGAGCTAAACTGGCATTTTTAGCTTTGGGAAGTAGCTACTCCCAGAGTGTTTCTCCCAAAAAAAAACTATCAATTTGCATCAGAATATGACCTAATGATTGTTTTCTTTATCTAAGCTATCAATAAATCACTCCATTGCGTTTGGAAGTGTTTGCTGGGATACATTCAATTGCTACTTTAAAGCTAAAGCATTACTTTTGCTGTTGTTGTTATAGTTGTTGTAATGCTTTAAGCAAATAAGGTCATGTAAGAATGCGATAACATATGTTCCCAGCTGGTTTTCCCCTTGCGAATTTCCTTTTGCTGCCTCGTCGTACATAACTCTTCGCTTTCTCGTTTTCTTCGTTCCTCTTGTTTCTGTCTTCTGTTCAAACAGCTTAGTGTTTCTTTATTTTGCTGCTTCCCCAATTCATATCCGTTTCAAGGTTCATTATGTTTTGGACAAAATGAGAGTGTAGATGCGTGTAAGTGTGATTGTGGGTATCTATAGCACATGGGATTTTATATTGCAGTAGTTTTTCTCAGAAGGGAATATTAAAGTAACAATTTTCAGTTTAATTCTAAAGTAAAGTGATGACATCAAAAATTAAAGAAAATAATTTCAAAAAACCATAAAGTTGGAATTTTTTTTTGTTTATGGATTAAATTTTCTAACTAAATTATATGTTATAAAAATATTTTTGAAATCTTGAGCAAAAATGCAAACTATGTATCATAATAAAAGAAAAATATATTGTGCTTTGAGATCTTGCTTTCTGACTTTTTAGAGTTTAAAGATTTTTAAGTTCTACTGAACTCAATTACTATGTTAGTCAAAGCTCATCAAAAAATTAATAAAACTATCTCATAAGTTCAATAAACTGTTACAAAACTACAACTTTTCTTGACAATAAAATAAATATTTTAAAATTCTAAATTTTCTTGGTTGTTTACAGGAGCAGTCATCAGAAAATAATATTTGTACATGGGGGCAAGAAATTATTCATAATAATTTGTTATTGATAACGAGGTAAGTGCAGACAATTTTCAAAAGCTTCAAAGGCAGTGACGATTGTCATTATTTGCACTGCTTTTTTTGCGGAACCAAACATCAATTAAAATCAATTATACGCTTCAGATATATTTCATATATGAACATATATGTCAAAGTATAAACAGAGGGAATATAAGATAAATATCCGACAATGAAAGTTGGAATCTTAAAGTGTATTCTGTAAAGTATCCTTAGAGCATATGAACTTGTGCCAACTCGTTGATGTAACATCAAGGTATTGTTCGTCCATATGCCGAGAAAAGACTGTAACACCTTAAAGCTTCAAGTTGTCAGAAGGAAATAGACAACAATTTCGTGCTAAGCATTTAAAATTCATTCGGATGCATTTAGCATTTGTTTGTTTTATAATTTGAAAAAATAAATTTGTGTTTGAGTTTAAAACCGCAGCCCACAGTGAAGAACGGTGGAGCTCAGCTTTTAGGCTATGAATCTAAAAGCAGTTTTTCATATTGCGCTGTTTTTGAATTCTGAGAAAGATAATTAATCCCCAGCTGTTATTCTCACCCTTACGACCTTAGAAAAAAATATATATCTTAACATTCTAACAATGACCATGAGACTGTAAGTGGTTGAAAAATGAAGTCATATAAACTGAAATGGAACATTTATATGATAAGAAAGCAGTGCTTTAGCCTACACAATTTTTAAATGACAGACGTTATTTTGCAGAAATTATTACAATCGAGCCACTTTAAAATTTCTCATGCAAGGGGTGGGTTTCTGAAGAGAACTTAGCATGTAAAGATCATTTGATCTACACTAATTCTTAAACTTTGGAACTGGAAATGCTTGAAATTTAAACAGCTGTAGCGAAGACCAACTAAAAAATCAGCACTGAGTTTAAATTCTAACACATTTTTAAGACGAACTGCTGCACTGTGCAACGTCAGCACACAAATTGCAAAGCAGCAAAAGCGATGAATAAAAATTATTTAATGTCTACTCGTACATGTCTTTGTGACAGCGGCATCCACACTCACACACTCATTTATTTCTTTGTATAAGGGGCGTGTATTGGTACTGCTAGGCGAGGGAGCGAATAGAAGCGTGTATGTGTGCGTGCTGCCTTTATAGCCACATAATAACAATAACTGTAATCAAAACGAATTTATGTTGATTAAGCAGAATAAGCGTAAGTGCACACACACAAAAAAAAGTGAGAAAAGCGATGGAGAAAGCGGAAATTTGATTCACATGCAGGATGTAAAAGCAGCTGTAAAAAAGTTAAGCTCACAAGGAGTAGAAATGTGAATAATAATAAAAACAAGAAAAAAGAATAATCAAATAACTTAAGCACTTGAGAAGCCTCTTCAATCGACGCGGAAGCAGCGGCTGAAATGCTCGTAAATGAAAAAATAAACTATGCGAATCAAAATATTGCTAAGTAATTGAAAGCAACTACGTGTTGAAACTTTATTTTCAAGCAGCCTCGTACAAAACTGTGCATCAATTATTAAGAAAATTAAAAATAACTAGTAAAGGAGTTACCTTCGGCCAGGCCGAAAGTCACATACCCTACACTGCATTGAAAGTGCTTTTTAAATAGATGTTAAAAAAATGTTGAAGAAGTTGAATAAGTCGAAAATAATGTAAAAAGGTTCAAAAATGTTGAAAAGTGTTAGAAAAAACTGAAAATGCTGAAAATATATAAAAACCATTGAAAAAAGTTGAAAGAAATTGAATAAGTCGCAAAATATGAAAAATGCTGAAAAATTAATAAAAAAATCGAAGAAAATGTCGCATGAAATTGAATGGGAACAGGTAAAAGGTTCAAAATGTCGAAAAAATAAAGGAAATGTTGAAAAAAATAGAATAGAAATGTAAAACACGAAATATGTCACGCCCACTTCTCCAATTCCACCCACTTTTGCTTCAATAAATGATTGACATGCATAAACTAAATTTTAGCACAAAAGCTTGTATAGTTTGCGATATGTGCTAATTATTCTTAAAATTTAGGGCGGTGACATACGCACTAATACAATACAGTCCGATTTTGATCCAAAAATAGCCTTCCATACACAAACCTCTTGACCAAATTTCAGTATAATTGCTCATATATTTCGATAGTTATGCCACTTAAGGCACTTTAATTGTATGAGAGGTGCCACGCCCACTGGTGCTATTTCGCCAGCTTTTGATTCATATGTACCTAATACCCAATAAACCACTTACATCGAATTTCAGATCAATTGCTCCAATAGTTCACATAAAATAACACATATAACTTTGTGTTAATGAGGGAGGTGCCACGCCCACTGATGCAATCTTGTCATGTTTCATTTGAAGCTTATAGCAACCGACACCTCCGCTCAAAATTTCATGAAGATTACTCTCATAGCACACTATCTATAGCATTAAACGTATTTTGCTTATATGAGAGGTGCCACACCCACCGACACTATTGTGCCAAAATTTTGCAAGAAGACACCTTTTAGCGAGTACATCTGCCATATTAAATTTCATAGCGATTGCGTTGTTAGTTCTCTTTTTATAACGTTTATAAATATTGTAGGCTGTGCCAGGCCCTTCAACGAAATTTTTCAGAATATTAACGAAACTTGTATTGATGACTACTTTTAGTGGTATCATCCCTAAAATTTTTATGAAATTTGGAGATATACCAAATCCAAATTTTCAATTGCTAAAGAATGCCACGCCCACTTTTACAATTCTGCCCATTTTATGCGCAATTCAAGATTTATAAGATCTGCATTCGTGTACCAAATTTCATCACAATATCTTGCACGGTTTACGAGCTATGGCGCTATGAAAGATAAATTTTAGGGCTGTGCCACGCCCCTTTAAGAGTCCTTGCAAACTTAAAACCTAGCCTGATCCTAATTTTGTTCTTATCTTCACTAAATCAGCAAGTTTTAACAAAATCGCAGAAACTTTCTTCAAAATGGACTTGGGTATATTTACATGGAGTATGGGCGGAAGGCGTGGCCGTTAACCGATTTCGCCCATTTTTATATGCTAGCAGCTTGCAAAAAAGTTTGACCTGTGTGCCAAATTTCATTCAATTAGCTTGCTTAGTTTTTGCGTAAGCCTGATTTCAGACAGACAGACAGACAGACAGACAGACGGACATAGCTATATCGACTCAGGTGGTGACGCTGATCAAGAATATATATACTTTTCTATACCTGCCACGCCCCTTTCTATGCGTTAAAAACGGAATGACAAAGTGAATATACCCTCCGTGTAGGGTATAAAAAGAAAGATTATAATAAATCAATAAGTTCAAAGAATTGTAGCTGCCGAAAAACAATGCTGGCAGACTTGCCCTCTAAGGCATCTTACAAATCTCTTGAAGAAAAGTTTCATGCAAAGTTAAAATTTCTTTGACTTTAATTTTGTTTCGCATGCCAAATGTTAAGTTTTTCGAACAACTCTGCAGTCGCAGGAAGCGCGTTTTATTGATTGAGTCATAATTTTTTTTTGCTGCAATATGCTTTCTTTACATTTACATTTTCAATCAAGCTGTTTGCTTGTAATCCTACTTTTTACTGTATTTTATTTTAAATTGACTTGGAAAGACGTTGTGTTATTATTTTTTTGGAATTTTATTATTTTCTTAAAATTTATTTTTAGTTCTTTTAATATTTTGTTGAATTTTTTTTTTCATTCCTATTCTTAATTAAAGTTCCTGCGGTTTATTTGTATTAAGCTGCCAAAAACATGAGGCAGTGTTGAAATGATGCTAAAGTTATTTTTTTGAGAGGCGACGCTAGTGCTTTGAATTTACATTTTTCTGCCTCAATGCTTTTATTGCGTCTGTCTTGATGTCATTAAAAAGTTACGTGGCATTACATTTCAATTACACATTTGTTTATAGTTCTTTAAGTAAATTAAGATACATGAAAGGAAATAGATTCCTGCAGACATTTTAAAATCACAAATCAAAACTGGAAATCATAGTCTAAGTTTCATTAAATATTGCATTCTCACAAACACGGCTTTTGGTTTTCGTAAATAACTTAAATCGAACAAAATTAAATTTGCATAAATAAATTTTGTAACTAAAATTAATTAAAATATACCATCCATTGCACGTGAAATGAAAAGTTAGCCCATGGGCAAGTTTTCGTACATTTTGTTCAGGACCTGCTTTTTGCAAGATTTCAAAAAAAATTATAAATTATAATAATAAGTTTGAGCAAAAGGTGAACCTCAGTTTTCGATGGTTCCTTTTGATATCTTTTTAGCAATATCTTAACTTTTTTCATGCGCAAGCTAATCCGAATTTCGGCGAACAATATAAAAGTAATTTTTGCTTTATGGTACAAAACGGGACACAATTCTGAACACTTAAGCATAAAATGTTCAAATTTCCAGAACTGTTAGAATGATTCGCTTATCGTCTTCAGCAATGTTTTTGATCATGGTGAGCTCAATGGTCCATTTGTAAATTAACCAAGATAAGGTTAAAAGCTATTGTGGTTGTTTGAGCCCTAAAAAAGAATGTTGCTTTTCTTTGTTAAGAATTTTAAATTATATCAACATGTCACGAATAAATAAAAATAAAACATTCGAGTTTGGAAAATGTGGTAAGCCCAATTCTGAACTTTTTTATTTCGCGGAAGAATAATTCTCAGATGAAATGTTACTGCAACAAAACTCCTCTTTAAACGGAATGTACATTGTTAATTTTATAGTAAAACTTAAAGCCATTTAAGTTGAGCAAACGATAACCCGAACAGACTGCTGATTACAAAATGAAACAACAGCTGTGAACATCAGCTGTATCTTCGAAAATCCCTTACAATATTCATTTGGTTTTCTTCATGAAGCGTTAAATGCTTATTAGTGCCACATGTGAGTGGTTCGCTTGTGGGTGCATAGCTTTTTGTTTTTGTCTATTTTGCTATTTATTTGCAGCATCTGCCGCAAGCTTTTCAGTTTAGCGCCAACTTAACCTACAATGTTGCAGAAAAATAGCATCAAACTCATGGAAAATAGAAAAATTGGTTTCTTTTATGTATACGAGACATTATTTGCCAAAGCGAATGGAGCTTGGCCTTCAAGTTTCTGATTTCTGAAACTTTTTTGTGGCAATTATTGGACTAACTCATTATATATCAAAACCTATTTTGGCATATATATTTCGCAACAACTTTTCAAAAATTCATTCCTAAAATATTTTTTTTCGCTTTGAATAACAACTTTACGAAATAAATTGTATGAAAAATCTTAGGTATTAAGTAGTTTATGTTTGGAAAAAAACTCATGAAATTTTTATGCCTAAGCATGAATAATTTTCTCAGATTAGGTTTAATTTGAAATATTTTTTTAAATAAATTGCATTTAGCTTTATTAAATATTTTAAGGCATTTCTCATATTTCATACCTCACAATACATAATGATTTAATGTTACTTTTGAGTTATTTGCATTTTATCAATACCACACCAAGCTCAGGCAACATTTGGATCATTATTGAATATTTTTATTTCCAGATGATGAACTTAAGGCTCTTCTAGAATTATAAATAGAAAAATATACCGATTGTAGGCGTTTTTTTTTAAACTAAATATATTTTAATGCTTTAAGACTTCATATAATTTTTGGTTACTCTCACAGCTGCACAGATGCAAAAACAAAAGTATGCGTATGGCTTAGGGCAAAGCAGGAAGTTGCCAGGGCCATCCATTGTTTTCCAATTATGTAATGTGTAGCGTAGCAAAATTTTCAATTAGAATTAAAACATCACACTCTAACAGAAGTTAAAAAATATTCACAACAAATGAAAAATAAATCTGAGCCCGTTGACCAAATGAATAAACATTTTAATTTTACCTTGAATAATAATCATTTGAAACTCTTCGAAACCAATTATATCTTGCATAGAAACCTTTTCTGGGCTCGCATACGAAACAGTATAATGTCTACATATACTCGTACCCATTTGCATTGAATACAGAGCCATGTAAGTGTTTGTGCTATTTATTACTGTCAGAGTGTGTTTTTGTTATTATACGTTGTTTATTTAATGACGCACAAAATATGGAGAATAAAATAAGAGGCAACATTTTTGTGCAAATTCTAGCAAAAATGGGCCACAAGCTATAAAAACAGACTTTGTGCAAATACAACACAAACATATCTTGAGTGTGTATTACATACTAATACAAGTACGAACAAATATTTCTAAGTGTTAACACATTCGTTTCTATAAAAAAAAAAGTTCCTTTTACTACGGATATATTAAAGTATGGCGGTAGCTGCAAGCCATTAACTTAAACAAATATTTGTGTTGTGCAGCAAAGACCTTCTACAGTGTCCTTGTAGTAACTTTACGTTTAGTAAAAAGCATTTTATTATTTTCATTTTTTAGTTATTTTATTTAAAATTTTTCAACCAACAAAAAAACAAATTTGTACACAACTTTTATAAAAGGTGCTACAGAGTTGAAGATAACAATATATAAAAAATTTCAAAGCATAGAGTAATGAAAGTGGACCATTTGCCCACGTTTGAATGTTTTGTTGGGTTCTATCAGTATTTCAATGCTGCACTGTGTAACAGCGCACAAGTTTTGGAAGTTGATATTGAAAATTAAAGTGGCAGCTTCAGAAGTGCAGTTTATGTAGGCATTTGCTGAATATTCAACATTTTTGCTCAGCCGTACTGACCGCTATTTATGAAAATAAAATCAAGAAATAAGTGAAAGGTTTTGTAGACCTTAGATATAGGTACCAATGGCTATGTATTGGGAAAGTCATAGACCGAAAAAGAGGTTGTCATGTTTGAGACGGGCTATGTAGTGTAATAATCTATTCTGATGAGAATAATGTCTAAGAAAAACACTGTCTTACAGAGGAATACTCTCTATTTTTATATATATTTTGCGCGGTGAAACAATAGTGCCATAAAATATTTTTTTGTTCACACTTTTTTCGTTGCAGTTATACTGTGCGCAGCTTTTTTTATTTACATTCGCACATAAATAAATTCATATTTCATTGTTCTTAGTGCTTTTTGTATATTCCATTGCTCTTTGTTGTGCTTCTTGTTCAATGTTGGTATTTTAGCACTTCAGACACAGACACTCCCTAACTTACACACACACACAAGCATAAAATTTTTATTTATGCACGTTGTTGTCATACAAGCAAACGAAGTCATATAAAAAAACATTTGAAGCGCTGCTTGGTAAACGAAAAACCGCGCTGCAGGCTATAAAATGGCGCGCTAAAATTTTTTAAAAGTCTTCGGGAGAATTGTCTGCATTAAGGTAAAATAAAATTAAACCATAAATAAATGCTTCTTTTTCCAATTGTGTAGTTTCTCAGCTTTTGCTTTACAATCATTATGTGCCTCAATAGTTTTAATTTAACTCAACAACATCTGCGTTCTATTAAAGTTAAAGTTTTCCAGAAAAGTTTTTCCTTTCTATTTTACTATAAAATTTTTTTCTATTACTTATTTTCTTGCTTCATTTTAATGCCAAGAACGCTCGGCTTTTAATTTACTTTTAATGTTGCTAGCT
The DNA here is from genome assembly GCA_963680825.1 of Meiosimyza decipiens. NCBI lineage: Eukaryota > Metazoa > Arthropoda > Insecta > Diptera > Lauxaniidae > Meiosimyza > Meiosimyza decipiens. The sequence goes on from OY804260.1 coordinate 25,342,328, forward strand.
TTCTGTTTATTTTAAGTTCTTTCATGGTGTGCTCTTTTCTACCAAAACTGAGTATTTATTGTTAGTTAGCACTATATGTGCGCAGAAGATAGTCATTAGCAAATGTAGTGCGAAAGAGTAGGAAATTTCTTCATCTTTATTTCCACGTGCATGAAGCAACAGGTCCTTTTGATAGATTTATTTATTTGTCTTTACAGCCGCAATTTTTCTCCCTCCATTTTTAAAAGCTTGCAGACGTAAGACGGCTTAGTTATAAATTAAACTAAAATTAATTTTGTTTCAGCATCAAACTGGTAGTAGACAGGAAATTGTGCTGTGATTGGCTGGGATTGTGCATGGGCCATAACCTTGTACCTTTATGTACTTTGGTTTGGGCATGAGACTGGCTTTTCCTTGTGTAGTCTCTTTTCAAACTACTAAGCTTGACCAGAAGTGAAGGTGCAAATCAATCTGATACCACGGGATGTTGGGAGCCCCTAGGAGTTCAGTCCTAGCCTGACAGTGCGTGAAATCCAATTGGGCAGATTGCATGGGAATGATTCGTGATGGCTGTGGTTGAAACCTAAGTCGTAGGAAGAGTAAAATGCTTACGTAATTACGCATTCTCAAATTCTTAGAATTTCAAGATATCCTAGATAGGTCTCGGCTCGAACCAAGGGTGAAGTTGTGTCCATAAACGTAGCTTTAATTCGTAACTGTATCAACTGCAGTCGTTCTCAGGTTAGGGACGTATGTAAATTATTGCATGTGTGTAAAGATCACACCGTGACATTAAGCCTTCAAGGCAGGTGGTCACATAAATAAAGTAGGTACTTGTATACAAAATATCTGGAAGCAAATTTAAATGCAAAGACAAGTCGACAAAAACGTAGCATGGCAGCTCGTTCCTCGTAGTCTAAGGGCTGAAAAAGTTTTTAATATATAGAAGTGGTATTTGAGTTGATATTCATTTTCTGAACAGCTTCATCATGAAACTCAGGGCGATTTTGTACCAATAGTTACTAAAAAAATTAAATAAAACTTTATCTTAAGTTTTTCACAAAAAGCACACACACACATAGAAAGCGCTTATCAATTGTTAAAATTGAGAAGGTGCCCTATGCCTGCTAACATACTACGATCATAATTTATATCGAAGTCTCACCCACCCAAATTCCAACTCATTTAGCTTAATTAGCGAAACGTCGCTTAAATAACACTGCCGTGCCAACACATTTTTGCGTAAAAATTTAAAAGTCAATGAAACTTTGTGTACGTGTGCAAAAGTTTATGGGTTGCATTTCATTTGTGACCGGCGGCGACATCAACATTTGCTAACGCATTGATGTTGGCGTTTGCCAAAGTACCCTGTCACGTAGCAACAAAATTTCAAATTGTTTACACAACATCCATGTGAATGCAGCTCCTGCTGCTGGAAACTTGATTTAATGAGTTTTTAATGAATTTAATGAAAATTAAAACTGAAACACGGAATATCTAAAACGAGCAGTTTGCATTTGCGATATACTCTGTTCGCATGTACTATGTTAACATGTGTTCGAACAAGTTCTCGCGTGATTTACGAGTTTGCGTAAATGCTTCATTTATTTTAAATAACGATATTTTGAATTTACTTTAAAATGTTGTATATTAATATGCACTAATATTCCACAATTTTGATCTTCCAGCATTTCCAGCAGCTTTAAAAATAGACATCAGACAATATTAATTGCGAATGCAGCTATGTGTGTTGGCGTTTAGATAAATTAATTTCGTTGCGCTCGTTTTAGCACTAAATTTTGAGCAATTAATAAGCTGTTTAATATGGTTTATGATTTGTTTATTTTCCAACAGTTTGTTTATATTTTATGAATGATTTTATTACAGTTTTAATAACAGCAAGAACTTAGTCAAAACATTTGTTTGCCAAAAATAGGGGAATATTCAAAATTTATTTTGTTTCATTTTTCATTAGCTTAAAACAATTTTTCAATTAATTATTAAAATTGCACGGAAAAATTATTAAAATTGCACGGTAAAATTTAGAAATTTGACAAATTTTTGTAGCTGAACATTTAATATTTTTTTAAAAATTTTTGATTTATTACAAGTTTTCAAGATTGGAATAAAACCAATCTTTGAAATCTTACAGAAATTCTTCATATTATTCAATAACTTTTGGCGTTTTTCAGCCTTTAAAAAAAAATTGGACTGTATCAAACATTTTTCATTATAGTCAACATTTTATCGAATTCTTCAATACGCTTGAACTTTTTCAATTTTGTTCTCAAAACCTTCAAAAGGTTTATGGATTTTAAATTTTTTAGATGTTATATCAAATTTTCGACCTTTTCAAAATTACCTGTATTCAATTCGGCAACTCACTAACTGTGTACGAATAAAACGACTAAGTTATAAAGTTTCCTACTCGCTGTTAATATGGGTACTCGTTTGTTGTTCTTTCCATTTTTTTACTTCTTGCTTCTTTTGCCGCCTGACACTTTCAGCTATCAATTTTCCGCGTATTTCTTTTCATATAAAATGCACAATAGGCAAAACACAAATCTGCTGGGTAGTGCTGACACTCAAGCAACTTGCCATTTATGTATAGAACTATAGTTTTACTCGTTAAGTTTGCGATTTAGCTTTTGCTTTTCTATACAGTGATCGTTGCAGGCATAAGATAGAGCACTGCACTGATGGAGAAATCGAACATTTGAGAAAATTAGAAATCTTCTAGAAAAGCTCTTGCCAATATGGCCAATAGCTTATTTTGAATGAACTCAACCAGCTCAATTTTTAATGGCTATCAATGTGTGTAGTTTCTTTTTTGCCTTAATTATGTCTTTTACTAAGTTGACTGCAATGTTTCTTCATCATCCTTAAATTGACCAAAACGCTTTTATGTTTTTCTTGACTTTATCGCATAGAACCCACAGATTTCATCACTTCATTTCATCAAAAGAGAAATTGGCTACTAAACTGTTTCACCATTATTGTCAGTAACACAACAACAGCAGTAATAAAACTAGATACAACGACGACAACATCAACAACAACAACAGCAGCAGCAGCAATTTTATGTATTTTTGGCCAGCAACCGCAGCAATTGTTGTTTACTTTGGTTGCTGCGCCTTTTTGACGCAGTCCATTTTCATGGTTTTCGTTGTGTCTGCGACCTTGCTTCAAAACCAACCAATGGCAATGAGAATTTTGGCACTAAAAATAAACAACAGAGCACGCTGGATGACAGTAAAACAACAACAAGAACAACAGCAACAAACAAATCATCAGCATGAGCAACATCATCGTCAAAATCATCAAGAACATTAAAGTGTCATCTGTTGAAGCCATGTCGCTGTATTTATTTCTTTACTATCGTTGTCTGTGTGTGCGTCAAGGATGACGCTCCTCGATCAAAACTCTATTGGAATTAAGTATTGCTGCTATCCTTTGTCAGCATAATGATTGCAGTGCAGCATGAAGAATGGCGAATGGAGAGAGGCTCGTTATACGCAAATTGGCAGAAACAGGGTAAGCAAAGCCTTGAGCCAAAATTATCATTGACGTTTTCGTTTTCAGTAGGCGAAATATAAAAGCTAAATGAGCAAAGGAAGACCATTTAATATCACGATGCCTCAAGCGGAAAATATTTCTATAGCTTTATTTCACTGAAACTCGAACTCTACAAAGAATAAATAAAAAAAGTATGGAGAGTTTCGCTTATACAGAAATGTCAAGAAATATGAGAAGTCTAGAAAGTGTTATGCAACAACAACTGCCGCAAATGAAAGCAATGACTATCTGTTGACAAGAGCATCAAGTTATCAAAGCATCAAGTAGGTTATGAGTAAAAAAAAAATCACTTTGATGTTGCAAGGCCCTTAGGTTGAATGAGTTCGATTTTCTTTGTAGCAAATACAAAAACAAAACTGAAGTTTTTTTGCACTTTTTTGTCTTGTCTTTGAGCATTAAGTGTCAGCTAAGCATTTTTGAGGTTAAAAATGTGATGAGTACTGAGAATGACATGTTCTTGTGTGTGTGATAAACATAAATTTGAAATTTTCTTTTTTGCTTACTTTTAATTAATGCTGTTGCTCCAAAGTGTTTTTGACACTGAAAAAAATATATCATTGGGTTCTCATGAATGAATGAAATGATCAGCAATTAATGTATTATAAAATTAGAGAATAAAAAGCATGCTTTCTGGGTTAACAACAATTGATCCTTGATGTACTTGAAGGCTTTATTTTAATGTGGGCGGTAGTTTTCTTGAATCTAATAAATTTTCGTCTGTTTTGAACTTAAAATGTTTCCATACATTGTTTGCTAGTTTCTTGTAAATTTTATAAAAACCGGCTATTTGTTAATTTTTTGGATTACATCATGATAATGTCTGAAGCTCTTAAGCCTAGGAAAAGATATCTTTAGGGTTGTGTCCATCAAGATTTTTGTTGAAGACATTTCAGGTCCAATGTTTCAACTTAAGACAAGAGAAAATATATTGTGTTCTTTTTAAGTTCTAAACAAAAACTTGCATTGTTTGGGTTTTTAATAAAATTCAATACGTGTTTGATTCTTAAGCAGACTTCTTTTGATTTTATATTATTCGAAGTACTCTAGAAACTAAAACATTATTAATAGATAAACTGTTTTATTATTTTGTTTTAAAACATTAAAGCTGCAATTAAAAATTTCTTCAAAAGTTGCCATACAACAATGGCAACACCATTTCTCCAAAAATTTTTGTCTAAAATTCCTACTTTTTGTGGCACATACGTATGTAATTTAAAGTATTGAAAATCGAAAACCTCAATTGGTCTTACCTGATGCCGCCCACATTGAGTATTATCCGATTTTCGCCATCCATGTTGAGTTGTTGCAGCGTTGCCACAGCAACATTCCAGCCAACCAACTATGCGACGGCCTTTGTGTTCAAATCAAAAAATATGAAATATTAAAAAAAACCAGAATTGCAAACCAACAAAGGCCGAACAAACACTGGAGTCAAATTCAGCAGCGCACAGAAACAACAAAACTTTGAAAGCGAAAGTAATTAATTTTTAAATGACATTTTCTTTTTAGTTCTTTGGCTGGGCACAATAGAAAATGAAAAATTTTAAAATTTTGCACACCTTTCTACAAATAAAGAACTGCCTTCTTTTAATTTCAACAATATTTCACACAATTGATATTTTCAGCATTTTCTTTTTCTGAGTTTTCATTTGAGCACAATGACGGAAAACCATTTAATTTTTTACATTTCCACAACAATGGCGGCAGCGTTAAAAATGATTTAATTATATGCTCCTTTCTAAGCACATCCGCATCCGGCACCAACACCACCATGTTAATTTTGGCATAATTTCGTTTTTACGCAAAAATTTTTAATGTTTTTGGTTTTAACTTTTTGCTTAATGTTTCTACTACAACGTGACGTATTAGTGTTGCCGTTTTGTTTTTCTGCTTCAGATTTACTTAGCGTGCTCGCGCACTTTTTGTCAAGAAAGCATTTTAATTATAAGCTCAAGCTTTGTTTGCGGCTCCTTAACACTTTTTGTGTTCGCAATGATGCAGCAAAAGCAACGGCAAAACCCTCAGTTTCGTGTTTTGGTGTTGAAAATCTCATTAAAATCGCCTGCAAAGTAAGAGAAAAAAAACATAAAATTAATTTGAAAGGCAGAGTCAAGTTGTGGTGGCTTTTTTAATTGCAAGAAATGATTAAAAACGTGTGTGTAAAGGAATGAGGTGTTAATTGAAAAGTTTTTTAAAGAACCCTAGAAGGGACAAGACGGGTATTCGACTTTAAACAACATTTAAAAATACATGTCCTGTTCGCGTTTTTAGTTATTCAAAACTTAGCACATTAAGAAAAGAGCATGTTTCGTTCAGACAAATTGTATTTGGTTGACAGTTTTGGAGAATGTTTAGCAACAATGAATGCATTTTGGTCGATGTTACTATGCCCTGAATTGGAAGTAAAGCTGTTGTTAAGTGTGACGAACATTATATTTGTTTGAGGGTCAAATGAAAACTTTGTTCACTCATTCCTATGCGATTTCACTTCAAGGTGATTAGTTTATTATAAGACTTCAACAGATTTTATTAAAAACTTCTGCTTAGGACAAAATTTAACTATATGTGGTGGTGTCAAAGGACATGGATTTCTTAGAATTTTGATACATAGTGTCGTGTTCTTCATAATTTTTTTCATCTCAACCGTTTTTTCAACACATGGTTGAAAATTAGAGGGGTTATCTTCCAAACCCCATATTAGAATGTTATGATATTAAGAAACATCAGTTAACTTATGGTTTTTACCGAAAACGATTTTAATGAATTTTAAGGTGTGCGACAATGCCAAAGGCATTATTTGATATCTACTAAAATGTAAGATAAGCCCTATAAACTATAAGATACCAAATATATGGTTGATCTATTGAAATTTGTTATACATAAGTAGATTTTTTTTGTATGTAAAATTATTGAATTCTGAGAAACTGTATCAAAAAAAAAAGAGAGAAAGAGAAAGGTATGGTATTTTGTAGAGAAAGAGTAGTTCATTTATATCAAATTAATATTTTCATAAATAAAAATTACCTAATGATGTAATACAACCTCATTATACTCGCATTTTTATGTTACAATATCTCAAAAAGCACACCTAGAGGGTAACTTTCAGAATCAGCGAGCCAAAAATACCCAAGGAAACATTGCCTGAGGCTTGCAACAAAAAAAATTTCTGTAGACAAGTGTAATGCGCTTCAGTTGGAAGTATTTATACACATCAAAATAAGTACAGTAAGGCATCACTATTTATGTAGATATTTTATCACTTACATACGAGTACAATCAATTTGAAAATAGTTAAGGAAAAGGAACGTACGTGCAAAGGACTTATGCAACTACAGACGTCACAACTTATTAAGTATTCCTCACTGAGCTCACCACGAAAAGCATAGTCGTCCTACTGAAATTATTGGCTAACAGCACTTGAAAGCATAATACTTTTTCGCTTAAAATTGCCTTTGGGTTAGAAATCTGTGCCCTAAATCTTTCAGATCGTTATTGATTTCAAACACAGTGTGAACATGCGAAGATAGAGGGTATATTATCACCAAATGGTGTAATTAAACCTATGGAGTTTTGCGAAAAAAGTAAATTTACACATGGCTGAAAATTCGTGAAACGGAGGTCGTACCATCCGACTACTTAGAATTTTCAAAACAATGTCTTATTTAATACTACAGGTAATAAGTAAATGAGTCTTGAATAAAAATTTTATAAAAATCAAAAAGGTATTATGTTTGTTGTTAGCAATAGAAGATTCATATCAACTTTTTTTTGGAGAATCATATCTCGCAAAGAAATTTTTTTGTGGAATTCCATTTTTCTAAGATACTCCAAGTTTTTTTGACGTAAGTTGACATCTTAAGTGCGCAGTTATTCTCTGCGTTAAATATCTTAAAGAAGACTAGAAGCTCACAATAAAGCAAATATATAATTGCATTTTCTTTATCTGAAAGAATGAAGCTTTTAGGTTTTTGTTATAAGACATATTAAACACAATAAATATAGTAACTTTGTCAATGGGATCAGAAACGATTCTGTTGTCAGCTTTAATTTTTTTGATTTTTCTTGTTCAATACATCCCTAAATATCATACATTCCTTTTAATATCCTCTTTTATATTATTGAATTCATTTGAGAAGAAATCAATTTTATCTACTTAAGTCACACATAATATTTCTTTAAAAAGTATTCGTGATTTTAACCTCTCAGACGATTATTTTCTACATTTATTTAACCAAGCTATCAAAGCATTAATATGTTTTCTAACGAATGTGTGTAGTATAAATCGCATTGTACAAATGTCAACAAAATAATACAAAATAATAAAGTTTGTAAGCAGTGTGGTTCACCAAAAACACTATTGTAATCCTTAAGTAGGAGGTAACCATTAAGTACCACAAAGTGAGTTGCTGTTTAGTAAATATCAAGCTGTGTAGAAAGCCCTTTTTGATTTTTATAAACCAAAAAATCTTAAGTCGATTTAATGGGCTTTCCATGATAGTAAAAATATGTCAGTCAAGTTTTTGATGCTTTTGCTTGAGCGAATACAATACTCAATTGGAAAATTGGCGTAAGTCATACAAATTACTTTAAAAAAATATTATAATGAGATTAAAGCCCATAAGACATATTTTTACAAAACAAGATATGTGAAAAATAGGCAAATATTCCAAATACCAACTATACTGCTGTTACCTGCCTTAGTCTCGTCTCGAAAAAAAGAAAAATATCATTGCAAATGTGTTGAATAAAATGTCACTGTCAAGATGACAAAGCGCTGAATGACACAAACAGACATTCGTACAAACGTACATATGCGCTTTTGAAAAAATAGCTGCTACACAGCATAGTACACTTTTAACCTTTCTGGTACATACTATCCATCCCTCCTCTTATGCAGTAGAGTTTTTAGTAAACAGCAACACTAAAAAGCTTTCAATGAAATTAATAAATCATGGAAAAGTGACGCGGTAAAAACAATCAATCTTTGCATGTTTTTGTATTCCACTTCTACACAGTTTCTTTACATTCTCTTTATTCTTTTTGACTCATCCTGAACTTGCACTATTTTTGAGTTCAAGCAATAAAGAATCAATTGACTGTGTAAGTGAAATGAGCATGACAAAGCTAATGAATCCTTTGAATACTACATGCAGCAATGTTAAATTTGAATTTATTGTGTGGTAGTTAAACGTTAAAGGAACTAATTATGCAGACATTTTTTTTCTTAGTCTAAGTCTTTTTTGAAAAAAAAGAGTGAAAAAAATTTATGGCAATAAATTTAAGTTACAAAAAAGTTGATAAAAAATCTTAGGCTCACAAAATCTGTATTACTTAATCTTCCTTAATACCATCTTCCCATATACTTTTAATTGCTTCAATTTATACTACTAAAATAAGGCTGTTCTATTTAAGAACAAAAAAAAAATGTTACCTCCAACCTAACAGACCGATTTGAAAAATACTAAATTGACATTTTTAAAAAGAAAATGAAAATCGAAATGGGAAAAAATACCATTCAACATTAAGATAATGCATATGAAAGATTTTTGGTATATAAGGAGTAATACGCAGAATCATCATATGCATCATCAATCGATGTGCGTCATTCAATCAATCAATATGCACACAAGCAACACATTATTGAACAAACCAAATTGCAATCAATCGATTTCCGATCGGAGCCACAATTGTAAAAGATATGTAAGGTATGCTGAAATTGAAGTGATAACCCACTTCTACTGTTTTGAAACATCAAATGACCACTAAAATTTGACATTTTGTAGAGCAGCTATAAATTTAAATTAAAAAAGAAAACATACACTTGAAATGAAATGAAGAATATGACGCATGATAGCACTATTGTCTTGAAGTTTTTCTAACAATGGCAAATGTGTGGCACAACTTTGAAAAATTTTACAAACTTTGTTTTAAAGAAAAAATCAAAAATGGCAGTCTTACTGTCAACTCAATAACACAAGTGCACTGTTACACACACACACACACACACACACACACCGACGCATACTTATCAGTAAAGACAAATGCCAGTTGACAGCAAGGAAATCCAAACAACAATAGGCAACAGAGCATTCGTACAAAAGTTACAAAAGAAAAAAAAAGCGCAATGTAACGTCAAAAATTTGCTAGCAAAGCAAATGCTGAAGAGCAACAACAACGAAATCAAAAAAAAACCAAAACAAAGACTTAGTTACAACATTGACAATGACAGGGACAATAAAATGCAAACTTTTAATAAAGTTGTTGTACTTCATTCAAAGTACCATACACTGCTGTTGCATGACAAAAAAAAATCCAATTTTTTTAAATTCCCATAAAAGTTTAGAAAAAAGACGATAATATTTTAAAAGAAAACAACATTAAGTAGTGCTTAAGAAAAAGAACGAATGTGATTCAGCATTAAAAAAAAGCAAAGTTGTACATACATACATAGGTATAAGGCAACAAAAAAATTCTATTGTTGCGCTTTTTTTTATCATAAACGTAACGGGATGACAACAATAAATAAAAAGAAGAACAACAGATGAAACGAAATATCTATTATATTTTAAAATGACACATAGCAAAATAACTAAAATAAAAAGATAAAAAAATGGATACACATTGCCATCCGGTAGATAGCGTACGATGGTATTAAATTTATCATAACAGCAATAAAAATATGAAATCTAACTCGAACTTGTCGGATGTAAATATTCATATAACCTTTCTTGGGATTGTGCTACGTTTGCATTCAATATTTATTGATTAAAAAGTCAAATAATAGAAACTACCACTTTCTTCTACTTCTGCATTTTTCATCTCCATCGTCTAATAGGGACATAAGATAAAAAAGCTGACTCAACAAACGGAATTTTAGCATTTGAAGTAATAAAAGTCTACAATTTACTCTCCAAAAGCTTATATAATCTGAGCAATTTATTGCCTCGTGCACTCTATAGATTATGAGCGGGGAGCATATGCAAGTTAATGACGAACGCTTGGAAAGACAGAGATAAAAGAAAGTTTTGTTGGAAATTTTGTGGCATGAATGCTAATAAACTTAAAATCATGCGCATATTCTAATGACAAAATATTATTCACAAAATAAAGCAAAAGTTCAGTCCATTAAGAAATCTCTGGGTGTGTTTTGTAATTCCAAATTACCTGATATTTTTATGCAGGTCTTGTCCCAAAAGAGACAAAGCAATCCAACAATCGAATTTTATTTTTTGCCCACTGTGCCTTGTAGTAACTTTCATTGAAAATGAATAACTTATGAAACAGTGTACACTTCGTAAACGAAATACAATCAAAATAAACTGCGACAGAAAAGAGAACACTAAGAAGCCCAAAACAACAATAATAAATTAAATAGAAGAAAGTAAAGAAAAGGAAAGACAGCAAAGCTCTTTGCGCCAAAAATTGTTGCGCAAGCTGGCTGTGTACATAAAAAGCTTTCCATTTATTTAGGCTACCAAATTAAATTTCAAAACAATTTATCGAATTTTCTCCGCTTTTAATTTTTTACAATAACAAAATGAAAAATGCATTATCTACCCATACAAACTGCAAGACTATTTTTTTTAATTCGCACATTTCCAATGGCAATTTGTTCGTCTATTTACTTGCGCATCATTTGCTGGTTTAGATTTTATATGCAGTCCTAAGAGACTCTGTGATATTAAAAATTATAATGTTTAAATTAAAAATGGCAATGAAATGGTCTGTGAAGAAAACGTTGCCAAGTTTTTACATTAATGCTTATGGTTTGATATTTTCAAAGACTTTTAAGCTGCAACATTTTTAAATTGCAAAAAAATAGAAATTTTCGGCCCTGCGGTGTTTGCAAAACTTTAATAACGGCAAAAAAGTTTCTTTTCCGGACATTACATAATGCTTTTTATATATAAAGAGTGAATGAACTTGTGATTTAATTTTTATAGAGTTTCAACACTGAAACTCAGTATGCGCAATATGAAAATTTTGATTCGGAAATAAAAAAAAAACAATTTTCCAGAGTGAATTCTCAGGCACTGGCTATTTGTTGTTTGCAAATTGCTCTAAGATTAGGATTGCTCACAGTTTTTTGATATTTATGAAACAAAAAACCAACAGTAGCCCATGCTGTCAACATCGGTATAGATAATTTGAGAAAGAGCCACTTGATTGCACACCCTTTGTTCGACACAAATGAACATTTATCTTACATAAAAAAGAAAGAATATTAAAAATTCAAAACAATAACTCACATCTTTTTCTCTATACCTCTTATCAATTGCTGTTTCATAAACATAACCGACTTTTAATTAATAAATTCCTAAATGATTACAACAATTTCTAAAACTAACAAAAGATAACAAAAGCTATCGAATCGAAGCAATTGAAACAAGTCAAGCCAGCAACTACTGTCCACGAGCGATAAGCAAATATTTGCTTTTAATTAAAGCGCCCACATATGACATGTTACTCGGTCTGTCCTCTAGTCGTAGGTCATAGTCATGTTGCCTCATGGCAAACATTGAACGCACAAAATTTCAAATTTCATTTCAATTTCACACAATTGAATGCAAACATCAAAGGAATAAAAAAACACATAAAAATACGATCAACGATAGATGACAAATGATGACAGCATACCAACAATTTAAATGAAATATAAAATGTACGAGTCAAAAACAGTCGCATGAATAACATTGAAGCTGTACAACATTTTTGCAATAACACAAATGAAAATATGTAAACATTGCAATTAAGTAAAACACTGATAGTAAAATAGTTCTACAAAAAACAGATTTTCAGATAATTGGGTTGGGCGGTGTGAGACTTGGTGTCTTGGAACCAAAATCAATTGAAAATGGAAGTTTATAAAATGGATAAAGGAAATATTTTTACATGATTGTTATTTTTTCATTATAAGTAATACAGAAAAAATCATAGATTGCAAAAAATCTGCACCGAACCTCGAAAATTCGTTATCACCGTATCTGTCGGCATTTCGCTTTTTGAGAGTGATATCAAAAATATTTTAAGCGAGTAAAGTATTTGATGTTTTAACAACTGTGATTTAAGTTGTAGCAAATGCTCTGCTTTACTAGACTACACACTACTTGAAATGAGATATTATTTCGATTTATTTATCAAGTTTTAAAAAATTTGGATTTGAAAGAGCGTTGAGTTAAATGTGAAATATGAAGCACAAAAACAAAAATTATGACGTTTGAAGGCCTTACAGAGCTTATGTGTTAAATTTAAAGTTTTGAAAATTTGAATTTGGATTTGTATTTTTCATTTACATTTACTTGAATGTAACTATATTCATGATTTTATTGCTATTTCACAAGCATTTCAAAGGTATAATGAAAAATAAACAAATAAATTGTATAAATAATAATAGTACAAATCGTCTCAAACATTGGTGTTTTAGTTTTTTTAAAATTCCACAAAAAAAAAAATTTGTTTTAAAACGTAGATGAAATCTCAATACAAATTATTTTTTTTTTGGATAATTTTTGAAAACTTTCATGAGAAATAGAACTTTTCAAGAATTCAAAAATTGGCGAATTTGCTTTGAATTTAGCTTTTAATTATTTAAAAAGATAAAAAAAATTAATGAAATTGGATTCTGAGATCAAGCCTATTTTCAAATAAAACTCAAAATATCGTTGACCCTACTTACAAAAACTTCGTCTTTTTTTTAAAAAAACCAACTAATTCTAACATTTTATCTTCATTTTAACTTTTTTCGTAATGTGGCATTAACGTTGAAAAGTCACCGGTCTTACTTTTCATAATATTTTAAATGTTATAGCGAGAAATGTTTCAGCTTTTGCCAAAATGGCTCACGGCAAATTGTCCACTAGTCGAGACAGCAAAATCTGAGCGTTCGTAAGTGCTAAATAATTAAATTATTAATTATGTAACAAAGTTGTGCGCTTAAATGCCTGTAAAAGACAATGGAACGTAAGTAAAACAGAAACATCATATAGAATAATATATTCTATAATAGTAGAAACAATGAAAAAACATCAATTTGATATCAGCTAAGCCTTTTAATGTCAATATTTAATCCATTTTTCATTGCGTTGTCCAGTAAAAATCGCATTTTTGTGACATAAATAGTTATTTTATTTGAAGAATGTGGTTTTTAGATTTGGCTTAGCCTACTGTGCTTGATAACTTTCATTTTCAATAAGATGCAAGGAAAATTCAAACACCCTTGAAAGCATTTTTCATATATAATGTATCCTGTCGGAAATTCTTTAGGTACAGTTTAAATAACTTCCTCAGAGTTATGCAAACTTTTAAATGATTAATCTTGGGTAAGAAAAGTTTTGTTTTTGGGGTTGTGAGTGCCTTACCTCAGAAAATAAGTTTAATATGTTTTTCAATCTTAGAAGAAAGTGTCATGTCTCTCTTTCGTCTTTTGTTTCTTTTTTTTTTTGTACTATTAACATGTTTCTGATAAGCTTAACCGAACTATATGGCTCATGCGTCATAAAAAATTCAGTGAATTGCAAAATAAAATTGTCTGCAATGCTTATAACAAAAAAAAAAATAATGTAAGTAGCTGGATAAAATTTACGGTTGTATTCCGAAGGCGATTTTTCATTTTATGTAGTGCCACAACTTAAGCAAAAACTTTTCATTATTAAATTAAAACGCTTAGAACTCTTCCGTTTGCATACAACACAGATAAATCAAAATAAATCCGTTTTTATACTTTATATTTAATATATGGTAAATAATAGAAATAAAAAATAAAAAATCGCTATGCTACAACTCAGTGTCTGGTAGCATCACAGCACACATTAGCGATGCTGAAGTACTATTACTAACACAGTTACACACAGGCAAACGCTCCCTGTAGGCAAAAGTAGCAGTAAGAATCGTTTTAAATGGCCACCCTTTTTGAAAGAAGAAAGAAAGTCTACCGCAGAAGCAAGCAACGAAAGGTTTTTGCAATTGTTTCATAGATAAAATTAGAAATAAAATCCAACTGCGTCGGCTTTCAAATAGCAAGAAGATAGTAAAACCGGTACTAATGACATTCGAGCGATAAAAGAAAAAAATTATATACTAAGGACTTTTTAATAAGGATCATTATGTGGAAATATCAATACTTCTAAAATCGATATTTGAAGATATCGATACACATAAAATCAAAACTTATGGATGTAAGCAAAAGCTATTACGTTCTATTAAAATAGACGAAAGTTGATTTGCTTAATAGTTTTAATTTAATAGCAAATTCCAGATAAACACATTTCACTTGTTTCGTCACCTCTATCATAATTTCCAGCTGGGTTATTGAATGCATCTGTATGTTTACGTACAATGTGCCATTGACGATGGTCATTTCTAAATTTATTTTTATTGCAGGAGCGCTGCCGTAAGCCACGTTTAATGTGTCAACATTTTTGCTCAATAAAAAATGTGTTGGTGCATACGTCCATGGCAAAATAAGTTGCATATCAAAAATAAAAGCAGAAAACTTTCTCCTATTAAAATTGAAAAGAGATCGTATTGCTTTAAATTTTTGCTTATAGCAAAATGCTTTACTCGATTAAATTTTCAATATGACTCAAACGCGTAATTCCTTTGTTTGTTAATTATGCTTCCACAACTGGCCCACGCGAGCAACAATGTCTATCAAATAACAACCGCTTTAACTACTCAAGGAACTTAATGCCTAATATGGCTGTTCATAAAAGTCACTCGACTGTTAACAAAAGCGGAAAAAATAGGATGCTACAAACGTGGCGTTAAAGCGCTTACAGCTCACAAAGACGCGAACTAACGAACCGGCTGAGCAGTGCCCTAAACATGGACAAAGTTAGTTACAAAGTATGGCATGAGGTTGAAGGCATTCATTTTAAGAAGGCTGCCTGACTGTAAATGTGGATGGCCTCATAGAAGAAAATTCCTTTGTGCCATAACGAAATCACAAAACAGCAGAGAGAGAATGAGTTTTTATTGAAAAATCCTTTAACCCTAAAATGCTTATGGCGAAAGTTTTAATGAGAAGGCTTTTTGAAATTGATTTTGTTTTTAAAATAAATCTTTTTATTTCTTTATGGAAAACTAAATTGTATTCGTTTTGATAAAATAAAGACAGGCAGAAATGACTGAAGCGAATTGAATGAAACTTTTTTGTAAAATTTTATTTGCATTCAAATATTGCTCATACGCACTGTTGAGCCCAAAGTAGTTGCTAAATAAAGCAAATGTTTTTCGCACGTTTTTTGATAGTTTCTGCTCATTGCTCAAATGAATTTATTATCACCCTATTGCGTTGATTACTGAGCGAATAGTTTAAAGGTATATTGGCTTTGTTTACGTACAACGTAAACTAGTGTGTAGCCTACATATCTGCTCGTCTTTGCTATCCACCGCAAAGCGCTGCCGTTTACTCGTTGTGACTGCAACGAATGCCCCAAGCCGATCGGCTACAACACCAACGAGTAAAACGCGCAAATAATTATTCGTCATCTAGAAGAAGATCCCGAAGTCAGCGAACCCTCCCGCAAGCAGCAAATAAACATTTAACATAAATAATTAAACATCATAAATTCACTTAAAAACAACAGTGCACAAAATCTCAACAGTTTAACATAAATCACACAACAAACAACAGTGAAATACAACATAGAGAAAACAACAAGATTCTACAATCAACATCAAATTGTAAATTCAGCAAACACCAGAAACAACCATCATCTCAAAACAGCAACTCAGCGTTGGACAACAATAACTCGAACTCCACATATCACAAGAACAACACGTATCGTATACATAAGATTTGTATTTATATTGAATTGAAATTATAATATTTTATATTATAATAAACCCCCAAAATTGAATTATAGTGTTTCAACTTTTTTGTCCAGCCCCCGATTAAACAGGCTTGAACCTTCAATTTTGCCAATGATGTCAAATATTTTGAGTGATTTTTATTATTTGCAATAAATTACTTGCTGATGCATGGTTTACTTTGAATTTATGGATTATGTTACCATAATTTACGTTTTACATTTTGCACAAGTGCTCTTTTTTTATAGTAATCGTAATCGTCAATATGTACCATAAATGCAAAACGAATTTTAACAAAAACAGTCCATAGCACAGCCTTAAATTAGTAATTTTTAATAAATAAAACCTCATCAAGTAGCCGATATTTTAGTCGAAATCAGAAGAGACAGTTTAATAACGATTTAAAAGCTTCTCCTAAAAAACTTTTTTTTAGCCTACATTCTAATAAATTTTAATAAAAAGCACAAACTCTTGTTAAAAAACAATTTTCTAGACTTGGGCTGAAAAAACTGTTTTGCGGTGAAAGAAGACCGCCAAATGTTAAAAACTTTTTAAGCTTAAAAGCTGTGTAACGTGTTGCCACAAAAATTTGCTTGACGAGTATATTGGAAAAGTTTCAAAAATAAGTACCAGTGCAAGTACAAGGCACAAGTATACTTGAAAGGAAATCTACGCCAAAAAATATATGAAGCTGAGCATTTTAAATGAAATTTCCCAAGCAAAGTTGTGCGAACTGTGCGGAGTCAGCAAAAAAATGTGCAAGGTAATGAAAATTCCAACTGAAAAGTGGAAAGAATTTTAATGCAATTTGAATGGAAAATTAACACAATTTACCTGAAACCCCAATAAGATAGTTTCGTAGTTCATGCACATGAATTGTTGAAACTGAATTTGGCTTAAGAACTTTGTCATGTTGTCATGCATTTAAAGTTATGCAGGAAGTTCGGAACAGTTTCTGAAACTCAAAGAATCTTCTTTAACACACATTTTACGCTACAAAGCGAACTTTTTTACTATTTGTCCTCTATTTTGAAATGCACTTTTATATGCTTAATATTGCTCTAGATATCCGTGTCCTTGTTAAAAGTAAATTAAAAACAGAGCAAAAATGAGGACGCACAAAATTATCCTTCGCATGTTTGTCGTCATCACTTGGCAATGCAGTTGGCAGTAGTGTAACCAGACGTCACAGCCTTGTAGTGACGTAATCTTAAGTTTTGAATTTAGTTTAACCTACTTGAGGATATTGAGCTTGTGCGGTGGGCTTAAATGAGAAATATTTTTTCCTAATCAAACAAACAGCATATTTTAAAACCACATTCATTTTAGTGAGCAAATATGTTGCTATTAGCAAATGTTTTGAGTTTATGCGAAATAGATTTCAACTTATCCTACAAGATAGTGAATAATGAAATAAAACTAAAGCAAATGTAATAGCAGGCTTTGAAAGACGCTACTCAGATAAGCTCAACTTTAAGTATGAGTGGTTTTGGCAAAGTCCAGCCAATTATCGAAAATGCATATGTGGATATTTTCCAAAAATAAAAATTTTTTTAGCAAAATCCTGAAATATGTGTCAACTGAATTTGTTAAAAATGCAGGAACAAAATGTTCATCGCATTTGGTGAAGTCTAAGATATTTTCCTCATATCCGTGCGGTTTGTAAAAGAATGACCAATATGTGTCAAATCTGTTTTTCTGTACTTTGTTGTAAGTTTTCAACGTTTTCCAAAAACTTTGTGTCTTTTGAAAAATCTTACAAATACTTAGCGAAAACGTTATATACTGTGATACCATTTTGATTTAAATAAATATAATATACTTTTGAGCAAATTTATAAAACGTTTACTTTCTATTCTTGGTCTTATGTTAAGGCAACTACTCAGCTAAAATTCAAAAATTTTATGATTTTAGAAAGCATGTATTCTTTGTAGTTAGTTGTAGACATTACTATATCTAGAGATTTCAAAGCACCTCCCCTAAATTAAAAACTTTTATGTCCTGATACATGATAATTTCTTGAGTAATTGCAACCGACTTAGTATTATAGACTGGCAAAAAAACAAATCAATACAGCAATAATTACAAAGAACTACAGATATTTCTATGTTCTGATGTCATATATTGAGTAATGGGAAGCGATGGGAAATTCGAATTTCTTTTTTACTGTACCAGTGCATTAAAAAATAGTAGAAAATTGGAAGAACAATTACCCATTTCATGTATATAGTGAATACGTTCTGATTAAAAAAAAAGCGTGAGCTTTTCCTTATTTTTCAAGAAATGGTACAGAACATTTTCCAGCGATTAATATAAAAAAAAATTTCATAAAAAGTGTAAGGAAAGCTGTGGCAATATTCTCTATTTATCAGACTTAATACCTTGTATAATAGAGTTCTTGATTTGTGGAAACGAATTGCCATTCATGCCTCAAACATATGACTAGGTATTTGATAGTATCGCCAAGATATGTTTTCACCACTTAAGTTAAGCTTTTGAACATAAGATTCTTTAAAAACTCATAAAAATATGTGTATTCGCGAAAGCTTGAGTAGATGCCAAATTTATTCCAAATAGAATTAAAGTATTGCCAGTTCAAAATTTAAATGAAATGGTATGCAAACTTTTCAAATTTTTACAGCACATTGTGGCAGTAATCCAAATTAAAATAGTCGAAATTTGTTATAAAACTTTTATTTGAGTAAAGTTAAATAAAAAAGGATCAGTATTCCGATCAACTTCACCCATTTTTTTTTTTTTTTGTTATATTGCAACTTATTGATTTTTGTTGCAAGAAAAACTGCACTTAAGCTAAATACAACATTTAAGTTCTCCGCCATCATGCTGTGTTATCCACATTTTTTGTCCGGTAACTGAATTGCAAAATGAAATTTCAATTAATTAACTCTTTTAAATAAATAAAATAAAAAAAAAATGCAAAATCACTTAACATTTACTGATAATTAACAGTTTTTTCGGCAAAGAAAGAAGCAGTGTGTGACACAAAACTCGCATTTAAGCTCCATATTCATGCTGAGTTTTTTAATTCCACATTCAGATGAAATCCGTTGAAAGCGTTTTAAATAAAACAGCCAGCAATAACAACAACAAAAACGCAGCTGCTTAAAATAGCACGCTACAAAATTAAAATGAAAAAAATGGAATAAATTGGCCGATTAAGAGTGGCACAGAAATAAAATAACCAGAAAAAAATATCGCGAGTCGTTGAAAGCTACCAAATCGTTGGCAGCTTAGCATTGGAGCTGCCTGTCTGTCGACTTGTTTGCTTGCACATGCAGACATTGATGAGCGTGTGTGCATGAGCAGGGATTTGTGGCGATAACACACATTGACATAAATGTGTGAAAGTGGACCTTAATTGATTTTTTTCGACCTTTTTGCCGTTATGAAATTGCAAATAAATTTAATTTCGGAGTACACAAAAATTAAAGAGTATATCTTATGCTAAAAGGATTAAGTAAGAAACAAACTTTTTACTTAAAAATAACTAACTTTTTTATCAACAATATCACAAGAGCCGTGAGTCAAAAAATTACAGCTATACCTTGACACACATAGAGCTGGGGAAATGAAATTTCTAAAAATTTCTTACTAAATAAATGGGACACTGACATTAAATTGCTTGAGTGTGCAAAACGAAATGAAGTGTATTTTTTCACCATTCCAAAGCACATATCTTATTAGACTAAATGGAAATCTTTTTGCACCACTTGGTAATATGCAAGTGACAATTGGATATTCAAAAATGCTTTTAGTACGTCAGTAATATAAAACCTATCTAATTATATTGGCCATGTTACTTCAAGGTCATTTACTGCGCAAAATTAATGTACTCAGTTTCGAATTAACTGGCATTTCTGAAAATTTTATAATTTCACATATTATGCAAATCTGTACGCATCAGATCTGCCATGATCAAATCTTATCAGTTTGGCCCAAGTTTCACTATTTAGGAGGTGTTGTCCAATAAAAATATATATTAGTTTTCTAGTAATTTTCAAAATAAAGATAGGTTTGAGTATTTGATCAAGTAGATTGACTCCACTCGGTAACCACTAAGCTACAAAATCTTTCGCTTTAAGTTCTTAATAAGAAAGAGTCTGAAGCCACTACTTGCAAGTCATAACCAGCTAAATATATATTAAATCGTAGTCTTTAGTAAAGCTGCCGGTCGGTTTTGACCTGTAGCTGCGACTCCCGGTGATATCTCTTAACACTTGCTCATGAATTTAGGGCATTCTAGACTGTACAAAGCCCATCATTGACCTTTATATTAAATGGATGAATGGGTTCCTTAGGACCGATTGCTTGCAAAAGAAACATATTTTTAATAACACTGAGAATATTTTATTTATCGATATTTAATGCAGTTTTCACAAAACAGTAATTAACAGAATCGTTTCTGATATTTCTTAAGAGTTAGCAAATTTAATTTTTATTTGATGATTTTTTTGAGATGAGCCAGCAAAGTACATCATCTGTACGCAGATTCCCTCATATTCTGAATTTGAAAGGTATAACATTTTTGAAACAAGTTGCACTCACTTTGTATTCCGTTGAAATGGACACGAGAGACGTATTTATAGTACGATTATTATATGAATTAAATATTTAATGAGTACACACAAACAAATTCATGCAAGGGATTGCGTTAGTGTTAGGAATTACATATTGTGTGTATGTATATTATAAAAAGCATAACAAGCAGAAACTAAAGGAGCTGGAATTCGAGGTCTCCGATATTCCTTTCTTTGTGTGATGTTGATGTTGATGATTTATCATGAGTTTTTTTGCCACAAGTCGTCGATCCATTGTATCGCATTAAATCTTTAAAATTTTTTGAGTTTTTGAGAAGCATTAAAAGTCTTGCTAAATTTCTACATAAATTGATTAAGTTGTTATGTTATCTTTTTCAACACATCCTTTTGCGCAAATTTGAAGAAAAGTAATAAAATTAAATTAACCGAAATTTAAAGCTTAGCTAAATTTCAAGTTTCACACTTAATGAGTTTTATATTTTGAAAGTGGCCAAATTCTCTCTTTTTTAAGTAGAAAAAATTGAGTAACTTGAAGTCAACTGCATAAAACTAATTTAGTTTTTTGATTTCCAATATTTTAGGTCTGAACAATTTCTATCTAAGACCTAGTTATAAAAAAGTGATATATTAAACATATTAGTTCCTATGTAAATCATAAATTTTCAACAATTGTACCAACAATGACTTAACTCATGACGGAATAATTATGGTATATCATACAACACCTAGTCCAAATATTACTAAAAGACGAAACAAATTACGAAATTGGAAATCATGGGGCCAGGCTCCGTGCATATTAACTTGTAATGCCACATATATGTAACGTGTACTTTCGCAATCAAAAGTATACTCAAAACTTCGTACATATTAAATGCACCCACGTATCGCACAAAATTGATAAAACCACCAATTTCGCCAAGTGAATGTACAAGTGGTGCCGCTGTGAACTTAAACGTTTGAGTAACTTATTTATTATAAGTGGTGTTACTTAAAAGCATCGCCTTGGTAATGAGTGCTTGTGGTCGTTAAGAAATCTTCAGATTTCGATGTGTACAATTGGTGGAAGTTGCAAAAGCTTAAAGCTAATAAATCTTTAAAAATAAGCTGCTGCAAAAAATTTTGAGCGTTGCAATTTTAATAAGTAGAAATTAAATTAAGCTACAAATTTACGAAGCAGACAGAGATTATAATTCAAATTAGTGTAGATTTATAGTTCAGCAGCAGTTTAAAAACTGAAAAAACGTGGCTTCTCAAGTTCATGAATTCGCCAAAGTGGTTGGATTAAATAAAAAAAATAGCTTCTGGAGAAATATTTGCACTTAAGTCATTTAAATTAATTTCCCTCAAAATGAGGCATGCTATTAAGAGTTCTGCAAGAGCAAATGTAAAAATATCTTACAGGCCAACTTGATGCAAAAATAGCAGAAAACGAAAGCACTCAATGAGAAAGAAAAGTGGCAAATGTAAAATTAGGTTAAATGCTTTGCTGTTTTGTTGCCCAACGCTCTGCTGCCTTGTCTCATCTTAAAAATGGAAATGACACATTAACATTTACTCATACCCACGCTAACAGTAATTGCTGCTACATTTGCGGGGTTCGTTTTGTAGCCTACTTTTCTGCTGTTTTACTGCTATGCTGTTCTGCTGTTTTAACTGCAATTTTCTCTTGTTTTTTGTCGCTAAGTTGGTTTTTGAAAAATAGAATTTTTAACTCATTTTGTGCGGGTGCTGTTGTTGCTGCTGATGGCGGTTGCCACTTTCGCCATTCGCTACTTTTCTGGTTCTTAATTTGTTCGGGGTGTTAAAATCTGACGGCGCACAATTAATGATGATGTCCTTGGTTGTTTGTTGCAGCAGCGGTAATAGTTGCAAGACGGGCCATTGAGATTTTGACACTACAGAGCTGATTTTGAAATGGACTTTTTGCGTTACCGTAAAATTTAATTTTTGTTTGCAAAAAATCCTTACAACAACCAAAAAAGTAAAGTCCTAAAGTAAGAAAAAAATATATGAAAGCAAATATCGTTTTCATCATCATTTTTAATTTAAGAATTGGAACATAAATGCTCATCTATGCAACTTCTTCAATAAACTTTTTGAATCAAAATTCTTCAAACTGAATTTTGGTTGAAAAATACTTCAAAAATTGCTATCAAATCTTTGTAAGCTGGCAAAATACAAAATAAACATAAATAATAAATGAAAGAGAAATAGCTATATGTTTGAAAATCTGTTTAATCCATTATTTTCGTAGTATACAAAGATAACCAACCAGTTTTGCGACAAATTTATTCCATTTTGTTGCAATTTCTTTCGCTACCATAGAAATTTTTTCAAAAGTCTATCTCTAAGGCATTTTCTGTCCTGCTTTAGTGGTTTTTATGCTTAAAGGCAACAGAAGCGTGCGCTTTGCTATTATTTGTGCTTATTTCTTTCTCACTCTTTCATGCTTTCTTTCTTTCGTTTTCTCTTAACTATTTTGTTACTTCTTTTGTCGCTGCAGCTGGCAACCCGGCGGGCTCCTGAACCTGCGTTAAACCTCAATTAACTTTCCGGTTAAAGGCGAAATTTTTACAAACTTAATTTGCATACTTTCAGGCGATTATTTTTTGTGGATTTTCTTACGGCTCTTGGCGAAAGGAAAAAGAGTAAGTGATATTTGCGCCAACAGTGTTGTGTGTTGGAAAGTAAAACGTAGTGTTTGCCAGTTGCAGGCACTCTACACAAACTGGTTGATATTTTTCTTTCTTCAGCGGCAAAAATTTATTCAAATTTTATGCATAAAGTGCTAAGTGTGCTGAAATAGTTTGGACTTAAATCATTCGTGCAAATCTGTCAAAATTGTTGCATAAAGTAGCTCAAATTAAATTCTCTGTGAAATTATTGTTTAATTTAATAGAAGACTTATACATTCATGAGTTAACAAAATGCTCATGACATAATATAATAGTTTGCAATTATTCCTGACTTAGATTAAGAGCAAATAATTTTGCAAAAAAAAACATATTTCGTTTAGGTCCTTGAAAAATAAAGAGTCCGTGTTAATACTGCAAGCATGCTGATTGATTAATTGCCTAAATCGTAGAAAGCCGTAGAGTTTCAAGTTGACATCACTCTTTCAGATTATTTTTACACCATTGTCCAGCAAAATATAAGATGCCCATTAAAAAAAAATGAAATATTTCGAGCTCCTTTTTCTCAATAACGACAACCTAAGCTGTTTTGGAGGGTTACTTTATTATTTTCCCAACACACGAAAACATATATTCATTTTCATGTTTTGCTATTGTCTTCGCTTACTGAAATTAAAGCTTTGCTTGCTATTGAAAAATAAAACAAAATAAAATCTATCTAAGTAAGTCCACACAAAGACCTTTTTTATCCGTAATCAGTTTAATGAAACAACTCACCAATGAAAATGCTCTTCATCTACATTTTTTTTTTCGCTATCTACAGCTCGTTATGTTTCTCACTTCTGGACAATGTACATTAACTATGATTTAAAACAATGAACCTACCACCATCGCGGCATACATTTTTCACATAAATTCAATGCAGATTACCCAAATAATCCTGCACATAAATGAGATGAAAATAATGTCAAACTCCATGCCATGAAAAAATAACAATGGAGCAGAATGGACCACATAGACTGCAAAAGTAAAAGTATAAAAAATAGCTATTGCCAAGCATGCGGGATAAAAAAGAACATTCTACATGGCGAGAAAAATTTGTTCCCTAATTATGCCAAATTTTATAATATTCTGACACATATGCGGCATTATTAGGTCAGAATATAAAATAATATTTAGTTAAGCTGTTGTATTTATTATTCTTAATGTAATAGAAAATAGTAGCGAGTTTTTCAGAAAAAAAAATTATGATAGTCCTCCGGCTTATTCATAAAAATTTCGACTTGTCAATATTTTTCGACCGACTACTTTCTATATTTTTTGACTCTGTAAATATTAATTTATTATTCAAAAATGTTGGAAGTTTGTCAAC
Source organism: Meiosimyza decipiens (assembly GCA_963680825.1). Lineage (NCBI taxonomy): Eukaryota > Metazoa > Arthropoda > Insecta > Diptera > Lauxaniidae > Meiosimyza > Meiosimyza decipiens. The sequence continues at coordinate 25,367,257 of OY804260.1, forward strand.
AGTTCCTCAATTTTCCAACATCTTTTGATTATTTTAAAAATTGTTAAATTTCTCATTTCGTTTTCTTACATTATTTATCGACACAACAATTTGTCTGTTCAATCTTAAATGTCCAAGATCATGAAAATATTTCCTTGTATAAATAATTAAATCTGTCATGTTGGTATTTACAAAACCACGCTTCAAAAATATTTTTTTACAGTGTCGAAGATATTAAGAAATATAGAAACAGATACCCTGAGAGATGAAAATGGGGCAAAGCAGAGGGTTGCCAATACTCTGCGCCATTATTAGCACCCATAAAATATGTAGCATATTTTATGGATTTATATAAAGGTTTTTGCCTTAATACGAGAAGTAACAGACCATAAGAATAAAGAGGAAGGAGAAGAAATGAATAAGAAACATAATTAAATAGTCACCTTAAAGAATGCAAGAAGAAAGATCTGAAGGCCAGCGAGTAAATGAAAATCAAATAAGTAAACGAAACAACGCGTCATTAAACGACCGGTTAGTGCCAGAGTCAACGGCACCGGGGCACGGCACACTTGAAGTGAATTGCTTTCGCGTTTTATAAAGAAAGTGAAGTTTTAGTTCGTTCTATTGTATGAATTATCTCTTATTTTTTTTCTTTTGTCGCTGCTTTTCTTCCTTTCTACTGACTAACTACTTAGTAAGCGCACTTGAGTGTCAAAAAGAAATAGAAATAAATTACAAGCAAAGAAAGCAGCAACAGCAGCATGATGACTTTTGTTTGAAGTGGGCTACAAGAGTGAAGGAAGCCAAGGCAGCATAGGACCGCTCCGCCAGGAAGTGAACTCCTTAGTACGAGGTTGTCTGTCAGTAAATTTAAATCAGTTATAAAACTGAATTTAAAGTTGCTCTTGAATTTGACTTTTTATGCTGCGCAGCTCTTTCCTCGGCACTTCTGCTCATTTTCAACAGTTTTGCCGGAAATTAAGCTTATTGAATTTGTGGCTCCCCGCTCTTATATATCACCGTAGATGCTAAAAAGAAAAGTAATATAAAACTTTCCTTTAAAGCTTTTGAATGATTGCGTACTTTTACGTTACTTCTTCTCTTTTACAAACTTTTGTTGAATTGTCTCTTCAGTCATGCTAATACGATGTCATATTTCCTTGATCCCCGATGTCCTTGCTGTTGCTTGCGGCTGGTTGCTTATCAAAGTTTTGAGGTCATTGAATTTCTTGTATTTTCATTTGTCGGCTTATACTGAAAACAGTGTGTTTTTATGTCCCAGTAGAAAATGACAATGAAATCCCAACAAGAAATTTTTTTGAAAAAAAAATTTCGAAAAAATCAAAAGTCGTGCACTTCATCCAATTTATTCAAGTCATTCAATTTATTCAGTTCATGTACTTCATTCTATTAATATTATTGATTTATTCATTTTATTCATTCACTCCACTGAAACCATTTGATTTACTCATTTATTTCTCTGACTTCATTCATTTCACTGCATTCAATTAATTCACTTTACTCATTCAATTCCTTTCATTCATTCATTTCATTTGATTCAATTAATTAATTAAATTAACACAGTTAATTCCATTCTTTAAACTCATTTGATTCATTCAATTCGATTTATTCATTCAATTCATTCACTCCATTCAATTCGATTCATTCAACCCAATCAATTTCTGCTATTTATACTACTTACTTAATACTTAACTCGTTCAATTCCCTCCATTCACTCAATTGATTCAATGCATTCAATTATTTAACATTCGTTCTTTGCATCATAGTTCAGTTATTTTATTGGACGTAAAATAAAATCCAGGACCTTAGCATAATCGCTCTTTTACTGAAATAATATAAATTTGAAACCAAATTTTAAAATCGACTGTGGTTCTCCAATTTCTTGGTGTTTTTTTTTTTTTTTTTTTTTTGACATATATCCTTTTCTCAGCTTTCGCGATTTTTATAACTAAATATATAAGTAGTAGGGATATGTTTTTTTGATATTACATGTATACACCCAAGCACATTTTGTTTGAATTTCTTTTTATCAGCATGGTCACTCAGAGCATTTTTGTCCTACTGGGTAAATTCCTCCTTTGCGCCCATATCCGAAACTTTATATGCCAGTGCGACCTTCGCTATGTTGTCATTTCATCAACGTGCTGTGAGTCTCTACAGATATTACTGCTGTTGCTGCTTTTGTTGCACGCACCGCGATACGTTTCATTCACTTTACCTCAACAACTTCTGTCATTATTCATATTTTATAATTTCAGCAACGACGTTGGTGGTGATGATGGGCGACCGGAAACAGGATGTGCGGTTCGCTACTTTGATGCATAGCGCATTCAGTGAGAAAGACGGTTGCTGCTTTTAAAATTCAAAGGCAAAAACAAGTCCGCTGAATGATGTTGCTCGAATGAAGTTGTTTGCTTATTCGACTGTAGGCGATACGATCGCGGTACATTGCTGAACATGGATAGTCGCCTGCAAAGTCAAGGATGCGTGAGACAAAATTGATTGATTGGTGCGATTAACTTGAATTAAAGCAAAAATCCAAAGAAAAAGACTAAAAACACTTAACTTAATCTTTGTTTTTGTTTTTTTTTTTAGGAAAAATTTAAAAGCCCACGTCTTAGTAGGGAAAACAAAGTTTAAGCACAAATTTTGCAGTCGTTTACACTCAAATATTTATTTGACAGATTTTGGCAGACTTTTTGAACTTTGATAAAGTTTTGCATTACTTTAAATTGCTGATGATTTTTGTGTAAGCGAGAAGAAAACAAACTTTTATTTTCCCAAAACGCTTGTGAAAAGTTTACTTAACTTTGTCTGATTGCCTAAGGTTGGTAGTTGATTTGAAAAGGCTAAAGTTTAAGTCTTGGTGATTTTTAGTTAAAGGTTGATAAGCCGTTAAGAAATATAATTAATTAAAATATCAGACATCGCTTGGCTTGTTTGATAAAATGTGTATTTTACGATGGGTTCAAAATCAATTTAAAGCTTTATTAAGTTTCCCACTTGAAATAAAAAAATGTTAAGGAATAGTAAGTCATTTATGAATAAAAAAACTAACGTGGAGCGTAAGAAATTGACTAATGTCATCGTTTCCATCCTTATCAATTTATTTTATCTTACTGTCGATTTCTATGTTGCTATTTTCTTATCTTCATGTTCCTTTATACAGAATTGTACTATCTTTATATCTACTTTTCTATTTTTACCAAACATGTCATTGTCTTTATATTTCAATAGCTTTTTTGCACTAGCTATTTATCCTCTATCATATGTACACCAATACAATTTTTTTTGAGAGCATAGCATCATATTGTATACTCGTTTGAAGGACGCTTGTGTTATTTGGAAGTTTCTGCTTCTGTAAAGGGTCATTGTGTATATCTGTACAAACTTTCATTGTATTTCTTTGTAAAGCACTAAATATGTATGTTGACCTTGCTAAAACTTCAATAAAACGACCACTTATTCAATCCCGTTTACTTTTTTTTCTGTTGGTGTTATTTTCTCTTTACCTGAGACTTATAATATAAAAAAAAAAATTAGCTGAAACTTTCTCGGAGATGTGACACCTTTTACGGTTTGTATTTCTGAACTTTTAATGAGAATCCTATGTTCCAAATTGAATGTTTCGAGAGTACGTAGATTAGGCCTGACACTGTCAGTCAGTTGGAAAAAAAGATTGTAAGGTTTTTTCGATATGTAAGATCTTTTTTTCAAAAATCCTTTCCAAATACATTATCGTGTTTTATTGGAGTCTTATGTTCCGAGTTTTATATATCGGAGGCAAACAATTTATCTTTGAAATTGCTTCCTCTTCAATTAATCAAATATAACCAAATTTATAAGCAAACAAAGGTTTTTAATTTTTTGATAGTCTTTATTCCAAGTTCGATACTCAAAGTTTTTAATTTATTTTGGATTCTTATAAAGCACTCAGAGCTTTATTTTCTATCCTTCCAAATGATTTAAAAATATCTCCACTTTAAAGTTATTCATGTGACTATAATTCACGACTTTTCTACTAAAGTACAAGATATTTGTATCCTCCAAGGCATATAACATTAACATCGACTTGAGAAAATTTAATCTGACGGAAATGGTAACACAAACAAAAAAATGTGAGCATAACTTTTGAGCTAAGACTTTTCTTAACAACAAAACTAACATAATTTTTTTCAAAAGCAAATATCGCTTTGTTTGACCTTCAAAGGATGCTAGCAAGCTCCTGCAATGGGGCAATTAAATTAAAAATTTTCCCCATCAAAATCGCCATAGCTGTAATGGTATCGTCTTAAAAACTCACTTTGTTATTTCCATGAGAAACATGAGGCAACTTCAAAACATTTTTGGTACTTTCACTGCATTTCAATACCAAACCACTTGAAATATTTAATTTTAAAAGGCGCTCTTGAAAATTTCCTTAAGTAATTTGATTATGCATTTTCCATCCAGAGTTTTCAATGTCGTAAAAGAAAATAAATTTAATTCATTTCCAGTGTACGTTTTTTTTTCTACCAAAATGTAATATTAATATTCAAAGCGTGTACTCAAGTGCCTACACACGTAAACATTTGCTTTGCCATTAAATGAAAAATAAAAAAAACAGCAACAACAGTAATGCATATTAAAGACAAGTAATGAACATATCATTCCGAGCTTCCGCCTTTCTTCCATATTAATGTCATAAAATCATAAGTATTGATGAAATTTTCACTTCCACATGCGCTTACATTTTGCAGCATTTACATTACAGATAAGTGCTGCTTAAACGCCTAAAACTACGCAAGAAATTATGATGAACGCAAATTAAAGCACGTCTCAACCTGCGTGTTCAGGGAATATCACATAAAAAGCAAAGCGAACATAATAAAAAAATATCATGGGGTAAAAATTTGACAGCCTCCTGCTATTGACAGCAGATAAACAAGTGAAACTGAAAGGGCTTCGCAGCCGGTTATGAGTGACAGAGAGCGCTGAGTTCGGCAGCAAGTAAGAGAGAAGCAAATATGACAACGAATAGATGGAAATCATATAAAACGATTTAAGTCCTTGAGGATATATATACATACCAACAAGCCGATATTTAAACTTTAGGATGCACAAAGGTAACTAAGGAAAATTCCATTTATAACGTTGGAAAAGTAAAAAAAGAAAAATACAAATACACAGACATAAAAACATGTCAAAAAACCACGAAATTGTTTTTGTTTCGTTAGCGTGTGTCAGACATTGACGTAGGGTTCTATGTGAGTCTTTTTTTTTCCTTTTTACTTAAAGCTGTACTCGTATGCTGTAAGTAAGAGTAAATATCAATATAAAAGTGCTACCGATAGATCAAAAAAAAGTGGCAGGTGGTGAAACAAAAAAAAAAGTTCTCAGAATTTAGGAAAATGTTGCACTTAAATAAGTAACTAAGGAAAATGAGGTTAATGAACTCTTGAGTTTTTGACCAATTCTTTCTTGTTCTCAGGAATTAACTTTGATGGGTTAAATTTTAATGCTATGTTTTGGTCATTGAAATATAGCACAGTGTGAGGAAAATATTGCACATTTGAAAGCTTAAAAACATATTTAGCTGCCCATTTACTTTGCTGATTAACAACGAAAATTGTTCCATATACCCTACGTACTCATCAGAATGGAAAATGAAATATAATTTACACACACTGAAATAATGAAATGCACCAACGTGCAGATGAGCAGATAAAAATAAAACAAATGTCGTATAAAAATGTTAAAGTTTGCACAAAAGGACTCAAAGGATCACGCACAAGGTGCAGGTGAAAACGCGAAATTGTTACGCTTTAATTTCGTGTGTGTGAAATGAGAAAAACATGCGAAAATCTACGCAAATTTACACGCCAATCAAACACACGCTCAGTGTCATTCACACGTATGCATACGTTAAAATGAACGTGTACAAATACATGCACACACACTCATATAAATGAGCGCGTTTATGACATTGTAGCATATTTAAGTTTCTAAGCAGTGACAACTTCAGCTGTGTGCGAAATTGAACGTAAAAATCAAAACTAGTGCTCCAGTTAAATGCAAAATAAGAAAAAATGAATTTAACTGAAACTATGCATTGAATTATGTTTTTAAACAAGGACCTTATTTAACTCTTAATAGAATTAGATATAAACTTTTACATGAAAAAACACATTTCAATTTTAAATTGAAAGTTATGTTCACAGGCATTTCAATATGAATAATAAAAGAACAAAAACAGTGCGTATTTCTTGGGTGTAACTTCATTAATGTAGCTCCATTTTCTTGAGAGTCAAACAGTATATACTCTAAATTTGACAAGTTTTCAAGCAACCCATCATATTTCAATCAATAATAATCAACATTGATTTTATACATTTTATAAAATCATTGTTTTCATTCTACGAACGAGTTTTTCTTACCTAATGCCAACAGATTCCTGACATCATGCCTTTCGTAGACTTTCTTTTATAGCGTTATGCCATCAATTTGATCTTTCAATTAAATCTCTCCCCTGAGAATTGCTAACAACTTTCAAGTTTGTGAGAAAAACTTTAAGAACTTTTCATTCACAATTTGACAGTACATAAGTAGCATTGCCCAAGAGACTGTCTATAACGTTAACGATGGCTACTAAAGTGCCTACAACTAAACTTATCCTTTATCGTATTTTGCATATCTCAAGGTTTCAAAGCCAAAGTTAAGAAATGATAGAGAATTATTCTCTTAAACATAATTTTGTCGTTTTTTATATTAATTTGAAAATTAATACAGACAAAATTAAAAAATTTGGTTTGATTCGCAAGAAAATCCAGCTACAGTACAAAAATAGTTTGAAAATTAAAATTAGAGTTTCGAGAGTAGAGTTCGTAGCTTCGGAATTAAATGAAACTTGACAAGATTGCATCAATGGGCGTGGCACCACCCTCATTAACATAAAGATATAAGTGCTCTTTTAAGTGAACTATGGGAGCGATTGATCTAAAATTTGATGTAAGTGGCTTACTGGGTATTAGGTATATATGAATAAAAAGCTGGCAAAATACCAACAGTGGATGTGGCACCTCCCTTACAATTAAAATACCTTAAGTGGTATAACTATCGAAATATATGAGCAATCATAATGAAATTTGGTGTAAGAGGTTTGTTTATAAAAAGCTATTTCTGGATCAAAATCGGACTGGATTGCATCAGTGGTTGTGTCACCGCCCTAAATTTTAGGAATGATTACGGCACATATCGCAAACTATACAAGCTATTGTGCTAAAATTTGGTTTGTTTATTGAACCAAAATTGGGTGGAATTAGAGAAGTGGGCGTGGCATATTTCGTGTTTTTCATTTCTATTCTATTTTATTCAGCACTACCTATATTCTTTTGACATTTTCAATCTTTTTCCTTTCTCCTTCAATTTCATACGATATTTTCTTTATTCTTTCGAACTTTTCATTTATTTCTTTTTTCATCAATTTTTCAGCATTTTCCATATGTTCGACTTATTCAATTTCTTTCAACTTTCTTTAATGGTTTTCATATTTTATCAACATTTTCAGTTTTTTTCAACACTTTTCAACATTTTTAAACCTTTTTACATTATTTTCGACTTATTCAACCTTTTCAACATTTTTTTAACATTTATTTAAAAAGTACTCTCAATGCAGTGTAGGGTACGTGAGTTTCGGTCTGGCCGAAGATAACACCTATACTAGCTTATATTAATTTGAAAATTAATATAGACGAAATTAAAAAATTTGGTTTGATTCGCAAGAAAATCCATACAGTAAAAAAATAGTTTGAAAAATTAAAATTAGAATTTCGAGAGTAGAGTTCGTAAAAAAAAGTCTTACACTGAAAATATTATGGGACATAAGCATTTTTTTTTGGTTCAAAAAGTATTGTTCTTTTTTTGATAGTTGAAAAATTGGCATGACTTTCTTTCTAACCACTTGCGTTTTTGCAATTTTTTTGTGATGTGAAGCACATAGTAAAATAATCCCAAAAAATATTTTGAAACTTTTTGCTAAAATATTTTCTAAACTTCAATTGTATACGAGTATTCAAAGCAACGCTTTAAAAAAAAAATCGCAAGAATTTACAAATATCTTACATTTTAAATTAACTCTTTTTGAGTCCCGAAAAATTCTGGCACAATAAATTTTAAATTTTTAGTCCCAAAATTGTAAATACCTCACGTTGTTGAAATTATTAGTAGTAGACCATTTGCACATTCTAACTAAAAACCATACATTCTGAATATTAAATAAGAAAAAAACGTGAATTCTCAAGGGTATAAATCAAATTCAAACGCCTCAAGCGAAAAAGAAAAAACAACTGAAGAAATTCTTGCTGAGCTAACGAAACACTTTACAGTCAGTAAGTTTTTACTCAATGCTCTGGCTTCTTATTGTGTAAAATATAGAAAGCCACAATATGTTCGATGGTAAGCAAAGTAAACAAAAGAATATTTTAGAAAATATTTGATGCAAGAAAAAAATTTTTAGAAAATGTTTAAAAATATGCAAAAAGGCACAAAAAGAACAAAAGTAGAAAACAAAACAGAGGCCAAATAAATGGCAACACTAAACGGCTTCATTTGGGAGCCAACTACTTTCATGCCAACTTTTATTATGTTGGATCAGCAGTATTTGGCCAGTTTTCAAGTATTCACGAAGAGGGTTCATTAGGTGATGTAGCTATGAAAAGCCTACCAGTTTGGTCTCTAGCAGCTTAAGAACAGAGAGTACTAATAAGAGGAGAGAGAAATAAATAATAAAAACAATAGTGCAACACTGTGTGAAGATAAAAAAACCATTCCGTCTGGCATAAAGAAAAAGTTTATTAAAAATATAATCCAACAAAATAACATAAACAACAAAGTAGCCGAAAATATTTCGACTGTAATGAAATGCCATAAATTTCCGAAACATGTGAACATCAACAAAAATCCCTTAAAAGCTGCTGCGAGTTTGGGTGCGTGGATAACCAAAACAAAAAGGGTACGAAAAACAAAATTTTGTTTTGTATGGTTGGCGGCTGAGGAGCAAAAAACATTGGACCCGAAATAACACAAATGCCAAATTTTTTCATCATTCTGGAAAAACAAAAATAAAGTTGTTGCTTTCAACACTGACCATTTCATAAAGTTAAAACCTTTTTCTGTTGTGTTATGGATTCTTTACTTACACACACACACACACAATACATCCGTTTTAGATTGGCAACATTGAATCAACAATGCGCTTTCATTTTGCGCCCAGTTCACTTCCTCTGCTTGTCTGTACTTCCGCTCACACTTTCACTTTCACATTTCGTTGTGCTTAACGGTCGAGCTGCCCAATTGGAAATATCTTCATTCAAACTTCCGTCAATCGGAAAAATCTGGAATGATGTTTGCGGGAAAATAAGTTGCATGTTCCAAGTGATGTATGTATGTCAAATTTGGATCGAAAATCAACAAAACAAATAAATAAAATTCATTAGTGCTTAGATTAAACGTTTAAGGTTCTTTAAATCTGGCAACGTTGCTTCTTTAAATACTCAGTAAGGTTCAGGTTGACGAAAGTTTGGACTTTAAATTCACTAAAACTTTATTCAAATGCTAAGGAACATAATGAAGAAATCACATCTATGAAACTTTTTCCCCGAAATCCAATTTTTTTGAAAAATTTTATGCGACATAAGGTGTTTCGAATTTTCTTATATGAATGTCAGTAAATCGATGTATTCTTCTTTATAATCTATGTTAACATTTTATTAAAATTAATTAAATGATTTCCTACCGATCATCTCACAAAAAAATTTCGATGTTCTTGACTTTTGTTCATAGCGGCCAAGCTTGACAAAGCAGATGTAACTTTTGTTTTTTTTTTCGCTACAAAGCAATTGTTGGTCAAAGGAGCGAAAAGCAGGAAAACAATGTGCAAGCAGTGGAGGTGTACGAAAAAAGTTTGCAATTGTCTTTGTGCACAAAAGCGAACGGAAAGACGCAGAGAAACTGATAAGATGTGATAAGGCATCGTGCTTAAGCAAATCATAAATAATGAATAGAATACGTAGAAGTAGATAGATATTTTCAGTGCCGTTACTGAAATATAACGGAACTTATAGGAATACTTAAAAGAGGATAATTATAGGATTAGTAGTAACAAACATTTTTAAGTCTCTATGGGGAAAAATTGACTTTGTGAAAAAAGAAAAAAGAAAAAGTTTATTATTTCAAGAAGCAGTTTATTTTCGCAAAGGATAATAACTGTTATGGGAATTGAATTTTCATTTCCATAATAATGACTGGCATTTTTGTTTTTTTTTCTTTAGTACAATGCCTTTGAGAAATTTCTGATAATTTTAAGGATAATAAGGGTATTTCATTGTGTTTGTAAGTTAATTACACATTATAGAATTAATTATAGCTTGCTCGTAAGTTTTTGCTTAGTAAAATTTTAAGATAAATTTTTATTTTATGCTTTTCAAAATTTTATTAATAAAGAAAGTAAAATGCTATATACCCTATTTCATTTAATAGAACTTGGTTTCAGCAAGAGTTTTAACTCTTTTGATCCTTATGTTAGAATAACTGCATTGTATACGCCCCGAAAAAGCCACAATTGTCACTGGGAAGATAAAAAAAATATTAGAAGAAAAACTGTCATAGGCAGGCTACACGCACACCCAAGAATAATTGTAATGCCATTTTACTAAGTTATAGCCTCTAAGTCATTATAGTCAACGGAAATATTTAACCAGATTTAATCAAATATCTGTAGAATCAAAATAATCACAATATTTCGGAAATTGATTTTAAGCAAAATCAATTCGAAATAAATGTCACAAACTATGTTCACTTTTATAAATATTCAAAATTCGAATTGAAACTTATTAAGAGATAATTTTTATGTATAAAAGATTGTATTTTGAGAGACAGTCAAAGCCATGCGAAACAGGGTAAATTTCCATTACCAAACAATCAAGAAAAACAACGGAAAAGAACCTTAGAATACTCATTGCTTACAAAAACACACAACAATTTTGATTCAAGAGTCTCTTTTTCGGAAATTACCGAAATTATTTATATTATTAAAGTTATTAAGAATTATTCGAAACATGTTAGAAAAAAATGGTTTCAACATGAATAATTGGTTACCAAAAAATCGATTTTCGGTAATGTTTGGATATTTTGAGTTCATTTATGTGGTTCAAAATCGATCATTTATTTTTTTATATACGTTCTGCCCAACTAAAAGATAATTTATGTTAAAGAACCAGATTTTTCCATAAATTATTTCATTTACTATAAGCAATTCTTTCAATTGCTAGCTTGGAATCTGTCGACCATTTTGCCAAACGACAATTTTTTTTGAAATTTTTCCAAATTTTCCTAACTTTAACTTTTTTTTACATTCGAAAATTGAACATATGAGTGAATTTTACGGGATAAAAAAATTTGTATTATAAGCTACCCTAAAGGAAGAAATGAGCTTAAAAAAATATGTTACCGACTGGTTTGACAGATAGCACCTAGATATTGACTTTAAATGCCTAAAAGGCTGAAATCAAATTCTTTTATAATTTTTTAACAACATTATTGCTTCGAAGCATATCCTAGCAAAAAAAAGTATTTTCAATCGAATATAAGTCTTGAATTAAGTATGTACTTGCAACCACTGATTTATTTTGCCAGTAAGAGCATCTTTAGCTATGCAGTCTTATATATTAAAAATTAGTGTAGCATAATTTAAGGCGCCATAGGCGATTGTGTGATTTTATAAAAATGGCGCATGCAAACAGCAGCTTAAAAAGCCAATAGATTTTCAGCTTTCTAAATTTTTTATTTTCTAACTTTTTTTTGCATATCTTACTGTCCTTGAGGTAATTTTATTTGACATGACCTCATAGTTAAATTCTTAAAAGCAGCTGTAAAAAGAAACTTAGTTCCCAAGTTTTTTCAGCTTTAATTCTTTTTTCTTTATCAAATACCTTGTTTCCTTTTTAAACCGCACAATCTTGCCGCTTCTACAGCATTTTCTTTTATTCTTTTTAATCCTTTAACACGACGACTTCTTTGTGCAAAAAATCTTTGTTTGACTTTGCTGCCGTTGTTGCTGTTGCTTCATATTATGTTCACTTATTTCACATGTGACACCAACACTTTTTTTCACACACACACGAATACAAACACAGGAACACACACAGAGACACGCTCAGAACCCGCAACAACAACACCAACAACACGTTTGTGTATTTGTGTTTGGGTTTTTTTTTTTTGGCTCAACGCCCTCTTTAGCTGCGCTGTACTTGCACAACTGTTTTTATGCTTCTTCTTTATTTTTACTTTTTCCCAACTTCTTTCCTTCTTTTTTCTTGTTTCTTTTCAGTACCCACAACTCAATGTTTGCAGCACGGAAAAATCGTTTTCATACGTTTACACTTCACATGTGTGTGAATTTTTACTTTTTTAATAATTTTTTTTTCACTTCTTCTTTAAAATTTTCAACAAATTCTTTGTGCGGTTTTAGCGATTTTCCCGTTTTTCGTTGCTACCACGCGCGCTTTTAAACACAAACTGATGCTGCACGCAACATTGCGCCGAGATAAAAATTCTCCAAAAGTTCAACAGTCGAATGTTGAATTTGGTGAAAAGAAGTTGTTTTTGGAAAAGAAAGCTTTCACAGCTCCTATGCGAAAGTTTTCGGATGCTGAGTACCGCGGATAAGTTGGATAATGTGTTGTGTCATGTGAAGCAACATGCATCTAGTGTGGGGAATATGTGGACCTCTGGTGAATTTATGTTTACGTTGCTAAAGTGAGAGCTGAGCGAACATGCAATTGCATTTTATTCAAAAATCAGAAATTTTTATACGACAGTAAATGTTTTTTTTTTTTCTTGCTTCGTGATAGGTCATTTATATAAGTTTCTATATATTGCTAGTCAAATTTAAGGCTGAATGCTTAGGAAGGACAGAACAAAACTATAGCTAACTGATAAGTAACTTTTGCCATCTTCATAAAATTTCTAAATACCGATCTTGAACTGACCCAGATAGACTCGACGAAATTTTGAAAAATTATTTTTCTACAAAGCTCAAAACTATAAGCAACACCAACTTAATTATTCATAAAATAAAATTGTTATAACTTCTTTTATATGATTAGCTGTAAGCTATATTTCCAAGGGCTTGGTAATATTTCACCAATCAAGTAAATTACAGATAATCGAATTTCGGACCACTTGACTGCTTTTACTCGAAATAACACGAATTATGTTTTCAGTGATTGTTTCTATAGTGACTTCACATATCTCAATAGAAAAAGTCCAGTTATTATCACATTCACTTAAACGCCAATGTTTTCTTCTGTTCGTATAGTTCTTTCTCTTCTAATTTTTATTGCAACATTTTGTAATTCAAAATGTTTCAGCAACTTTTTGCAACTTACTGTAGTTGACATATACCGGAAATTGTTATTAAGCAACTTTTGTGATAAAATTATCTTTTCTGGAAAAAAAAATTGATTCAAACTAAATCTATGTTCAAGTTGTGTGTTTTATTTCAATTTCAAAAATCTCTGTACATATGTGGTGGCATTAAATGCCTAAATAAAAGAAGCTCGTAGCTTGAGGTCCAATTTTCCAATTTTTATTCTCTTAGAAATTTGTACAAGGCACAAAGAAATGTCAGTATCAAATCCGAAATGGATTTCAATTACTAATTTTGTTTTTTGTAGTTTTAAAAGTTTTCATCCAAAAATTCAGAAAAATTAAGTAAGTTTTTTAGTGATCACTTTTACAGCATCTTAAAACTTAATGTTAAATCCGGTAAGTGTGATCAATAAAATGCATATGACACCACTTCAAAGTAAATCCCCCACAATAATTCTTGCTAGGTTTTTGATATATTGTAAAATATAGACAATATTTGTTTATTCAAATCACAACGAAATGTTACTTTCACAGTTTGTTCACTAAAAAAATTTTCTAATTTAGACTTCGTAAGGGAACTCACATAAAATTTTAGCACACTCATCATTTCAGCTACCAAGTAATTCCCGGTAACCTTCAATCTGTCACGTTTTAAACTAAATCTCAAAAATGATTTTTATCATATCGTTGTTGTGGTCAGTTATTTCAATAAACTTAAAAAGTACTCATTTAAATTTAGTTACGTCAAAAGATTCTAATAATTTATGCCAGAGAAAAGATCATATCTAGTGGAGATGTGTTAATTGATTTTTCTAGTACTTGAACTGAAATGGCTCAAACTTTTCATGGAATTAATATGCATTTTTAATTATAAGCGAATAATTTGAAGGAAAAATAAAATCTAAATTTATATAAGAGCATTTTTCAATTTCTGAATATTAACTAATAGCTAATTTTTCAGCAGTGGCAAATTGTATGAACTTATTAAAAAACCCGGATTCGATAAAAAAATATAAATTATTGACACTTAAGAGATATATTACTTACACTTCTTGTCTACTAAAATTCGATTAAACTGTACGACTATTAATTAAATATGCAAATGATGATTTGAGAAAAATTTTTATTTGTATGGTATTCCACTAAGCGCTAAGCTTCAGCATTTCGTCACGTTTCTAGGCGACATTCCCAGAGATTGCATCTGTTATGCAAATTATAAATTGATGTATGGCCGCTTATGTGCCATAAATACGAATAAAGCTGTGTGGAGGTGGCAATTTGTAACCGATTTAATTAAATGTGTTGACAGCTTGAGCGAAATATTGGGGGGTGCTACCTTAAAAATAGTGTCATTAAATTATAATGAAATATTTTTGGAATCAATGTCAATATGAAACAGAAGCTGTATTCTGTTCTAATACTTCTTCAGTATTAGAAAATGTTTTTATTAAATTTTTTATGAATAAATTGCGTACAAAAATAACTGAGCTTGGTATAAAGTAACGTAAAAGTAAAAGTAAGTTAATATATTTTTCTTTTAGCAAGTAAGGCTAAGTATCAAAATATCAGTTTCGAGTAGTATATCAATTGAAAAGGCATAGATCGCGTTTTGTTTTGTTAATAAAATAAAAAGCTAACAAAATTTTAGAAACATAATTATGTCTCAATATAATGGGACAGTCACAATCTTTATATGTCCACCCATATTACTTAAATTAATTGAAGTAATTGCAATGTGTAACGATTTTTAGAAAAATAAAATCAGCAATTTCAGGGGCTATAACTACGAAACTAAGTACCAATTCCAACTTTTATTTTACTATTAATATTTTCTTCAAGAACGCTAACGCTACAAACAAGAAGGGCCTGTTATGCATAAGTCTATGCTTTTCGAAATATCGTTTTCAAAATACAGTAAAAAAAATCTCTAAAAAATAAGTTCTTACGACCAAATTCATTACAAACAAAATAATAAGTCTCAGAAAATGAGGCATAATTTAGAAAAATTTTTAACAAAAACCATCCTAAAATTTGCATACTCGATTATAATAAGTTTCAACATTTTGAACTTCAGATAATAAAGTTTCTGTTTGATAGTTTTTTAGATACGCCATCAACAGTAATATATAAATGTAACTATCTCTTGAGATATTTACAAATGAATTTATAGGCATTTGTGTTAAAACTTCTTAAAAAATTATCCATGGCCCTGTGAAACGTCAACCACTTAACATTCGCACATTTTTTGACCAAGAATGACCATTTCAAGCACATATGCTAAGGTCATAAAATTTAGATATTAAAGCTTTTATTTCATTCTCATACAAATACTTAGATAAAATTCAGCCGATTTTGTCAAACTAATAAACTCTACATGAAAAGCCACACAACAGGCTTTTAGGAAATTAATCAAAATACTAAAAATACCCGCGAAACTTTTCCGCTAGATCATTTCTGCTATGGTTAATTATGTCATAGGCCTGAAAAAGTTATTTTGTCTGTTTTCTAGGGAAAGTCCATAATGCGCATCACAACATCAACTCATCCGAAGCTCAAACTTGATTAAAGTGAAGATTTTTAATAGAAATTTTCCCATTTATTTGTTATAATTATAAAAAACTAAATTCCCATCTCAACAAGTTGTAGGGAATTATTGAAATTTAAAAAACAGTAAAAAAAGGTACGTGCCATATAGAGCAAAACGGTTTGCTCTAAAATAAACAAAAATTTATTGTTATTCGCTATTAAGAGCGTTAGTGTTGATAAGAGTTAAGCTGATTTTAATCTCACTCTAGCTGACGATCTCTCTGAGAGCTCAGTTGTCATTTCATTTGGCTGATTAAAAGTTGTTAGTGACATAAAAATCAGCTGTTTGATATCAACTTGGTAACAAAAAATATGAGTTACGTAGACTTAAATCAAAACATTTACCTTCAAGTGCTTAGTTTGACTATTCCAAATTAAAAACTGTTTTTCTTCTTCTTTTTTGTTTGTTTGTTTTTGTATTTCATCATTTGGCAAAACCATAATCAGTTGCATATTTCTAACGTTAGATACATTTTCACAATCATTTTTAAGCGATAAGCAGAGCAATACAACGTCTATTTAAATTATCATGTCATTTGTAATTTAATTCTTTTGGTTGCTGTGCACAGTGTGCGAAAATGCTAAAGCGCCAGAAGCTGTTGTGAGGCTCCTGGTGTATTTAAGTACTAAGTCTGCATGAAATATTAGAGGTTTAATTTACTCAGTCTTTGTAATATACTCCCAAATTTTTACTGGTTCCTTCTGCTTTATCATCTGCGATTATATTTATTTTTTTGAGCTCTTTTTGAAAAACAATTTACTCTCATGGTTTCGAAGTCAGGACGCATGGCTCTCCCTAATTTACCCTAATTCATTTCGTATTACTGCACCATGGAAAAAGCAAAAGCAAAACGCACACATACAAACAGATTAACTTGCCATTCAACGGTTTGTTATGCTTGCATGCTTTCATGCTTGTTTGTATTTGTGTATTTGTGCAATTAATTTTCTTCAGCAATCTTAAAACTTTAATAGCTTGATATTCAAATAGGAAGATCGTGAAAGTTTTTATTGAAGATTGAGACCAAGCGCTCAAGAAATAAAATTAAACAAATTTGAAAATCGATCCTGTAGCTTTTGCGTGATGCACAATACGATACTAAAATTTATCCTTAAAATTTAGCCAATAAGATTCGAAAGATATCGAATTGGTGTTGGCAGATACAAGGAGTATCGAATTGTAACCAAAAAAGTTCATAAAAGTCCAAACACAAAAATATCTTCGAAAAAATATAGGGAGCACCAATATTTTTATAGACCCTGTGAATTTGTTCACAATTTTGGCACATGTCAAACACTGTGCATTGTTATCATTTAATCATAGCCAATTCACTCTTGTTGCCGTTTTTTTTTTCGTTTTTTTTTCACGATTTGTTTACAAAACATTTTGCTAAAAAGCCGCTCGCTTCAAGCAATGCAAGAACAAGGTTGTTGTACAAGCGCGCGAGTTTAATTAAAACTTGGCTAAGAGCGCGCTTACATATGCGTTGCGCGTGATTATACGCTCGTTCACTTATTTTTTCGCTCTTAATAATTTTGTTCTCTTAGGGTTTCATCGTTGATCACAAATTGGTGGTAGCTAGTGTATTCTTTTTTTTCAACCAACACGTTTTAGCTGCTGAGTTCATAACTGGGCTAACACACAAGCCAGTTAGTTAGTCAAGTTAGCATGCGCTTCCACTGCTGCTTTAAGCTTTAAAAAACAGTTAAGCTACGCTGCACGTACGCTAGTCGATATTGAAGCGGCATCAAGCGTAGATCGTGTCAAGTAAATTTGGAGATATTTCGTATGCGTTAAGGATAAATAAAGAACGGGAATTAATAAAGTTTACTCGATACACGTTCGAGTGCAAACCTGAGGGATATTGTATTGATTTTGAAGTTATATGTACAGTTTTTTTTACTACAGCAAATTAAAAAAAATTTAACAAAAAAAAAGTCTTTATTGTTAAACATTTTTAAATAAAATCATTTGTTAAATAAATAAAATACCAATTTAAACAAAGTGTTGTGTAACTCATCTTAATCGTGACAAAAAGTCAACACAGTTTTGTTGTGAAAAAAAAAAATTCTCTGCTTAAATTAGAATAGCACCGAAATCCAGACAAAACGTTCATTGTGCTTTCTTTGTGATAAGCGAGTGAAAGTTGCAGTGTACTTTTATGAATGATAATTACGGAGCAGCAAATCTCAATCGTAAGTGAATTATTTTTTACCACTTATGGCGTAGTGATATTATTAAATATCAATTATCCATATTAAATATTTTTAACACAAATTTACGTTAAAAGGATCAAAAGTCAGCAAGCGAGATGTTGCATGGTTCTAATACCTGCCATAAATTTTTCAATTTATTTAAAAATTTTATTTCAAAAATTTGAAAACCTGCAGTAAATTACTTTACATATGATGCTTTGTTACGTTTGTACAGAAAATTTTGCAAAGTGTTTTAGGAAAAATGTTGCACAATCCGAAAAAAAATTGAAGGACAGGTTTTCGTTTCACGCCTTATTACAAGGTAATTTAAGAAAACAACGCATCTTCATAGCTTCAAAGAAACATACACGATGTCCATTCTTTTCCATGTTCTGTAGTCAGCAGCCTTCGAAGTTATTCACATTATTTGAAAAACATATAAGAATAATAAATGACTTTCCAGAATTCATAATCGAAACTATTATTCAGAACCTCGACTCTCTATATTTTTGTGCTCTAAGGCAGCTCTCCATTTAGCATGTAAAGTGGTGGCCAATCTGACTTTTTTCATATTTTTAAATGCTACTCCTTACAAACACCACAGAATACATTGAGCCCATACAAAATCCACTTCGATATTTATGAAATTTGACATGGTAAGAACTTTAAAATTTCAAAAACTAAATAGTTTTAATGTAGATCTCTCATTTCTCTCAGAAATCGGGTTTCATTTTAAATTCTTTACCAATATGGAATTATAAATTTCAGAATATTCCATATGTCATTAAATGAAAATATTTCGATAGTTTCTAGGAAACTTTGGACTTTTTCCAGAATTAAATTTTTCAAAGACTTGGACACAATTAGTAAAATTTTTTACAGATGGGAGATAATAAAACAATTTTATGATGTTAATTTATATGAATGCGGAATTCAGCGGAAATTGAAAGCTTTGGATTGCTAAGGTGGATAGCCTTATATTTTTCAATTTTCGAAATCCACTTAAAAATCTAACTCAATTTTTTCTTTCAAATAATGAATAAAAAATCTGTTTATTGAATTTTTTTGCCTGGAAACTCAGAAATCGTAAATTTCACAACACTTAAAATGTAAAATGGTGTTGACTTTGAAGAGTTGTAGTATTCAATTCAATTACATTTTTTTAACTGATTGATATCTTGGAATCTGCTTGCCTGAAGTATTTTCTTTATAATGAAAGCGATTTTGTTGGGTTTTGTGATTAAAAATTTTTTGATTTTTGAACTCTAAACAAAGTACTGCGCACCCGTTTAATAACAGGAATATTTTTATAATGCATTCACTAATAATTACTAATAATCATAAAAAAATGGCTAGCCAAAAAATCTTATAGAACTAATTAAGTCAATACCAGTTACACCAAGCTTAAGTTCAGAAACTTCAATGATTTCGGACAACAGTTTTAGTTATATTTCGTATATAGTTAAGGTATCAGTCACATGATCTACTCATGAATAAATTTATTCAATCATTTTTAAATTATTGCTTTATCTAACATCTATCAACATTAATTAATTTTATCATTGTCTATTTCCTTTCATAATTATTAATTAATAAAATCTGCATATCAATATCTTCATAGAAATATCATTTAATTGTCTTAGTTTTATGTTTTTCTCAGAAACTGCAATATATCAAAATTTTCTAATAAAAACAAACATATTATGATCATTTTGTTTAAACAAATTACTGAACCATATTCGTGCAGCTTATTAGTATCTGCTGCTTAATTAATATTTCAAAAGCAGCTTAATTTATTCGAATGCTTCTCACACCAAATTAGCTAATTTATTATTAGACAGTTATGTTTTTAACATATTTTTGAGCTTTATTTATAGTTTTACCATGGTCTCAAATTTTAATGCGTTGTGTCAAATCTTCGATACCGTGGGGAATTTTTTCAATTTCAATATGATGAAACAAATATATCGAAGTACTACTTCAAAAAAAAAAAAATCACATAGTTGTTCTTTTACAAAAACCTTTTTAACTTTATGAATTAAACACCAGCACTGCGGGGATGTGATATGATTTAATGAAATTATAAAATTTATTTTCTTAGAGTTCTAGCTTATGAAATTAATTAGTTTTGCAAAAATTATAGCCACTCAAAAACTATCCGCTATATAATGAATAATATGAATTATATAGTATGTTACGTAAGTCCACGACCACAAATACTTAAATGAAATGGAATGTTTTTTTTATGAGCCATAACTTCTGCAAAAAGAATTTGAATCTAGTGTTTTAAGTGTAATAATATTTTAGAAAAGAAGCTGTGAAACCTTAGACACATTTTACAGTGGCTTGTAAATAGAAGCAAAAATATAAAGTCGTGTATAGTTTATAGGTTTTATGATTTTTTATTGCCATATTCTTAGTAATTTATAGTCACTCCAATCTGGCGTATATCTAAATCAATACAACTGTGCAATTATTTGCAGGATAAAACATTTTTGTTGATAGCTATCTTTTGCCCGATATATGTTCCTGATCAACGTCACCACTAAAGTTGGTATAGTCATGTATATTTGGCTGTCAGTTATACTGTCTATCTGTCTGCCCATGTAATCAACGATTACAACAAAAAAAAAAGAAGCAAAGTCATTTGATAAATTTGGTATAATGGTGAAATCAATTCAAGGACACGTCTGACGCCGAGACAAATAGCACACCAAAAACTATACTCTAAGAAAGAATTATTTAAACTCGTAAAACTCAAATTTACAGTCAATATTAAATGCCTCGGACTATCCACATACATAAGCAAAAACTTCAAAGCTCTGTCCTGAGAAAATTATTTAAGATAATGCAACTAAATTTCACACATATAAAAGGAATGTTATGGATAAACTCTAAACAATGTTTGCCTCGTACTTTAGAATGTAAGCGTTTCCTGATATATGATAATGGCGGATAAAAGATGCTCAATTTAAGTATATGTATGTATTTCATCAAACTTCATAGTAGTATTACAAAAAACTTGGAGAAGTATTGATAAAAGATAAGGCAACTTTTGAGGACGTGACATGACATGCTACATTAGAGAATCTTATTAACTGAATGTCATAGAATTTTGTATGGTACCATTTGTTGATCCACACTAGCATGCAAAAAAAGTGAGCTGACTGAAACTAGTGGGCTTGACTTATTTTTTTATAAACAAAAAATTTAAGACTGTGTATTTGAGGCGTAATTAAAATGCAAACCAACTCTACCACGCCCATCTCACAAAACATTGAAAAAATTACACTTCAATACACTTACGCGTAATAATTTATATTCTTAATGCAGTGTAGGGTATTTAGTTTAAGTATATGCCACTGATAACACTCTTACTGGCTCTATTTGTTAATAAACTTTTGCATTCATTCGGCAGACGGTATGTGGTTGATTAAAATTTATCAGACTCATTGTCAGATACAGAATATGTTTTATGGTGCAATAAACGATTCTGTTAGTTGAACAATTTCACAATTTACAAAATAATAAAAAAAACTCACAATTTCAATGTAAAAAGCCAAGCGGTGCTTTATTGGACATATTGCGAAAATATAGTTTCTTAAAATTTATTTATAACGCAATAAATAGAAAATATTATTCTAACGGATTCTATTGCCATATTACCAATGTTATCATAGTGTACAAATTTGAACTTTAATACGATGCAATGAAATCTGAAATAAGAAGTCGGTCAAAATTATTAGATTTCGAAATCAGTGTTAGACTATCATTTATAAAGGAAGAACGCAAGGCTCTCAAAGATCAGACTACAGACAAATGGTCACTTTTTTCTAGACACCATATACCATAAACGTATGTAAGGTGTATTATGAGCACAGCAGCAGCATCAATTGTCCAATAATAGCTGAAACACGAATTCACTGATAAATAATTTCACTTGTGTTGAAACCGTTAATATTTCTTCTGCGCTAAAAGCTACAAGAAAATTTTTGAAATAAGGATATAAGTTAACGAGAATTAATATTCACGTTTGTCAACGTCAGCGTCTGGCTAGTTGTAGCTGGAAATATGACTCCTATCAAGTGCAACGACTGTGAGCATAAAATGCAAGATCAGCAGAAAAAGTTCAAGGCTTAAGAAAATAAATTCATTATGATAGAAGTTAGTTTTTAGTTTTAAAAGTAACTCAGCCAATGAAGTTGGTTATCAATAAAAATAAATTTATAATTGTGAAGTCTTGATTTTGTTTTACTTATATGTAAGCTAAGTTCTAGTAGCTTCTTCTAGGTGATGAAGTCTTAAACTTGAAACATAACTCGTAACTAGAAGAAATTTTATATGTTTGTTTTTAAAGCGTTTTTTAAATATTAGATCAGGTAAGCAACAACATAAACATTAGAGAAATATGTTTTTAAAGGACAGGTATTAACATCAAATGAATTAAATTATTGTGCGTTACTTTAAACTTAATTTCCACTCGAATAACAATAGCATTGACTAAATCAATTTTTTTTTGATGTGCATATGCCATAATCTCGCTTATTGTGTTCTTTTTTTGAAGTACGTAATTTGAGTTTATTTGTTTTTTTTAGAGATAACACTATTATTATTATAATAGTTAAATTTATGAATATGTGTTGTAAAGTTCCCCAGAAACGACTTAAATAATTTTATTACATTAATTTGTTTTTATTATGAATTGTATATTAAAATTGTAAAAACAATTACCTATGTACATTTTCGATGACAAAAGAAAATTAAATAGCTAAGAAATTTGGATCCATGAAAATGGTTCTCTTGCTATTGTTGAATCATCTATAAGTATTGAACAAGTCAAATAATTTTGAAAAAACTAAAAAAAGCCATAAAATGTTAATATATCAAAATACTGAAATTTCCGAAAAATCTTGAAAAAATCAAAAAATGTTAAGACGACCGATAAACATATGTAAAAATAAAATCAAAAAATTTCGAAAAGTCTATAAGACTTAACAATGTTCCATAAAAGGCATTACTTTGCAATCAGCGCACTTGAAAGTAAAATTTATATCATACCCACCAGCAAAAAGTTACGACTACACATCAATGAACATTATGATGTTCTCTAGTTTGTACATAAAATATCCCAGAAGCACACGTCATTCGTTGAAAGAATACTATAGTGTACTACTACCTTAAGAGTTATTCATGATACAACAACAGAATTCATTTTGATTTTTAAGCGCTTTCGTTATATTTTTTCGGACTTGAAAATATTTTTCTAACAATTCTTTTTTTTCTCCTCCTAACAATTTTTTCCTCATGCTGAACTTTGTTAAACTGGATTTTTTTTTCTTTTTTCGAAACATTGGTTCAACTATAGAAGAGCCGTACACTGTGCAACATTCAACATTTTTTGTTTTAGTTTGGACAGTATGATTTCAGCTTAGCTAAAAACAAAATCTTTAAATTTATAAGAAATCTGTGGGCTGACAAACATGTTAACTTAACTACACATAGATTAAATTTTCATAAATATTTTCAACGTTTCACAATGTTTTGCAGTCGAAATGTTCTTGTAAGATACAAGCTACTTATATTGTGACTTTAAATGCTACCACAAAGTATGAGCTTCTTGTTTTTCAATTTTCGTTATTTATTCTTCCATTCAGTAGCCAAATCTGTAAGCAAGTCGTACTAGGCTTCCCAAGAGCATGGCAACATTGTAACTTGGTAACTTTTAAAATCTGTTACGTCAAGAGTAGCTTAAAATATACATTGCAAGGTGTAACAAAAAAAAAAAAAGATTATGACGACATATGCTAAAAGAGAAAAAAAATTCGGACGACAACCTCAGCCCTGTTAAGCGCAGTGAGCTTTTGTTCGTTTTGGTCTAAAAAATGTCAAATCCGTCTTTTTTCTACAAGATCCGGCTGGAAAGAGAGGGTTACATCGATTATAGTTTTTAGGTATAGAGGAGAGGTTCAGCTGCTTTTTTTCAACAAAGGACATCGCATATTTAGCTTCTTATACAGCAAGGCTTAAGTGCATATTGTTATTTGATTTATATGCGTACAGTTGTTTTTATGCACAAACTTGCCATAATATTTTCGTTAAAAACTTAAGTGAGACACCCTATCATTATGCCCTGAGCTAGTAGGTTTAAAACTTGCAGCAACTGTTTCTAAAACTTTCCTCTTGTGAAGACTTTTATTCTAATACAAGTGAATTGTGGTAATGATATTGTAGAGGAATATAAGTGGTTGCGTTATCTATGAGTATACACTGTATGTAAGTTGAAATTGCATTGAAGTGAAATGTGTGATTTCCTGTGTGATTTCAAAAAATATATATAAAAAATTTTAAGTTTCGAAAATATTTTTTAACACACATATATTGAACTTTAATTTAATGCTTCTTAACTAAAAGGTGGTTCAAATTAAGAAAAAAGTACTCACTATCTACTACCAGCGAATTCTAAGCTTTCCCGGCACAAAAAAAAATGCACTTCGCCCAAATGCCAGTCGGGCCTAAGTTTTGTCTAGCAATTTGTTAATTGTGTAATTTGTTGTTTGTTTTTCTGTAGAATTCAGTAAAATTGTTTTGAATCGTTTTCTCAGAACAGAGTTTCAAAATTTTTCTGATTTGGAAAGAGCCACGTCCACTCTTCTTATGCTTGTTCCCCAAACGATAACTTACCGAGTTTGATAAAATTATCGTGAATAGTTTTCTGCGCGTAGTATATCAAAGTTTTTACGTGTATGAGAGGCACCACGCCCACTTCTTGATAAATCAAATTGAAGACAACGAAAAGATGCTTTGTCAAAGCACATTTTGTTTCTTTGGAAAAAAACTAGTCAAAAAAAATGTTTGTAAAATTGTATTCGTTTCAATAATATTTTGGTTTTTTAAATAAGAAATAGGCATGGCAGTTAGTCGATATGCCAAATTTTCCACTGAAAGAAACTGAAATAGAGTCCACCTTAAGCAAAAAACAACAACGTTTACTTGAAGTGCACCACAGTGAGCATTTTTCAAATATCTACTGAAGATCACTCACTGGCCCTTGATTTCTTGAATAAATTTCATTATATCTTGATACACTCACTGTACAAAACTATTTAAAATTCAAGCAACGGCATCTCAAACACGCACTAAAACAACTGAATGTGAATAATAAAATACCAATAAAAAATCAACTTATCTTAATTAAAGATTGAAAAGTACAAAAATTAATGTCAACTTAATGCCACTTCATGTTTAACAACACATCTCCTCAATTATGCAATCCTATTGACCGAAAAAATCAAATCACATGCAACAAAAAAACCCAAATTAACAAATTGAAGAGAAGAAAAAATAAACAAATTGTCAGCAGTTTGATTTTTATCTTTCTTTTACCGTTGAATTATCTGACCAGCACCACTGGTTTTTTGTTTGGTTTACGCATAGCTGCTGATGATAATGATGCTACCGCTGCCGCTGCCGCTGCTGCTATTGATGATTATGTTGATGTTTGCACGTCAGTCGAAATCATAGGTGGCTCATTCATAAAGTTTTGCTCTTTGTTTTTGATTTTCTTTTAAGTTTTTTCATTATATACCATACTTATCTTATGTCATGTTTCTTCTTTTTTTTCCAACTATTGACATGTTTAACGAGTTGATTGAAAATGTTTATTATTGTTGTTGTTGTTTTAATTATTTTCCTTAATGACAGTTTGTTACCAACATTCGAATAACAATTTTGAACATCTTTGAACCGGAAATAACAAATTCATACCTTTGTCTATAGTTAAGTCTATCTCCAAAATAATCACATGGCATGTTGCCATGGAAATGTCAAAAGACATTTGTATTTCCTCAGTAATTATCGACATTTATGTTATCTCTATTCCCAGGCTACTTGAGTTGTTTTTCTTAGGTATAACAAAAACATATTGCATACTTTTGTGCATTGTTAGTAGTTAGCGCTGCAGGAGGCCACTGTTCCGTCTGGTGCAAAGCATAAAGTATGAATGAATTCCAAAAAAAAGAAAAAAATTTAAAAGAAAAAATTCAAGTTTCATTTTGAATTTGTAGAAAATAAGTTTTTTTTTTAATATGGTGACTACTACAGCCTGCAATTTATAGGAGTGTGCAATTTAATATCGGCAAGAAAACTGCTATTAGAGTCAGGCTGGAAGCGTTTGTGCATCTAGGGCAAAACTGTTACTATCCACCCTATTCCTTCATCCCTCATTAGTGAGGTCAGAGACTCACCCCCCCACAGTGGTGAAATGAGAGACTCCACTCACTGTGACGGCCAAATATTGGGTTGTTACATAGCATGTCGTATGAGTAACGTGTAGTAATAGAAAAGTAAAAATTCAAAGCGATATATATTTTAAAATTGATTGATGAAAATATTACTATAAAACTACAATAAAAAACTCAGTCTATCTTCATCAAAGTCGGTGTAGCGTCTCAGCCGTGTAGTTTTTTCCTATTGAGTGGCAGTTCAAAGCATTCAGAGTTCTTAATAACCTTTCTTGGAGTTCAATCTATTTAGAAACCGAATTTTATGAGTCATGTCGTAAAAATGTATTCTTCTGGTAGGGCTGTGGCACTGCATACTACTGACAGAAAAAGCTATATTATGCACTGGCCCTCTTTACAGCCTTTCCAACAAAAACAAAACTTAAGCGATTATGTTGTGTTATGAAAACTGAGAAAAACACTATGCTTTTGTGTAAAGTATTTCAAATAAATTTATTATTAGTAAGAAAACTAATAATATTTTGTATTTTAACTTAAAAAATGCAAAGCTCTTAAAAATTAAAATAAATTCGTCTATCCTATATTCTACTGAATAAAATTAACTTCTCATTTTATTTTGATTTCAAAACCACTCACTTGAATGTACTCCTGCACATTCTTAATTTGTCATATCAAAAATCTTTAACTAAAAATAAAACAAGAATTTCCAATGTCTCCAGACACATTCTACCAACGAATATGCAAATGAAATAAGGGGCCCACAGGAGCAAACATAGCTGACAAACAACAAGAAAGAAAAAGATAAATTTCATTGTGCACATAAAATGTGGGAAAATTCAACGCATATTTCAGAACACTGGCTGCATACAAATATTCTTAATTTCTTCATAATTCACTTAATTCCAACGTTCTTTTTTCATCAACTTCACTATTTTTAGCTGGTATTTTAAGAAATTTTATCAATAAAAAACCCTGCTCTATTTTTACAGATCTCTATTTCTTTCCAATATGCTATTTATGTCGTCTTAGGTAGAAAGTTTTTTTTGTGGTCTAAATAAAAAGCACATAAAGGATAATAATGTAAGGAGTGCCCAAGAAAGATAAAATTAAGGAAAAACTTGCAGCATATCCGTCTGCATAACTGATTAGTTTGATGCCATATTCGTATTTGGCTTTAACTACCAGTCAACTTTTTTTTCATTCCTTTTTTTTTTTCGTGTCTTTCGCACTACTATACTTTATCCTTAACTCTTCATCCTGGTTATTAATTACTTTTATGAGTTGCTCTCATGTAGTCGTGTGGGGACTCGTTTTGCATAGCAAATAAATCAATTAATTAATTACAAACGTGCTCTGGCGCCTTAATGTTGTTACCGGAGCTTAACAACACATGGCAGGACTAAGGGCAAAGTCAAAGTGGCCTGAGCCTGGATAAATTGAGTTGATTTGTTTTGTAACTAACCTCTTTTTGCACATCACTTTGCTATTATGACATTACATTTAATTTTAACTTAAGCGGAATTTTTATTCTTATTTCTAATCGAGGGTCGGCAAGAATTTTTAGGCCTACACTTCAAAATTATTTAAATCCGACCCTGTTTCAACCTTAGGCGCTTGAAAAAAGTAAACACAAAATGGTTACTTTGATTTACTTTACTGACTAGTGACCTGAGTGCTTTATGCGGATAATAGATAGAGCAGAAGGAAATTTGAGATAAACTTCGAAGTTTTGATAGACATAACAAAATAATTTTCTAAAGGGGAGCAAGAAATATAATGGGAAATTTGGAAAATGTGCGAGATTAAATATTTGGAAAAGTCTTACAAATAAAATGTTAACGAAAACTAGAAAAGGTGTTATCTTCGGCCAGGCCGAAACTCACATACCCTACACTGCATTGAAAGTACTTTTTAAAAAAATGTTGAAGAGGTTGAATAAGTCGAAAATAATGTAAAAAGGTTCAAAAATGTTGAAAAGTGTTGGAAAAAAGTGAAAATGCTGAAAAACCATTAAAGAAAGTTGAAAGAAATTGAATAAGTCAAAAAATATGAAAATTGCTGAAAAATTAATGAAAGAGTCGAAGAAAAAAGAAATTGTCGAATGAAATTGAATGGGAATATGGGAAATGTTGAAAAAAATAGAATAGAGATGAAAAGCACGAAATATGTCACGCCCACTTCTCCAATTCCACCCACTTTTGTTTCAATAAATGATATTCGTCATTGACATGCACAAACCAAATTTTAGCACTATAGCTTGTATAGTTAAAATTTAGGGCGGTGACACACCCACTGGTACAATCCAGTCCGATTTTGAAAAATAGCCTTCCATAAACAAACCTCTTACACCAAATTTCAGAATGATTGCTCATATATTTCGATAGTTATGCCACTTACGGTATTTTAATTGTGTGGGATCCA
The DNA here is from genome assembly GCA_963680825.1 of Meiosimyza decipiens. Classification (NCBI taxonomy): domain Eukaryota; kingdom Metazoa; phylum Arthropoda; class Insecta; order Diptera; family Lauxaniidae; genus Meiosimyza; species Meiosimyza decipiens. Next base: position 25,396,107 of record OY804260.1, read on the forward strand.
CGCCCACTGTTGCTATTTCAAAAGCTTTTGATTCATATGTACTTAATGCCCAGTAACCGACACCTCTAATCAAAATTTTATGAAGATTACTCTCATAGCACACTATCTATAGCATTAAATGTATTTTGCTTATATGGGAGGTGCCACACCTACCGGCACTATTGTGCCAAAATTTTGAAAGAAGACACCTTTTAAGAAGCTTATCTGCCATATTAAATTTCATAGCGATTGCGTTGTTAGTTCTCATTTTATAACGTTTATAAATATTGTAGGCTGTGCCACGCCTTTCAGCAAAATTTTTCAGTACATTGACGTAGCTGGTATTGATGACTACTTTCAGTCGTATCATCACTAAAATTTTTATGAAAATCGTGTGTGCCAATTGGGAGATATACGAAATCCAAATTTTCAATTGCTAAAAAGTGCCACGCCCACTTTTACAATTCCGCCCACTTTATGCGCTGCTCAAGATTTATAAGATCTGTATTCGTGTACCAAATTTCATCAAAATATCTTGCACGGCTTACGAGCTATGGCGTTATAAAAGTTTAAATTTAGGGCTGTGCCACGCCCTTTTAAGAGCCTTTGCAAGCTTTGAACCTAGCTTAATCTTAATTTTCTCATCTTCACCAAATCACCAATTTTTATCAAAATCTAAGCATTTTTTTTTTTCAATAAGGACTTGGGTATATTTGCATAGAGTATGGGCGGAAGACGTTGCCGTGAACCGATTTCGCCCATTTTTATATGCTAGCAGCTTGCAAAAAGGTTTGACCTGTGTGCCAAATTTTATTCAATTAGCTTGCTCATTAAAGATGTGGTTGATGGTAAAATTAATTCTTCTGAATTACTAGCATTAATTCCATTCAATGTCCCAGCACGTAATTTGAGGGAGTCAAATTTTTTCTACACTCCTTACCATAGAACTAATTATGGTTCCAATGAGCCGCTTTCTCGATGTCTTTCGAACAGCAATAAGTTTGCGAATCAATTGGATTTTAGTGTTAATAGGAGTATTTTTACTAAGCAACTCAAGGAAATCATTATGTTCCCTCAAGCTTTAAATTAAGAATTATTTATTAAACTATTTTTAAGTACTGTTTTAGTAATCTGTAAGGGTTTTAGCCCAGTAGATGAATTAAATTAAATAAATAAATAAATTAAATAAATTTACTAAGATAAAATTGCACGAAGAAACAAAACTGTTTATTGATGTGTTACTAAATACTTGCTTTTTTTTATTAAAGTCTGGATAGACTTAGCATATGCGTAATAAATTGAAATGGGGCAGATATGAGAAAGTCCATTGCATTAATGTATTTGTACTTAAATTAAGTTAGTACATAGATCTAAGTAAGCTCTACGATATTTCGAATATAATTAGTCAGATGTGAGCAAACATGAGTTGTTTTGAGTTAAATAATATCTTACAGCTAAAAGACGGATATTTAACTTTAAAAAAATTATGCAAAAACCTTTTTTAGCACTAATATGTTGTTTTAAAAAAGAAATTATTGAAATCGGTTCAGTATACTCCGCGCGAAAACGCTAAGAACCGTTTCCATTAAGCAATTTTACATAAATAGTATAGATTAGTTGGAGTAATCTATCACATGACACTTTTAGTACAATACTTTTCCTGTATTTTGGTATTTTTCTTGTTGATATTCCAGGACCACCCTTAAACTGCAATGTAGAATGTAGAGTAATAGGTATATAATTAAATTTACAAATATTTTGGCAAAACCTAACGTTTTTAAACAATACTAAACAAAAATAAAAAAAAAAAATAGATCGAATTTATGTACCACAAAAACAAGTCCGGAACGGATCCGTATATTAAGTCGTCCATTCCGAGTTCGAGGCAGATTCGAAGAAGCTGAATCCGTTTCGGATAAAATATACGAAGAAGCAAGTCCATCTCGAATTCGGGACGGTTCCGTTTGTCTCACTGCGTAACTACAGCTATGCTATACTCAGATGGGAATGATCTGGATACCACTTGAGGTCTTCTATATCCCTGCCTACGTTTATAATATATTTTTTGACACCCTATGTAATGCAAATATTTAGCTAAATTCAATTAAATTTTGAAGTGATGTTGAATTCAAAGAAAAAAATGATTGAAAAAAAAAATAAAAAATAAATTGTTTAACAAAATTAAAAATTGCGATTAATACTTGAGCCTTATACTCATCCCACACCAAAATTGCAGCAAAAACAATGCACACAATTTAAATTGCAAAAGTAATTACTACAATTTACGTTTGCTGATTTTTTAATAAAATTTCATTAATGAACTCATAAATATTTAAATTTAATTAAACACAGCAAATAATTAAATTTTGCTAACCATAGTACAAATATAAAAAAATTATGGGAAAATTAATTAAATTGTTATATTGTTCCAAAAAACATAAAACATTTACGAGCGTTTTATTGAAGGCTACAAAAAAATCGCAAATATTTAATGAAAAAAATGCATAGCTCTAATCAATCAAATCAAAAAGTGCTGCCTACAGCACTAATTTTTTGCTACTGTTTACTGTCAATTTTGATTGACAAAAGTTGAACAAACAAACAGAACCATTGGTCTCATATTCAATAAACGCAACGGACATAAAACAATAAAACTGTTCGCTAACAAATTAAACTGACATGGCAACAAAACTTTTGCTCACAAAACTTTGAGCTACACAACACAGCCCAAGTAGCACAAAAAAAGAAAACTAAGAAACCGTTGCCAACATGAGATGATGAAAATCGAAGCAACAAACCACCGAAAACACCACAAACAACAACATAACACAAATTTGGTGTAAAGAACCTTTTGCATTAATTGGGAATAATATTTGTATTTGAGTGCAGGATTAGGGGGTCCACCTTGAGAGCTAATCGTTGTTTTTTTTTTGGGCTATTGTTAACAAGACCCAGCTTGTGTGTGCTCAAAAGCAACAACTACTGTTTTTAGCCAATTTGTTGCTAATTAATACATACGAAATACAACAAAATAAAGTTAAATAAAGACCGACGATATTGGCTATGAAATGGATAGAGAAAAGGTTGTGCTGAAAAAGTCCCCACAAAAATGTGGCAAGAATTATGTGGTTTTGGTTAAAAGGTCAACTTTTCTTCTTCTCACTCATTTGTTGAATTATTACGGATGTTTGGATTCGACAATTTGGCGCCCACTTTGATAGATTGATTGATTAACTGATTGTTTGTGTTGTTTAACAAGAGGAATGATTCATTAATTTGTTTTGCCCTTCAGTGCGTAGCTATTAAAATTTAAAATGATTTTATGCTTCATCTTCTTCTGAAATAAATGCTTGGCATGAGGAAGTATTTTTAGAGATTTTATTACAAATAAAAATAAATTTTGATGACCAGCGGTTTTTTACCACAGGCACTTAAATAGCACGACTTATAACGTCTGTGTATCTAAGTTAGAACTTTTAAAAATAAATTAACTTGCATCATTTTTGTCTAGGTATTTATGTATCTATTCACATATTTACTTAATTTTTTCTGTATTTAATTATCTTTTTTTGTTAATTTCAGTAACACACACATAATCGACTGCAAGCGAAGCGTTAAACAAATTAATTTTATTGAACTCTGAAAATATCTTTATTTATATCGCTTTGTTTGATAAACTGCTGAATAAAGTAAATAAAAATAGCATTTGCAAATATTTAAAAAAAACTCCCAAAAAAGTCAATTGAAAGCTATGTCATAATGCCTGCTGTATTGAAAAACTCAAAGTGCAGCGTACTTCAGTTCCTTGGCTTAATGGGAGCAGATTCAACGTTTTTTCTGCTTTTAACTCTGCTGCTTCAGTGCTGCCTAAAACCTACAGCTAGTGTTTCACTACAAAGAACAGGTGAGTCATGCTACTAAGAACTTTTTTAAGTATTTAACTTAATTTGTTTTTATTTCTACTAATTACTGCTATCATCTTCTAATTGTTAAAAAGTTTTTTTAGTAGTTCCCATAAAGTTGCGCGCTAGGTAAAAAATATTTTAAAGTATACATATTTATATTGATGTATTAATATCGTAATTTTTTAACTTGCTTGCTCAAATGCTGTTTAATATTTTGTTGTATTATTAAGTCATATACTTCAAAAATGCAAACAAGGACAAGACGCGATTTCGTAAAAGCAAGTTATTACAAAAAATCTGTGATTGATTACGCTGATTCGATTTTCCATTTGGACTCTGCAGAGCATTCTCATTCACATTCAATTTTATTATTTCTTCAATCTTAAACACCAAAACATGTTCAAATTAGTTACCATTTTTACATATTTTAATCTTTTGCTTACATGTGTTCAGGTAAACAGCTGTTAAAGTAAGGCAGTCTACAGATTTTGTATACGTTTTTCAAGTAGTCCGGGAGGTTGCGTTGCATTTTTCGAGGTCATTTCCTCCCACTTCAATTTTTTTTTGCAAACGATATTTTAAGTGTAGCTGATATTTGAAATAAGCGTCAGTCACTAGAATCGTGGTGAGCCTGGTTGTGAGAAAGGTACTAAAATGGTCTATTTGAACTTAAATGTTAAAAAATAGTGTAAGATAAGCAATCGAAAGCTAAAGTTCATATTTTGACTTAGAAATATCCTAGATAGTAACATCTTGATATTTCAGAGATCGGATTCAGCTGTGACTCCCTTTCTAACATATAAATCAAAATTTTCTAAAATGTTGTTTCTGATCTCGGAACTATGATACTTGTAATCAATTTGATAAGTTTTTGAGAGTTTTCAATGCGTGGTGATAAACAAAATGAAAGGAAGCTATAGAAAGCCTCTTTGAAAACAGCTTCAAAGATGTCTTCAAAACGGAAATTTTGTTATAAATAACCAAACTTTACATAAAATATTAAAAATTTATCATGCGAAAAAAATTACGTTAAAATATTCCAGCAGGTGCATTCCATTCAGAAACGCACATATTGTTCGGATCACTATTTTATATTGCTTTGAAATATAAACTTTTTTCCTAGCTATTTCTGTAGAAACGTATTTTTTATAGATAATCGAGAGCTTTGACAATTTTCGATCATTTTCTTTATAATCTGCACATTTCTACTCGTCTCGATCCCATAAATTTCAACAAGTCTGAGTTTCATTTAATTTAACCAATACTCCTTACATTATTGTACGAGTATATGCTTCAATACTTTTTAGCTTATGCTGTCCAAAAGTTTTCAATCCGATTCAATACGTACTGAATATAGTTCTCATTTCTGCACAACTCTTTATAGATTTTTGGGTAAGCACTAGATAGGAATTCTGTATCTTTGTGAAAATGTAAAGAAATTACATTTTGTGTAGAAGACTCCTTCTAATGTAGCCTAAAATAATTTAAGATGAAAAATTTTTGGATCTTCTCTTCGATATAAGGAAGCCTCTGAACTGAATTTTTGTCGACTTACGTTAAAATTGTTACATTGTCTGCGATGTTCAGTAGATTGGGCTCTCTGTAACTTTCTATTTTCTTCCATTGATGAAGAAAAGTCTTATGGAAAAATAAGTTATTTTAAATTCTAGAAGCTTGAGCATAATTCCTCATGCCAATAGATTATTCCTTACCGTGCAAAAGCCCCCGTTAGCTACTCTCATAAGTACGCATAAATATTTTTAATTATTACTGTCACAGGTGAAGAATCTTTGCAACAAATTAAATCATCTCTTGAAATCACAGAAAACTATGTTAATATAGCAACATTAATTAAATTCAAGTAATTACATGTCTTCTTAATGAATAATGTATTGACAACATTAACATTTTGAAAAATGTTGCAAATTAAAAAATAATTAAAAAAGATTATTAATCATTTTATGTATTGGCAAGTTATTCAAAATTTATATCTCTATGACAAGACTTAATGACAATAAACAATTCTTCGAGAATGAAACTTAACAACTTTACATAAAAATGGCAACAGCTGGTGAATTTTAATAATCAACTTGAAATAACAATTACAGCAGATGTAAAATTTTTTTTTATGTTTTTGTTGAAAAAAATGCAAATTTTTTTACAATAAATTTGCCTCATTTTACAAGTGATACATTTTTATGGCATTTTTAGTTTTAAGCGTTCCAGAATCACAGGGCTTGCATTTTAATATGATGTCAAATATCAAAGCTATCATACCTAACGAAATAATTTGCATGCCAATATTTATGTTATTTATATATTTTGATTTCAGAATAACTAAAAGCAAATTCTTAATTAAAATGTCGAACATTTCTTTACAGCATATAATTGTTGTTAAATATGCACAATAAAATGTTTTAATTTCATTGTTAATTTTTTTCTGCTAATAAGTTAAGAAATTTAATTTTAGATATTTTAATTATCTACAAATGGTATTTGATTAAACGACGAAAATATTTCATATTCAATGAGTTTCTGTATTCACTTTTGTTTGCCTCGATCTTGTTTTCGTGGCACAAAGTTTACTCGAATGAGATTGCAAAAATGAGGGAAAGAAATAACTGGGCACTTGTCCTCAAGAAAATGTTTGGCAAATTTTAAACAAAAACTTTGTTCGAGTGAAAATGTTAATGATCAAGATTATAGATTAAGGCCTTAATACCACAGAAGATATAAAGAGGCAATTTGGACTTATTTTTTTGTTTAAGGTGCAGATAGGCAGCAACTAAAATTCAACGATGCTCATCATGGTTTGGAGTGATCAAGTTAAATCGGCAAAGTTGAACTCAGCCTTTTTCTCTTAGCAGGTGGTGTCATTGCGTTTTACAATCCATTAAAAAAAAAGAAATGCAAAATATCTTAGCATTTCTTTAAAGCATTTCCTCAAATTCAAAATAATTTTGATTGAATTGTTTGAATAAAACAATTAATCACATAAGTTTCTCATATTAAATTTAATCGGCGATTTGCACGTTAAACCCCGATTACACGACATAAGTTATCTTTGTTTGTGACTAATCGGAAATTGAGAACAAATCGCAGTTTAATGTACGATTAAATTGAGATAAGTTAACAGGACTTACAATGACGAAATATTAATGCAAACACAATTATCGTGGAGTTCCCGAATCACAATAATTTGGTAATTCATAAATCTACTAAAATAATATATCTTGTTCTCGAAGCTTTCGGAGTTAAGTCGCTTGCTGCGAGCAGTTTTATTTTTAATTTCCGAAAAAAATTGACTAAGAACCAAAAATTTATACAAATTAAAATATTTCACTTTCGAGTTTACCTTTAAATGTTCACTATACTCAACTCCACAACACATTTTCATTACTGTGTTTCAGATTATGATAAACACTCTTACTTATATTGAATAGTTAAAATCATATCTTTATTCTGCATTGGTTTAAAAGTTATGTCGCTGTAAGAGTAATATTTTCAGTTGTGTCACTTTTTAAGTAGGTGTGCGATAATTATGCTTGACATAATTACAAAGCGTTGAAAACTCGATCTATTTCGGCATTCAATTTAAGTATACGAGTATATAATATTTTAGATTTCCCAAGCTACTGTCGAGCTGTGCTCAAAAGTCTGTTGGTTTTGAGCTATTGAAAGCGCGCAAGTTGTACTCGTATCGAATTTGTCTGAGTGTTTTCCGTAGGAGTCATTACTTGTGCCAAAACTACTAAGAATTTAATGTTACGTTTTTTTCATAATATTGTATGTTTTATTTATGTTTCCAAGGCTTTTCTAATACGTAAATAGATACCAATGGCAAGAACTCAAAATTTCGATTGTATGAACAGGTTTAATTTTGTCAATATGTAAAACTGAAAACTTCGTTTTAATTTACATTGACGTAAATTCAGTTTTGGTTGATGTTCATGAATCGTTTTAATTAAAATTTTAATACAATTATTAAAAATTTTTAGTTCCATTTTATCAAACCAATTGTATTTATTTACAAAGAAAACAAATAATTTGCTACAAATGTAACATTCCTTAGAGTACGACTCAAAAAGCGTATTTGTAAAGTACAGAGGTGCCAAGTAACCGTCAAAGCATTGTGTAGGAACTGAAAAATTTCTGTAAAATCCGTTAATTTGTTACATGTATTTGAATTTTTAAACTTTTTTTTAACAACCACAAGTGTTTTATACATTTCTGACTAAAATATTAATCATGTTTTTTCCGACACACATTAAATTTTTTAATAAAATAAAAAAAAATTTTATAAATTTTTCCCAAAAAAAAATTTTTTTATCATTTTACGAATGAATTCTTTTATTTTGGGAAGGCCGGTAGTCTCTTGTTTTCAACTTGGTAACCCTGGTAAAGTCAATGAAACTTTTTTTTTCGAAACACAGATTTTGATGGTATTTATTTAAAACGCTCGTTTTATTAGATATATGCTAGAAGAGTGAAATAAGCATTTGTATAAATAAGGTGAGCTCATTTAAGACCACATTTTATTTTCGATCACGTATTATAGAATGAACTGGACAAAAAAAATATTACGTATAAGCTTCAGCCTTCATTTTTGCTTCTAAGATATTCATTTGTGAGTATCACTTGCCCAATATATTTTTTATTTTTTTGAAATCTGTCATCAAAAAAAGTGTCAATATCGTAGAAGTAGAGCATTTTTTGAAAAAAGTTTTCTTAACTCAAATTCAAATGATAATATTTAAGTATATGTATGTTCTTGTTTATAGAAATATTTAACATTCGGCGATCGGTCAAGGTCGATAAAGTTTCCCCCAATGGATGGGGTAATCTTTATTATCATGAAAATTATTCTGTATATTTATTTTTTTAAAGATAATTTCTTCCTAATATTGACCATATCTGCAGCTAACATGGTTCACTCTGCTGCTCCAATTTTCAATGACATGTGTATCGAGTGGTATTTCGCGAATGATGCGAGCAATGTTGGCTTCTAATTCCTCAATCCTAGCCGGTTTATCCATGTAGACTATGGATTTCACGTAGCCCCAAGGAAAATGTCTATGGATATGATATCACATATCCATCAGCCTATGAACCACACCAAACCGTTGTTTTGTCTGGATGCAATAACAGCTCTTGAACCTCTTCGGATTGCGTTTTAGCCCAAATACGACCACATCGCTGAACAAAATTTTGATCTTTAGAGCGGACCATGTTAGCGACTGCTACGGTCGACACTTGAAGGAAATAATCTTTAACAGGTAAAATTTAGAGAATGGTAGTTTTATATGACGATAAAGGTATCCGGATTAAATTGAAATTTTTGATTTTGATTTAATCCAGAAAAAATTACATCTAAATAAATCACTCGTTAGAAGTTTTTGCATAGCTTGCAAATTGAACTACAGCAAAACTGCAACGCGCAGACTTCCTTTAACTTTTGAAGCGGATTCATATTAATGATGTCTGTGCTAATGAGGCTATTAACATTTGATCTATTGACAGAATCCATTAATAATTCATCATGAAATGCAAGTAGAAATGGTTTACTCACGTACGCAAATAGCATTCATGCTATACCAGTTCCCTTCCTCCACTCAATGCTGTGTGGTTTCATTTGTAAAATTTAAATATAAAAGAAAGAATAAAAACTTCAGCTAAGCGACATGAATAGTCGCGGTAATCAGTGCAAACGTAATGAATTGGGTTTTACCAACACCATCCTGTTGGCAAAATCAGAAAGTTGACGAGGCAGAAAATCAGTTAACTTGCGTAAATTCTTAATGACGGAACATGATACGGGTGATGTGTGCTATGATTTATGTTAAACAATAAATTGGTTAAATTTCGGGCTTTGATAAAAGCTGCTAGGTAAAACCCATGGCTTAAGTAACTTTTAAAAAAAAGCTACCTCTGATTAAAAACCATAATTTTATTTCATCTTTAAAGGTTATGTAATTGGAACAACTTTTTTTCTTTATGTGCGAAAGAAAGCTCTCTTTGCTCATATTAAATTTCACTTTAGAATTATAATCGGCAATCGGCATTACTCTTTCATTTGATATCTTTCGAGCAGAATTTTTGTATTTGTTACCACTGCACGATGGTATGCAATTTAAATAAAAAAACGTATTTAAAAACTAAAACAAGTAATGAAATATCCAAAATCATTGAAGCGAATTGTGGCCAAAAACAAGTTAATGGGCTTTATCCTGATGGTAAGTCTCTTGGTTTGTCAATTGTGAAACAAAATGCAATTTTTCTGTCATGCTTACATGGTGAGTCAAAAAACAAATGCCGGGAATAACCAGTTTTCAGAAGGAAGTTGAAAAGCGAACGTCAGATAAAAATCAATCCGAATTCTGATTGACGCAATTTAATGCAAGCGCTTGTGAAATCAATTATCATATGTTAACAAATAAGTGACTTTTTGACATTTTAAAAAGCTTATATTATACTTTTATATTTAAATATTTTTGTTTTATGGTATGGCTATTTTTTCTTCTATTTCTTCAAAGCAAGACCAATTTGTAATTGAAAGTTTTAAGTAAACATTACTTGTTTAAATCTGAAAACCGCATTTTTCGCCCAAAATAACTAATTTTGCTCAAAGTTACAATGTTTATTGGAAACCTAAAGACGGTGAAAAATGGGTCAAATATTCTCGTATTGGACTTATCGGTTATGAAATCGATGAGTTTTCATCATCTCTGCAACATTGATCTGGACATATTTTCCTTTCCGAGTTTTGTGCAAAGCTTTTGTCGGGCTCTCAGAACCTGGCACACCACTATCGTTTATTTCGTTACCTGCTGCACTCAAACTGCAAAGCGAGCATAGCTTTTCTTTCAGTCAAAGCGTTATAGTACAGTTCATAATAAAAAATTAATTCATTTCATTTTATTAAAATGCTTTCAATTTACTTATCATTTGTTCCTGATTTTTAAAATTGAACCAATTCGAGGACACATTATCGAAATCAATGATATGTCCTCGGAATCAAAAACATATGAAAAGCCTAGTTCCACAAAAGACCCGTCTAGTAAAATAATATGAGAAACTTCAGCAAAAAACTTAAATATTTGATGAAAATTTAAATGTGTTATAACAGCTTAAGACTTTTTACGGATTTTTAAAACTTTAATATTTAACTGGTAGAATTAATTAATAACACAATGCTAAGTAATGCCAACTGGTGCTGCATGAACTTTGTTTGATGATGAGCTCAGTTCATTTGTATATGAACTGAGTGGACGCATTCGACACACGTGAATGTGGTGGCTTTTATGAACATACTATTTTTACATATTAAGATATCCTTTTTTCGGATGCCAACCAATTTGGTTTACTTTTAAGTGACGATTCGAGGCATTCTTAAACAATAATTAAATTATTGTGCAAATTAATTTGATTAATTAAAACAATTCAAAACATACTGTGTAAATAACTCTGTTTTTCTGTTTATAATTTACTTTTACTTTCATTTTATTGTAATAATTTTCTATTTATTGAGTTGTTCATTAGTTCATTCATACATTCACGTTTGACAAGTCACGCGGTGTACGAATCCAATTAAGCTACTAGGTGTACAAATATGAAACCGGTAATTTTTTATTCAAAAAAACACGTTCATTTTGCGAAAATAGTTCCAAATTTAATCTTCAAAGTAATTTCCATCTTTCAGGCAATTTATGGATTCCTCGCCAAAAAAATTCTTTGTTTTTTGAGGCTATCCATTCATAGAGCCATTTTTGCACTTCCTCGTAAGAATTGAAGTGCGAATTGTTGAGTGCGTGTCCCACCGATGAAAACAAATAGTAATCGGATGACGACAGGTCCGCCAGGTTCATGTGGCACCCATCTACCGACCTTTAAAATCTTTCCCATGGCCTTCAAACGCAAGGAAACGGTTTGTTGTGTCACATTAAGTTGTTCAGCGAGCTGTTGTTGCGTTTGACCATCATCTTCGTCCAATAATGTTTGCAATTCGGTGTCTTCAAACTTTTTCGGTGGCCGGCCGCGCTCCTCATTTATCACATCAAAATCACCACTTTTAAATTTATTGAACCACTCATTGCACTGTGTACGACCAAGAGCATGCTCGCCATAAGCTTCAACAAGCATTCGATGCGAAGCTTCAACAAGCATTCGATGGAAACAGAAAATCAATGCTTCCCGCAAATGAGAGTTTTCAGGCACAAAATTCGACATCTTTACGAGCGGAAAAAATGCGTTGTTATATGAAACTTGACAAATTGTGAACTGAATATTGTTGACAGATGACATAATGAACAATTAAGACATTTGGTGCGGTTCGAAAGCTCATACATATACGGCTATCGACTGCTAGATGTCATTACCGGTTTCATATTTGTACTATAAAAGTATCTGAAAATGTTTCAAAGCAAGCTAGGCTTTTCCAACTGTGGTGGGGGTTTTGCAAGGATTAAACTTTTTATTAAAAACTTTTCGAAACGTAGTGTATAAGTTTTAGAAAAATTATTTACTAGCGTGTTTAATATGAATAGTTGAACTCAAAAGCAGTGTTTTTTCAAAAATTTATTCCGCCTTTACTTGAAACCTTAAGTGAAAAAATTCATAATAATATTTGCTAAAAATTTGAAACGAGTAAAAGTCTAAAATGTAGCGCAAACATGGCGTTAGCGTGAGCATAACTTTTCTGCCAATTTACTTCAGCATATATTTTCGTTCATATCCGCCAATAAAGATCTTCACACGTCAAAAATGTTGTATAGCCTAAATTCAAATCTATTTCAACACACAGCTTTCGCAATAAAGTGACACGCAACTGTGTTAATTGGTAGCCAAGAATTCATGCAAAAATTTACATCAATGAACATATCCCTGTGTACATAAGTATATTCGTAAATTGTTTATTCTTTGAAATCTCAGCACCATTCAAATCTACGTTGTTAACATCAGCTTATTATCGGGTCGGTCAAAAATATGTCTTTTATTTAAAATCCGACAAATTTGCAAGCACTTAAAAGTTTGTTAAGTGAATTGAAAAAAAAAAACGTTAAAATTATAGTTAGCCATACCAATTGACTTAGTGAAAATAGCAATTGAATATTAATTATTAATACACATAGCAATTACTCGGTTGCATAGTGAGAATCACTAAATACAGTGCATCATTACATGTACGCTCAGTATATTGAACATGAGCAAACGTCACACATCGTCGCATATTCGCATCGCATCGCATCGCAATTAGCATTTATGCAAAACGATTAAGCGGCAGCCGGTGCAAATAATTGTTAATACAGCACCCATCGTTGTGGTCAAGGCTGTGGCCAAATATTAACACGTGAGCGCCAGCGTTGAACATGTGCGTTTAATAGCCTTATACAATGCAATGCAAATATTATTTATGGAATTCTAACGAGTACTTACTCGTGGAAAGTAAATTACGATTTTAGTTTTTTTTTAATAAGTTTTTTTCATGTGATATTTTAAATAAATTTTTCTTAGAAATCGTGGAAATACAAAGTAAAGAAAAAGTTTCGGCACATTTCTAGAATGAGACTAATAAAATATGGATTGATATAAAATGTAACACACGCGCACTGCTTCACAAAGTGCATACATACATTTAATTAATGTTGTGGGAAAAAATAAATACCATGCATGAAATTAAAAAAATCAGCAGCTCCATGTGACTTTTGCTATCAATCAACATTTAAAATTATTAATTATTAAAATTAAATTAAGCAAAATTTTAAACCACAAAATCACTAAAAAAAAGAAACTTCATTTGTGCTTTAGCTTCGACGCCTGTTAACAATTAACACATTTTTTTGCAGCACAATAAAAAATTGATTTAACAGCAAAATGTACAAAGAAGAACCCTGGAGCAAAGAACACAAAAACTCAACAATTTGTTGTTTTTTTACTTTAAAATTAAAAATGTTGCTAATTACGTGTCATAGTGAAAATGATTCTTTCTTTAAACCGTTTTTTCCCTAAAGTATATCAGTAATTATACTTGGAAAAAATATATTCGTATTCATATCTAATGGGGTTGTTACTACAACTACTTGCAAACTGATAACAAGAAATATGAGGCGCATTAATTGACTTCAAAATTAAATTAAATAGGGTTGGTTAGCTTAAATGTGTAAAACCGCAGGGTGCTTTACAAAGAAAGTTAATAAATTCTTTTAAAGCATTAGACGAAGTGGTGGCGTTTTATTAGTTCAAAGGATGAAATTTTAAGAAAATATACCATTTTATAATCATTATTAACTGGCAAGGATTACTTTATGAAGTATTCTCTTATCCGCATAAGACGAGGCTGCGAGGCAACCTCGCTCAACCGAGGCGAGACCGAGGCTAGAACGAGGCGAGGTGGAAAAATAAATTTGCCTCGCTCGACCGAGGCGAGGCGAGATCACACCGGCACCTCGCCTCGTTCTCGGTTCGAGGTGCCTCGCAGCCTCGCTTTAACACTAGCTCGTATCGGAAGTAAGTGCAGTATTTTTTGTTTTGATACTATTTTTGAAATTTGATTCGATATTTATTTATTGGAAAGCATAGATAAGCCTATAAAACTTTTATTTTGAGTGCATCTTTAGGGGGGCCCTCATACAAAAATATTTTTTAAATATCATTTTCTCGAAGACCGGTTAACCGATTCACATCGAACTCACAGCACGTTGCTTTCACATTAAGAAGCTCAGCTTAGGCTACTTTTATTAAGAGTCCATATATTTCGTCATATCTTCGGTCTTTAGAGTCAGCAGTACAAAAAGGATCTCTAATCGAATGAGAGTTGGAATAATACAGCTAGTACTCTCTTTTGTTATTATTATATGACGAAAGATTTAATAAGAGGACGGTAAAAAACTTTGTTGTTAATGTCCAAATTCGTTCAAACGATCGCCTGAAGATTTGGCATGTGCTTATGTTTCTTATGATTTGGGGAAGGTTCGTAGCATACTTTGGTATTATCAACTACTTGACGCAGATGAATAACCTTTTTTTTATATCTCTATATGACGTAAATGGATAAGATTTGGTACATATAATTCTTATAGTTTGTAAAAGGTTCGTATCTTAGCTTGATTTGAATAAAAATGGACAATGCCACGCAGTCCCATATAAGAAAAGAATTAAGTTCATCATAGCTCATCAATTATCATATATGATTCAATCCACCAAAAATTAAAACATATATTTTAATTTATTTCTTGAGGCGAAGCAACGCGTGCCGGCTTTGCTAGTTGAATATATCGTTGACTATTTTTTTTTTATCAACCGAAAATAATATATCACAAATTTAAGAGTATATGAACATGATTAAACGATTAATTAGCGCCACCCACTTATTATTTGTTTGCAGATAGTCAATTTTGCTTGAATGCCGACAATGTACAGGCCTAATAATTTTTTTTTCAGTTTGATAAAATCCTCGGTTCTTACCGAGGCGAGGTATGTGATTTTAAGACCTCGGCCGAGAACGAGGCGAGGCGAGACTCAAATTTATAAAACGAGGCGAGACCGAGATCAACTAGAACCTCGCCTCGCCTCGGGTGAAGCACTAATAAGACAAGACTTGTTAGTTAATTTTGATAATACTAAGTTTTTTAATATTAGATGCGACAACTTTTTACAGCCGCCCCTTTGACTATAAGCCATTCTTGCTATTTATTCTGAACCAATTAAAAATTAGAAAACACAAATCCAATTGTTTTGCTATGAAATGAAACCAAATTTCAATTGCTTGAGTGTATTATTAAAAAATCAAAAAAAAGATTAAGTATTTAAAAATTGTTTTGTTGGGAAATATGCCAAGCCTCAATCAAAATTGTTACTCTAATGAAACTACCAAATGGCTTAAAATAAAGATTTTATGTTGCTTAACGGTCTGAGCAATACATTGGCATATGTCTAATAAAAATCGTTTCAGTTAATTTTGAGATTATAATATTTAAAGAAAAATCGATATTATTTCAGAAATAGTTCATCGTGTCGTATGAGTGATATTTGATTCCACGTGTTATAAACTTTTAATCAGCAAATCTTATCAATCCGCAAATAGTTTGCTGAATCAAATTAAAAAGTAACTGCATATCGAATGCAGGGCAGTAAAATTATATTTATTTGTTGCAGGAAACAGCATGAGCTCACTTAAAAATTATCAAATAAAACTAAATTCGAAATTGCAAAAAAAGTTCAATTAAAACTTTATGCAAACACCAGCGAATTGTGACATATCAAGTGTCACGCGCGTTAGCAGTTGCAAGGTTTCATGCGTCAGCAGTTTTTTGATTTCCATGGTTTTCTTATCTCATAATGAAATCTCCTCATTCAATGCAAATTTCCATTCATTAGCTCCGTCTAAAAACTTCATTTTTCTATTGTATAAATTTTAAATTTTTCTTTTATGCTTTTTTTCTACCTTGATTCACCTTCTTTTTGTCTGCTTCTTACAGATGCTCTCAATGGTCATTGTGTTGTTGTTTTGGAAAATTCAGAGGTGTTAAAAGAAATCGGCTCAATTTGGATTTCAGCTGTGAATCCTTGTGCAATTCATGCTTGTGAAACAGATGATGCGGGTCGGCCAAATGAGATAATCACCAAAGAGGATTGTGACCAATTCTATTGTGATGTGGTAAGTTTAGCAGTGTGGAAACTTTTCGTTTTGTTAGCCGAAACTTAAAAAAATATCAAGCACAAATGTAAGATTTGAATTAAACTCAGATTGCACAAACTATTTACAAAGAGATTAGACTGAATAGCAAACTTTGCTTTTATTTTAGGGTGGTTAAAATAATTTAAAATTCCTTTCAGGACTCCGAGATACGTCCCGAAAACGGAACCTGTTGCGGCATCTGCGTGCAAACCAAATGCTCCTTCAACGATACTGTCTATGATGTTGGTCAAACCTGGCACAACAACGAGGATTGCACACTGCTGGAGTGCGTAAAACTGCCAAGCGGTCAACCCATGATCAACGCGTATCAAAAAACTTGCCCAACTATGCCGGCAGATTGTGCCAAAGAGCAAATAATCGAAGTTGACTGTTGCCTGGAATGCAAAGATACAAAAAAGCAACGTGGAGTCTACCTTAGCGAAGCTGAACTACGCTCCGATGTAGAACAGGAGGACCAAGATATATGGACACCAGAATTTTACCGTAACCATCAATGTGTACGTGAGTGTCGCGCAGAAGAAGCTCCCATGACGTGTCACTACACATTTGTGGTCGAATGGTACGAAACTCTCTCAAAAGCCTGCTACGACTGCCCACGCAATATCAGCGACTGCACGCGTCCGCACTGCATTGTAGGCGATGGAATACCGCGCAGCATTACCGTCGTCAATCGTATGATGCCAGGACCGGCAATCGAGGTGTGCGAAGGTGATACAATTATTACCGATGTGCGCAATCACCTGTTGGGCGAGAGCACAACAATTCACTGGCATGGCATGCATCAGCGTAACTCACCGTACATGGATGGTGTGCCACACATAACACAGTGTCCAATTTCACCGCATGCCAACTTTCGCTACACTTTCAAGGCGGAAAATGAAGGAACACACTTCTGGCATTCGCACACGGGCATGCAACGCGGCGATGGTGTCTTTGGAGCGTTTATTGTAAGGCGTCCCAAGTTTGTGGAACCACATGGGCATCTGTATGACTTTGATTTGTCCGAGCACACTATGATTCTTCAGGATTGGGTGCATGTGCCGGGCGTAAGCATGTTTGCGTCACATCATCATTCACGCGGCGACAACAAACCGATAAATTTGCTCGTGAATGGAAAGGGTCGGTATTATAAAGCAATTTGGGATCAAATCAAACTGGAGGGTCAACAAAGTCGCCAGGATGAAGCGTTGAAGAGGAAAGTGCAAGATAAAGTGGAAACAACAATAAGTATACCAAATGTGACTGCGCAAGTGGAAAAAAAAACTGAAATGCAAGCAAACCAGACCAAGATCCCTAGGAACTATGATGCTGAAATCGATATAATGCATGTGATAGATCAACCTGCAGAGGAGAATATGCGTCTGCGGGTAAGGCATGAGTTTATGTTTAAAATGATGTAGTTTATATTTAAAACTTCTCGTGAAGAGTACTAAGTTGCATCAGATGTGAATTAGTAGACTTATGAATTATAGTGTCATACGCTTGTTAAGTCCAAGAGATATCCCAAACTCGTTGCAACTTAGAACCCATTTATCTAGTAATTTTAACTATGAAATATGTGATGTTTTTTAATAGCTGCCGATATGTGCGGCCAAATCTTTTCTATACCCTTTGTATATTAATAATAATTTTATAAAATATATTCTTTACAAATGCAGCAAGAGGAACAACCAATATTAAAAAACTCACCACAGGGGAAACACACTGAAATCGATCTCTTGCATGTAGTAAACGATCATGATGAACAAAACATTAATCTTCGAGTGGGCAATGAAATCGCACGTCTGACGCGTAATTTGGTTGCAGAGGGAACAGACACAAAACTTAACTCAAGTGCCGCATCTAGCGAAGCCAAGGCAGACACGCATACTTCCTCCGTACCGCAAGTGCGTAGTAGCCGTAGCACTAACTCCACAGACCGGCTGATACCACTTGACGCAGTGCCACTACATGTGTGGCATGTGAAGCGTGGCTTTCGCTATCGCTTCCGCATTGTTAACGCAGAGTTTCTCAACTGTCCTATTAATGTAGCTATCGATAATCACACTCTGACTGCCATAAATTCGGATGGCTACGATTTTGAGGCTGTGGAAGTGGGCTCCATTGTCACCTATGCAGGAGAACGTTTTGATTTTGTGTTGCATGCCAATCAACCCGTTGGTAATTATTGGGTGCGTCTAAAAGGTCTCATGGACTGCAGCGAAAAGTTCACCTCAGCTTTTCAGGTGGCCATTTTACGTTATGAAGGCGCACCAGAAGCTGAGCCTACGGGCGAATTGGGCTATCATTATAAGCCTGAGGGAATCGAACTGAACGCTATGAATAGTGGACCCGGTCAAGTGGATTCATTGACTATTGCTGAATTGACGGCACTTCAAAGTTATGATACAGTGCCCGGTGTAGATCGTGATGCACTGAAACCGGTTGCCGATTACAAATTCTTCGTTTATTACGATTTCTATGCTAAGGATAACCCAGTTTTTCATCCTGCTGACTTGTATAGTTTCAATGATAGTCTTGGCAAGACCAATCGCGTTTTTACACCACAGCTTAATCATATTTCACTGAAGTTTCCTTCAATGGCTTTGCTGCCCACACGTGACCAATTAGACGATTCTATGTTTTGCAATGAGACGAGTTTGATGCAACAGGGTATCGATTGTCGCAAAGAGTTCTGCCACTGTCATCACGTCTTACAGGTGCCGCTCAATTCAGTCGTCGAGTTTATTATGGTTGATGAGGGATTCACCTTTGATGCCAATCATCCCTTTCATTTGCATGGAAATGCTTTCCGTGTTGTCGGGCTGGAGCGGCTGGGAGCCAATGTAACAATTGAAATGGTGAGTAACGATGTTTGAGGTTATTGAAAGCCTAAGTGATTGTGATTTGATTATTACATAACCGTTATTGTTTACATTTTGCTTAACAAAATTAATTTGTGGACATTTTCTATTATTTTTTTTTTTTACCTTAAGCTATTTCGACTAAAAATAGGCGCCGTAATCTTTTTATTTTTAATTTATTTTTTAATATGCTATCAGCTATTTTTTATTTAATGTTTTTGATCACAAATAACACTTGCTTACACCAAACATCTACCTATGATCTGCATACATATATATGTTCATTAATAAGAATGTTCGTGATTTTCGGGATAAGTCAGCAAAAACAACTCAAGAAAGTGAAAGCAAATAGCATCTTTTTTTAAGTGCACGCTTAATAAAAATCAAAAACGGAAACACTTACCGTTCAGACCACAGTACTTGAAAACACTAAAACACACCATAGAGGAAGCGGCACTTTGGCAGTAACTGGAATGCTTTCATGCCAAACGCACGTGGCAGATATGAATGAGTGAAGCATTTTTTCTTAAATGCAAGAACCACTTTTAAATTGAGAAACAAACCAGATTATACAAGCACTTGTTGCTTTTTCCACACAGCAAATATTTTAATTAAATTATAAATATTGAAATTTACAACATAAAAAGCAACAACAAAACACTGCGCTTTCGCTACCGGCTCTGCTGACGGCGCCACTTTAGATAAGATTTTGCACATTTTTTGGCATTATTTAATTGTTTTATCACAAAAAACTGGGGAAGACAATGATTTAACTTCAATTTTACTTTTCTTATTAACATTTACCAAAAAATAAAGCAAAATTTAACTTAAAAAAATAAGTCCGCACTTTGCAACAGAAATTATTACTAGCGAGTGACAGCTAATAAGTGTTGCCACCTGTTTTATCTGAGCTAAAGGGTGTTTTTTTTAGAGGTATAGAGCTTTGAATTGAAATAAAATACAAGAAAATCGTTTTAATGTCCATCAATTTGGCTTTATTGGAAGGATAATTTTATGCCATTAATGTTTAAATATGATTTCGGGCATGTGGCCACCGCGGCTGGCTCGAATAAAGCCAATTCTACAGGTCCAATTTTGAACCACTTTTTCGAGCATATGGGGCCGTATGTCGGCAATAACGCCACGAATGTTGGCTTCCAAGTCCCCTAACGTTTCTGGTTTGTTGGCGTAGACGAGCGACTTCACATATCCCCAAAGAAAATAATCCAATGGTGTCAAATCACACGATCTTGGTGACCAATTGACAGGTCCATTCCGCGAAATTATGCGCTCATCGAATGTTTCCTTCAATAAATCGATTGTGACGTGCGCTGTGTGGCATGTAGCGCCGTCTTGTTGGAACCACAACTCATCCACATTCATGCCATCCAATTCGGGAACAAAATAGTCGGTTATCATGGCTCTATACCGGTCTCCATTAACTGTAACTGACTCTCCAGCATTATTTCGGAAGAAGTATGGCCCAATGACTCCACCAGCCCATAGAGCACACCAAACAGTCAGTTTTTGTGGATGTAATGGCGTCTCAAGGGTCTCATGTGGATTCTCTTCACTCCAAATGCGGCAATTTTGCTTGTTGACGTAGCCATTCAACCAAAAATGAGCCTCATCACTGAACAAAATTTTGTTATGAAAATCAGCATCGAGATCAATCTCATTTTCGGCCCATACACCAAAATCACGACGCATTGCATGGTCTCGCGGCTTTAATTCTTGCACAAGCTGGATCTTGTAAGGTCGCAAGCCAAGTTGATGGACAAAGCTCCAATTGCTGTGCACGGTGGCGAATCGATTCATTCGGGTCCTCTTCAACATTTTGCTCTACAGCGGCAATTGTTTCTTCGGTGCGCACTGTTCGACGTCTCTGCGGATGCGTATTATCACATAGAGTAAACGTAGTGCGAAAACGATCCATGGTTAACCGAAATTATTGCTCTGATGGACGATTATGTCGACCATAAAATGGACGGAGCTTGCGGTAAACTTCGCGAACTGAACCATTATTTTCGAAATAAATTTGCACGATTTGCAAGCGTTGTTCTTTTGTCAACCTGTTCATGATGAAATGGCAAACCATACTGAACATAAATGACATTAGAGTTGCCAGATTTGACCATAAAATGCCAGTTTTATCTCTATTCGAAAAACAAACCTCTAAAAAAACAACCTTTACAACAGAAGAGATCTGCAGTGCAAAAACAAAAGACACATAATTAATTAACATAATTTTCAATTACGTAAAAGTATTTCTCAAACGCATTTTTATTTTTTTTCCATAAAGATATGAGAATTTTTATATCAAACTTATTATTGTAGGTCGAAAAATAAATAGATTTTAAAAATAATTGATATTCTTATGGAATTATCGTTATCGTTGGCTCAAATCAAATTGAGACTTTTCTTCGTTGGAAAAATCAAAAATTGCAGTTATCAGTTGTCAGTTATATTTGATCGGAGAAAATTTAAATAAAAAGTTATGATATGGCCACAACAGCATCATAATGAAATATATAAACTGTAATAGTATTAGTGGTGCAGACCAGGGCTACCAAGTTGTGTAGAAAATATTAAAATAGTTCCTATAAAAAATTGGATTACCTTTTTTTTGAGTGCCCAAATTTTAAAAAAATTTAATTTATTTATTTATTACGGCTAAAATGAGCCTTGCCCAGTGCCATCTATGTGCAATTGATGTTATTATTTTTCTATAACCATAGACTAGGAGACTTAAAAAAAAAACAATGGCATCAAGTAAAGTAAAAAACCGTTACTTGCTAGTGGTTTTACAAACGCATAGAAGCAATATTGGTAAAAAGCAGGGTTACCAAGTTGAAAACAAGGAATTCACGGCCTTCCACCCTATCAGTTTTATTTCTGAAAAAAGTTGATATTTTTTTTAAATATTTCATATTAAAAATATTTGGATTACCTTTGTTTTTAGTCAACAAAATTTAAGTTTATGTATCAAAAGTCTTCCAGTTAGCCTTTTTTTCCGAAATTTTTCAGTTCGTGCAAACGGCCTGGCGGCGTAAAAGCGGCCACTTGGCAAGCTTGGTACAGAATGTTTCGTGGCAACCTTAGACAGTTCTTTCAGTTTTCATGTGACAATACCAGATAGGCTGAGTTGAAAATTCCATAGCAATCTATATAGATAGGTCAAACATTGTAAAGGGAACTGATTATGGAGTTTACTCCGAAACAATACGCTTTCGCGAATCCTATGCACCACCTAATTTTTCTAGCGTCTTTCAATCTGTGTTCGTTCTGTGTTAAGTCCCAGGTCACAGCAACTTTGTCGGTAACGATCACGCTGACAAACTGGCAAAAAAAAGCTCAATTATGAGCAGTGAGACTGTCGATCTGTCTATTAAACGGCCAATAAACACCGTACGTTACATACAGATCAATTTGGCCATCTTATGATGTAAATAAACATATATTGCAATTTCACTAGACAGTAATAACTGAAATCAGAGAGCTTTGCACGGGCTCTAGATATTAAAATGTTGAAGAAACTTTTTTCCATTTTCCCTGCGAATGCACTTCGTAAGTGCAATGACGCTTTAAGGCTTTCGGGAGATTTTTTCGGCTCTTGAGATGAACCAGCATCCGAAGATCTTAGATTCATATTGAAATCTATAAAAATATCGAAATGGTTCATTCAACGTCATGTATTGTATTTACTGAAAAAGCTAGAATTGTTTATTGTAGCAAAATCAAAACATTTTCCATTGTTTAATGAAAAAAGTAATGATTATTTTTGACCGAATTGGTAATTATTTTTGATCAAAAAATATCAAACGACTTTTACTTCTTTGCCTAGCATTTGATTTCAAATTAACAAATTTTTGTTTGCAGGTTAAGCAACTTGATCGCTACAATCTACTCAAACGCAACCTAATACGGCCACCCATTAAGGACACTGTTACAGTACCTGATGGTGGCTACACTATAGTGCGCTTTGAGGCTTACAATCCAGGATTTTGGCTCTTCCACTGTCACATAGAATTTCATGCTGAAATTGGAATGGCATTGGTGCTGAAAGTAGGTGACAATGATCAAATGGCTCCAGTGCCAAAAAATTTTCCCACTTGCAATGATTACATGCCAGACATGAATGGTAAAGAGGAAGAAAATTCTTCAACAAATGGAAATGGTGAGAGTGTCGAGCAGACAGAAACAGCGCCAGGGCAAAACACTGGAAGCAGTGCGATATCAGCAAGCTTCAAAGTAATATTGCTGTTAGCTGTCTGTATAAGTTTCATTCGACGAAGCTAGTAAATGTGTGCTGATGTATTAAGTGAATTTTATATAAAGCGAATTAACTGTGATTAGTGTTAAGACATTTTTACTTTTTAAGCACTGTTTTTTGTAGCAACTGATATAATTGTAAATAAATATTTAAGTTATTTAGTTAATTAAAACTAAGTTAATTTTTTACTTCTTTCTAGGTGCTTAAGTCATTTATTTTATAGATATGTATGTATCTACGTATTATATAAATAGTACAAAAATTAAACATTTCAATGAGTAAATAACAAACTTAGTTTAAATCACAATAAGTTTTGAAAAAAAAAGAAAAACAATTCACGTATGGCAAAAAGTATAACAAGTTTAAAAGTTGTTTTTACGAATACTTTTTCTATGATAAATTACATTTATTCGTGCGTATATCTTGATTAAGCAAATCATCAAATTCTTGAAACGTAAAATTTGTATTTCTACGTAGTAGATAATCTAAAACATGTGATTGACACTTTCCTACAGTAACTATTGAGTTCCAATCACTTTGACGCAGTCGCTGTTGTATCTCCTCTTTTATTGGTGGGTAAACTAAAGGTTGCGGACAGTCGTAATGACGTTGCGTAGCCCAACGAGTTTGAGTTGCCGGCATTTCATGCAACTGTTGACACATATAGCATTCGAAATTATCAAAAATATTGTCCACACTTGAGCTGCTGCGTTCGCTGAGCGTATTTTTAAGTAATTCATTTGTTATCGGATACATTTGTGAATACTTGTGATCTAAATAGCGATTGTACTCAGTGTCATTTGCATCTAACTGCTTTATGAAATCAGCTAGAGCCTTAGGGTGAGGAAAATCAGCGATATGTATGACTGAATGTGAGTTGGGCTGCCAGTCCTGTTTTCAAAGAAAGAGAATAGCTTAAATAAATGCTAACTTTATTTAGCAAGTTAAGACTATTTAAAATTAATGAGTTGTTGACCGAAGTAAGTTAATTTGGAAAAAAAAATATTTTTTTTACTCATTTTGAAAAATAGACAAGCTTACCTTAATTGTAGGCGAACCAAAGTAAATCGGTACTGAACCAATAATTAATGGCCGCCAGAACTTTTCTGATATGTAGTCGTTGCAAATGCCATTTTCATAGGAAATTATAAATTTATACCTTGCGAGAAATCGATAAAGTTCCGGTGAAACTATAGTGCTTAAGTAGTCGTCAGACAAGCTGAAAATAAACGAGAAGATTTCATTTGTAATTGTGACTTTAACAGGTTCAGCTAGAACTTTGATTGAGAAATTGTAGAAATATCATTGAAGTTACTTCACGATCTATTTAAATATGTGTTACCATACTCGGTATAAAAATATTTAAGTACATAACTAAGCAAAGGACAAAGAGAGGCGCGGCTCGCGACATACAACCAAAACCTGAATAAGTCTGCTATTTGCTAAGTTACAGTTACCACTGGAATGTTTAGTACAGGTCACAAATTGAGCGGGTGGTGACAAATCGTACCTACCATACATGCGTAAAACGCTATAAGAACCTATCTTAACAATCGCTGTTAAATGCTATCACTATTACAACACCGAAGCCAAGTGAATTAAATTCAACTTTACTCATTTGTATCCTAATAAAATTTCAAAAAACAAATTGTCGAACATTTTGAAAAAACCTTCAAATCTCTAATATACATTAATTGAAACTGCCAAATAAAATTTTATTTTATATCAAAATTTTGGAAAAAAAATTCTCAATTTGAAAAAAATTATAAAATCCTGAAATTGTAAGTTCATTAAGTTTTTCAAAATAAAACAACAAAAAAATTGTTTAAGCACGTCGCACTATGCCACGCAGAGGAAGACCAACACGAAGACCACGTGTCGATCTTGTAGATCTAATGATACGTAATCGAAAATATGTTCATCCATACAACTTGCGGATGAGATCAAAGACTGATCTGGAACATCATAAATCGGAGAGCAGCCATAACGACGGCAAGAACAATAATAATTCTATGGATACAAGCAACGTGAATGAGACTCAAGAAGAAAGTAATCAGCAAGAAGTGCTAAGCGACTCCCGATTTGAACCACAAGAGGAATCAATTCTCGAGCCTGCGTCCTCTTACAATTTACGCAACAAATCTAAAACAAATGTCGAGGATGTCACGCAGGATACAACAGAAGTAGTCAAACTGGTTGTTAGTCAACCGGAACCTATACCATCTCAATATTTAAAAGAAAACCGGGCAAATCAACAAAGCCCACCTCCTATGAAAATTAGATTGCAGGAAGAAGCAATGGCGAAAAAAAAAAATTCAAGTCACAAAATTAAACGCAGGAGTACACCGAGGCCAACACCAAAAGTATCACCAAAGGCAACGCCGAATCCAACAACATCTAAGCTAACTCCACTACAAAAACGACTAGGCAGACGCTCTGCACCCTATAAGCTATGTAACAAAAGAGCGAAATGGCGCTCTGGGAAAGCAGTGAATGTCGCCTCGCAGACCAGAAACACACAGCTTATGTCTGATTGTAAATGTGCTGATTCTGTCAGCATCGTCAGCGGTAGTCGTCTTTATTTGGCTGAAGTAGCGCTACAGAGCACTAGCGCACCTAGGGCAACAACAAATTGTTCACGTTTCGCAAAGCGTTTACTTACAATGCAAGAAACGCAAAGCACTGTGGTACTGCACCGCAACCCTAACTTTAAAATGAGAGGCGCTCGACGATCAAGTAAGCCTCATCAATATAGACCATGTTCTGATGCGCTTGGCAGCCGGTCACCAACAATGTTGCAGAAGAAAAGGCAGAACAATACACGGCCGTTGTTTAAAACGGAGCCCAAAAATTCACCAGCTTCATCGTACACTGAAACAGTGAGTACCGGCAGCACAACGGAAAACTCAAAATCCCCAACGGAAGAGAGTAATTCCTTTGGCGATGTAGGGGAACCGTCGTTATCAGCAACTATAATCGGTGTAGTGGGTGAACGTAAAGACCAAGAACTGAGGCCACCACCACCACCGCCAATGTTGCCCCATATGGCACATCATTCATGCAGTTTAAATTGTTATCCGCAACTGGCAGCGATTCTCCAGAATATGGATACTTTTTTGAAATCCGTGACAAAGTCAACACAACCATGATCATAGATGGAAGGATCGTATGTTCGTTTGCTAACCGTGTATTCGTGCATGTGTATGTAGTATGTGTTTGCAATTTTCTGTTCAAAATTAAAGTGACCATCAACCGCCACCATTATTTATATAATTGGTGATAGATTGTATAAAATGTGAAGAATTGTTGTATTGTAAGGTTAAATTAATTTTAAAGCAAATTTTGAGTTTTTTGTTTCCAATATTAACTGTAAAATTCCAAAATGTCTGTTAAGTGTAAATAAATAATTGTTTTTTTAAAAATATTTGTTGTGTAGAACTTACTTTTTTGGCATATTCTTGTTGTGTAGGCATTCACCATACGAATCAACCTCGATATGTTGCATTAGCTCTTTAACATATTCATCGCGTCCTGACATTGTATCACAAATCGATTGTACAAATGCAATAGGCGCCAATTGGGCCTTCTGACGCAGTCGTGTCTTTTCGCCAACTGGCACCAAAAAACGCGGTGATGTTAAGTCGCGTAAATCTCCTAAATACTGCGTTGTAAGTGGATAATCGCTGTATCGACTAAATGTTGAGGTAAAGTTAAAATGACGCAGCAATATCTCGTGAGGAATGAATGGCACATTTTTTGGTGATTCTTCATGCAGCAGCGCCCAAAGTTGATGCAGTTGTCGTGGCAGGGGTAGATCAAATTTATTGATTTCAGAGCCATAGAAAAGTAAAACCTTGTTTGGAGATAAAAAGAGTTTGTGATATATTAATTTAGAATTAATTATTTTGGAAAAGGCCTATGATTCAGTAGTTTGCTAATTAATCAACATTATTCTGTGAGCCATCGTTGCTTTCAGTTCTCTTTTAACGAAACCCGTCACCGTATTTCACTTTCTGGTGCCAAATCAAAAGATTTTTCTGAGTTTTAACTCTGAACTAATTATTTAACTATTTGATTATTTAATATATTGATATAATGAATTTCATCAATTTATCTGTTCACAAATTAAAAAAGCAATGTCTACTGTAAGCGTCTGTTCGCATTTTGCATATAAAAACAATAATCCAAAGTAGGTTGCTCATATTGCTTTTTTTGTAGTATTTGGGAGTCTTCCTTATAGTAAGCGACAACGAAGCTCAAAATCTTTGAGTGAATTGTGAAGAAAGTCCTCTGGTTAATCAACAGCGTTCCGCTACAAAAATTTATCTCCACAGATGCCGAAAAATCAAAGTGACAAAAATGGAGCATTGGACTGAAACCCGCTATGAAAGCAGAAACGCGACCGTGCGTAAATGTTGTTGAACCGATCGCTAGAACCAGAAATACGGGAATTAAGGAAATGTTGGAGAATATTGAAGGCGGTTGATGTTGATCGTGCACATTGGACGAGTCTTCAAATAAAAAACTGTTCAAATCTTAACCAAAGAGTTTCCTAAGGTAGAAGTTGTTAAGTGTCAAATAAGTAACAACTGAAAATTATGCTGACGTTAGAAAGAAAATTTGCAATTTGGGAATTTCTAAATCAAATAAAGCAAACAAAAAAAGCAATTCTACCAAGTTGATTTCCAAACGTTTCAATTCGGTTAAAGCATTTTTGAGCTACGATATCTTTCAAATGAGGCAAATATCACTCGTAGAAAAAATGGGTAATATCCCAGATCTGAAAAATGGAACATTCGTTAGACAGACTTGAGAGTTAATGTTGCGACAAAGTTTTGTAACAACAGCACTAAAAGTTTTTTTTTTAAAAGATGTATGTAGGTTCTTACGTTGGTAGTTCCCTGTTTATAAGCAAGAATGATAAAAAAAATGAAATGTTGCTGCATTCTTGCCTTTTTAAAGCATCAAATATTTTGTCAATTATAAATTAAGAAGGTTGATTTTTATTGGAATATTCTAAGAAGAATATTTTAATATAAAAAAAGGTTAATGATATGGCATACCCTTGTTTCCTGCAGCAAATCACGACGTACAGTGAAGGTGCACTTGTAAAAACCACATTGTCGCGTCGTGTGATAATTCTTCAGTATCGGCGTCCACCAAAGGATCACAGGAGGTTGTTCCGATGGCAAACATCGCTCTTTGATTTTTGGATGCAATGGCGATGTTTCTATTTGGTTTTGCTAAAAATACAAAATCCAATAAAGCAAACAAAGAGCATAGAGTAAACTTCACCTTTAATTTGCGCCACACGAACAATGTAAACAGCAGACAACTGCACATCAGCAGTAGCAGCAGAAATTTCAAGTTTTTTGGTAAACGTATCATCGCGGTGTCTTGAGAATAAGTCTTTTGTGCTGAGATCGCTCCTATTGGTGGCCTTGTTGTCGACTGAGCTTCGTTGATTGCAATTGAGTATGAAAAAAGCTACGCTTAAACATTGCGTAGGTTGTTGGATTTATCAACACACAGCTGTATCACGTCACATGGAAATAGTTTTATTTATGGAATTTCTAAAAATTTGATTCAGTATTCCTATGCAGCTTGCAAAAAGTGGATTGCAGCATTTTAGCTTTAGTATAAAGCCTCTTCTTTTTTCGAACTATGTAATAGCATAAGCTATATTCTTAAACTAATATCTTTATCAGAGAAACAATTTGAAAAAATATTTATACCGATGTTCACATTTTTTCTTATCAGTAAAATTATTTGCAATTTCAAAATTTTCAAACACTTGTGACCAGTGATGGTATCTTTAGTTCATTGTACCATTTACTGTACTTTCGCGCTTTCAATGCACTACATTTTTGGACATTCAGAGTACTTACAGCAAATTTCTCTGACGAAAATTTGTTTTTACTGACTGATGTTTCTTTATTTATTTAGATTTAACCTTTATTTTGAGAATTAAAAAAAAAACGCTAATTTTCAAAAAATATTTCTAAACACTTTATTCAGGAAAGTTCAAATGCCATCACTACTCTCGACTCCTCAATAGTAATCAGCTGTTTTTGAACTACAGTGCTCATACAACAGTTCTGACACTTTCAAAGCAGCAGTGCTGCCTTATTATGTATATACAGAATTCCAATGTATATTTAGCTTGCATCAAAATGGTGGAGAGCCAATGAGCCTGCTCTTATTTGAAATCCAATTTGACGCACTGTACCGATGCTGCCCGACACCGCGTGACTGAGATTATAACCATTAAAAATCAAAAGCAAATAAGCACGTTAACAGGTGGAACTTGACGGTTTATGCAATGATAATTCATACATTGTGTGACTTAAGGTTCAGTGAAAATACTAAGTATGTTACCGCTTACTTTTTTACATTTTACTTTTATAAATTGCCACTTGAATATCAGATGAATTGATGCTAAAATTGTAATAGTAATAATTGCACCATGGTATGAATTTAACACTGATAAATTTTCAAATGGCAACCGTCGTCGCATGACTGTTCTTACATACATACCTCTTAATACGGCCTTTCTTAACAGTTTCGTATCAGTTTCGGCTCAGTTCACACGAACGTTTTTTCAACGCGCGTTTGAGCATAACACATACGTTTGTGTGAGCTCAACCCTATGCGTTAATAATTTCTGAATCCAATATACCGTTTCGTGTCACTTTAAATGAAACGCAAAAATTTGGAAACATTATAGCTATAAACTGTCATTTGCGAAACAAAAGCACTCGATCGGAAAAACCTTTTTGGCGTTTTTATTTTGACATTAACGATCATTGACGTTTTCTGATGACATTTCGGCTGATGACGAATTCATCGGTTTGCTGTTGTGGACATATTTTTGTGGAAAACAATAAAAAAATTTACAATTATAAAATATTTATTGAATAATAAACAACGATAAAAAGAAAAACAAAAAAAGTAGTAAGATGAAAAGAATAGAAAACTAACGAGAGATTGGTAGGCTCAAAATTGAATCGTGTCAAGGAAAGACAAATATTTGCACAGTAATACTACGAATCAACTATAATTTGGTGAAAAAAAATAAAAGAAAGTATTCGAAAATATAAATATTGCTTCCTTGTGCAAATATTAAAAGGAGTATGTGTCATGGCCACAGTACAGCCAAGCAACAAAGACGAAATAGTCGAAAATTTAACAACTGGACATCATCGCAACAGCAGCAGTGGAAGTAGTGGATTGTCAACAGCAAAGAACAACGGCGGTGGAGCAACGGCAGCAGCTGCCAGTAAAGAAATCACATCTACGAGTAGTTATAATTGGGAAGCATGTTACTACTGTCCTAGGGAATCTTTTAAGTCTTCAGCGGATTTTGTGAAGTAATTTCATCATTCCAAATATTTTATGCTAATTTTTCTTAAATATTAAGTAATAAAATATAACATGCTATACATACATATATATAAATTTAAATAAAGCCACACTTTTCTCTCTTCCAAGGCATTTAAGAGATCGTCATTGCACGCGTGAAGGTGGCTCCTACGTTTGTCGTTACGGCTTTAACGGTGTGTGTCCATCTTTGCCCTTAGACGGCGTTTCCGATCGCGATTACGAAACACACGTATCCAAATATCATGTTAATCAAATGAGTAAAGAATTACCGCCCGAGTGGTCCGTTTTCTCGGCTGCTCAAAATTTGCCAGCAGTGCTGAATGATCCATCACGAGGCAAACAAAGCAATTTATTTACAAAAAAATGGGGCGATTCATTTGTGGAAAAAGTACACATTCCCGCGACAACACGTTTGCCTGAAATAACGCATGCAGACTTTGAAAAGTATGTGACGAAACTTGGCTATCGTTATAGACGCCATAAACGCATGTCCTTACAAGCAACACCAGTTGCGTTAGCAGAACGCGAACTTATTTCAGCAGCTAAGGCCCCATCATCACCAGTTAATGAGAGCAGCTTAAATGAAATACCAGAGATATTTCTTAAAGGTAACCTTAACTTAGGTCATGCAAATACTTTTGCACTAGTTTTTCCCGGTGTTGGCAAGTCTAGTGAAGAAAGCAAACAATCGGGTAGACTGCTTCAAGAGCGTTTGTCGCATTACTTGGATATAGTGGAAGTGAAAATTGCACGTCAGGTATCACAAAAATCGGCAGCATTTTTTCACGCGATGACTTCACAGGATGCCATAATGGAAGAAATGCAGCAAGCGACACTTAATGTGCGCGATTTGCGAGAGTCACTGCAGGCTTTACGTTCAACTGTGGTCGTTGATTCCTTTCGCATAATGCGATTTGCGCAACGTCGGTATAATTTCGAAGAAACGCTGGATAAATTGTGTCTTATGGCGACGGTTCATAAGACGCAACCAATGCTGCAGCTGTTGTTGGGTACACAGGACTACGTAGCGGCGCTAGATTTGATAGGTAAAAGGAATTATTTGCAATTTGCATATGTATCATAGCATTTATAACAAATAACTGGTATTTTCAATGTCCATGGTCGAATTATGTACACGTGCATTTTAAGAGTGTCTAAATATGCATCCGCCACTAGGTTTGCACCATTGAGTCATATTTTATTTAAACTTAAATTTTCTTTAACTAAGAGGAAAAAACCAGCTGGCTTTTTTCTTCGAAATCATAAAACAACTAGTTTCAGTACAGGTAAAATTCAAGAAAAAACTTAAAAAAAAAAAAAAAAATTGTCAAAATTTTTTTTCAATTTTTTTCAATTTCAATTTTTTATTCAATCTTAAATTTTCTACAATATACAGGGTATACATTATCTTTACAAATTAATATAAACCGGATATTGTTAAAAAAAAAATAATTAAACAACTACAATCTATAGCTCACAGGGAACTAGAGGCGAAAGTAGTGAGGGTATTTATTATTAGCAAGTAGACCATTGCGAGTGCTTACAAAACGGGACCATTACAACCCATCCTATTTCAGAACATCATAAAGGGAAGTTTTCGTTCATTTATATCTGTGCAATTATTTTTTTTAAGTTATCATGGTGTATGAAACCATATTGTTTGTGCGCTCCTCCTTTCGCAAGTCACTCGTAATGCTTTCATAATATATTTTACTATTAAAAGCTTTCTCAACATCGAAATTCTTAAAAAAAGAAAAGAAATGAATATAACAGAATGGCGGTAATATAAAGTTAGGCTTGAGGGCTAAAGGGGACTTCAGTAAAATGATTGGTTTTCGCTGAATGATGTGATTTGGCAAATGATTCTTAAGCCGAAAATAGTTAAAATATTAACAAAAATTTCTACCAAAAAAGAAACTGCGATATTCTACGGATAATAAATTAAATCATACTTAAACTCTTATAGGTACCACACAAGAGATCCTCACCCAAGAGCTTATTGGCATTCACTGTTTCAAACATTTACCCATGCAGCTAGCAGAAATGGAAAAACTTATTGATAAAATGTTGACAACAGAATTCGAACGTTACGCAACAGCCGATCTGAATCGTCCACTCAACGACGCTCTAAAAGAGACTGACAGCGTAACTGCTGAGGAAGACAAACTGGTTTGCATTGTAATGGGTTTGTTACGCAAAAAAAATTTCAATTTTGTTGACGCCTATAAAGAGGAATCGATTGTCACTATACGCGCCATTATTAAACAACTTGTAATTGAAGTGATCGCGTCTAGTGATGCTGAACTTTGTCTAACAGGTGCTGGCGAGGAAGCGCAAAGCCTTTCGATAAGCGAATGGATCTCACTGCTTAAAAAGGCCACAGTGGCTCTGTTGATTGTGCTGCAACGCATTAGGACCGTTACTGGAATAATGTTGCAAACATCTGACGCAGCTGCTGGACACTGTGGAGTGAGTACGGTGGGCATACAAGAGACTTCTGCTGTTAATCTGATTGATTCGGAGGCATTTCTCACTGCCGCCGATCACTTGCACGTGCAAGAGAAATTACAAGAGTTGCTAACATGTGTGTGCAATTACTGCCATGAACGTTGCGCTAATTTTGTTTCAACCCAAAGTTTGGAGCGTGAAATTGCTACATCAGACGAAATTGAACAGTTGACTGCAATTGTTGATGAATTCAGCGAGGGCTGTGAAGATATTTGTGGGACGCCTAGTGTGCCATTGAAGGTAAAAAGATTTTTTTTTTTATATATAGAATGCTTTAAAAATAAATCTAACATAAAATACCATATAAAAAAAAACAACAACAACATTACAGAAAGAAAATTTTTGAAAAATCACCATGTTTTAAAAATTATTATAAACTTAAAACAATCGGCAACCATAATATGAACCATTTCCCAATCGATATAAGAAATGTAAATACCAAAAAAACTTTATTAAAACATCTCTTTCATTTTTAGGTTGCAGTAAAAGTGCAGTCTTCTCGTTTTGCAAATCGTTTTCACAGTGAAAGAAAACAAAAACTGGCACTCCTGCTTGACTCAGAGCGCTGGCGTCAAGTTGACATTCCAAATGAATTTCAAAAAATCATCGAACGCATGGCCAGTAATGATTTTTCAACGCCTGCAAAGAATGCAGAAAATTTGAATGCAACACTGAATGGACATCATATTGTAGGCTATAGTGAAAACAATTACTCTGCAGGAGTGGGTTCGCCTCAAGCAAATCCTGTACTGATTGTTGAAGGAAAACCATTCAGTTTGGTAGGCGCTGCATTGCTCCTCGTACAAATGCTAAGCGAATATTGTCGTTGCGCCTTACGTTTACCAATTGTTGCCGGTTTTCTATCGCGCAACGTTGTCGATCTGCTGCGCACTTTTAATTCACGCTCCTGCCAACTAATAATTGGTGCTGGCGCCATGCGCGTTGCAGGCTTAAAAACCATAACAAGCACTAATTTAGCATTAGTTTCACGTGCTTTACAGCTTGTGCTTTGGCTACTTCCAAAAATTAAAGCGCATTTTCAATCACTTGATTCCAATTCCGTAGCCGGATTTGATTCTATCACAAAGGATTTTCATGGACACATTAAAGAAATCGAAAATAAAATCTATGGCATCGTCACCGAACGTGTCTCCATGCAGCTTGAACAGTGGGATGCACGTCCGCCAATACCCTCGCAATCATTTCGCAATGTATCACGTCATTTGGTTAAATTGCACGAGGCAATCGCGCCCATACTGCCGGAACAACAGATACATGCGATTTATGGCGTCGTACATCGTAATTTTAAGGATAAACTGAGGGAACAATTGCTCAAGCATAATATCATTAATAATGGAGGTCCACAACACGGTGTGGTCACGTCGGAGCTGACATTTTATATGGAAACGTTGCGTACACTAAAAGCGCTACCCGTTGATGAGTTAAACAATAATATACTAGAGAATATTTGGATTTTTTAGTAGCATGCAGAGTGCGCTTTAGATCTAATTATGTGTATCATTTGAGTATGATTTAGAATGATTCAAAATATGATCTATTTGTTTTCTCTAATATTTGTTATTACTTAATTTTAACGTAATTTAAGTTTATTGTTATTAATTTGTAAAGTTTTGTTTGTTATAATTTGTCATAATTTTGACCACAACGAAGTTTATATGGTTTGACCGTTATTAGTTTATTAAATTTTCAATGCCCATATTTATTAGCCACATCAGCATTTGAAGCAATTATAAGCTTATAAATATACTATTTAGTTGGTTTTAAGGCAAGTCATGAACTATATTCAAAATAAAATTTGTCCATCATATGTGAGTATTAATAAAGAATGCAAATAAAATGCTAAATATGCCACATAATGTTGAAAAGAGTTGCAAAAGACATATACTTAAATTATGCACCATAGTTTAGTATTTAAATCAACACTTCTCTGACTGAAATATTACCAAATCATGTTTTTAATTTAGAAAACGCATTTTTTAGTACAGCTCGATTTATTAAACTCGCATCTTTTCAAAAAAATTTCGAAAACCTGGGGCACTGTTTCTGGAGCTACAAATTTATTCAGTTCCATTTATTTTACTTTCTTTAAACTACTTATTATAGATTTTATTTCCAAATAAACTAAAGTTTAGCCTGAATTTACATAAAAACATAATTGTAATTATTAATACTTATGTACACTTACTTATGTAATTTTTAAAATATATAAAAAGAAGGCTTGATTTTTTAAAACCCAATCGTTTAGTATGCATTTCTGCAAAACAACTACATATGACGCTAAAAAGGAGTTCGCATTTCAAATAAGTATTCAAGCAGAATCCATCGCAAACATGATTTACAACCCAAGAAATAAAGAACACTATTGTAAAGAAAAAAAAAAAACAAACGCAGACCACCTGCAGATTGGAAGTGCTTAAGGTTAGTGAACAACGAATCGCTGTCCAAATAGATCCTTATTTATAGAGCTGACACATTTCAAAAACGAAATTATCGGAGATATTGTCCAGACCTTCTCGACCAATTAGCACACACCGTTGCTATAATATTACACTCTGATATGGTGGTATCAACGAGGATGACGTCGAGGAACACAATATACACTAACGCTTAACTGAAGACGATTTCTTAACAGCTCCTGTATAAGTTTACGACGTTGAAAATGATGTAGTTCATCTCTTCAGCTGTCTTAGTCATCGAACAGAGATTAAGGTAAGAACCTTAAAAAAATCGAATAGTAAGAAAACACTAAAATTATTGAAATATCCAATCCACAACTAATTCCAACATTTTTATTTGTCTCTCAAATTCTATTCATAATATAAAATATAAATTCCTATGTCCTAACACTCTCGAATTGTCCTCGTAATTGCGACTCTCTTATAATGACACTAAGCTCTTCATCCTTTTGAGCACGCATCTCATCAATAATGCTCTCACGAAACCCAGCATCTTTAGCTGGGTCGTCAGATAGAGTTTTCTGTGATTCTGTCGACTGTGGTACATCCATATTCAACATCGTACCAATGAGTTCAACATTTGCTATATGGCTACCAATACGTTCCCACGAATCACTACCGAACCAAATAGACAGTGCATCATTATAATCAGTATTTAAAGCACGAAACGGATGAGAGGGACTACCAAACCCCAGGTGACTGAACGTGTCCCGCAATGTCTTCGACAACTTAGGAATATTTTTGGAGTAAAATAACAAACTTGCACCTATAAGGTGTGCCATAGAACGTAGGCAGCGACATATGTGTTTTTTGAGTTCAGGATCTATAAGTAAATTTTAACTTAACGAAATCATTTTTTATTTTGTGTAATTTATCACCTACCAAAATCCATAAAAATGTCATATTTACCACCAACAATTATAATAGGACATGGCATCATATCCAGCGATTGTATATCGACGTGCTCCTTTTTCACACGTTCCATGGCACGTTCTATCAGAACTGCTTGTTCTGTTTCACTTAACATATTTGCACAGATATTACGTAGTCCCCTATAGGCCATTTCTAAATCTAACCACACTTTATTTGGTTGCGATAAGTCAATCATTATAATTGCTGCAAAACCGCCGAT
The DNA here is from genome assembly GCA_963680825.1 of Meiosimyza decipiens. Taxonomy (NCBI): domain Eukaryota; kingdom Metazoa; phylum Arthropoda; class Insecta; order Diptera; family Lauxaniidae; genus Meiosimyza; species Meiosimyza decipiens. Next base: position 25,433,301 of record OY804260.1, read on the forward strand.
ACCATGTGAACGTAGTGGTACCTCCATTAACTTTTCAGAATTTTCTAAGCCGCCAAGTTCCCATACATTTAAGACCTGTTTTTGTATGCTCTGAGATGGGCTTGTGCGACGTCCATATGAATATTCTAAGGCCAAGGTGGGATGAGAATTCTCTTCGCGATCGAAAAATCTATTAACAACGCTTGTTTTACCCTAAAATTTAAACTCAGGAGTAAGTTCGTGTTCAGAATAAGTTATTCAAGTGTGAAATAACAAACCACTGATTTACTGCCCAGTATAAATATCGTGCGTTCTTTGGGTCCATTTTCTGCTGTCAACAATCGTAGTTGTTCCTCAACCAATTTTATGGCAATTTCTTGTATGGTTTCTTGTTTTTCATTCTTCTCGGATTTTTCAAACATTTAAAAATAATTTTTTTGTTTGGGAATATTTGAAGGATAAAAATGTTGGATTTTCTCTGTTCTAAAATGTATCGGCCATGCCAATTGTATTGCGTTTACTATTATGTAGTTTCCAAGGATACCTCATTTGATGGGTAAGCATTCAAACATACCATACCTATTGTATTTTTAGACTGGCAGTACTATAAACATACAGTTATTTTTCTATGACAACTGTCTCTCAGGTGAGAAACATCATTGCCATCCATTATAAAATTGTACGGATAATACTTAAAATATTAGACAGATTTAGCAAGAGGCTTAGGAGCTGGCGTATAAAATTTAATACTTATGTGATTGAGTGCCACTTAAAACATAAATTTTCAACTCTACGAAAAAAACTGTTAGAGCCATGGTACAATTATAATTGTACCATAGTTCTAGCAGTTTAACCAATTTATTTCAAACTAAGTTTCATTATATATCGCAAGTAGGTAACGGTCTCATTTTTAGTTTATTCGGAGCAATTTTTATATACATACCTATTTTTTCAAGTGAGTTTATTGAGACTATGTTAATGGCAAAAAATACGCCACCAAAAAATTACATTACAAGTGCATTCTTGAGAAATCCCAAGTGTCATAACTAATATGTTCTATTATTTCTGTTGCATATTTCTCAAAAACTCTGGAGAAGTAGAAGGTCTTAAGATTCTACACCGATTTTGAGAGCTGATTCTTACAGTAATAATAATTAAATAAACTTTGAAAAATTCTAACTCCAGCGATAATGATTTGTCCAATTTATGGGGAAATGGTACAAAATCAACTAAGTAAATAATATATATAGTTCACAACACAAAATCAACGAAATCAGAGACCCTAACGTTCAGCTCCTATCGTTTCATCAAATATTTAAAGCCTGAAGCCTGCTGTTTTTTCATTAATTAATTTTAGCACAATGTTGAAATATCTTTTATAAAAAAAGTGTTAATAGCCCTAATATTTCATTAACATTACATGCAAATATAAATTTCAACAACAGATTTGTAAAATTAAATTATGCTAAGCCAGAAAAAAGAAACTCAGAACCCATTACTAATGCACATCACTAACTTTCGATATCAGGTGACTTAAATATTTGGAGCCCTACAGAAAATAGAGCCCGGTATCATTGCCTATCTATTAACAGCACTTACTCGTTTGTGCCATGCGCATTGAGCAGCTAAGATTTTGCTCTTTTGCTTTCACAAGAGTCTTAGCTCCGTAGCTTCATCTTTCAATTTCACTTGAAGTTATTTTGAAACAATTGAGAAAATAAACTTTGATTTTTTTAGTAATATTTGTTGTGGCTGTGGATGTTGTTGTTATTATTATTGCCAGTTGTGACTCGTGCGCATTTCAACAAAACTACAACCACTTGGGGAGTCGTCCAATGTATAAAAAGACTTAACTACAAAGCGACAGTTGCTAAAATATTGCATTTTTTTCAAGTTTCCTTACAGTTACATAAAAAACTCACACTAATATGCACATTTTTTCATTCTAAATCTTACCAAAAATGGTTTAGTTTTAAAAATACGTCATCCAAAAACAAAAAAAATAGTCTGAAAAATAATTTAACCTTTGCATGCACGAACTGTGCAAAGTTGCACCATGTTTTCACATACAATCAACATGCATTAACAACATGTCAACCCAAATTAACTTTTTAGTGATTTATTAAACCAGTTAATAATTTAAAATCATTACAAGTTTTTCCAAATCCCTTTGCTTATTTTGAATAAAAGTATGTACATATAAGGTTTTGGAATTGTTTTTCAACAAACTTTTTCAGAGAAAACCAAACATTCCTGCTCAACTGCTCAAAGTAAATTTATAAGTTTTTCGATCTTATTATGCGAAAAACGTTTTGTTCGCCTAGTCACGCTCGAAATCTTTTTCCATTACTTAAATGGATTGGAATTAAGTATAAATAGTATATGTTTTATCATAAAAATAATGCATACATACATAAATCTAAATCGAAATCTATAACTCGTAGTGAGAATTTTCTAAAAAAATTAGTTTTTCAAAAGTTCAGTTTGAAAGGTTACGACAGTTTCCTGACTGAATTTTCTAAACAGGGAAAAACCCGCAAGCAAAAGAGAAATTTCCTTAACAAATAAGAAAATAAGGAGCTCTGAATTAACAAATAGTTTCTTAACTAAAACAAGTGGGCGTGGTCCCACTCACAAAATCAAGTAAAGTATCAGAATGAGATTTTTTTTTTTAAAAATTGATCGTGTCAATAATCGAGAAATAATTAGGCCGAATTCAAAATTAAGGTTCTTGAATAAGATTCTGAAATCAGCCCCATATTCTTTATTCGTCTACACGTATCTATGCCATCATATTCAAAAAACCTGAATTTTATCCATTTTCGACCCATGAATATATGTACCAAAATCGCCCGCTTTTTGTAACCATTTAATAATTTTTGAATGAATGAGTCACTCATTATGAGTCCGTATCAATCTAATAATTTTCAATTCGATCAAAAACCATATTAAATTGAATACAGATCTAACTTTCGTTCAATCCTGTAAACGATTTAAATAATATTTTTTGTATATCTTCCAATCCGACCATACTAGGGTTAATTTTAACACCACGCTCATTTCAAGTCGATGTTTTAATGCCGCTACACGCTTGGGATTCGCCAAAAACTCACTGTGCCACGAGCGCCACGAAACACTTTGCTCCAGTGTTGAATTTTCATGCTATGCATGCGGTTCATCATCGCAGAGTACGTCGTCTACAATTCAAGTCTTGTTTTCGCGCTGTTGGAGCAGCAGCAGCTACAGAAAACAACAACAACAACAACAACATCATCATCAACAACAACAACAACATCATCATCAACAACAACAACAACAACAGCAGCAACAAGGCGTCAAATGCAACCCCAACGATGACGAAGAAAATTTTTGTAGTCCGAGCGTGAAACTTCACAAACATCGAGCGAATGACTTCAAGTGAAGTTTATAACTCAAAAAAGCAAAACGGCAAACAGTTGGCAACGCGCTGTGTGAGAAAACAGTTGTGTTTTGCGCTCGCTGTCTTTAATGACGGTCGGTTTTTCGGTTTTTCCGCTACGCTTTAAATACAAATTGTGAAAATAAAGAAAACAAACGTTGCGGTAAAAGAAATTTAATTTTGCAATTAAATAAATATCGAAATAAAGAGCGCGAAAAGTAAAAAGAAATTGCAAAAGTGGAAAAATTGCAATTACCATAGCAAAGTGAAGTCTGGTCCTCCCCCTTCCCCATTCACGCAACTCGAAAGAAAAAGTTGGAGTTTTAGCAAATTGTGTAATCGTTGCGTGTAGTAAAGTTATTTTGAAGTAAATCTCTAAAAAAATGAAGTGTGCAAAATTGGTTGCTGGAAATAATTTTTGAGCAAAATTACCGTTGGATTTGGCGTGCAAGCAGGTTTGTTTTCTTTTTTTTTTCTTTTCTCTGTTAGTATTAAATATTTAGGTACCCTTAAAGTTATTTCCTCTACCATAACCTCAAATCAACTTTTACCATAACCATATTTTTGTCATCATTATCGTTTTTGTACATTTTTATAACGTTCTTATTTGAAATTTCTTCTGCAAGTGATTTCTTATTTACACAGGCTTACTTTCATCATCAGGCGACAAAATCGATTTTTCCTGATTTTATCAAGACCGCTCTCCATTGCGACGTTGCTTTTTGCCACCCCTCAAGCCGCCTTGTTGAATCCTGCTTAAAACCTCGGTAGCTTGCACAATTTTTATTTATTTTTGTTTTTGGCTCAATTGTTTGTGTAATTCGTAATGTGTTAGATGTTTTATCCTCGTATATCTCCGCATGCTAAACTTTTTCTTTTTGTACTTTGCGTTATCGTCTCGTTGCTACTGAATGTTCGTTTTATGTAGGTTATTTAGGTTACACCCGAAAGCCACCCTTCGCTCCTACATTTTTTTTTGGCACATGCATGTCATTTTATTATGCAAAGTTCACACGTATGTATTCCAATGTGGACTTGTGTATTTTTCGAACTCGTGGCGACGGTGGCGTAGCAAAGGGGGTGATCTTCTCCGGGGATAGGGAACCTCAAATTATCAAATTTTTGGGCCCCAATCTAAATATTTAAGGAGGTTAAATGTTTATATATATGTATATAGAAAAATTAGTATTATTCTACATATATCTTGTCTCAATTAAAGTGAGTGAATTATTTTTATTAAAAATGTTTGAAACTGATGCAGTTGCTGCTGCATCTTCTCCAGTTGCAGCTATAGTTGAGAAAAAAGTAGCTAAAAAGGCTTCTAAGAAACCGGCTAGTGCACCTACTGATGCACCAATTCAAGAAATGGTTGATGCTTCCATCAAGATCTTAAAAGAACGCGGCGGCTCTTGGAAAGAATATGAAAAATTGTACTATAAAATTTTATAAAATATTTTCTTATTAGGTGTTGGGTCTCAAAAAAATTTGCTACGCCGCTGCGTGTATGCTGCTTGTTGGCTTTGTATTGTTTGAGGCTTTTGATTATCTTTTCTGTGTTTTCGTTCCAATTTGCTTGTAAACACCATCCTTGACATTTAAAATACATTTGTTTGTATATTTTGGCCGGCTATTTGATATTATAGTGTGTGGAGGTATATTTCGATGGCGCAATAATACAGAAATTTTGTATCGAGAATTTTGTCTATCACTTAACTACAGTCAATAAATATACAAGCAATAGTTTCCCAACATACGAAGCAAGTGCGAAAAAGTGTTCAGATATATAACATCCAAGTCTAAAAATATTTTAAAGAAAACAGTTTTTCTTTGTGTCCAAATTATTTCTTGACAATTAAATGCCTTAACTGTACCAGCCTTTCATTAAAACAAACGTTTTTAACTAAACATGGCAATCTTGGGAAATATTTTTGCATTGTATATAACTTATGATGTGGAATTCCAACTATCCAATAATGTGTTGCACATCATATAAGCTTTTGATAACAGACCTTGATCTTAGTCTCGTGTAATTACCCCCTCAAATAGAAGTTGAATGGGAGTTGAGATCAGCTTATTGTGGCTGCCAGGTTATGTTGTCCAAAACTTCTTCAGCATTCTTAACTGGTATATTTAAAACAGTGGTTTTGCTGCATCATATCTAAATCCTTCTTCAATTGACTAAAGCAGAACATGCATTTCAAAGTGACGTTTTCTTCCTTGTCCCTAGAAAATCTTTTCAATCCGTTCCCATCGATTTATACAGAAAATATTTTTATAGAACATGGCTTAAACACGCACTTAAGGGCTTGTGTGTGCCGTTTATCACGTTTTGTAGTCATACACATCAATAAGGTCCTCCAATTTATAATTCACAGGCCCCATAAAGCCGTAACAAGTCCCACAGAATAAAAAAAATTAATAAAAGTAAATTCCGTGCCCGTCAGAAAATATTTCGTTACTCCATCTATCCGCAGCTCTGATTCTATCTTCCTATAATGCACATGAGGGCTGCGTTTGAATAAGACTCTAATAAATCCACCTATAACTACTTGCAACATGATATTTATTTTTGAATGAGAAGAAATATCGATGAACTTTCATTCAGGAGCTCTAATTTATTCAATATAATTCTGAAATATAAATTTTTGTGTTTACTACATAAAAATATGTACATTCACTTCATACATACTTATTTACAATTCTTTTGAAATCAGAAAAGAACAAAATCCGTATAATGTAATGAAATTCCTTTTAGCCAGTGTTTCCTATTGTAGTATTTTCCTTCTGCAGCAAGTCAAAAATCATATATTATATTTATTAAACTTTTTCCATTTTCTTTTTGTGTACGCCCCTTTTAACCTATTTCTACTCTATTGTACCATGTTTGTTTGCATGCCAACTTCCATGTTTTTCAGGTTTAATTCATTACGTTACTATTTTTCATTGACTATCCGTATAGAATCTGTCGTCGACTTGGTAGCATTTTTACTGACTCAACTATTTGTATTTTACCGTATTGCTTTTGCGGTGAAATGCTAGAGTCTTAATTAAATTTTTCATGTATCACACAATATTTTGCAGTTGTTTTTTATTTTTAAATAGCAGGTTGCAATTTAATTGCTTGTTTTGGGTGTTACAAGGACAGTGCAAGACACTACGCAAAGCTCTTACTATGCTATAAAACTTTTTTATGTAATTTTATTATTTCAATATTTTTATCGAGTTTATTTACCATTAAGGCTTAAGTGATGTCAATTTCTGGCTCGAGTGTTTGGTTGGTAATTGAGATGTTATCAGTGCAATATTATGTCAATAAGCAAACGACGGTATATTGATAATAGTAATGATAAAGAGAGATAAGTTGCGCTAGAAAAAAAGATTTTAGTAGTGTCAGTTCCAAGAAAATTAAATGTGGTATAATAATTTTTTTTGTTATCAAGATTTTTTTTTGGTAATAATTACTATTTATAGGAATCAATTAAATGCAACTCAACTAAATATTTTGCATGCACTGAAAAGTGACAGTATCAACAAATCAAAATTTTGTGTAAAAAATTGTTACAAAAAATACATGAAATCGGAATAGAATTTTGAAAAACTACGCGTCGAACTAAAATACAAAATAAATAAGTGCAAGCGTTAAGAAAATATGAACCCAAAAAAGTCAACATATCAAACTGAATGAACTAGGCACATCAATGTTTAATTTGAAAAGATATACTTATGTAACTTAAAAGGTCTCTAAGACAACCAGTTAAGTCGCCCTTTTGCCCAACAATTATCGCCCTCGTGGCGGACTTGAAGTTTTTTCAACACACTCTTGAAGGTGATAAATAAAATCATAAGGCAAAAAGGCAACAGTTATAAAGGAAAAAGATAATTAACCATTTTCTTCTATGATTCTCTCTAAGATTTCAATAAGTAGCAATTTTATTCGTGGGATAAAAGTGATGGCAGCAGAAGACGAACAATGAAACGCAGAAATATTTTGGAAGAAGTTTTTAAAGTGATGAAGTTGTATGTATAAACGTAAATTAATATCTTTCTATTTTTAGCAGCTGATAGCTTATGATTATTTTTTTTACACTGAAATGTTGGCTTTTTTTTCAACTATCATTAAACGGTTTCTTTATTTTTGCTTTTTCAATAAGTCAATAACATAGCGTTATAAGCCCAGTTAATGAGCTTAAATTCAAATGGTTAGATGGCTAGAAACCAAGCATTACATCCAAGCGCGTTGGAGTTTCAACATGAGAAAATTTCAATTTAAGTTGTCATTGCGTCATGCCAACTAATTGACCACAAAATGGGAAAAAATAAAAACGCTAACAATAATGAAAAATGTTATCTGCAATTTTGTACAATTTGCGTGAGTTTCTTATGCTTGAGATTTTTAAATAATATCTAATATTAAAAGAATATCAAAGATTGCATATGGGTAAATTTAACAAGAATAAAACTTATTATATCATTCCAATTAACCATCTTTTAATTTCAATTTGTAGTCCAAGCTGTTCATTTGAATATTTTGCCTTTCATCGCATCACCCCCATATTAACTGTTATATATCTGGACACCAAATAGAAAATTAAACTCAAGTGACCAACTCAATTTATTTGTATTTTTAAGTATGAAATCGTTTATTCCGTGCACTGAAAAAATTATTTGTTTTAATATAATCAATGGGGCATTTGAGGCGAAGCACAATGAAAATAAAGTGAGGTCGTGAAATTTATTTATATTATTTATAAATGTGTACAATTTTATTTTTGTATGAGGCTTAATTGTCGAGTTATGGGCTTCTGAAAAATTTCCGAAGTTTAAGGATTGTATTTTTTGAACACTGTTATTGGAATCCAGGAATTTATAATAAATTTAAAGAATATTGCTTTAACTAGTAAACAGGATGCTCATTTTTATTTTTAAGTCAAATTTCTTCATACACAATCAATTCTTCTGTCAAGGCATATCATGCTCGCGATGCATGTGATGCTTTCTATGTACCGGAGCCTTTAGTTCTATACTGTTAAGAATGTTTGAGAAAAGAGGTTAGACTTCTTTTTAGATCACTAAACAGACAAAGTAATTAAACAGCTATGCAATTAATTGTAGCTCTTAAACTACACTGAGAAAATAATTTGTTTGAATTTAACATACGTACATTTCATATAGAGCAATTAAGTATTTGATTAAGTCAAACATAAAATGTTTCAACCAACACTTACCACTATTTGCCCCAAATACAAATATGCTTGACTCAAATAAATATCTGATATATGAAATATACGTTTGATATATTCAAACAAATCGTTTTCTCAGTGTACCAAGCCGATTTTGATAAATGAAAATTCATTGTTTTTGTAAATTTAAAACTTGGTCGTAGGCTGCGCTGTAGGTAAAAATGTTTCTTTTTCCACACATTTTAGTAATAACTATTCGAAAGTATTACTTAGATGCTTTTGGAGTTTTTTTGGCATTTCGATTTCATTCGACTTCTCGATGTAATATTTGATATCTTTTACTATTCGACATATATCGATTTTTTCGGTGAGTTACAACTTTTATCAATTGTTTTCGATACAATTACAATGCCGTTTGAAACTTTCCGACTCTTTACAACCATTTTGTTGTTTTCGATACTTGACGATTTTTTGGGGGGTTTTTTAATGAATTAACTTTTCATTGATATTGTCTGTGTCTTTCAATTCTATTGACTTTTTCGATATATTCCAACATTTTCTATGTTTTTCGATAGCAGTTGATAAGTACTTTCCGGCTGTGATTGATTTCTCGACGTTTTTCGTTACATACCGACGTGTCTCGATTGTGAGATGCAATACTATATTTTTTATTTTTTCCATAAAGTTCAGTGCTTTTCAAATTTCATCCACTTTTTGAATTGAAATAGTTTTTCTTTATTGAAAAACGGGCTGTTAGGTCAATTTTGATTTATGAATGAAACAATGTTAAAATCATTTGTTTATTAAAAACATACATATAGGTACATATTTGTTACTGTCTATCAAAAACTTACAGTAGGAAAACATTATTTGAGATTACAAAAATATTAAAGTAAAAATAAAAATTACAAAAATTAATAAATTGAAATTAAGCTTTACAGCACCACACTGTAACTAAGACTAATTTTGTCAAAATCTTCTTTTATGTTCATTGCTGTTTTGTAATGTTGCCTAGTGTATATGATTGAATATTAATAATTTTCGAACTTTATCCGACTATACACTCTTTCGTTTTTATTTAAAGTCTTATCTTATAAGCTAGTCACTAACATTTTATACTACTGGTGCAAATTACACATTTTTTTAAATTGTGTTCATGTCTGTATTAAAGTCACCTTAAACGACTTTCCTACCGTCTTTCTCTATATATCTTAGCATTTCAACTAAATGTCGCAAATCGATTAAGATTAATAAACTCAACGCTGCACACTTAAACTTCCATTTATAAGCTTATGAGTATCCAAGCGATTCTCTCCCATTCAATTCAATTGAGTTCAGTTCTGTTGAACTGAATTGCGTTGATATTCAAATTTGTTCCTTTTGTGTTTATTTATGTAAATGTTTTATTTGATTTCATCGCGTCACTTGTGCGCTCCATTTGGAGTCACGCTTATTTCATTAATATTTGTCACGATTTATTGTTTAATATCTTGAAATTGATTTTTTTAGAGAGCAACAAAATAACTTTTTTTTAATTTTTCTACGCGCTAAATTTAGTTTGTTTGACGTTTTGACGTAGCAAAGGCAATATTTTGATTTTGATTTTGATGTGACGTTGGCATATTTTTGATTTATTTATGGAATATGTGCATGGAATAAGATGTGGTGGTCCAAGTGTTGGCAATTAAGTGGCGCCAAATTGTGCTGATTTTTAAGTAAAACTTAAATTTTTAATTGTTTTGTTTTAATACTGAAATTTGAGTTATGATTAGTTGATATTTAATGAACGTACCTAATTCGGTTCGCATTGATGTATATTGCTATATATACATGCGTAAATACCCATTCTATTTACATATGTCAACAGGGCAGCGAGTCTACTTGTACAACTCTGGGATACGAGAAAAAAACCGGCAACATTTTTGAAGACGAGTAAAAATATTTGTCTAACATTGTCATCTACAGATTAATTTTGAATGTTTCGAAATTAAAAAAAAAAATGAAATTTCTGTGCTTTCATGAAATCGGCGGCATAATCAGTTAAGTTCAAATCGCGTAACGTATACTGTGAACATGTATGGGAAACTTCTTCCCGATATGGCAACATATATTTTTAGTGCTATAGTGTAGTTTCGGCCCTTTTTCATATTCTGATGAGACAGATCTAAATGTTCCCTTCTTGGTTGTGACCTTGGCTATGATTATTGTCGCAACACATTTCATATATCAGACGTTCTTCGTATGCAAAATAACTTATTCGATTATTAAGAGAGAGAAAAGCTTATGAGGTTGTGTCTGACATTTTCGGTACAAAAAACAAGTTTGAATAAAATATGTGTTGGTACATTTTATTTAAACCTCGATCGTAACAAAAGCACTGAGCAAACAGGCAAAAATCAAACTTATCTTAGAAGCAAATTTTAAACGGACGGTATAGTACGAAGCTGACAAATCGTAAACGTTTTGTTATAGGAACAGCGTTTATCGAAGTCTTAAATATTGAATTTTGCTTAGGTTATTTGGAAATTAAGAAATGAGTGACCTCCTTTACTGATCAAATTGAACACGCCAGAAACAAAAAAATATTATAAATATTTTAAAGCTTTCTTTAAAAAATCTACTTACCAGAACTGTCTTTCGCTTTTTCACAATATCGTTATTTTTTACAATTTATATAATTACATGCGGTCTTTATAAAAAACAAACAAACGATTTGTCATAAGGATACGGGATTTTTGTTTCCATCATTGCCTTGGCTGTTTGTTGAATTTTTTTCCTAACATAAACTTTAATTTTTTTTTATGGCTTATAAGGTTTCAGTATATGTTTTTATATCAAGAGCTAACATCTGCACTATTGTCCACGACCCCCACTCCGAGCCTGCTTTAAAATTTCTGTTCTCAATTTAAGATATAAAATAATAAAGTTAAAAGCTTTGCTGTGTGATATCATTTCTTTTGTTTTGTCCAACCCTTTTCACGCATTCCTTTTCAGTTAATACTTTGTTTTTCGTCCATTTGCTTATTTTCAAGTTCAAATACTTTTGACATTTTGGAGTAAAAGCAAATGTCAAATGCGACGTTTTATACGTTGGCGTTGGAAACGATGTAGTGTATGGTATTTTCTCTTTTGTAATACTTTTATTCTTTAGAATTGTGCGTGGTGTTGCTAGCAAAACCTATTGCATATAGCATTGAAACACTAAATATATTTTTATTTCATTAAAAAAAAAACTGTTCCTTTTTTTGCCTATGTCCTTTAAAAGTAAGCTTGATTGTATAAAACATTAAATATGCTTGGTTGGCATTGACAGCTTAAAAAATATATGGAATAAAGAAGACTCCCAGTTCAATAATGGCACATGTCAGATATCCTGATATTCCCTACATGGTAAATGTTGTTTCGATTTCTATTAATTTACTGGAGGTTATATTAAATTGGTGTTTTCAGTTGTTGCTTGAACATTCACTATTTGAATAAAACATGAATTATTGAAATGGTACGGGCATAATATTTTGTCAAATCCAAAGCCAGAAGAAAATGTTTGCCGTTGCTTTGGCTGATAGCTGACAAAGTTCTGGCCCCACAACTGTGGAAGAAATATTATATATTTTATTTCGTTACCACCTCTCTATGTCTGCTTTTTCCCTTTGCCCTTCTAAGTGTATCATATGAAGATTTTTCATTTAATTTTTAATCTCATTACTATAAAATTTTTTCTTAGTAAATCTTAACCCTTTTTACACTTTTTTGTTTCGTATCTACTAAATTCCAATTAATTTTGTATCAAACTTCTTATCAAACTTTGTTGAGTTTTTTTACATTGAAACTTAATGCTATCATCACTAATCTCACTATTAAGTTTCGCCTGCGTTAAAAAAATTTTCTTGACAAAGGTGAAACTAACCTATATTCTTATGGAGGACAGTATAAGCACTAAAACAGACTATAGTTGACAAAGACCGAGCTTAGCGCAGCAGATCTAACAAGGTGGTAAATTTCGAACTTATGCGGATGTTGACCGATAGATTCTTGTTTCCATACAAATTTCAAGACGTTTAAAAAGAAAGCAAATTCTCAAAAATGAAAATTAATGATTCTTTACAAAAAATGTGTACGTTTTTCATGATCCTAGAGCGACAATGAATAAAATCTCTCCTTAACTAAAGGTAAAAATTATGAACAAGTCAATAATTATGACATTAAAATACCGTACATGTATATTGAAATACCAAGCAGAAATTCAATTATAGAGTAAAAATGCATATCGGGCAGTTTTGTACATAATAGCAATTGTAATTTAAAAGCTTCCGAGATAAACGGTGTTTTACTTTTTGGCGATGTTAAATAGACTTTAGTGAAAATGTAATGTGTCGTTCAAAAGCTTATCATATGTCATTTAAAATGGTACCCAAATAATAACCGTACGAGTCTTTGAAATATTTTAATAGTAAAACTCAAGTAAAATATATTTCCTTAATAATTTTTCGATGCTTTCCTTAAAACTTAGAGTCCTCCAGTGGAGCCAGGAGTCTAAACTTTGGTATTAAACTTAGTATCATTAGTATACATTGATTCTACAAAATTGAATTTCATTCGGAGACCTTGAAGCAAACCGCTGTGTTGATTTTTAGCTTCTAGTCTCATAAGGACCACACTGAAAATAATCATTCATAATCTATACAGTTTGGCATACATTTTTATTTTTTTCTATAATCACATTACTACACTTTGTATACTTAAATGGCACTTCAATGAATGATACTACAAAATGTCCTTCATAATGCTGCTTTAAAACGTAGTAGCTTCAAATATCTAAATGTTACTCATCCGCTTCGTTGCTGTAATAAGAGGCGCTATTTTTTTTCATTTTTTTTCACAAGGAGCATTCAACTGTAAACGCTTGCACGCATGGAGTGTCCAGCAAATAGAAAATAAAAGGGATCATGTGAACTATGATAATCAACCTAACACAAACAGTTGTCTACTCGCAAGCGATAGTGTATTCAGTGTAGTGTGTAGTTTTCTGCTGTTTAACGTAATAAAGAGAAATGAGAAAAATTGCGCTAAATGAGAAAAGCCGACAAATGTGCGGAAAATGTAATAAATTTGCATAAACTGCAGTAATGAGAAAATTTACAGCACGTTTTTCACTAACATGATTATCAGTAAGATTTTTTACAACTCATTTGAGCTGTAGGTAGTTGGGAGCGATAAAATATTATAATTGGATGCTTCGTGTTACGAATGGCTTTTTCGATTCCAACTCCTACACACGCAATTTTAATTTCACATTCATGCAGCTTATATAAAATTGCACAATTTGTTATTGTATATTTTTAGGCAATTGAGAAAATATTCATACCTACATTTGCCAGAAAGCCTTCAAACTAAATTTTATTTAATGAATATTCAATATTTTTGTTCTTCGATACCTTTAAATTAATCAGGTTGCTGTATGTTGCAGTCGTATGCAACCCCTAATATGTGTGGGAAACTAAGAAATAAGAACTCTATGCCATGGCAACCCTAAATGTCCTTATAACTAGTTTTTTTTATCATTGCTCGATATTTGTTTACATTCGCACTCTGCCCTTAATGAGGTGAAGTAGTCTGACTACGTTGTGGTGTAGTGTGATAAGGTGTGGTGAGCGTGACCCGAACGACGCTTAACTGTGCGCCGTTGTTTGCCAAGTGTTTGGGTTAGGCACTTCAACTAGGGTGGCAATTATTGATAAAGCGATTTAGTGTCTATCAATTTTATGTCATAGAAAAAGGAATAATTTAATATGTGCAGTCAAGAAACAAATATATTGTTTATATAATGGTACCACATGATTATCGAAACATCGCATGAAAATGTAAATGTATCATCAACCGAATAACAATTCTTTTGTATTTATCCATTTGAATTGCAAATTTTTATGGCTTTAAGTGTTTTTATATCATACGCTACACCAGCCACGAACCTTTAAAGGTCAGCTGCTTGTACGTGCAAAAACCTGCTGAATCAGTTCTCATTTGTTTCGACTTTCTTGCAATATTTTTATTTTTATTCTGCAATCCAGTTTTTCCAATAAAACCTTAAAATTTTTTTTCTTTTATTCGATTGCGAATGCTGCGTAAACGAATTAATTGGATTTGTGCGACACTTGGGTGTATTTGATGGTATGTTGTAATTGCAATAGTCATTGATGTTGTTGCTACTTTACTGTTGTTGATTAGTTGTTCAACAACAATATTGTGTTGGATTTTCGTTCTGTTTTTTTTTTTTGATATTATACATCAATAAACGCCTGAGTTTGAAACCAACACAATAAATGTTGCAATAAAACTGATACAAAATTACTTTCCATCAAGATGCTATTGTGTGTTGTCTTTATGTGGGATAAGAACATGCAAATACACTCAGGCATATCTACTCATTAGGAAATGTCTGTATCAGCCGTTAGTAAGTTTTGCTCAAGGTGGCAATAGGAAATTGATTCCTTAGAAGCTTGGCTGAAATATTAGTATGATGTTCCTTGACGAAGGTCTGCATAAGTGGTGTAAGTCAAGTTATCTAAATAAATATCTTTTTGGTAACTTTAGATATGTCTTTAATAAGAAACTTACTCACGCATCCATGTCACTCACCATGGTATCACTACCTTAAAAGTCAAGTCAAGTTTCGTTTTGGATTATTATAGAAAAGTTCGAAATATATAAAAAGACCATGACTATCATATTTCGATGTGGTTTCTAAAGAAATTATTTCATATTTCGAACCTATTCCAACTATATAAAATGACGTAGACGGTATGTAGATACAGCAATATTTCTCTGATATTGAAAATTGATGAGAAAATTCTTGTAATAAATAGCATTACATACGTTATTTCCACCAGGGTACTTTCGATTACCAGTAAATTTTCAAACACTTCTGCTTCTGGCTTAACTTAATCTTTCAAATTCAGCTTTTGTGTGGCGGTTTTTTATACCGCTCACTTCCCCTAGCTGTCTGTGTAGAGGAAGAGCA
This sequence comes from Meiosimyza decipiens, assembly GCA_963680825.1. Taxonomy (NCBI): domain Eukaryota; kingdom Metazoa; phylum Arthropoda; class Insecta; order Diptera; family Lauxaniidae; genus Meiosimyza; species Meiosimyza decipiens. The sequence goes on from OY804260.1 coordinate 25,448,896, forward strand.
ACTACTAAGAATTGTGTAGCGCTTAGTGACTTCCGTTAACACCTATAAATTTTGTACGTACCTGTGTGAGAGTGTGGGTGTGTGTGGGCTTTTAGCTTTGAATATTCCAAAGAAGATTTATGTCTTTTCTGAATATCGACACTAGGCAAAGACTTTGAAGATTAATGATGAGTTGTTGCAAGAGGCTTACGTGTGATTTTCAGGTGCAATTTAAGGTGATTTTCAAGCAACGTTTTTAGCTGCGCCTAGAAATATGCAATAGTGAATTTAATTAATAATGTATTTCAAGAAAGAGTTACTAAATAAGTTTCTTTCATTTAATAATAAATTTAAATGCAGATAATTTATATCTTTTCAGGTTACTTTCGATATTTTGTGCTTTTAACTTATAAAAAAAATTAAAAAGGCCCTTCATTGAATTAATGGCGCTTGCAATCAAATTTTACCAATATTTTGTCAAAACCCAAGACACTAAAAATATTTCTTTTTGTGCGATTATTAAAAAAAAAAAAAACAGGATGTAAACTGGAACAGGATTAATTATATAAATATTGCTTAAGTGAAACTTTTATTTTGTAGCCTGCACTTTTTTGATATGCTCAAAACCAATGAAAACTAAATAAATATGAGTATGTTAGTTCTATAGAACAAAGAACAACAAAATCGAAAATACTATTTTCCTCTATTAAATGTTTTTCTGTTGAGTGTTTGTGGTTAGTAACATAATTCATGACGCTAAATGAAAAGGTCCAACCCTATTAAAAAGTCCTGAAATAGTACCTAAATAAAAAAATAAAACTTATGACCATATTTCATAGTCTATAAATCGGAGAGAAACAATAACTCTGTAATTGTTTGTGAATCTTTTAGTGTTTGTGAATTATATATGTTGACATCAAAATGAGCCATAGTGTTTGCGCTCGATTTGGACATACATATATGCTTGTGAAATAAGTAATGGATTGAAACCGAGTTCCACACAAATAATAGATATGAGTACGAAAATCTCTGGATAAGAGCATGGTGAATTTCTACAAGTGGACGTGGTACAGAAACAAAAGTTTAAAATGCTTTACTGAGAGAATTATTTTTAGTAGAATATCTCGTAAACCAAAACCACCCGAAAGATTCTCTTCTCGGATTCGAATTCAGAGGGTCGAAAACCTCCGGAAAAGTATATTTGGGTTTCGGATATTGAGGTTTGTCGAACTGTGGTATTATTTATAGTAATGTTTTATTTTTCCTAAACCTTTTTAAAAAAATTCATGTACGTGCACTCAAAGAAAATATCAATAATTTTATGTTAAATTCAACCATTAACGCTTCTGATTTAACTCCGAAGCCGAAAATGCTACATTAAAGAGAAACATTTCTGATTTGGATTAAAATAGAATCCTTATTGATTTAAAGTGATTTCATATATGATTAATGTAAAATGTTTATTATAAAATAAAAAAGAGTAAATGCAAATATTTTGCAACTTCAAAATGAAATTTGAGTTTTTACGATTGAAATAAAGCTTTTAAATTCAAATCGAGCTTAAAAGTTATTTATACTATATCCAACTGCAAAATTCACAATATAATTTGCAAAGTTGCATCGGCATTTTTCCGCTATTATAGTGACATTTATTTAAAAATTTTCTATCAGTGTGAAAATATCGCTGATCCATATCAAGAATCTATACCATATTTCACATTTTACTTTACTTCAAATAAAAATTAAATCCTTATTTCTCATATAAAATCCCAAGATCCCCATTAAATAGATAAAGTGAAATGATTTGTAGCTAATTAATTCTACTTAAGCCCACCACAGTTTTTTTTCAGTTTCCCTTGTTTTTAACCACACATTTTCTTTTTTATTTAACCAATTTTTTTCCCTTTTCATTCATTAAATTGTAGAAAACTTCCAAGTTTTCCCCATTATCTGCATAGGTCATGTGCGTTGGTTGCAACCTACGCTGTCATAAGTTTAAATACCTTTCGTTCTGTACACACACGATGTTCTTGGAGGTTTCTTTCACCTCTCACTACCTCTTTACCTATTATGTGGCGCGTTTTCAAATGTTTCGCTCAGCTGCATCTTACCTACATGCTTCAATTTTGTATTGAAAACTTAGCGTATGTCACACAGAAAAATTCTCGTAACTTTCAAGCATTTTAATGCACGGGCATTTCCAGTGTTCCATCGTTGCATTGCTTTTGCCTTTAATGTGGAACTTTGTCTTTTTCTGCTTTTATTTCACATGGCACTTCATATTTTGCTTTTGTGTTTTCTTGTAGTTGTTATTGTCATGTGTGCTTTATGGTCATGAGTGAGCAGTCAAGCGTCACCAGACGAAGTGCAGCAACAGCAGCAACAGAGTTGCATCCATTGCATCGGTAATTGACTCCAGCTGGAGGGTGCCACCGTAGGCGTCTAGTACAGCGGCGTTACTCATTGTGTGTTTGATTTTTCTTTGCAGTTTGAGGTTTACTTTTTACGTTCTCTCTCCATTATTGATACACAATGTGAAAAGTATGAAGATGTTTGGTTAAACGTTGCTTAAAAACCGATTGCATTAAATTGACGTGTTAACTTTTTGAGTCATCTGAAATACGCATGTTTAACTAGTTTTCTAATGGCTGGAAAGAAGTCCACAGATTTCTTAATGGAAAATGGGTCCCAATCAATTTGGTGTATTATTTTCCTCGGTATTTCCTTGGCAGAAATCTAACTAGAGGTACTTAAGCCCCAAAAATCTCCTCATTAGCTACTGAGCCTTGAAAATATGAGTTTTCTTTTATGCTATTTAATACATTAGTACCTTCAGAGATTCAAGCCCATAAGGGTGTTTGCAGATTACTCCCATCAGGACACTTGTCGAGAAAATACTTTACAATTTCTGCCACATTGTCTTTGCACAAATTGTTTCTTCCTATTATATGGTATATATTACTGATCTTCCTGGACAAGTCTGAATTCAATTAACTCACGAATATGCAGTACAGCTCGTAGAGTCATACTACATGTTTCCTGATATGTACCGTAGAAAGTTCCTTAGGTTCTATAGTCGCAAAAGAAACTCTGTGCGGGTAATGGCCCCGTGCCTATAGACACTGTGTGATGTCCATTAACTGTTAATAAAAGAAAGTTTAATGGTCAAGCCCTGAACGCTCATAATCTAAAACTTTTATACAGAAGTTTAATTTCTGAATAAGTTAAGAGAGTGATTGGTTAAACAAATTTAATACCTCGTATTACCCGTATTATATTCGCAAAAACTAATAGCTTATGTAGACAAAGTCCTTTACAATTCAAAACGATTATTTTCGAGCGGCGTCTATTTTTAGACTTAAATTATGCACTGTTTAAGTTTCTTCAAAGTATTTGCTGAAACTCAATTTTATATGACTTCTTGCGTGCTAGTGAACTATAATTGGGTCGTTATACACACAAACTTCTACCACTCACCCTCTCACCTATGCAAAAGCTTTCAACAATACGCACGTATCCTTGCGACCGACCGACCACGAGCAAGCAACATTGTATGCCGCAATCATTTATTTATTTCCGCCTCTTGCCGCATGAAACCACGCATATTTCGCTTTTGCGAGTGTGGCGATAGCTGCATTGCATATATTTTCTTATTATCCTTTAACGACGTTAGCGAACGTCGTTCAGTGTGCCGTTGGCCTGCCAAAGAAAGAAGTCAAAGTGTCGGCAACATATCACGAATGACGACGTTCTATATCCTACGTACTATATCCTTTAACGTTATTGCATTGATTTTTATTAAATGTAATTTTTTGAAATCTTAATAAATATTTCGGGCTTTTGCGTGGGAATTATAAATTTTCACAAGCTATATAAACGTGGGAGTGAGAAAGTTTGCAATTGACATTGTGTATGAGTTGCGATATGTCAGCAACAGAAATTGCCAGCATATTTTAAATGAAATGATGTTTTGAAGAAAGGTTACAGAAGGTTCATTAAAAGAAAACAAAAATTTTTCATAGGTACGGAAACCAACTTTTTATGTGTACGCAAACCAACTAGATAGACGAGAGGTTTTACTAAGGTAGAAAGGAAAAAGAGTAAGAGCTTCTCTCAAGAAATTACTTTAAAAACCTAATCTCTCCGTTTCCGAATGTATTATTTTAACAGAGCTACATACATTTGTCTTTTATAATTAAAGAGCTCAACTACTTCACCTGTTAGTCTTTTCAGCTATTCAGCTTGAACCTGCAAAAAGTTATTGTGCATTGAGAAAATAAATTGAACTTGGAATAATAAGAAAATGTTTTCCACTCTCTCTAAGTAGCATCGTTATACTTAGTGTTACGTTGACGGTAGCTTGTTGGAATGGAACTTAAACCTAATAAGAATAGAGTCCAGGATCAGTAAGTAAAACTCAATGTCTTTGCCGATTTTGAAGTGTCATTTTTTTCGTATTGCTTAAAACTTAAAAAATAAAATTCGCCTGCCAATACCTCCGGATTTTACCATACAATTTCATTGTAATGCTGTACATTAGCCTTTTCCAAGGGTAGCAATACATGATTGCTTTGTTATCCGATTTTTATCAAGATTTGCGATATTTTTCAAAATCAATCGATACTTTTTGAATTACATCGGCTTTCTCGATGTTATCATTTACTCATCGATAATTTTTGACTTTTTCAATGACTTTCGATGCTATTTGCTTCAGTTGGATTTTCAATATTTTTTGACACAAATCGATACTTTAAGACTCGCTCATTGTTTCTCAAAAATATGCCATATATTTCGTTTTTCGGAATTCTTCGATATTTTTAGTTACTATTTGATACTTTCCGACTTTTTGATGTTTATCAATACCAATACTTTTTAACATTCTCCGAATTTTTTGATAAATTTTAGTACTTCGTTACATATCGCCTTATGACAAATTTTACAATATTTTTTGAAACTTTACAATCTTTTCGATTTTTAACGATATAACTATTTTGATTCCTTTCATTCGATGTTCCTTTTCTGTTAAGTGCTCCAATTACATGCTTTCGTTTTGCACAATATAAATGGTTTTTATGCACCCTTTTGCAATGTATAAGTGAGTTTAAGTGTTAAGAGCCACACATTAGTTGCTCTCCTTAAGACTTTGCAATGGACTTATACTCTCACTAACTCATTAAGAAGTTTTTCTTAAAAAACTTGCTCCTTAATAGCCCATGCCGAAGCAATACTAGTTACTACTTTTCACTTATCGATTACCTTTGAGTTTTCAAGTATGTCAGAATATAAATTTTTTTTCTCAAGCTAATAAACTGTGTCAACACAAGCAATATAAGAGGGTAAGCCTTATAGTTGAGGACTAATAATTTCACACCCCAGGCCAGTTAAGCTGGTTACAAGCAATTAACTAGGGGTTGCAAATCAAGTGATCGCGTTCAACGCCGACCAACACGAACCCGCTAAACTAACAGCTACAAAAAATGAAACTCTTCAAAAATAAAAAAAAAATTGAGCTAGAGATATTCACACCATAACAATTTGTAACAACTAAAATTGAAGATTAGGCGAAACCCACATTGTTAAGGGTGTTTCGAATATTAATGTTGGTGTCAGTGCTTTTGGTTGTGGCGGTAGCAATGGTGGCAACTCTTATCGCAACTTTCATGCGCTATTTTTTGACAATTGATTACCAATTAAGGGAAGTAAATCCGATTTACGTCTATCATAACAAAACTTATAAAAATAATGAAAATAAAACACACGTACTGATTAATATTTAGATTAGTTACTAGGCATCAGTTACAGTGTGAAAGAAAAAATATGTATATGTATGAAATGTTATTTTATAATTTTTTTCTTACGCTGCTCTAAGGGATTTTAAGACACATTATTACATACACACATTCATATTTTGCTTTGCTGATATAAGCTCACTGCGGTAGCAGTAGTGGCAGCGCCTGAAAGTAGTCTACATAATAAAATTATGTTCTGCCATTCAAGTGGGAAATTGTTTCGGATTACGTAGTAAAGCAACTTGCATGTTTTCAAGGTCTTTGCTTGCAATTTGCGAGTTTTGCCTGAAGTTGCTTGGTAAAACTGTGGCGTGGGAGTTTGGTAGACAGAAAATAAAGTGAAACACATACATTTTCATTACGCTCTAGCAGTATGTCAGAAGGCCAACATTGAAGATATCGTTGCCAGATAATTGAGTTATGTGATTCATAAATAAGTTCTAACCAAATAATGCAATGATACATTTTGTGTTGAAGGATATTTTCAGATTAAAGATACTTAGCACTTTAAATCTGACTCAGAGCCAAAGCTGAACGAAATGCTGTTTTTTATGTGGTAACACTGCGAAAATTCAAGCAAATTTTCAGCACGAATGCTTCCCAAAAGTTAAACATATACTGGAACAATGCATTATCTGACAAAACCTGAAGCGAAAGGCGTTGAACCTTGAGGTCGTCAATTTTTGTGATTTTTTGTTGTGTGTGGTATTTGACTATTTGGATATGCAAATTCGCAAGGGAAACTTATCGGTAAGTTCACATGAAGATATAGAGATGTAAAAGGAGGATCCAAAACCTGGTAGTTTCAAATGTTGAAAAATGATAAATCAAAATCGGTAGAAATTGGCGCAGCATAAAACAAAAAGCTTGGGATCGGAAGAGTTATGGAAATTTTGTCTAGGCCCATTAGTAAATGGTGTTGAAATGATGAGCTTAAATGAAAGGAACAACATTTTTTTTATATAAAATGTTAGGGATAACGTTCAGATTGAGAATCAGTGATATTTAAAATCATATCGTATTTCTTAAAAAACATTTTTTTCTTATGTGTACGAATTTACTTGAAATACCAATCTTTCAAATTTATTTTTGGAGTTTATTTAATGACTTACTATGTAATTTTTGTCGCTGAAACGGAATCTTGTGTGAATTTTTTTCGTTTGATTTTTGAGCTTAATAGTGTCAAAATTCTGATTTTTTTCAATTTCTAAATAATAATTTGAATATTTCTCTTGCACATGGGCCACTTAAGCTTATATCAGGAACTTAAGTCAAGCTCAGTGACTGATTAATAACAACTTAGGTGAACAGCTTTGAATCTAAGCTATTTTATTTTAAAATTTCATTCGCAATCAAATGTTAAGAAAAACTCCACCCAAATCTTTTTCAAATTTGATCGTTAGAATATTCTTAAATTCAAGTAGGCAATAAATTAATTAGCAAAGAGCTTACTAAGCTCATAAGTTTAATTAAAATCTTCTTAGTAGTTACTCTATTTTAAATAGCATCCTTATTATATGTTAATACAACAATTTGTTACTTTAATTAATTCGTGCCCACATTACGCTCACGTTTATCAGTCAACGCTACGTCAAATATTTGATGCTACGTAAACGTGCGTGGAATTAGATTCTTGGCTTTGATGCAAAATTTTTACAATGAATTTTGCGTAATCTCTTACTGAAAAGAAAAAAACAAAAAGAAAATTATAAACAGGCTAATGAGAATTAAAAATATGAATGTATTCAACTTAAGTTCTTAAAAAGGAAGTTCTTGGGCAAATGCCATTGTGTTTGTTGTTCAATTTTTTTTTTAATTACATACTATCATTCTATTACGATGTTCAAATTGAAGACTTAAATGAAAAAATAGCAACATGTTTTTAAATAAACTGTTAGAAATAGCGTACAGCTTGATCATTAAATTTTAAAATGTTATAATTGTCAGTTTTTAAAATATAAGACCTGTATTTTTTAAAATACGAATAACAATCAAATTTATTTCTTTACTAATATTCCATGCATAATTTATTTTCCTGAATCCGAAATTAGTATTGGTTATAAATTTCTTCAAATGTTCATTTAGAGTGAGGTTGAATCTTAACGTGGCCTCAAATTTCTTAAAAAGTCATAGCTAAAAATGTTTTCCTTGGTCATAATAAAACTCTAGTGGAAAGCTATTACAAAAATTCCAGATCTTAACAAAAGTCGGTGCGACTGCCTTTGTTTCTTAACTATATGAGTGATATATATCTCTAGCCACTTGCTGAAATAATTAGTTACTAAGAATATGTACTTACTGCCTGCATTACTGATTGTAAATTGACTTTGCTGACATTGCTTTTCGAATCGCATTACGGAGTAACGAACTGTAACTTTGAACATACCTGCGACAGAGAAATTTGTATCAGACCCTAAAATATTTTTAAAATTACATCAATTGAGGCCTTGTGTCTGAAAGTAAAATGGATGTTTCTTCATCCGATGTACTATACTTAACGGCTTTCTACTAGCAAAAAAGGATAAATTTTCTTTAACTTTTCATTGTGTGTGTTTAATGCTTTTGTGTTGAGCAGATTTTCGCACTACCCCTGCTTCTAACAACGAAAAATGCAAGTAGTTGAAGCCAATGAAGCGCGTTGTTTCCAATAAGCGTGTAAGCTGAACATAGACCTTTGTCACAGTCACGCAAAATTTTGTTTTTGTGTCTTAGCCATTTGTCCCCTGTCGACCAAACAAAAGTATAATGAACCAGATATTTAAATATCTACCATTGCATGAACTGTGGGAAATTTTTCAGTTAGAAATTTCAAATTGTTACGTTAATCGCTCAGAAATGTTATTGAGCTGTCAACAGAAAATGTTAACCTCCGCCGTTCTCTTAAGGTTTCAATAAAGAGAGGCTTACCTAGCACATGCAATAAAACGCTTGTGTGGAATTTCGCGGTCAATTCTTTGTATGTATGTGTTCTATATTAAATGTTGCCAACTTAAAATTACAATTTATGCCAGTTTTTATTTTTTAAGATATTTAAAAATCAAAACAATATTAATTTGAAATTTTTTTCTATATTCTTTACAGGCAATGCAGCTGGTGCTTTTTGCTGTCTACTTTTAGGCTTTCAGCGGCGGTAAGTAAACATTCTACCCCTACAGGTATTTCGAAAAAAAAACAAGTGCTTTAGTTTTTTATGACGTATGAACTCTTTAGTCGCTTTGTGACCGGCCAACAATGTTTATTATCTTATTGTTGCCATATGTTGTGCAGCTGTCGTAGTCCTTTTCTTTCTTTATTTGCTTAAATTGATTGAATTTCTGATTAACTTCCCATTGTTTGTTTTGCAAAATGAACTCAAATTAATTGAAATTGAAGTAAAATGATTGTGAACTGTTTTCTATGTGAAATGTTAGCAAACAAACAATGATCGATGAATGCCGTCTGATGCGACAATTGTAGGTAAATATGTTAGATATTGCAAGGTAGCGATGTATTCACATTTTGTTATTTATAACATAGACAAAAATAAGCTTGATCAACTTCGACTATTTCATATTTTTTATGGCTTTAAAGTTTGAGTTTTGTTTTTCGATTAAAAACTTAATTTATTCTGATTTCAATTATTTTTCAACCAAAAATAAGAACTACACAAATGGTTAACAATATACAAAGCTAATGGTTACAAAATTTTTGAATTTTTTAATTCTATTTGTCTGTCGAAAAATGTTGAAAAATCGCAATTTTTTAAAAAATGTTAAAGCTTTCAAAAATGTTTAAAAGAATCTGTTGAAAAGCTCAAAATCACGTCAAAAACGTTCACAAAAGTTGAAAACTTATAAAACAGTCAACAAATGTTGAAAAATAAAAAAGTAAATAACAAAAATTCTATAAAAGTTGAAAACATAATACAGGCGTTACTGCTATATTTCAATCAATTCAATCCAGCACAGATTTTGTTTCATACACACCAGTAGAGATGTTCACAAATCAAAATAACGCGCAACTACTTAATTCGAAACGAGCGATATAGCTTGTTGTTTGTAATGCGACTTACAACTAGGGTTACCAAATAAAAAAAAAAAATGAAAAGTATAATCATTGATGAGCAAAAATACGGGAATTAAAGATTATCATTATTTAATAAGACAATGTCATGCCACCAAGATTTTAAAAACACGCATTTCTTTCGTCATTTTTACTTATTAATTATTTTTATCAACAGAACATAATTTTTGATGTAATAAGAGATGGTTAAAACACAACACAAATCAAGTTTGATATCATTGCTTTGTTAGTCAACTATAAAAGGAATTTTTAAATAAAATGGACAAAAATAATTTATTAATCAAAATTTATTTGTTTGCCTTGTTTGCGCTAGATTCAGTCTTCCGTACACTTTTCGTAAGCTGATTGAGAAATAGCCTTCAGCTTCTTCAGCGAATATACTTATTTGACTTCTACCACCTGAAAGTTATAATTATAGCCTCGGGAACAGAAAAAAGTCTGTCGGAGCCATATCAGGCGAAAACTGTGCTTAGTGCAAAGTCCTTGAGTTAACCTTCCGGACATTGTAAATAATATTCTTTATTTATCGTTAGCCACTCTTACACACCGTTGTAATAGCAGAAAGCTCAATTTCTGATACTTTTCACACAGAATGTGTTGTATACGCCATGCCTTAGTTCTATAACAACTTTAAACCTGTCGAATAGTTTCAGTTCTTTAGAGGAAATAAAGTTATGTTATATCCTTTGTGTAAGGCACTCTTTTATTATTTCGAATATACTAAAAGAAAAAAAGATCAAGAAAAAAGAAATGTAAAACCAAATAAAATTGTTTTTTACAGCTCAGTGTGCACATATTCCGTACAAGTACCTATAAAGAGAGCGCAGAGGTATAAAATATTTGGTAAACTTCAAAAACCAGATAAGAACTACTCTATTTGGTCTGATGGTAAAACTACTCTGAACATAGTAACAGTGCAACTAAACATCAATTGTGTTTGTGATTCTAACGTTGGATTAAGTTTTTTTTTGTCACGATTTTTATCTAATCGAGCGTTGCTATCTTTTGCAAATGTTCATATGGTGTCTTAACTACTAAAAGTATTCGACGAGTTATTGGACGTTGATTTCTCTATATTCTCTACTCCTCATTCTTGTTCTTTTTGCTTTTGTATTCCCTCGTTGTATTATTCATGATTTGCTTTTGATATATCGTGCATAGCAGACTATCGCGTTTAAATTGCGTACCTGTGTATTATTTGTTATATTTTTTTTAATCTTTCACTACAATGTGTAGACATTTTTACCTGTGAATAAATGTACGACCGACAGCACATTTGTTTGTTTTACTTGGAGGTACTCTTATGAATGTATGTACGAGTACGTATACATACGTATTAAATGTTCATACATATGTGTTGATTTATATAAACTCTGGAAAATCTCTAAAGAGAACATATTGTCCCAGCTGACAGTAAGTTCTCTTCTAAATGATTTATTTGTACTCTTTTCTAGATCTTACGTTATAAAGTAGCTCACGACGACCTTGCCTTACAAATTTGAAAAATAGCGGCGTTTAGCAAAAATTAGTTTGCGTCTACAAAGGAAAAAAGTTATATTGCTGCCATATTGATGTACAATTTGGGTGTGTGTGAGAATTATTCGTCAAAAATACTGCAGAGGTTAAATAAATACATAAAAGTTCAAATTAAAAAAATAAAACTATTTTTAAACAATAACTACGCCTCGGACCGTATGACAAGAGATATCCCCATCTGCATACATTCACATTTACCTACTCAATTCAAATGCAGTGTCAGAAATGGATCTGGACCTGCATAATTCAGTCAATTGAACAAAATATAACAAAGTCATATCAAATCTAATTTAAAAAAGAAATTAAATAAAAGATAAAACTTTTTTTAAAAAAAACTGTTTATATGACTCACAATAAAATATTTTCCACTAAATTAAAACGAGAATTTAATGAAACGTTTTTTAATTGAAAAACAAAATCTACTTGATAATAGATTTTTTTATAAAAGCATTTAAAAAAATTGCTTTTTCTTCTTTAAAATTTGTTACAAAAATTTTAATTTTGTTTGTGTAAAGTATTACGGGCGTTAGAAATAATATACATAAATAAATATTTAAATGATAAAAGCGATATTTTTTTCTCAAGCGACAAGTTTTGGTTTTTTGAAGTAGCTTTTTCGGATGAAAATACTGTTTGGATTCTAGGAATTACAATAAATTTTTGAACCTTATCATGCGTAGTTATAAGACTTTAAAGTAACTATGGACTATCAGATTTTTGATGGTCTTTATTCGTTGTTTATGAGAATTAAATGCCATTCAACCTTATCAAGGACAGAGGTTCATCTTTCGCTGCTATGGTATTTTCAGTTTCGATTATTGAAAATCAGGCCTAATCCAAATAAACATTACATAATACAAAATAATATATTCTTGATTTCCTGGCAATTTTTAACGTATAAGATAAAGTTCCTTTTCCCAACGACGGCCACGCATTCGTTTTGCGATGTAAGAAGCATTTACGTGAAATGTCTGAAAAATTTTTTTTTGTATAAGATACATAATAGGTGGCAACTTAGTCCAATAACGTAATAAACTTGAACTCTCTTTAAAACCTCCGTACGTAAGTCTCTCTTTTGTATGCTCTTAAGTTTCATATTAATTTAACTGCGGCTAACTACTATAATTTTTATAGCAACTCTCCCATATCAGCTATAGGTAAACAAATATAATGAGTGACAGATGTTTAGCTGGTCGAATATTGTTGCACACGTTTCTGCTTTGGGATTTCAGAGCACAAGCACGCACTCAAACAAACGCAGCGGTACGCATACATAAACGTCAAAACTGAAGAATTAGTCGAATACAAATACAAAGCGTGGCTTATCGAACACTATAGCAGTTACACCAACATGCATAACGTCGCTGCACGATAGTTACAGCTGTCAAAATTTTTCTGCTTTTGCTCCTCGAGTGAGTGGAGTGCGCACAGTACAGTAGAGTAATTCGAACTGCTGGAACGTAACGTTGTGTCGCAACGGGTTCTCGTCGTGGTCGTCTTTGTCATCGTCTAAACGTCAGCGCGGTTCCTTAACACGGGAGGGAAGAGAAAGAGAGAAAAAAAAAACGTAAACCTGCAAACGCGCTGCAACATAAACGGTTTTTTTTGGTTTGAAAATTTTGAATATTTCATTTTGTAACTGAATTAGTTTTTGGGACACATATTTGAAATGAGCTATTTTTCATAGATTTCAAATAATTTTTTAAATTTTAGAAAAAAATTTAAATTATGTATGTAATTTACTAGAAATACGGGTATATAATTCTCATATTGTGTTGTTACTACAAATTTTAATAAAAAACTGATTTAAATACAGTCTATGCTGTCTCTGGCTTTAATAAAAATCCAAAAGAAGCCAACTACAATAACAACTACTTCATAAATAAAACCTGAAAACCTGCAAAATTTAAAAAATTAAAAATAACCGAGAGACGAAAAATTCCACTTTGCCGACAGACAAACATATACTTAAACGCATACAATCACGTTGCAGAAGCCAACAATACAACAACAGATGAATTGGATATAGTTTTTGCTGTAATTTTGCCAACAACAACAATAACAACAACAACGTCATCGATATCTGTTTAATTTGCAACAACTACAATACAATAAAAGAAACTGGATTTAATTGGTAACTTCACGAAAACAAAGTATAAGATAAAAATACAAAAATAAATAAGTTACATACAAAAAGAATGATAAAATAAATAAAAATTGTGTTAATAAAAAATCACGCCAACATATGCAAATTATAAACAAAATAAATGAACAATCCGAAAAACCTTAAAACTGGTTTCGAACACATTCAGAATTGTTAGCGTGGTTTTACTGTGGTTAGCACAACTTTTTTGTTTAAATTTTTCGTATGTGACAGTAATAAAAACATTAATTAGCTTAATATTTTAACCATTTTTGCAACACAAATAAAGGAGTAAGCTTTAGATAATTAACGTCGAATAACACTAGTCTGCAAAGTTTTTGTTCTTTAAATAAATCATACTAAACCAAACTAATTCGATGTCGCTGAAACTAATTAAAGATATACCTACACATAAAAGTCGAAATCGTGGATTTTGGTCCACATCGTATATTTTTATTAAGACAGCAAATTTTTTCCGAATATAAAGTGGATAAGTTTAACCTTTTCCATTCAAAACTCACTTTGAATTATATCGATATGCCAAAATAAAGTAAAGTGAATGTGATATACTGACATGTGTTGTTTTTGAATGTTTGACGAACTACTAACTTATCGCTGATTTCAAGATTATAAAACTATTATTGGTAATATTTGAGCCTTCTGCTATTAATCTGAAATTATTAAAAAAGACAGCATATTATTCCTATTATTGCTGAATTTAGTTACAAGAGTAGCTTCAATAATTCTAATATTCTTTTGAGGAAAAAATAAATAAAAGGTTTTGCAAAATCGAATTTGATTCTGACTATATAGTGATTGTTTTGAAACTAGATATTTTATGTATTTTGTGAGGAAAAGTTGATAAAAGTCATCACCTTTGTTAATTCTTTCACCATACCCTTTGCGATATTTAGCAAATATTTTTTAAGCTACTGAATTGCATACAAAATTTGCTTAATATCGACTCAGCAATACTTGTAAACCAAGGCTATAGCTTGCAGCTGCACCTACTTATGACAACTGCTTGCTTCTACTGCAATTTTTGCCAAAGTATTTAGTGTTGCAAATGCAAAAAAAAATATTAAAATAAAAATAAATAAAGTTAAAAGCTAAAAATGGGTAGAACCAACACTGCGCATTTTATACAACCAATCCAAGATGTGAACTGTTGATTATTTGATTGAAAACTTTGTCTAATTAATTGCAGTTTTCAGGTTCCACATTAATTGTTTTTAACTAAACATCGCTTATTTAAATTAATTTTAAACCCCCAACTTTGTTTATTGTATTGTATCTTTTCAAAATCACTTTTTAATTTGCTTAAGTGTAATGAATAATGATGAACAGCAACAACATTACCGAGAATATCAAGTAACAGAGACATTACTTGTCTAAAATAAAATCAATTAAGCTAAAAAGTTTGTAATTAAAAATCAGCAGGTATCTTATTAAAAAATTGCAACTAACATAATATTCAAGGCTACACATGTGCTTTGTCTATGCTGTTGCAGTGTTGTTGTTAATTAACTTAACTTTTACCTAAATCTGAACTTTTAGTCAATTACTTCCATACCAAGCAACGCTATATTGGCAAAGATTTGAAACTTTTTCTCCCATCTTTTTAATATTTTTGATTAAAAATGTTAAGAAATTCAAAAATTGCTGTTTTGATGATCGAAAAAACAAAATGTCAAAAATTCCTGTTAATTTTGATAATTTTTTCTCTCAAAAATTATGCATATTATTGTTAAAATTAGGGCATAATTTCGATAAAATATTTTTTTTAGAAAACGTAATAATTTAACATCATATCATTTGAAGTCAGCAATGTTTTTGTATGGTCATATTTCCTATTTTTGATATTTGATTTTGATATTTCCTATATTTTGATAAAAATTTCAGGATATAGTAAGCCAACTCTCTTATTTCTTACACATATAATTTTTTAACAATTTTAAACTGTAAGCAATTTCCGTTCTTTCATTTACATTTTCTATGCAAATTTACATTTTGTGTAATTTTTCTTGTTGATTTTTCCATGCTTACGTATTTTTGATTTATTTGAGCGTTGGAACAACAAAGAAAAAAGAAATTAAAGTATTATGCCATAAATTAAACCCTTTTTTTTGCGCCCGCCACTCAAATAAAGCGCACATAAATTAAAGCTAAAAAAGAGATTAAGACTACGATGGCAAAAGTTGACGACTTTCGTTGTTGTTGTCGTTGAAAACTGTGAGATAAATATGAGCAAACATAGGCAGACAGGAGTGTGTTGCATGAAAAGTGACATTGTTGTGGCGTAGGCGTAGCAACTAAATACTATCACCATGGTTTTTTTCCCAATTTTGTTAATGACAAAACTTATTATCTAATTGTATTAAATGTAGTCATTTTAGCCAAATTAAGATTAAATATGACATTATTTGCTTGATGTATATGGAAAATTTGGCATGCACCATACGGTGTATACGAAATTCAGTTGCTAAATAAATAAAAACAATGTATATGCTTAGGCGCAAGGCTGCAGAAGCGTTGCTTTTCTATTTACTTGTTACACAAAATTTTGGTAATTTCGTTTTGTCTACACATAATATAGTCACTATTTACAAATAAGTGAAACACAACAGTGGCAATTATGAGACATTCTCGTTTAAATGTTAAATCAGGCATAAATCAACGTGCTACACAAATTTCACTTAAAATCTTTCTTTAGTACAATGATTGTTCCCAAGATGTTTTTAACTCATACAAATGCAACTTTAGTAGTCCATTGTATTGAGTTAAAAGACCAATATTTCTGAAAGACTATTTGCTATTGAAAGGTCAAAAAGTATGATTTGTGGAGAAGGTAATAATAAAATATAAACTAAACATCTTTTCTTTAAGTGTGAGCTAAACGCATATACTAAAATATGCCCAATATCTGATCTCTGATTTTCTTATTATCTTAAGCATCATATCTCATAATCCTGACGTAAAGAAAAAAACAGGAAATAATGTTCAGCACACAAATATCTTTCTGAAAGATTACTTATAGCTCGTAGATCTCTGAACTAAATCTTCTGCTATATACATCTTCCTCGTTCTCTAAAGACAATAGGTATGATACGCAACTTCGTTCATTGCACAGTACTGGGATTCATGTACAAAACATTAAAAGTTAATGTCTTATACCTTGGACTTTTGAGCCCAGAAGTTACAAAAAAATCAGAATTACGTTTGCCAAAGATAATTTTTTTTTTGGAGATTACGATTATGCTTATTCAAAGAAAGGAAGCAAAGGTCTTATTTAAAAAAATACTTCTTTTTTTTTTGCCAAATTTGAGTGTTCAGCACCTCCGGTATTGATTTTGCTACTTATTAGATTACAAAGCTATGGTTTAATAAATTAATTCCAAGCATTAAGACAACAGGTTTCAAGAAATACATATATGACTAATGATTTATTTTACAAAAGCAAAAAAATCCCCTTTTTCTGTCATAAAAACAGCAACATAGCAAAACAGCAATGCAGCCAACAGCAGTCGCATCACGAAACCGACACAAAAAATTCAGATTAAAAACTAACCGCGTCACGTCTTTGCTGAAATACAGAAAAACCTGTTCAAAATTCAGTTTCTGTTTTTATTTATTTTCTTTTGCTCAACTTCATTTGCTTCATCTGCTACATCGTCGTTTCTTACCTTTTCACCATTTTTCTCAAAGACTTTTGCAACAATGCGAAATTCATTCGCTTCAAACGAAGTTGGCAACAAAAAAATGAGTTCGATGCAGTTGCTGCATCTTGATGGTGTTCAATGTTCTTTTACTGCAGCATTAAAATGATGATGCTTCTTGAAGGTTGTGCTTTTGTTGTTCATTTTCCAAATTGCGCTTGGAATTTATTTTCTATTTTTATAACCAAACCAAGTACTTTGGGATTTTTTTTTTGTTTTTGCTATTAACTATTATTGTTGTTGTTGCTATTGTAGTTGATTAAGCAGCTGTAGCAACATCAGCAGTCGCAGCAGCAGATTCACTTAATGTGATGATGCATCATGTTTGGTTTTTAAGAATTTTTATTTTTATGCTCCTTAGGGTGGCACTTTTATAAAGAAGAAATCAAACAAAATACTAAGCAGGAAGAGCCCCAAATGGCAAAAAAAAGCAATAGGGTTTACTAAGGATATGATTGACTAAGACTTTAGTTTGATGGCAAAAGTTCATATAGACACATCATTATTTATTTATAAGCTTAAGGGTGTTATATATCAATGCGTCCTCAGCTCAGAATTCTTTCTATATGAACATAATAAAATACTAAAATCTGTGTCAATTTTATCGAAAATCACGAAACAACGAATTAATTTCTAAAATGAAACCTTCGATATTAATCCATTTGTGCAATTATACTAAATTTAAGGAAGATATTTTGTTCGTGTTTGGTCGAATTTCCCTTAAAACTATTGGACTATTTACCTACTATCAAAGCCAGGTCAAAAATATTTTGTAAGGAACACTCCAGCGCAGCACTTTTGTTTTAACTATTTTTTAAGACATCGACCATCACAAAAAAAAAAAAGAAATAACAACTCACAGCGTCTTAATTGTAGCCAACTTCAGTGGCTCCAACAATTGCTGCTGTTATGCTGTTTGGCTTCGCATTAACAAGCGTATTACGCGAACTCCGTGCACATTCGAACACCATCGCTCAGCATCAGCATCGTCATCATTAACAGCAACAGCAAAATAATAACAACAAAAACTATGAACTATTGTTGGACATTTCCGCGAGTTAAGTTGTAAAAAGTCATAAAAGCAGCTGAGTTGATGGCTAAAGGCTCTTAAGTTAAAAAAAGCGATATAATTTCTAGATGCTGCACTCGCATGCATCTGCAAGGAAAGTTGTCTAGCAAGTTGCTGCGCGTATATTTATAATAACATTTCATGACGTTTCTTGGGAAGCAGTTTATGAGCAGCTAACAACGAAATAATTGGAAAAAATATATGGCAAAGGATATATGAACAGACAGCGCTTAAGTCAAAAAAATTATGCATCTCACGTAAAATGTTCTTTTTATCCACCACCAAACGTGGTATTGGACGTTTAATGCTAATTTACTCTTGCAATTAGAAATTCCTTTTCTGCACTTGACAGTTTGAGCGACTTTTCCATTAACCAATTCTGTTTTTGAGCTTGATGTTAATCAAGATGCATTTTAAATAAATAACGATTTTTATGCAGGGTGGCCCGAAAAGTAGTGTTTAACATGGAGGCAGGAAAGTCAAAAGTGTCTAGAGCATAAAGTATTGGCAGAATATATATGTATGTAGCTGTATATTATGTCTTAAAGAGATCGCGCTTTGGAAATCGCACATAGCTTTTATAAGAATTTTTAGCAATGATAATAATAATACTATACACCGTGTTTCACCTTCTAGAAACAATTTTTTTTATCAAATCCAAGTTTGCTCAATCATAAAAAAGCAAAATAAAGCTAAAATTTTACATGGAATATTTTAGTAACGCAATTCAAACTAAAAATATTACATTATTCTTGGTCTTTGATATGCAAATATTGCTAGCACTCTAATGCTGGCACCACAATCTCTCTTATCAACTGTCTGCATTAGCTTTTCTTAACTGTTATCAATGTGCAAAGAAATGACTTTAGCAACCAAATGCTGGCAGTACGAGCACTTCAAAGTATATAAAAGTGATGCTGTTGACATCGTTTTTAATTTGCAGCAAAATTGCGTGATCTTGTTGAGTGAAGATATATATTTTTTCAGCTAAAAAGCAAAATAAGAAACATTTAAATTTCAAACAAAGATAAGTTAGGCGCGTGTATTCGCCAGACAGCAATTTTAAGCAACAACTTTTTATATTGCGGACTGCGTGGCATATTGTTACGCTAATTAATCTAAACACTTTGTGAAGGCTTATCAAATGTTGTCTTCATTAAAGGATTTATTTGAAGACTTTTTTATTAACATTTTTTTGAGATAAAAAATGCGCAAGATTTTGGTTCACAAATATTTACACAGGGAGCAAAATCTTTACATTGCTTTCAAATAATTTTGCGTTTCATTAAAAAGCTTGTTTACTTTTTAATTTTACGTGAGAGATAAGCCTGCAAGCAGTTGTTAAACAAAATTTGTAAATACTTTTAATTTATTTAAAAAATTTGTCGTTTAGTTTTTCCAATACATCCGGTTTTTTTTTTGTGTTTTACTGCATTAAATGTGCCATTTTAAGTACCAAGCAGTGCTCAGTAGACAGTCAGTCAATCGCGTTCGGCGTTAAGCGGTGGAAAATCTCAACGGCTTGACAATCAACAGTTTTCATTTGTAGGTTTTTTGAATTAATTTTTTTTTTTTTTGATTTTTAAATGCTTAGGAATCAGTGGAGCATAACGATTTCGCAAAACATGCTCTGATTGTCACATAAAAGTACTGCGTTGAAAAAGTTGACAAGACAGACAGCCATTTAGTTACACTACGAAAGTTTTTCCTTATAACTTTGCTAAGAAGTCTTAAAGAACATGTAATATAAAGTATTGTTTTCTTTTTAAAAGCCTAAGCTTATGCATAAATATTTGGCCGTACACATTTCGAATATTCTAGCATATAAATTTTGATCAACTTCCTCTTACGCCATAAAGTATGCAATTGAGTCTAATACTTCCATACAACATAAATAAATTTGCGTGAGTGAGTAAAAGAAGCAAATGTAGAAATGGTTACAGCTGTGAGATTTCACCATTCTCAAATAACTCATCCATTTTCATGTTTATTGACAGCAGCGAGCTTTGTTTGTTTGAAAAGATTTCAACTTAATTTCAAATGCGCACAAGCACTGACGCATGACATTTGTATTGGCGCCTAAGTGTATGCAATGTGTTATTTTCATGCAGCATTTTTCATTGGATTGTCATAAATTTTTCATTCATTCGCTGCAAATCCCTGTTTATTATTGCTACTATTGGTGCTGCGTTGGCATGCATACTGACATGCTGCTCAAAAGATTTACGTTCTCCTTCAATTGCGAAGAGGGAGTAGACAAGAAATGTCAAGGATAAAAATTTGTTTTTGGAACGGGATGATGTAGAATTTATTTTGCGGACAGTGCAAAGTGTAACTGCAATCGATTCTTTGAATTTAAAATTGCAATGAGTTTAACATGCAACATGCTACTGCTGTATGCGGCAATAGCTAGCGGAAGTCTCCGCAGTGAATGTTACATTTTGCATGAATTGTAATTTGAGTCAGATATTAAAGAAGAAGCCTCAAAAGTGGTGCAAAGGTAACAGCAAACAATACTGACCCAATTTTATATGGATAGGCAAAGCAAAACTTGTTCAGTGAAATGTAAAATACATTGTAATAATAATTTTTGTGGGAAATAATTGCAAGCAAAACTGCTGAAGTTGTGCTGTGTTATAAAAAATTAATAAATTGTAATTTTCCACAAAATTATGTTTCGTGTGAATGTAAAATAATTTCTTTATATTTCACCAAAAAAAGAAAGAAGTAATTCGGAAATTCGAAAAAAAATCATTTTTCCATTTTTTGCAATTAAAATTTATAAAATATATTACATCTGAGGTTTAAGTACAACTGATGTTACTTAAATCTACGCTGACGAACTGCATTGCCTATTACTTTACCTGCAGAATGCTATCGCAACCAGGTGTATTATCAAAACATTTGTGATGAGGTTGAAGGTGCCCTTTCGCACTAAACATTTTTCTTAACATTATAAAAAATTGATTCTTGACGCTGAGTTCGAAACAAGTGCAATTTGCTGAAAAATCTTCCATAGCTTATAATTTTTTATGATACTGTTCGATATTACGAATTTTCCAAAGTTTTCCAGCTTTCGATGCTAATCGACCTATTTTATACTACTCGATTTTTTCGGTACTAATTACTTTTGTAATGTTATTCACATAATCCAAATTTAGATAATCATAGTTCAGAAATATACTATTTGATGTTTAAGAATTCAGTTAATTGATAAATCATACGATTTTTTATTCAGATGATTCAAAATTCTGATGTATACGAATTCAGACGAAAAATGCAAATGACAAATTAGAATATGAATTTCGCGCGAATTTTATTTTGACACTTTTGTATCTTTAAATTTTAAAAAGCATCTTTATTTCGAATTGTCTGAATTCTGAATAACGTGATTTTCATTATCTGAATTTTGAATATCGGAATTTTGTGCACCACCCATTTCGACTATCGTTCACCTTATCAATGCTTTTGAATGCCGTTCGATGTTGTCAAAACTTTTTGATTATTATCGACTTTCTGAATGCCATTTATTCATTACTCAAAACTTTATATTTTAGTGTATAGTATGAAATATTTAATGAAAACAAATAGAAAACTACACGATACACTACATAAATTTTTATTAAATAAAATAACACAAAAAACCATATGAGAAGTCGCGGGCAACTTATTTTATTTAAATTCTTAAGTTAATTTATGCGTTAGTTAAATCACGGCGTAATAAAAAACCTGAGGGGACAGTCTTACAGACATTCGTACGTTCATTTTGCAACTCTTCGCTTCCACTCCCACCATACCTTTCTTCATATCTTTTCAACTAGTTGGTCATTTACATGCTTTGGCTCAAATTAATTGCTAATAAAAATTAACAACAACTTATTAAGGTTGATATCCGTGGATGAACTTAATTTTACCTTGGGTGTAAAACTGATTTTCTTGGAATTTCTTAAGCTCATTTTTTCCTTATGCTTTGCCACATTTTGCAGACGGCAAGCAGCAGAATTCCACTATAAAGAAATGAAGAGTACAAAGAATTTTGAACCTGCCTAACTGGTTCTTTTGGATGAATGTTGAGTTCTTATAAACTGAGTCATCAATTTGCATTTTCACAGAATATGTTTGTGACGAATAACAAATATTGAATAAGAGAGTCTTAAGCGTAAGATATTTATAGAAGTTTCATAATAATTAGAAATTTTTATGACAGTAAACATAAGTTGAGTCAACAGGTGAAAAACACTTAACACTTAGCAAATAAAATATGTAAAACCTAACAAACAACGACAAAAGTGCTTTGGGTGCTGAAATTTCTATAAATGAAAGTCTGCTTAGTTAATTTTAGCAAAAAGAAATTTCTTTATATTAATTTTGAATACAATTCAGTTTGGCATAATCGTAATAACTTCAGAGATTCTGACAGTAAGGCAAGAACTTTCAGTTTTTTCTTGTATGTACCATATGAGAACCATTTGATATAAAGAGTATCAGCGGAGTTT
This sequence comes from Meiosimyza decipiens, assembly GCA_963680825.1. Taxonomy (NCBI): domain Eukaryota; kingdom Metazoa; phylum Arthropoda; class Insecta; order Diptera; family Lauxaniidae; genus Meiosimyza; species Meiosimyza decipiens. The sequence continues at coordinate 25,471,686 of OY804260.1, forward strand.
TTATTGCGCAGTATATTTTGAAATCAAAGTTTTTAATTTTTTCTTCATATGGTCAAATTTCACACTAAACTAAGTTCATTTAATGAAGTTGTTGTTTTAATTATGAAAAGTCTTCAATGTTTTCTTTTTTATATATTAACTGCGCACATGCCAAAATATCCTTTTTTTCTTAAAACACATGTCCTCTGCTTTAATATACCCTTATGCTCGTACCATTTAAAGATCAAAAATATGCTTCGATTTTCAATGGCAACTAGAAATGACAGATGTTCCAAAATCAACAAAAGTATAAACACATTCAAAGTCTGTCTGACTATAGCACGCTGCCATGGCATAACATTAAATGTATTGTTAAAGGAAACCTTTAAAGAAATCAACCGCAGATATTTAGTAGGTACCATCAGGGTTTTCGTTTCTTTAAAAAAAAACTACCTAAAGAACAAGCAACGCATGTAAAAGGCATTAAGGAAGCACAGAAATAGAGAACAGAAAGAAACATCAAATGAATGAGTGCTTCGGCGGTAGTCTCTATCCTTGCGGACAGTTTACGGGCAGTATCATGAGATAGGAATTTTTGTTAATCCAATGAAAAAAAAAATACCGTGGCACTAATTGCTTCGTAAATTTTAGTTAAGATTTTGAAAAATTTTGGGAAGGCTGACAAAAATTTTGAATCATGAGCGTCTTTAGAAAAAGGAAACCTATTTCCCATATTCTCCAGACTGAATTATAAGATATTTTTGTTAGAAAAAAGCACGTTGCTTATAGCATTTTTCAATAATTTTTCGAAAACATGTTTAAAGCAGATCTCAGATATCACAATATATATCAGTGGGGGAAACTAATATATTTTTGTTTGTATTTTTTGATGTTTTTTTGATGATATTATGAATATATTTTACGATTTTTTGATAAATATTTCGTAATATTATGAAAAGAGATCAATAAATACAGAAAGACATTAAACCTAAACAGCTAACCTTACTTAATACTCCTAGAAAGCTAACCATTCGTCATTTTGACGAGCACATAAATTTTTTGTTTTAAATGTGGAGTGATATACTTTCTCTCTGATATTTTATTTAGTATTAAATGCTAAATAATGACAAACCTTATTTGGAAAATATGAAAAACATATAGTGAATACATGTAGCTGAACGCGATAGTTCGAGCGAGAGAAGTGAACATTGGACTGACTGGTCGTCAAACGATGGTTAGCTAACTAAGACTAAGTAACATCAACTATTAGATAGTAATCTGAAAATGTTGCTTTTGAGCTCTCCTGAGAATATCTATCCGGGAAGAAAAGGGACGGTCATATTTGAGTATTGATTTTTATGCCTTTTTTGATTTTTTCGACAATCTTATTTAATTTTCTTTGTTGATTTTTAGTATATCTAACAACACACCCATTTTGATTTACTTTGTGCTACTAACACTCTTTACATTTGATTTAATTATTATTTTTCTTTCAAATCAGGCCTGACAATTTTTGATAGGTAAAGTAGACTTGTTGAAAGAAGTTAGTTTAGGGTAACGAGAGAAGCACCTCCAAAGCATCAGTAGGAAGGGTTGTGCTTTTTATATTGTTGAATTGCTTGTAATAAGTGATTTTGTCTAAAATATATCACCGCACCACAATGGCATAATCAGTTGAACTACCGTATAAAGCCAATGAGTAATACGTGGAGATGATCCCTATTTTCCAGCAATAGTTTTTTACGAGAGTATAGAGCTATAATGGCTTTTTGGAACCCTATAAGATTTAGTTTCCAATTTAGTCTCCTACCTCTTCATTACCAGACCAAAATATTTACAGTGTCTTTTAAGACAGTTTTAAATTTGAGGAACTGCAGCAAATTTCAACAATAATTTTCTACATATTCAATTAAGTTTAAAAATCAAATGAGAGCGTAATGTATAAACTCTTTCATGGACTTGGTCTGAATTTCTACCACGTGCATAATATCCTGCCAACTATCGTGTATTCATATTTCATAAGCAAAAAAAACATAGCAGATGTAAGCAATATACCAGAAAAAAACTCTGCAAAAGGACTTGTAATGTTGTGTAAAAGCAGCAGTAAAATACAAAATAAAATGTAAGAAATTATGAGGGCTGCAAGCACTTCCGTTTTGTGCCTCACGTTATAGTCCCTTTAAGCAGCAGGCTCAAAAGCGGTTTGTATGAGTACATACCAACATTAGTATGGAAACTCTCAGTGGCACAGGATATAAGTTGTTTCGTTCTGGTATTCCTAAAACAAAGCAGTACATTTTTTGTATAACATTTCAGATATCATTTCTATAAAAATAAAGAAGTACAACAAAATCACAAACGAAGTCAATTTTATTGTTTTTTATCCTTAATATTTCAAAGGAAAAAAACGAGTCATTGTTATTTTCTTCAATTATTGCGTTCTATATAAAATAAAATTTTGTAAACTTCTAAAAAAAATAAACATAAATTAAATTGGTTAGGATCTTATGCTAAGCTTGAAGCCTGGTGTTATATATCCTGTATCACATTGTCAGTAAAAATGCACACTTCACGGCTTTTGTGGGACAGATGCGGATAGCGTGAAAGCATTAACAAGTAAATCTCGTAATTTAACTAAAAAGTTACCATCCTATTACAGCTCCCTGAATACATAATCTTAGAATTTTGTGTGAATGGAAAATGGCTCTCCCACAGTTTGACACACGCTCCTATTATCTATTAAAAGTTCGTAAGTATCTTCAAATGTATCACAAACCACATTATCTCAAACAAGCGGTGCGGACATTCGAATAATTTTCGTCCAGATCATGTCCGAACCCTTCTATACATGAATTACCTAAAAAACTCAGCTGGCATAGCTTCTTAAAATGTTTGCCTTTGTGGCAACTGCAACGCCTTCATTTCAAATATCCTACATGTCTAGCGCTAGTCCGACCAATTCCAAGTACTTTTTGTAAGCTTTGTGGTGTTCGTTCCCTTGAACTAATTTCTCAGTACAAAGTTTCAAATATTTTACTTGTCTGGGTGCTAGCATTTGGCGAAGAACCAATCTGACGCCCTCTGCATTGGAAAATATTTTAAAATTTTCATAAAAAAAAAAAAAAATTTCAAAAAGAAAAAAAAAGTCATTCGGAGTCTCTTTACAAAAGTTTCATAACATTAAAAATGAATAAAATTGAATCTCAATGAATACCGAGCATATGTCGTACAAAAATTGTGGCACACTTTCTTGTTCCTGCATATTTGAAATAGAGACTTCTGTTCCTGAACGATTTTGTTGGTAGGTTAGATCTCGAATCGTCAATATACGTTTGATGGAAATATGTTACCAAATATCGTTCAAATTATGTTTCAACCATTAAATTGAAGTTCTTAGTTGACCTCTTAAAAATTACAGCTGCTGTGTTGCTTATTAATTAAAAACCCTTAAATCAGTTGAATTATTAATCGAGGTTTATTTAAGCCAAACAGCATTAGTAAAATCAACAATACAAGAACAAGTTTATGAGTTTAATACACCCATTCACTGTAGCTGATACTTACATATGTACATGCACACAAACTCTTACACTGATGTTTTTGTTTGTATGTATTTGCTCGGAACTATGGGAATTATATAAAAGCTTGCTATAACAACGGAATTACAATAAATAAATAGATTTTCTGTTTCCATTTTTTTTTAACTGACTTAACTGAAAGCTTTTATCTGCACGTATTCCTTTGTACTTTTCGCATTACTCACAAAAAGTGCATTTTATATTGTTCGTTTTGACCCTGAGAATATTATGCTATCAAATCCATTAGCCAACATGATACTGTGGGTAAACAGCATAGCTAAATTTGTTCGTATTCGACACAAAGACATATGACACAACTTAAGTGCAAATAAACAAAAGAAAAAACAAAAATTACTCGACATAAAATAGAAAATTCAAAAAAAAAGTTCAAAAAAGGTCATCAAAGTTATGCTGCTGGGGTATCGTTGATATGAATATTTCAATTCAGAAAGTTCATAATAAATAAACTTTGTTAACTGAGTGTCTGCTGAAGGTTGTGAAACAAAAATTATACAGAAAAAGCTAACGAGTGCTGTTCAAATTACCAAACTTTTTTGTTACCTAAAAGTTTAAAGTTGTTTGTTGTAGTATAACTTATGAAAGTAAGAGTCTTATAGTCATGTTTGACACACTTCAAGAATGAACAACATTATTTTCAAGTCTTATAATTTTCATGAAAAGACATGCTTACTACACCCGAAGTGGCGAAGTATCTTGGAGCTTGGCAATTAGTTATGTTAAAATAATGAAGCAAATGATTGAAATAACTATGGGAAATATTTTTGTGGTTATGTGGTTGAAAGGGTTCTTCGCAATATTGAAATGTTTCTTTTTTTCGGCTCGCTCTGACTACATAAAACTTTTTAGTTTGTCAGCGGACTCAATAAATTTTCTTCATTAGCTAATGAAAATATATAGAACAGAAAGATAGTATTTTTTTCGGCACAAATTCGTTAAATGTATTTTTACATGCGACGGTCTGAGAAACGGAAAAAAGTTTTTAATGGAACCCTCGAACTTTTTGTTGGATAACAGTCACTATATGCTAGTTAGTTAGCTCAAGTTATTTCTTACTAAGTACCAGAGCTAAATTTGTATGCCACTGGTCATAGACGTAGAGGTCGAAAGATATTAAAAATATACACATTTCTTGCGATGTACTTATGTATAAATCATTGAATGAGGTCAAATTCTTTTCAAAGAGATTTATTTGTAAGATTTTTAATATTTACTATTTAAGAACATACATAAGCAAAAGAAAGACAGTTAAAGCGATGTAAAAAAATTTTTGATAATTGAGAATATGATGGAAATACCCAAATTACTATTATGGTATTGATACATTTCCTACCATAATGCCTTCCATGCTCAGCTTACTGGACAAGGAAGGCTTCAGGGTAAAATTTTGTACAGGCAAAAATATTTCAACCGATATTCGAATGTACATATTATTGTTAAGTAGTAGTGCTTCACCGAAACGAGAACGATACGATAATTCAAAAATTATCGTATCGTCCTCGTAGAGGCGCCAAGCTTATCGTTTCGTACACGTTCTCGTACGAGAAATTTTTAATCTGTATCGTTATCGTCTCGTTCTCGTCTCGTTATCGCCGATAATTCTCGGTTATTCTCGTTCACATTTTTATATACATGTGCAAAACCAGCTTAACCAGCGGCTTTCCTACGCACTGTACAACCACGTCTACATTTTACACAGTCTTTACTGCAGACAATTGGGTTCATGTACCGAATTTCACAATTTGGTATAAGTACCAAGAATAGCAATATAAAGTTAAGACCCATTATATTGCTATTCTTGGTACTTATACCAACTTGTGAACAGGTTTCACAATTGTAGCTGCAACATATGCCAAGATATAGCGATATATGTATTTTTTTTTCGTATAAAGGTACCACGACCCTTTGTCCAAAAAAAGTTAAAGCTATATTCTAAGCCTTTCGACACCAAATCACCTATAGCTTGTAAATTTGAGAGCTAAGTTTGCAGGTCTATAGAAAACATGCAGAAAGACATGAATTTTTACATTTTATGGGGGCGGCAAAAATATATGTAATATTTATTATTTGATTAGTTTATTATTTTGTTTTCTGTTAATAATGTTAAGAACAAAAATTAAATTGGTTATTTACTGATTTATTCATTTTATTTTCATATTAACAAGAATCAAATACATTTAATTATAACTTTAAATAATGAAAACCATAGTATCAAAAATTAAATTCGCATATTTCTTCAACTAATTCACTTTTGCTCCAAGAGCTTATACAAAGAATTGCATCATCATCTTTCATTGATTGTCTTCTAGCATTTACGATTAGTGACGCGTTTGAGAAAAGTTTTTACGCCACCAATCTAGAATATCGGTGTTTTCTGGAACACATGGTGCTTCCAAATATTGGCTTACCTCCTTCTCCCAATCATCAACATTACAACTACTCTCAAATAGCGAATTCAAATTTAAGTAGCCATCATCAAGTTTTTTACGTTTAGCGGATGGTTTTCCTTCGTCATCTCTTTGATTGAATTTATCAAAATATTTTTCTTTTAAAATCTTTTTAAAATTTTGTGAAATTATCCTGTGTTGGACTAACCAGGTCCACTTGTTTTTTTCCATAACTCAAATTTGTAGCCACATTTTTTTTAATTGTTTCACCAGCAATCACCAAGTTGTCTTGCAGCTCGTCCATATTTTTATAAATAAGCAATTGTCTTATATTTTTTCCAAGTAAAAATCATGGCACACTAAGTTTTTGAATTTTAAAGAGGAAATATAAAATGCATAGTACAATTATCTAGGTAGAACTAATTTGTCAAAATGAAATTAAATGCAACCGTGAAAGTGGCTCCATCGCTGTCAAGAATACACAAATCAAAAATAAAACAAGCTTATTTTGACAAGTAAGGTAGCTCTAAAAATTCCGAGGAAGGAGCACTATTTTGAGTTGCTGCTACCATGGTAGAATTTGATGTAAGTCATCACATTTTGTATTGTTTTTTTTTTTTGTTTCTTTTCAGGATAAAAAATATTATTGTCGGTGAATGCGCGTATACATGTGTATGTATATATGTGTTTATTAAAAAAATAGTGGAACATTTTTTAAGCAAAAGTGTATTGTATATGCGCGTTCTATGTTCTAAATGTTTATCGTACGAAAAACAAGTGTTGATCGTACGATAAATATTACATTATCGCCGAAAACGACATATCGGCCATACCATTCTCGTTTCCGCCCTCGGTCATGTGAGAAATAATTTTTTTAATATCGTTTCGTTAACGTTCTCGGTCACGATAACGATAACGAGAACGATTTTTATCGGTTCTCGGTGAAGCACTATTAAGTAGTATTTTCTCGAAATGCTGCGTTCTTCGAAAAATTCATTTCTTTTTGTCTTAAGCAAATTCGTAATTTTGCATGTAGCAATGTACATTTTTTTTTTAAAACACAGTGGGCTTTCGAAATATGTAGGGAAAAATCAAAAATTTTTAGAAATATTAAAGCGATGTGTGTTACTAACAGAAAATCACTAACTTCTAGCTTAAGCAGTTTCTTGAAATTATTATCTACTGAAGAAAATCTGAGCGTTGAGATTTTGGGGAATTGTAGGACAAAAACGAAAAATATTGCAATCAAATATGAACTAACAACTACGTGTACACGCTAATGAAAAAGTGGAGTTGGCCAAAGACAAGACGACAACAACCATTTAGAAGTGTACAATTTTTCAGTAGAGGTGAAAATTTGACGTGTTTCATAGCTTCCATACTGTTTAAATTCTCTTAAATGTTATATAAATGCATGGCATTAATGTTACAAATTGCTTCCAAATTATTCTCAAAACTTTTATATGTTATAGGAAAATTGATTAGTTACTCATTAAAAAATAAACGCTTCCTTGATAATCTATGTTCCAATCTAATGTTTACTGTAATAATTCAAAATAATAATGTTCACTAGTCCATTATTTATGTTCATAAATCAATTACAAAAAATGTCTGTTCACTTTTGTAGCTTACCAGGAACTTGGCATATAATTTTTAACCCAACAGCGTATAAAAATTTAATAACTGTGATTATAACAATAAAGTTAATGATACAAAAATCACTGACTTCCAATACCGGTCATAACATAAACTCTTAGGCTGACAACGAAAGAATTACATGGGCAACTGCATAAAACTCACAAATACCTGCGCATACCTGTGACAGCAGTTCATACCACTAACTTAATTTAAAATTAAAAAAAAAATGACATTAAATCATTTTGGAAAAAATGTGCCAAAGGGTCATTCAACTGTGCTTGGTATTTAATTTTTTATTTTGTCATGCCTCGTTTGAAGGATTTTGTTTATGCTTTGCTTTGTCTTTGCGTTGCATTTTATTGTTTTTGTTTTGTTTGGTCGCTTGTTTTCGTTACAGTGGTTGGTCGATATGATTCGTTTACAAGTTGACGTTCAGATTTTGTGTACAAATTACTATGTTGAGCATTATATTTGTCAAGCTTTAATTTGATAAGCTGTGATTTTGTGGTCCGATAAATGTAACACTCATAAAATGGTGATTGTTTTGTTGTTTTGAATTAAGTTTAAAAATGCTTTCCATCATTAATCATAAGTGCACAGTTCACCAGCGGCACTATAGAACTTAGGAATTCATTGGAAACTTTAAAAAATTGGACTTTATTTGCTTTGTTGGCTTAATGATTGCGTTCTTGTGCAGCAACCCAACACGAATACTGACTAACACAAACAAGAACTTTGCTTATTTTTGGAAAACGATTTTTTAAAAGTCGATTAAGTGATTCTTTGTGTAGGAAAAAAAATTAAAAAAAAATAATAACACATTTTCGAGATCTCAATTTTAAAAGATAAATTTGTTTTACTTGCGCTATTTTCATAAATAGATTTTATTAAAAAAAAAATTGCGCAATAGCTCTCCTGACTTAAAATTTGGTGTTTTTTTTTTCCTCAGAAAAATTTGTAAGCTTACTCCAATGCAAAAATTTAAACAATTTGTGCTTTGAAAGTTAAGTTAAGAAAAGTTTTGAGTATTACAAAATCTTTTTTGGGCAATTTTTTTTTTTATTTTTTTGTAACCGTTAGCTATTTCGCTAATACCAGATTTTAATTTTGATTACTAATCAGACTTTTCTAATGTTTTTGAGCGAGATTTTACTAGAATTGCTTTTTCTATTGATTAGTGAGCCGTTTATGGACCTTTGATATCCTATTGGGATAATTAAAATTAAGGCTTAAGCTATAATTATCTTTGTTTAACTTATGTGGGCAATTTACAGCATTCAAGCTTTCACTGACCCATAATAAATCAGAATTCCATGCTTATGACAATCACCAATACCTCGAACTTTATGGGGGGAACAGCACAATAAAAAACTTAAATATTTCAATGAATAACAATCAAAACTGTTTTGTTACTATTTGTTGAGTGTACATTTTAATGTTCTTTCCCAAAGATACATCATTTTTCTTTCAATAACCAAAGAAATTAAACTGAAGTGCAATCATTTTTCAATTAACCCTCATTTTCCAATTTTCCTCGTGGTATGCGCCACACAACTGCCCGCCTGCCTGCTGTTGCTTGGCTCGGTAATGCAATTAGTCGAAGCTGTTGCTTTTTCACACTCTCTGTCCGCACCGCCGCAGCAAATGTGTGATTGAAAAAAGTTTAACGACGATGGGCTCATCAAAAAACGCCCAACGTCGATATCATGAAGTTTTGCTTGCTCTTCATTATGATTATGACAACGAGGTCAATGCGTGTGAATCATATTGCTTTATTAATTTAACTGTTAATTTTAAGAGAGACAAAAAATAAAAATTTAATTAACACAATTTGACCTTAATGAAATGTGTATTAATTTTAATAAAATTGATCAACAAATAAAAAATGTCAAATGTTCTTTTAGGCATAGATTATTATTTCCCATTTTTATTCATTTGAAATATCAAATGTCAAAAGATTGACAGTTGCACACTTTAATTTCCGTTTTATATAAAAATGCAAATGTTAATTTATTTGTCATGCCTATGCCATACATGCCCAGGCATAGTGTCCATTTGACACCCATGTTAACGTGTCTTGAACACTTTCATTGACAGTTCTCTGTCTGTCTGTCAATTTTTGTATACGTTCTTTGCGTGAACTTTGACGTTTTCTCTCTTTATCTTTGATGCAGCTGATGTTGCCACGCGTGTGTATTAAAATTGTGGGCATGGGTGGGTGTATAGCATGATATTAAATGAACTTTTGTTGTTCTATGTGCCATATTGTTTTTATGTTCCAAAATGTTAATGACATTTTCTCAACTGTCATGTTGCTGATTTGAACTGTGACTTTTTGAAAGATATGGGCTCAAACATTTTTCAATAGACAGGAATTTGTGTGTAACAAGATTAAAAAATACAGATAAAAAAGTGATCACTAATTTGGAAAAAGGATATCAGGTCTTGGGTGCTATTTTCGATAGAAAATTCACGCAAAATATTTATGGACATTTTTTTAAAAAAAAGTTTTGAAAGACTTGCAAAATTTCAAATCGAGAATTTATTTGAGCCACCGTAGAGTTTCCAAAGAAATGTCTTACATTAATACAGAACTCATGGTACAAAGCACTATGCCTTGGAAAAAAATGCAACATAAATTTAAGATCTGCAATACTTAATAACTGACCCACTATATAACTGGCGTTTTTAAATTGCTACCTAATAGCGACTAAACGTCACATCGCAGTATGTTTAGCCATTTTATCATAGAAATGTGATCGCCAACCGATGGTAGATATCATATTCCAACTCGGCGTTTCATTGAACGTAGCATGAATCGATTTCAGTCCTTATACACACTATTGGATATCACTCGTCAGGACAGGCAACGAATAGTGCGATCGAAAGAGAATATCACCGTTGTTAATCGTAGTGCTGTGGAAAACTCGCATTTATCGAATCAGGAAAACGACGAGCAAACTATTTCGGTTAATGAACGTATCGACTAACCACCTCGATCATGTTGATTGACGCCTCTGAATAATTTTCTTTAGGAAATCTAGTGAGACCATTTAGTAGGCAACATTCAGGAAATCATTGCTCGTAAAAGTGATTGAGAATTGGACCACCAACCTGTGTTATATGTGCGCCGGTCGTGCATACATATGATCAATCTCATTTTCAAATGCTAAATGGCATACAATTATCTACCGAAAAAAGCTAAAATTCAGGTTACTTGAATAGTTTTTGTATATTTTATTTTAATTCAAAACTACGACACTCTTAAGAAAACACCCGATATGTGCACATAACAACCGAACTTTAATAACTCGTTTTTGATTGTTTGCACTTGTCAATGAATTTACCTGCAAAGTATTTTTTATAAACCTACGTTCAAAGCGTGGTAAATTTACTCATCAACATCTTTGTTTTCATTTGCCATTGATGATTGTTTAACTTTATTAATAATTTGAAATTCTACTGCAAACGCCACCTGATAAGACTTTTTGCAAATGTCATAAAGAAACCACAAAAAAATACACACGCCACTGATAAGCCATGCAGCAGTACAAAAAAAGATATAAAATAAATATGTGGGGTGTAGCTAAAAATGAAATTTTGTGCCAAAAGAACCCTTATCACAAAACTACGACGTAAGTGTCACTAAAAAGTTGGTAACCCAAAAAGAAAACAAAAACGGCCAAAAGTAGCGCGCACATTTTTGGTTTATTTTTATGCAAAGCCATGGCTATTTTTAGTCAAATCCTTGTCAAAGAACAAACTAAAATAAGCGAATTATAGCAGCAGATTTACAAAAAAAAGTGCAGTAAATGTGGAGCGAAATAAGTAGTTAATTGCTGGTTATAACACAAGAGATTACAATAATTAAAATGTGTAGCTATTTTTAGTTGTGCTCTGAAGAATAAAATATGGTTCATAAAAGTTTTGGAAGCTAATGAACCATAAAATGACGTGCCAAAATTATAGTAGCGCAAAGAACTCGAACATTACTTTTCTGCTTTATGAACTCTAATAAATTTAAAAAGTTTTATTTTATTGTTATGATTTAAAGAATTCTTTATTTTAAAGTTTGTCGAAAAGAAAGAAAAACTAAGAGAAAAGTAGAAAAATGGTTTTCATTTGTGCCATCGTCGTTGTAAGCGCGTTGAAAGTACCATCTCTTTACAGTTTGACTTTGGACATGGTTTCGTGTGACTTTTTAGCAACAAAAATAACAATAATTACAGTGTTGTTGTATCTGTGTTTTTTACATTTTACCTTGACGAACGGTAAATAAGGTAAATAAAACCAGTTTTCAAAATTTTCTTTGCTTTAAAGTTTTTTCTTGCTGCTTTATTTACACATACAATGAAACCGGTTACTTTCCAAGCTTAAATGATGTTTTCAAGTGCCTCCGTATGAGTAGATACATAAAGCGTTGAGTTGAGTTAAGGTTGCTTATATTTTTATATCTCTTTTTTTAAGAAATCAGTCTTTTCACAAAAAGGGCGTAGGCTACTTAAGCTGAAATGTTCATCAATGTAGGCTCAACAGCTGAGTTTTGAACAAGAGAGAAACAGCAATAGAGTAAGAGAGCTGTCAAAAAGTGGCATTTATTGCATTAAAAATAATCAAGTGCTTTATGAGCTGGGTGAAAAAGTAGCACGTGCTGTATACGTACATGTGTACTTAAGTCTGTACTCGTAAGAAGTAATAATTTCAAGTGGGAAATGTTCATAAAAAGAACAAATGGATAGATGAGTAATTATTGTAAAAGTTTTACTTTTCATAACTTCGTTTTGAAGTTAAGGAAAGTCAATTTATTTGTTATTAGTCGACTGTTATTAATTAATTGAACAATATTTTGATCGAATTGTACAGTCTTAGCAGAAACCGATATTTTGTCTGAAATTTCACAAATCGGTCAATGCTTTTTAACAAACATGACAGAGACAACAAATGGAACAATTTAACCTGGTAATAAGCCGAAACATATGTCACCAATTACCAGGTTAAATTGTTCCATTTGTTGTCTTGTTAAGGAAAGTCTCATAAATAAATATGATTAAAAGGGATAATTAAACTTCCCATTTTCGGTTAACCTAAAGAATCAGTTTTAGATTTTAAAAGGAGAGAAAAAAAATGTATGTTATCTTCTTTTACTGAATTCTGAAGTAATAGTCTTTGCTTGAACTTACCCAGCGATAAGTCCAAAATATCAACTCTGTTTTTGGTTTCGTTTTGATATCTTATTATTTCCGGCATGGCTGTTTGTGTGTCGTCGACTTTTTCAATAACTGATTTCCATACCTTTGGTAGCAACCTTTTATTTGTTCTATCAGCAATAACTAATATCATGTTTCAGGACTTCAATGCTTCATCGGTAGGCATCATTTTTTCAAAGCATTTGTATAAACTGGACAAATGCTGATGTGTGTTTGATGTATCACAAGCTCAAAAAACTTAATGCCTTATTAAGTCGGCTTAAATAGTATATAATGTGTGAATTTAAGTTATTGCTAACAAGCGTTCATTAACTGTGAACCATGGGTATGGTTTATTATGCTCTTTCTATCAAAATTTTTATTCAGAAATGCTCAGATATATCGTATTGCTGCAGCTTCATATATTTTTCTTTAGATAAATATCACACTGGTATTCCACAATTTGTAAAAACGCATCACTATCGCATGGTGGGTTTTTGCTTAGGAGTCCTATTTAGAGTTTCAGTATCCAGTTGTTCACACATGCCAAATTTTTACTAAAATAGAGTTATGACTGTATGATATCTTGTGAATCCACTAAACGTGCATTTTTAAAGTACAGGAGAATGGCTTGCTACGAAAATGAAGTTATGATTATATATAATTATCACTATTTTAAAAATATGTCTGACATTTATAAATTATTATCTTTTTATCTTGATATTTTATTTTACAAAAAGCCTCTAAAGTAACTTTGATTTATTTTGCTTAATAATTTTAGGCCGCATTACCACATACTGCAACTATTTGCCAACCAGCAATATTTAGTGCATTCACAATAAATCTGTTGTCATTGTTGATGAAACAGTTGTTATTGTTTAGTTGCTATTGTTTGGTTTGTGCATTCGAGTGATTTATTTGTTTGACATCGTAAATAAAAACCACTTTTGCGTAACAGCACCATATTGCACTTGGCAAAAGTTTAACCAACCATGCGATTTGTGAGAAGCGGAGCTCGAAGGACTAACACAATTCTGCACAAAGCAAAACCTCACCCATATTGTATTAAAGATACTGATGCGTTCTATGCAAAAAAAACTTTGATTAAATTTGCTTATTTGAAACACGTACACAAATGTGTTGTGCTTAGTAGGGAATCAAAACTATCAGTTATTTCTTGGAATTCACAAAAATTAAAAAATCTTAAATAATAATAAAAAAAAATCAAGTCATCATCAGCTCTTGAAAGAAGTGATACTATCCGCTGTAGACTCTGTGAGTTTTTGCTTTTGTTTGTGTGTATTCTGAAAGCCAATATCTTTGAAAATATTTACGTTCCTTTGCACGCTCACAGAATATATAAATCTTTGTTTACTTTGTTTCTTTCTTTTTGATTCCCTTACATAATCTTGTATTTTGAAATCTAAATATGACTTTTTTATAATCTGCAACGATAAAAATATGCGTGCGTATCATGTTTTGCATTACAATTATTAATATCGATGAAAATTGTGTGTTTCATTCTTAGAGTTATTTGTTGTGAGTTGCCAGACAATTCTGCCTAATTGTGTGTTTTCTTCAAATCAAAAAAAAAAAAATGAGGTTGAGAAATAATATCAAAAATTACGGCTATGTTTATCTGAACTAAAAATTAATATTATAAATTGCTGCTATTTTTCTTTTTATTAAATGTTAATGATCGAAAATATTTATTCCCCAAAAAATTAGAAAAGAAACATGGTTCAAAATTTAAAAAAAAGAGCTATATAAAAGCTTTTGTTAAGTATATAGACATGCCCTAACTTTCAATGTGGGTTATGAAAAATCGTTTTTCATCGAACAAATTTAAGTTATTTAGTATTTGGTATAAAAAAGTAGCTACCATTGATGAACAAAACAATTGGTAAAAGTTTGAGTAGTGGTTTAGCATCCATGCTGGCAGCCATTAAGTAGCTTTAGTGAGCCGTTTTAAAAAAACTTTTGGCAACTTGTTGTCAAAAAATATAATAACGACTGAATGAATATGTGTTAAGCTTTTTTTTGAAAGGTATAAAACTTAAAAAACTTAAATATTTTATTTTAGTTTAGATCGCGTTTATTTTAGAAATTTAATTTTTTATATCGATCTTAGCCTTTACATATATTAAAAAATTAAAAAACTTAATTTCGTAAGAAAAAAATTAGCAAAATTTCACAAATTTGGTGAAAAATCACAAAGTCCGGCACGTTTTTTTGTTTCGTGCTAACGACAGTCAGACAAAAAGGATAGTAGTAAAGGTAACTTGAAAACTGCATAGATTCAGACACAAGGATTATGTGTACAACAGCAAAAAATGTTCACACGCTGGCAGCACAACATACCTGGTAGAACGAGTACCCCGAGAAGAAATGCGTTTTATATTTTGAATTTAAAATTTTGTTCATATTATTAATTTTCCTCCCTTTTCTTTGTATATTGAATAATGGTTTTACAAAACTTTTCTTCTGTTGCTTTAGCCAGCGACACTTTGCAACCTTTCTAGGGTTGCTACTGCTCACAGGATAATGCAAAGTTTTTCGTTTTTGTTGTTTTTAATGTTTTAATTCTTTCCTCATACACATTTGAGCAAACGAGTGGGTAAGTGAAGTAAAAATTATGTTTGGTTTGTGCATGGAATGCAGCAAATGTTGAGTACTGCAAAGGAATTTTAAACGTGGGAATTTTTAAAAAAATATGAATTTTTAAATACAAGCTTAAAATTTCATTTTAAGACAATAGCTGTAGAAAGGTATAACTAAACGCACAAAGTATAAGAAGCCTTGGGAGTGTTGTTGCTTGCGTAGGTAAAGGATTGCGGGTTTCGGAGCACCATGTGTATAAGTAAAGTTAACAACAAATTACTATCTGCAGGAGAAAGTTGAATTTATGATTTTTTTTTTATATATTACACTCGTATCAAGTTGGCAGGATATTCCCATGATGATAAGAAGAAATGTAATCAAAGCTTCATGTTTTCATATAACGGGTGGGACATAATGTTTCTTAAGATTTTTCTTTGAATCAATATATTTTTCAATAAAAATCATTTTGTAAATTTTAATTGTTTTTCAAAAAATTTTATTTTTTTCAAATATAACAATAATTTTTGATTTTTATTTGTTTCAGTGTAAAAAAGAAATCCGAAAAATCTTATTTTGTTTAGTCATAAATTTAAGTTTTTTAATCTTAATATTTTTTAATCACATGCAGTTTCTATTTTCATTAAAATAAAACGTTTTAAGCTTCATAGCTTTCAATGGAAACATCCGAAGTTTTCGATTTTGAATTTCATTTTTCGGCCATACAAAAGTTACGATAAAAAATTTCTTATTTTTATTTTTGGGGTTTCCGATATTATTGAACTTTTTGTTTCAGTCATTATTAACCGTTTATTTCTACTGCTATAAAATATTAAAGTTTTTAATTTATGTTTTTCAATACACGGATTTTCTAAATTTTGAGGATTTTCTTCACTGAAAGTTTTATATTTCGAATATTATTCACTTGTTCAAGAAAGCCTCTTATTTGACTAATATATTTTTCAATCACAAATAACCAAAATTCTGTCAAAAAAGCGTTATATTGATTATTTTCTTTAGCAGAAAATAATCGCTTTTTTTAGTTTTATATTTCAGTCAAAATATTTTGTGGTCGTTTTAAATTTTAACCTTATTATTGATAATAAATATCATTATTAACTTTTTTAAACTTAAGTAATAATTTTTTGCGATTTTTAAACTCATCAACTCCTTTACTTTTAGCGTTTGCAAATTATTTTTAAATCTGAAAAATGTATGTACTTCCAAGCTACGTATAAAATAAGAAAGTCAATAGAGTCATTAAGAAATTCTGACTTATTGCTTCGAAAGCCACAAAAATAAACCTGCCAAGGGTTATTTACAAGCGTGTGAACTTTTATTATTTTGTCATTAAAAGTTCTTTAGCAAAGGACTCTGGAAGTGATGCTTCGAACTTTACTTGTAGTTATTCTTAGCATCTTTTTCTTATTCTTCTCAGTTTTATGCAGATACGCGTACTTCAACGAATTCGCAACCCTCTTGTTAAGGCATGAAATTAAAGCATCCTTAGAAACTCCCGAGACTTAATTGTTTTACCATATTGAGCTCGAAAGGGTAAAGTTTTACGCAGTAGGATTCAAATGCTTAACCCAACTTTGCTACAGATACGCTTGTGTCTCTCTCTCTCTCTCACTCTTTCATTCGACCATGCCACTTTTACACTCAATAAATTTTATGCTGCTTGTTAAATCTTAAGGAATTTCTCATAAAAAAAACGGCGTCTGTGCGGATGTTGAGAAAAACGGTTACAGTTGAAATTTTTCGGCTTACCAAGGATTCGCTGATGTTGTCGTTGGTTTTCATAAAATTCACACGCTCTTGCGTTAAGCACCCTATCGTCAACGTTATAGCACCCTTAGTGGTGGAATGCAACAGAATTTCCGTTTCAATAGGGGGTGCATTTAAATGTCCAGCCTGCTTGCTTGGTTTTGTAAAGGACTATTTATTTTTTTTTTGCTTTCGATGTAACGTAGTTAATTAGGGTCGTATTGTGAGCATTTTGTTGAAGATTATTGAGGTAAAAATATGTAATAACCAGTGTCAAAAACAGGCAAAATACTTTTTGTGACTTATGAGAGTTTAAACTTTACAGCAACTGCGCTGGAAAAAATGATTTTCATTTTTAATTTGAGAAACTTTAGACTTTTCTTGTAAAGAAATTTTAAATGGCCTAGAGCAAATAAATCACTGCTGTTGTAGAAAGCACACTGTGAGAAATTATCTAATTGGATATTATTTGTATTATATCCAAATTTTAGTTAAATATAAAGTCGAAAGGCTACTGACTTCATCACTGGCAAGAAGCCAAGCAAGCTCAAAGGCAAGTGCTCCAAAAAATTATGTCTCAGTTTTTGTACCTTTCCCATGTCTGATATCAATTTAATAGAAGCCATTAGGCTTAGAACAATCCAAATCATATCTTCGTCATAGAGATAACTATTTCTACATTACATATTTCTTATCTGCTTTTATTTTCAAAACTAAGGCAATTGCAAACTATAACAAAATTTTATGCGCTGTGTACTCTGCAGCTTTAACCTACAAAGCCATGCCATTTCCTTTTTTTGCCATTAATTTCAACGAAATCCACATTATGTATTTGCTTGCAACCTACGTACGTCTGAGTACGTGTTATAAATGTAGATTGTGCATACGTTTACAATTACATGCTCGAGGGTGCTGTAAACTAGAAATCCAATTTTGTACATTCAACTCTACCAAATCCAAAAACAGCAATTGCAATTTCCATACAAGAAAAATAGAAAAATAAAATTTTAAAATAAAAATAGCAAACAGATAACACATGAAAAATAAAAGCCAACGTAAAGCTGAGCTAAAACTTGGCACCTGTACCCTAGGGTCATAAAAACCACAGCGGCGGCACTGTCATCAGTAACATCACCAAATCCAAACAGGTAGCTGTTAGCTGCTTTCTTTATTTGCACGCGTCACACAAGAGCAACAACAGCAACAGTAACAGAGCTGAGCGCCAATTGTACATCGTCAGCAGTTCGATATTAAACGTGACCAACTAAAGACAATCAGCACTTGTTATTGTTGCTGTTGTTGCTGCCTTTGTTTAAGTGATACCACTCTGACTCTCTGCACGGACAATAAAATTGGATTATAGCAAAAATATTATGGATTAAAGGATTCTGGCATTTACGCTCATATTTAGTTTCACTTTCGGAAATATGAAATTTGGAAAGTCCATGTTTGTAAAAACAAAATTAAAAATTTAATTACAATGGTTTTTTCTGTAGATTTATGGTTAAGTCTAACACAGATTAATTCACACATCCTCTTTGACTAAGTCATGATAATAAAACGCAAATATTACCCATCGATCTCTTGGAAGCGCTTATTAATACTTAAGATTATCAAATCAATTCTTAGTTAACATCTCCATTTTTATTTAGCTCAAATTAAAAAGCCTTTCAACGTACCATTGTCTCCATATTTTGCCTGAAAATAATGCTATGTCATGCGTAAAACTAATTTTTGACTTTTCTTCGTCAACTGGATGAAGTGAAATTGCATAAACCGAGCTTAAATCAGACTCCTATTGTCCTGGGGATACCGTTAGTGGGTTACATCAAAAATCGAAAGCATTTTTAGTATTATATTTATACGCCATAGTTTGGACTGTATAAATCTTTTTTAAGCTTAAACTTAAATTGACATAACACCTCAAAGAAACTTGTCTAAATTATGTCAATAATGGTTAGAAATTTGTAAATTTAAAAATTTATTTTTAATTTTTACATCACGTTTTGCTGTGACTCCCCAATAAAGACGCTCACAAGGCGGCTGATTTTTCTCACATATTTTGTTTCCTATTTTTCAACTTCGAATTCTAAGCATTAGCTTGCGTTTTCAAATAACAAACAGTGCATTACCAGCATTGACATATTTACACAGTAATTAGCATGCCAGTGAGTGTTGCCAACTTAATGCTAATTAATTACCACGACTTGTACGTCATTTGGTATAGCACATATTTCTTAGCCAAAGAAGGCGTGGGCTTTGTGTTTCGTCTTATATGGCTCAAGTTTACATTCTGCGATTATTTGATGCGTTGCGTATTTCTCTTTACAGTTTTTCTTACGTTTAAAGAAAAACCCGCAGCACGTTTTAGCCTACTGCTATCAATTTTATTTATGAACGACGACGAAGTCTTTAACTTCTTGACACTGTATTATTTGCTGATAGTCGCCCACAAAACGCTGTATTATGCGATTTGACATCGTAACAAATGAGCGCGTCACAATAAAAATCATGATTGATCATATATGTACGATATGATGGTATAGTTTTTAACCTTTGTTTGTTTCTTTGATAAAAAACAGAATTGTTTTATTATTAGAAAATCAATAACATGCACAGCAATAGTTTTAGTTACTTTTTCCCGCCCATTCCGCCAAACCGTTCATTCATTGATTGTTTCATATTTTTTTTATCAAGTGAATAGCACTTGAGTATTGATTTATTTGATTCCCAGTTGGTATCATGAAAACATGGCAAGTTAAAAATTTAATTTTGTTTGAGTTATTTTGTGTAAAACGGGTGACTTAGGAATCGACAACTTTCCAAAGTTTACAAAAAAGTCGTATAGAAGAGATTTCTTCGCAATAGCCTAGTATTTCGGAGGATCATATTATTTACTATTTGTACAATTTCACCTAACAATCGTCTGCGATTTGATTATTTTTGTTACCCACTGTTGAACATCAACCACTGCGTCAAAAGTTTTACTTTTTTCTATTGGGTTACTGCTAGCATGTGTGCAAAATGTTCTTTTTTCCATTAGTTTCAGTTCTCTTTCCCAACTCTTATCATATGTATAAAACCTGTGCAGAATAAACGTCCACATGCTTTCACAGCTGTATGGAATATGGTTTTAATTTTTTTTTCTGGAATTTGTCATAATATTTGTTGTTGATATTGTTTTAATTTTCTGATTTACGCATACAATTTATCTGACTCATTTAATAGTGATTTAAAACAAATTATATTTTCACCTCAAGTCTGATAGCTGTCGCTCAGTATTGTTAGCTGACTGTACGTTGTACTGTCATTTTATTTGCTGGACTCATTTTCAGCTGTAGATACAATAAACTTCTCAATACCTAGTAATTTATCTTTTTATCATTGCGGCTGTCTGTTAGTCTATTAGTCTGTCTAGCTGTCTGTTTGTGTTGAAAAAAATATTTTTTCACTTATAATATAATGTTTTGCCAGTGAGTCATAGTGAGTTGTGATGAATTTGAAGGGTTGTTTGGCTTTCTAAAATGCATCATTAAACAATGCACGAGAAAAGTATGGTTTCATTAATGTTCATGTAATTTAATGAGTGAAATTGGATACCGCATGCAAACAGTGTAAAAAAATTTCAATATTTTTGTGATAAAAAAAAAAAAAAATATTTTTGACCGAAAAATAATCAAGCAAACCATAAAAATACCAGGACTAGAAAAATATAGTAGATAGTCTAGTATAAGTTAGTCGTTCTTTTGACAGTAAAAGTAAAAATCAAATATAATCGTTATTGTTGCTCAAAAAGAAAGATTAAAAATAATCGTTCTGTCTTACGGAAAAATGTTAATCCAATATTTTGTAATTCTTGATAAAAAAATATATAAATAAATGTAATTTTTACTTTTAACTAAAAGATAAATTAAAAATAAATTGCTATTATTGTTTGAGAAAATGTTTTTACGCCTAAATAACTCGAAGCATGTGGTTTTTATTGTTAGCCTTAAAACGATGTAAAGAGGGATAAAAATGCATTATAAGTGTAATATCAAATAACTTACAAAAACAAAGACTAACAGGAAAACGAATTTTTGCTTTGTTTTTTTTCACTGGTTGCTTGGGCTCTCAACAAATCTATGCAAAATTCTTACTAATCGGCTTAAGAGTCACTGATGATTTCATCTAGCAATGAATGAAATTAGTATGACTAGCTTAAGCCTCATTTATTGGTGTGTTGATTTTGTTTTTGTAATTTTTTTGGTGTTATCACTCACTGTAAACTCAGTAACATTTTTAAACCTTATGAAACTCTTTTATATTTTATTTCTTCTACAACCTTAACACGCTTTTCTATTTCACGCTGAGTATCAAGTTATTAAATCAACATCCTTCTTCAGCCACAATTAATGTCTCGCGAATAAAGCATGTCATACTTTAAACGTCTTTTAAAAAATTTTTACCATAAGTCAAGAACCTCAAAAAGTATGATTTTTGATTAAAAAACAATTAGCTTATACTCAATATTTATCCAAAAATCGCTATTTTGAACGAAAAAATCATCTCTTGTTTCAACTGAAAAAAAAAATTAAAATTGTAAATAACATTTAAAGTAATTCGAAAAACAAAAAAAGATCGTTTATTGTCTTGAAAAAATCTAAACGTGAAATACTATCCCTATTGATCGATAAATAAAAATATTATAGAAAAAAACAGAATAAATATTGACCTGTGTGCCAGTGCATCTTTAAATTGATATTTTCCGACTATTTTTTAATATTAAAATCATAGAAAACATATTACCAACTCGTCAAAAATCTGCTTTTATTTGTGCTGCAGATGGTTATCATTGAAAGACCAGAAAAATATACTCCATATATAATCCTTTTTAAACTTTTCCAGCTTTTTATATAGGAAATAACATCTAAAATTGCTACAACATAAAATTTTTAAGCCGCTTGCAGAAAATACAGCCAACTTCATTGCATACATAAAATAAATTTGCCCTCACAACACAAAAACAGGGGCTTGAACAATCAATTATTTAGTTAATAGAAACTAAATTCAATTATAACAATTTAGCTCAGCAAATAGATAGAAATTTTTATTAAAAAATACCTACAATAAAATAAATGAAATTGCAATCAATAAATAAAAACGAAATTTGATAAACAAACAATTAAAATCAATAAAATATTAAAGTGAGAGTAAGAGGCAACTACAACAGAAACAACAACCTCCAAACACAACAGTGAACGCAGTTTATTGATCTCATCATAAAAGCAATAATAACAATTTATGATTGCCAACTTGACGCATTTTTGAAATTTTCGAATTTGAAATCAGTCGAAGACAAAAACAACTAAAACAGCTGCAGTAACAAAAAAGACAGCAGTCAGCTAGCTAATTGTAGTAAGGAAAAAATAGTCTCAAAAGAGTTACCCTAGAATATGGGCAATTCTTCATCACACACTCATGAGCCACTCGAGCGCGGATTCACACGCGGAAAAGTCGGCGATACTAAAAATGGGGTATGTTTTGAAAAAAAAAAAAATAATTGTAAAAAAAATAAAATATAAAAAACTCAAAAATAATAATAAAAAATAAGTCTGCAAATAATTTGGAATAGTTAAAAAAAATTTTAAAAAATCATAATAATGAAATAAGTTGTAAGGAACTACTGTCTTAGAATTAAGTACTAAAGCACTTGTTTTTACTTTGATAGTTTTTTGTTATGTTTAATTAAAACCAAATATTAATATTTACATTTTTTTCTTTTAGAAAACTGCATCATTCCGTTTTAGCAAAAAATCACCGAAAAAAATGGATCGTCTGCGGCGTTCCTTTCGTGATTCCTTTCGCCGTAGAAAGGATCGCGTACCGGAATCATCGAAACCTCATCAATGGCAAGCCGATGAGGAAGCCGTTCGTTCGGCTACATGCTCATTTGCCGTCAAGTATTTAGGGTGCGTTGAGGTTTTCGAATCGCGTGGCATGCAGGTTTGCGAAGAAGCACTAAAAGTGTTACGAGTAAGTTGAAAATATTTCATATTAGTGTTGAAAAATTCATATAATTGATAAAAAACATCTGCCATTTTTAAAAAAAAACTATTCTTGACTTTTTAATCCAACGTAAGATACAATTCATTATAAGCTTCTTGTTTAAAAAGTTTTTTGTTAGAAACTTTTTTTAACCAGAATACACTTTTACTAAATAATTGAAAAGAATAAATCCCTTTTTAAGTCATGTTCCCGTATACGATTGAATGCAGGACTGGTGATTTTGTTGGAGGGCCAGTGGAGTAGACAGTTTTTATTGCGTTTAAAATTGAGGTTGGGATTGCTTACACTGCGTAAACTTGATAGCTCAAAAATTAAAATTCCTTTAGCTGGAGTGGTGTCCCTCAAACACGGCGTACCGAAATCAATTTAAAATGGGACAGAAATGACAACATAATCAAAGCACGATAATGTCTGAAAGCTCTGAAAAAGTCTTAAGTCCATATAGGAAAGAGATTGAGATTGTTCATCCCTCTCTTAATTTAGTCAAAATCGTTCTTTAGTACTTTAGAATATAAACTTTTAAAGACTTAAACTACTGACCTAATTTTGAAAGTTCATTAGAGCTAGAGTTGGTATGTACTAGAAAATTTAACAGACAGTGGGTTTTTGCTTAAATACAATTTTTTTAACTTTGCTATTACTCCTACTTTCTCTAATTTGTTTGTATTACAACAAATGCCTTTTAGTGGGAATATGCAAATGAATGTGGTAAATAAATCAATGATGAAATGTCGTATGCACTTACAATGACACAACAGTTGCTAAATTATGCTTGAACTAACAATGGAATTCTTGGTTTCTTGAATAACAAAGCAATAATGCATAAGATAATTTGGGAATTTACCACAAATCTATTTGAGATTCCTCAGAATCCTTTGAGGCCAATTGCCTACAACAATTTCTACTTCATGCATATCTTAATGCTGCGAATATTTATGATGCATCGTTAATTACTCGTTCTTGGCTTCATTGCCTTTGATGCTATTGATAACACTAGTTTACAAATTCTTAAAAACTTGTAATTCATGAATTACACAATTTCTTACAATACGGCCAACTGTTTGTAGATCAAAGCGAATGTATGTATGTATAAAGTTTCGTTATGTAAGCTTTATCGGTTCGGCTGCCACGAGCCTATGACGAATATATTTTCTTTTTTATGGTAGTTGCCACACCTACTTAAGTAATTGCATATAGTTTTTTTTTCGGCTGGTGTCTATAAAATTTAATATCATTCGCTTTGACAGTTCATTTCATGGGATGTGCCACGGTCAATTGTACAATCTTTCGTATAAAGTTTTTCCTTGTCATAAGGTGCTTATGCTGCGAGTTTTATTGAAACCCACTACGCAGAGAGCATAGTCACTTTGTCATTCCGGTTGTAACGCATAGAAGAGGGCGTGGCAGGTATAGAAAAATGTATATATTATTGAACAACGTCACCATCTGAGTTGATATAGCTATGTCCGCCTATCCGTGTGTGCGTCTGTCTGTTGAAATTGCGTTTACGGGAAAACTAAGCAAGCTAATTCAATAAAATTGGCACACAGGACTTACCTTTTTACAAGCTGCTAGCATGTAAAAATCGATTCACGGCCACGCCCACCACCTATACTCTATTTATAAATGCCCCTGCATATTTTCAAAAAAGTTGCTGCGATTTTGATGAAACTTGGTGAACATATGAACAAAATTAAGATTGGGCTACGTTTAAATTTGCAAAGGCTCTTAAAAGGGCTAGAGAAGGCCTTTTTATTTCGGAATCAGAAACCTTGTAAGCTAGTGTAATTAATTCAATTATTCATCAGCTGCATGCTGTATCAATCCATTTTTATGACTCAGAAATAAAACATTCATTATTGCATGATTGACGAGATGAGAAAACCACAAAGCACGCAGTGGCGTGCAGCTTCGATGGTAGATGAAAAATTTTTTATATATGGTATAATTTTGCTAACGCTTAAATCTGTTGAATAAGAGTTTGTGGGTGTAATTTTAATATCATTTCATAATGAAATTTTTTGGAACTGCACTTTTGTAAAACCATATGATTTTTTGCAATTCTGCGCTGGAAGCACTCATTTATGATTTTGCGGCACTTACCCTCTCACGTTACATCCTTGGTTTCTTTATCTCATGTTTGTCACTCTGGCTACACAACCATATTCAATAAATTTTACATTAAGGGGCGTTTCAATCGTTAAATTGACACAAAGTGCTTTGAACTTTTGTGAAAAATTAAACTGGAGAGTGATTTTTATTTAGAGTGATTGAAATTTAATAACAAATAACATTTATATTACATTTGCATCCGTATTGTTCTTTTAATTTAAAGGATTATTTATTAATGTTTAAAATAATGCATTGTTTAAAAAATAGTTTCCGCATTCAGTACAATTTGAGACTACTTTTGGCCTTATTTTGAAAATGACACAAGTAATGTTGTATTTCATAGCATCAATTAGACAGCTTCATCAAGAACTCTATTTCAATGAGTTTCATTCCCATTTTTGTCATTTTTGTCATTTTTGACGTGGTGATTAATTTCTAATGCCAGATTTTCGATCAATTAAACCTTACAAAATCACTATGTAAAAGTTTAGAATTGCAGATCTGTGTTGTTTATGGTTTATCAGCGTATGATAATGACTGTGAATCTTATCACTAGAAATGAATCAGTGGTGTCAATTTACACGACTTAACGGTTAATTCATGTCATCAATTCAAAAATTATCTGAATTTCAGGTGAATATCAAGTTTACATTCTTGTGAATTCAGTAAGCTTTCACTACTTCAATGCGTGCTTGCAGTGAAGTTCTTCCAGGTTAATTTTTCAAACTGTACTGAATACAGAATATCACAACAGCTGTCCTTGAATATCTGTCATATGACTGATGTCTCCATTGAAATTTCTATCACTCCGAAAAATCACCCTGTACAAGTGCTTAAAAATCAATTAGCTATTTTTTAATAAATTCTTTAATATAAAGATCTTTAAAGTTTTTAATTCATTTATGCGCTCAATAAATTATTTTTATTTTGCATTTTTTTAATTATTTCATTTATCCATTGGAGATAGCTCCAATAGATACCAAAGAGCTTTGTGGAACTTTAATTAAAAATAGTTGTGTCACTGATTCAGTGAGTGACATAACGTAGATGTGAAAATATTTTTTTTTTGGTCTTCCAAGACTGCGATTAAATGGCTTGTCAAAGGTCACACACTCAATAAGCTGCATTCGAGTGTTTAATTAAACTTTCTCGGTTCATCACCAAAATCTTTACAATTAAAATGCCAATGAAGAATGTACGAACAGCATTTAATTTTCAAAAAAAAATAAATTTTAGATTTGAAATCTTAAAATTAATAAGAATAATAAGAATTTCTCGGTTTGGTCCAAAACAATCATTTGATCAGTCGTACTTTTGTAGAGATTTTAAAATAAACTGTGTGCTCCATTAAGGGAAATTTGCTTTTATTATATCTATTTTTTCTTCAACTTGAATTTCTTTTGATGCCTATTTTTCTTTTTTTTGCAGAACTCTCGTCGTCGTCCCGTGCGTGGACTCCTTCATGTTAGTGGCGATGGACTGCGCGTCGTTGATGATGAAACGAAAGGCCTCATTGTCGACCAGACCATTGAAAAAGTCAGCTTTTGTGCACCAGATCGCAATCACGAACGTGGTTTCAGCTATATCTGTCGAGATGGTACTACACGCCGATGGATGTGTCATGGTTTCTTGGCCTGCAAGGACTCTGGTGAGCGCCTCTCGCACGCTGTCGGCTGTGCTTTTGCCGTATGCCTAGAGCGTAAGCAGCGTCGTGATAAAGAATGTGGTGTTACTATGACCTTTGATATGAAGAACTCAACATTTACACGCACTGGTTCGTTCCGTCAGCAGACGCTCACAGAACGCTTTGCCAACAATGAACGCGGCGTTGATACGCCATCGGCTCTTGTACCACCACAGCCAAAACCTTTTAATCCGTTCGCAATCGAGCGGCCACATGCTACGCCCTCGATGCTGGAACGTCAGGGCTCGTTCCGTGCATTCAGCACAATTGGCAGCCAGTCGCCGTTCAAGCGACAAATGTCGTTGCGCATCAACGATCTTCCGTCCAATGCGGAGCGTCAAAAGGCATTCCTTGCTTCAGCAGTGGGACCACTAACGCTCTCAACACCCAACCGTGGCGTTTCGCCCATACCAGAGGTATCGCCAGCTCGGTTAGGTGAGTTAGATGCTGCTGCCGCTGCCGCACATGCTGCCACAGTCGATACGGTCAGTCAGTTGTGTCAGGAGCTAAGTCAGGGTCTGTCGCTGCTGACACAAACCGATATATTGGCCGCTGGCGATGATCTAAACTTTAACAACAACTTAAGCATTAATCAAAATATCATCGCCGCCGAGAAACAACACCATAAAGTAATCTCTACACCCTCGCCACTGTCCAGCAATGGAGGATTTGGTTACAGCGGCATAATCACCAGCACCGCTGAAGCAGTGAGCACTACTCCTACACCACCCACAGCCCAGGTGATACCGCGCGTCGCTTCCACTACTCCTCCAGTGGCTTCCAGTGCTGCAACACCTACAGCCACTACCCCTACTACTCCGACAGCAGTCGCCGCTGCCGTTGATTCACCACCACGCCCTGTTGAAGTTGTTGCACCGCTGCCCAATGCCGATCAGTGGTTAGGACAGGTAGTAAAAAGTACCTCACCAGCGGTTGTCAAACGTAGGCCTCATCTTGCCAGCTCTGGACGTGCACAGACCATGAGTGCCGGACCCGCTGTTGCAGATCCCTTCGATGCCGAGTGGGCGGCTGGTGTAACAAAGCCACTATCGCCCGAACTGTCGACTTCAAATAATCTGCACAACACCAATCCATTTATTTCGCCACCGAAGCCACCAGCGCAATCATTCCAGGTGCAGCTATAAGTTAAGTTCGAGATAGGAGCGCAAAGCGAAGGTATCGAAAAAGTGTAAAGTGTTGGACACGCCCACTTAAAAAAAGAGAGTAGAAAACGAAAGCAAGCCAGATGTATTTAAAGTAAATTTAGTTGTTTGTTGTGAAATTTGCAGAGCGAAGAAGACGTGAGTGGGGGAAAGAAGAAGAATAAGAAGCAGGAACAAATATTATATCAATTAAGCTAAAAAAAACATATATACAAAATATTATTGAAACGGATTAGATGGCAACGCTGATACTTAATTATTTTAATTATTACTGATAAATTAAATGAATTACAACTTTGAACCAGAGCTGTAAATTGTAATATACCAATAGCATTAAAAATGGGCCACAGACAGTTTTCGCCTTAATGTATAAAAATTAACTACTGCGAGAAATAATTTCGCAAAATCAAATGTGGAAGAAAAATCATATGAGAGTGAAAATTTGGACGATACTTTCTTATTGGTTCTAAGATTTGGTGATGACTTAGTCATTATATAAATGTAAGGAAAATACAATCTTACACTACTTTCAATACTTATTGGTTTTACTGAGTAGCTGTGGTTCTTTCAATATTTTACAGCTCTGGTTTGACAGTGTAAAACTGACGCGAACTTTCTCAAAGAAAATGCGTACTTGAATTCCATTTTATTCATTGTATTATTCTTGTTATCCTTATCTTTCCTATCACTTTCTTAATTTTGGAAATCCTTGAACTTGATCCTTTGTAACTATTTTTGTCCCGTTTAAATTTAATTTGTACAAATTGTATTATACTAGATATGATTACGTAACATTGCTTACTTTATGGTAAACGCTTACGTTTACATTTACGTTATAATGATATGATATGATAAAATTATGATTATAATAAAAGTAAATAATATTATTAATTTAATGATGATGACGATTTACTGATTTAATGAATAATGAGCATACCAGTAATAATATGAAAGTGTCAAACAAGTAATATATTGATTAAATTTACTTAACTTTCTAATTGATTTTACTTTGCCTCATTTGTATTATTTTCCTTCTATCTCTTAATATATATAATTTTGCTTAACTATTTTATTTTTTCCTTTTAATTTGCAAATAAAATGCATTAAAATTAAGAGAGCTTGTTTTATTTTACTCATTTTTAAAATTTCAAGTTTAGTACTTAAATAAGTGGGAAACCGTCTACTTAGTGTTGACAATTTGTGGAAAAAAGAGCAAAAACTGCTATAATATATGTGCGCTTTGTGTTAAGGTATGCATTTCCTACATTAATTTTCAGTAAATATGAGGCATTTGATAATATATTTTTTGTTCCATACCATTGCTGCAACTAAATTTTTCAAAATTTATGACAATTAAAATAACTAATTTTTGAACCTTCGTTATCTCTCTAAAAATCAACCCTTTCAAAAAATGTTTAAGAAATAAAATGTTTAAATTTAGATAATGATACAAAAACCATTTTTTGTTTTAATTTTAGTCAGTTCTCTCAAGCTTAACTGAAGATATCTATGAAAGACCAACTAACTTATTCGTAAACTTTTTTGTAGAGTTTGTTTTCATAGAGGTATGAAATATTCGAAAAATTTATGTTGGCTTAAATATCAATACTACGCGAATATTGGCAGGAATTACGATGTTAGTAGTCAGTTGTTCCACCGAAAAATTTTTTGAAATATTTATCTTCTATGGATTAATTGATATTTTGAGTTAAAGCTGAAGATTATCGCAATATTTTTTATACTGAGAATGTGCCAATTTCACAGAGGTTTCTAAGTTTGCCTGTCGTCCCATAAATTCTATTCATAATGTCAAAACTCACTTATTCAGAATAGATGCATTTCATTGATTTCCGAACTATGTCACTGTGGAAACTTTAATTTTAATCAATTTTTATATCCAGAGATAAAACGAATTAGTGACAATTTATTATGCTATAAGTTTTATTTATAAATTTTTCTCAAAATTAGTTCCTTCCAAGGTCTCTAAAACAATATCCCTATGTATAGGAATTTGGTTGAAGCCTGAGGCATAAGTTGTTGTAATTAAATAAAAAATGAAAACAATCGCTGTGCTTAAAGAAAGAGAATCAGTCTTATCGTGAGTTTCCCCCAAACAGCATTTCAACGGAAAATGTTCGCAAATATACGAACAGCATCATGTATCATAGGTTGTTTATTTTAAAGTAAGAAAAATTTTTTCTAAATTAATTTTCATTTGCCTTTATTTAAGGAGCAATACAGTAAAAGAATATTTAACTTTTCTTAATTTAACACAAACGCTTCAATAAGTTTCCTATATTTTTGCATTTATTTTGTCAAAATTTACAATTGGCACATCCGATTCGAATGAAATTTCATTCGGTTGAAACCTTCGATGTCGATCGAACAAAAAATTAAGTGTAAGCAACTTTAATATCTTGCTAAAATACCAATATGCAGCGTGATAGTCATCAGAAATTCCGACCATATGTATCTTGTAAGAAAATTCCTCTTCAATTGATTTCAACAAAATCGCGAACACAATTATCTATAATAACGTATTTGAGTTAAAAATTTATGATACAATTTGCAGACCATTCTGAGGAAAAACAGATAGGCGTGATATATTTTGTCACGAAATTATTTTTTTTAGAAGTTTTTAAAAGTTTGCTATAACTCAACAATAAAGTTCTTCACGAAAACATTTAACAATAACATTTTTAAAAAAGTTAATTGAAAATTATAAAAATCATTCATAAAATTTAATTCGTAAATGTTCCAAAAAGTAAACGATGATACAACCAAAAAAAAAAAATTAAAAACCACAAAGAATGCAGTAAATGAATATTCCCTTAAGATTATATTACCAGGAGAAGAAAATTTAACCAATAATTAAACTCACCACGTTTACCTTTATATGCACCGATTTGAAAAAAGTTCATTATTGTATAGTTAAGTATACTCAAAAATAAATATTCCAACTCATTAATATAAATGTTTATTGAAAAAGGAAGAATACGAATTTCTTTACAACCAATAAATAACAAAATGGTATTTCAAAATAAAAGGTTTTCTTTGAAAATAAAAACAACTTCAATGTATCAAAAGAAAACACAAAAAAAAAACAGAATACAAATTAAAAATATATTTTTGCTGCAATTGTTTTTTTCTAAAAAAAAATATCAAAAACTAACAACTGAATAAATACTTTATACAACTATACTTGTGAAAGCACGAAAAGTGGAAACTAGCAACAAATTTTTGTAAAATAATTTTAGTAAAAATGTGTAAGCTTTATAGCAAAGCTTCTCATACGTTTTGAATATAAATAGCGAACTATTTAAAAAAGAGCATTTAATTTTTGCACTTGCACTTTGTAAGAAAAGTTTCAATGCCTAAGTATTTTGTTTTTATTGTACTCATCGTAATAAGGAAATGCTATCAAATTTTGTCAAAATTCCATTTTCAATGCATATCCCATCTTGCTTGTGAAATAAATATATTAAAGTCGGATCAATTAGTTTTAAAAGTTAACGTTTTTAACCGCCTGAGCCTGCATGAATCTGAATTATTCTGATTTCAATTTAAAAATGTGCAATAACTCTGCACCTGCTTGCATCTCCAGGCTGTTAGCCTGAGCGTGACAGTCTTAAATTTTAAATTAACCGTCATTTACAGAGGCCCTCAAAGCAAATTATGTTGAGAATGTTCAAGAATAAATTAACCAATGCTTGTATATTATTTAAGGTAGTTCATTAGTCAATAGTACATATCTATAAGTTTTATTTGTAAAAATATTAAATGTATGTGTTATCGATATACTAATGCTATAAAAATAAAATTAGTTAAATAAATTATAAAGATAAAGTGAAATAGAAAAAAATTATGTTTTTATTTAAATTCAAAAAATTAAAATTGAAGGTACCCAGAGAGCACAACACATAAAACAAAATCATTTAAACATTTCTGTTTTCAAAAGATCCTGCAAAAAAGTAATAAGAACGAAACATTTCCGCAGCGCTACTATTTTATTATAAACTGTAAAGGTGTTAGATCTGGAACTTTGCTAAATATTAAATACCCATCACTCACTAACAGTTAAATTGTACCTGCTCCTTTGTCTAGCGATAGTCCATTTCTATTGTAAAATCATAATTTTCTGTTAGCAACGTGACAAAGCCCACTTTTAAACAAATATCTTTTCTCAGAAATCAATCTCTCTATCAAATTTCATCAAAATCTGTCCATTTGTATAGCTGTGAAAATAGTTTTTATGTTAAGAGATGTGTTACCGCTCATATAGAAAGGAATATCTTTACACAGTCTATCCCTATACCAAACTTAATCAAAAATGGTGCATTAGTTTAACCATTTAAAAACAACCAACTTTAATAAGGGTTCAGTTTATCCCTGTACCAAATTTCATCAAAATTGGTTCCTAGTTTATAAGCACTCGTTGGTTCAGTCCTTTGCACAGCTCTTCCAGAAAGTTTTTGTAGCAAATCAAAGTCTGAGCTACAAAAAATTGACAATCCGTTGAATCATTGTCGAGTTTTAGGTATTAGAATATTCAATCTGCCTACAGCGCCATCTATTGGCAAGCTATCAAAGCACAAATGACGTTCTAAAAGTCTGTTCTTTCTTACAAAAACAATGACACCACCCAGTTCAAAATCCGATGAATCGGTGCCGAGTTATAGTGATAAGTATATTGGATTTGCTTACAGCGCCATCTATTTCAAGCTAGCAAATCACAAATGACGTCATAATAATCTCCTCCAGCTTAAAAAACTATTACACCAGATTTACCAAAATTCGTTGAATCGTTATCAAATTATAGCGATTGGTGCTTTGCATTTGCTTACAGCGCCATCTATTGCCAAACTTTCAAAACACAAATGACGTCATATAAATCTGCTTCTTCTTACAAAAAATATTACACGTCATTTGTCAAAATGCGTTAAGTCGTTGGCGAGTTTTAGCTATTAGAAAATTCAATCTGCCTACAGCGCCATCTATTGGCAAGTTATAAAAGCATAAATGACGTCATAAGAATCTGCTTCTTCTTACATAAACAATGACATGTCATTTGTCAAAATCGGTTCAGTATTAGCTGAGATATTCCGTAATAAAGATATCTAAAACACAAAATTTACTTGCTGCTGGTTTATGGCGGCCTGGTATTGCAGATTTTCATTGGTACACGAATTTGAGCTCTGGCCAGCCAAAAAAAAATTGATTTTGTGCAGGCAAAAAAAAATATAATGCAACACCGCTCCGGAAATCAGCATAGCGCTGTTAATAGTGCACCGATTTTGACAAAAAAGGTGTCATTCTTTTTGTGGAACATTTGGGAATCGCATGAAAGTAATAAAAATAAGTAACTTGGAGAATTAATATTATAAAAAGTGTGCGTAAATAGCAAGCGTCTTTTTCTGTTGTGCAAGCAAAATAAAATGAATTAATCAAAGGAAGACTCGTCATGTGACGGATCAAAGTTTTTCTGCAGGATTTCTCAAAGATTTTATCAAAAAACATATTAACTGACAATGAATTTATAGTTTTTTGCCAGTAATTAAACCAGATTTCAATGAATACATTCATGAAGCTAAGTTTTAAAAAATTGTGTCTAAAAATTGTTGTCATATGTTTACACGAGCCTGGATCATTGCATTTTCAGGTAGAATTATGCATTACCATAGTTTCATGTTGAATAAAGTACCCACTAAGTCGTTTAATTATTCTGAATCTTCATAAACTGACGCTTATCTTTCTTCCTAGTCGAAATCAGTTTCAAATTAACCACTTTTTTAAGTAAAGGTTAACAAAATACTTACCGACCTCTTTGGAAACTTGCAAAGAATAGGGGAAATAACTCTTCCACTTACTCCAATCTTACAATAGGTTTACCACGTTAATGTATAGAAAATGTTGCATATTAAATTTTGTATAATATGCTATAATTTAATAAAAGACTTTTTTTATTTTTTCGTAAAGATTTGTTTATTTAATTTATTTAAAAAAAACTAAATGAAAAATAGATTTTAGATTTAACTGAGCTTACTTTTCAGTGCAGTGTGTGTCTACACCAAAAAAATTAAAATATTTATTTATTTTATTTACATATACATAGTTTAAACAAATGTTTAGTCAGACGTACATAAGTAATGTTTAAAATGCCTTACACCATGTAAAGGGTGTTTTTTTTAGAGGTATAAAGCTTCGAATTGAAATAAAACACAAGAAAATCGTTTTAATGTCCATCAGTTTGGCTTTATTGAAAGGATAATTTTATGCCATTAATGTTTAAATATGATTTCGGGCATGTGGCCGCCGCGGCTGGCTCGAATAAAGCCAATTCTACAGGTCCAATTTTGAACCACTTTTTCGAGCATATGGGGCAGTATGTCGGCAATAACGCCACGAATGTTGGCTTCCAAGTCCCCTAACGTTTCTGGTTTGTTGGTGTAGACGAGCGACTTCACATATCCCCAAAGAAAATAATCCAATGGTGTCAAATCACACGATCTTGGTGGCCAATTGACAGGTCCATTCCGCGAAATTATGCGCTCATCGAATGTTTCCTTCAATAAATCGATTGTGACGTGCGCTGTGTGGCATGTAGCGCCGTCTTGTTGGAACCACAACTCATCCACATTCATGCCATCCAATTCGGGAACGAAATAGTCGGTTATCATGGCTCTATACCGGTCTCCATTAACGGTAACTGACTCTCCAGCATTATTTCGGAAGAAGTATGGCCCAATGACTCCACCAGCCCATAGAGCACACCAAACAGTCAGTTTTTGTGGATGTAATGGCGTCTCAAGGGTCTCATGTGGATTCTCTTCACTCCAAATGCGGCAATTTTGCTTGTTGACGTAGCCATTCAACCAAAAATGAGCCTCATCACTGAACAAAATTTTGCGATGAAAATCAGCATCGAGATCAATCTCATTTTCGGCCCATACACCAAAATCACGACGCATTGCATGATCTCGCGGCTTTAATTCTTGCACAAGCTGGATCTTGTAAGGTCGCAAGCCAAGATCTTTGCGCAAAATCTTCCATAAAGTTGATGGACAAAGCTCCAATTGCTGTGCACGGTGGCGAATCGATTCATTCGGGTCCTCTTCAACATTTTGCTCTACAGCGGCAATTGTTTCTTCGGTGCGCACTGTTCGACGTCTCTGCGGATGCGTATTATCACATGGAGTAAACGTAGTGCGAAAACGATCCATGGTTAACCGAATTAATTGCTCTGATGGACGATTATGTCGACCATAAAATGGACGGAGCTTGCGGTAAACTTCGCGAACTGAACCATTATTTTCGAAATAAATTTGCACGATTTGCAAGCGTTGTTCTTTTGTCAACCTGTTCATGATGAAATGGCAAACCAAACTGAACATAAATGACATTAGAGTTGCCAGATTTGACCATAAAATGCCAGTTTTATCTCTAATCGAAAAACAAACCTCTAAAAAAAACACCCTTTACAATAGGTTGCTTCTTCAAACACTTTGCATATTGTTCAGCCGCTACACAGACGCTATCTGCTACTGGAATATTAGCGCAAGTCTCAATTACGGGCCTAGAGATTTTCAAACTTTCAGATTGACCATTAGTTATTTAATTTGTTTGTTTAATCAGCAGCCGCCTTACCGAGTTTACCATCCGCGTTCATCTGTAAAAGAGAGAATTATTAGTGAAAAATATTTTGATATTTTTTGCTTAAATTGTAGTTTTATGACCAAAGTTTTCAAAAATTAAACGACGAATTTTAAGATAGGAGCGTGACTAAAAGAAAATGAATTTTTTTGAAAGGTTCAATTATTATAGTACTATGTAAGGAAGAATTTTTTGCAGATATAATCAAAAAATTCAGGAATTATAAACAAAATAATTTATTAAATATCGCAAAGGGGCTTTTAAGTAATGCCTCGACCTCGAAAATTTTTTTTCTCCAAACTTTCATAAAAACCTTATACACATCAAATAATGTTAAAAGATTTTAAATATTTGCTGCGGTAAGTAATATCTTGAAGAAGTATGCTGTGTTCTTGGTAGTTTGCTTGAGAAATAGAAAAGTTACTAGCTACTACTCAAAAAAATTTCGACCAGGAACGATGATAATTGGCACTCGGGTTATTGTAACAAGAATATTTATGTGTCTACAGCGACATCCCTAGTATTTCATAATATCCCTATTAAGAATATTCGGAGGGAAACAGTCCTCCCGGATTTTGTTTTTTTCTAAGAATCATATTTCGCAATCGTAAATAATCGAAGAATTGAAATAATTATTTCCAGTTAGTGCCAATAATGTCACTATGATTTCGTTTATCTGTCAGCCGAACAAACTTATAAACAAAATTAAGTGAAGTGATGAGGAATAGATTCAAAAAGGTATATTATAGTGTAATTTTATTTACACTAGAATACAAAAAATTCTTTTTGGTATAAAATATGTAACTATTTCTTGTCATATTTCCCAAAAATAAAAATCATGGCATTATGCTACCCTATCACTATCTATTCCTTAGGTTCAATAGTTTTGAAAACGAAACGGCAAAAAACGGTTTTTCCTGTAAGGGGCGTGGTACTGCCCAACTAAAAAGAATTATATCTCCATAACAAATATCATCAACTTTCACTTTTAAGTTTATAATATGGACCTATTTTTAGAAAAGTTAGGAACTATTTTTTGGTGTGTCAGCACAAGTGACACACAACTTCGCAACGATATATCACCGTTAAGATATTTATCATAATATTACGTCTCTTTGGTGATTATTCGTGGGATTGAATTTTACTCTCTCTCAGCTCTCGTTTTATTTTAATTTATTCATCCAAGGTAATGGCCATAACAGATAACGCAAAAATTCTGGAAGAGGAGAGGTCTATCTGCCCACTTTTGTCTGATTTCGATACAAGACCCCCTTCCTCTTACAGACGTCCACAAAAAATTCGGGAGTGACATTTAAAAATTTACGTCCGAATAAACTTCAACCCCTTCCTCCTTGCTTGTAGCTTTGGCCCGTTTTTACAACCATCTCTACTCACCATTTTATGCAACGAGTTATATATAATTTTTTGTACTTTAAATGTTCGTTTCCCCTATTTTGCACTGCAGTAGCGACTACTGAAGTAAGATACTAAATCTGTTTAAAATTGAGCAATGTTTAAAGTCCACAAGCTCCACATCAGAATGGACACAAACCTGCACAATAGACAACAACCATGCCTTATTCAGCAATGGAAGAGGAAAATATTAAAAAATTCAATAGCTGGATGTGGGTCGAAATCAAAGTAGGCAGTGAAGCACTTCCATGCAAAAGGTTATTGCACGGAATGTAATAAAATGGGAACAGAAATTAAGGTTTGTGCACATAATAACAAGTGAGAAGTGACGTGATTTTATAGTAAAGCTAAATACAAGTGGGAAATTAATACACGAGATGGCGACAAGATTTTTTATCTTGCACGTATATAGTATGCATGCATATTATAGAAATGAGTTAAAGAAAACCTCTACAGGCGGACCTGATGAAAGTCCTTTGCTTGAAATTATTTTGCTATAAGCCCCTAGAGGAAACGCTTTCAATAGAAAGACGTACTTCCTTCAGTAACAGTTTATTAGCGTTATTTATTCACATGATGTATTTGAGAGCCATATTAATGGCAAGTTTAAGACAATATCTTAGAAATGATAAGCGTATCTCCGTTTTTAAAAAAAAAGATACAGACATCACATTAAAGTAGAAATGTATGGTTTAATTTAATTCACATTATTACACATAAAATCTATAACAACCAGCAGTTGCGTACATAAAATAAACCAATGACAACAACACAAACGGCTCCGTAACAATAAAATTAGCAATTAAAATGAAATATATTTTACCCACGAGCAAAAACCAATCTGGCTTTCTACAACATAATCACGTTTTAGACTCATGTGCGCTTATAAATAAAAAATTCTAATTCTCAAAAATTTGGAAATTTCATAATATTTTATCAATAATGCAAAAATCACATTTTAATGAAATTATTACCATCATCGCAAAAATGCAAATAATTGCACACAAATAAATCACGATAGCACAACAACTAATGTGCGACATGTTGACGCGATTTATATTTAAGTTGTTGTTTTCCATAGAAATATGCGTGTATGTGTCTCTCCGTGTGTGTATTTGAGTAAGCATGGCATAATTTTAACCAATATGCCCTATTGAGATATCTAATTAAAAATGAATGTGAGCTGCTAAAAAGTAGGCAAACTCTTTTCCAGAATAATCAAAAAAAAAAAATAAAAAAATTAAATTAAAAAAAATCGATAATTTCTATTACTAGATAGTCCCGAAAATTTCATATTGAAAAAAATGAAGAATTGAAGCTTTGACATTGGCCAATTCAATAACGCCTTGTTTCTTATGTTTTGCGTTTTTGAGCAAAAAACGGCTATTTCTCATGGATCATTAAATCTCTAAATTTTAATTTAGAAAATTTGTGGTTGAGGTTAATAATCTTTGGTACTGCACCACACCTCTCCAATGCATTCTAGATATTTTTTAAATGCGGTCGATGCTATGAGAACCAGTAGTCGATGAAGCTTAAATGTAACGAAGCCACTCAATTAGCTCTATTCAAGAGGCACATAATCTGTCTGTTGTTTGCAGATATTGAGGAACCGAAAGCTTGATCGTTTTCAATTTTATTCAGATTTATTTTTGTAGGTCATAAGGCATCAATTGGATGTCAAAAAATTTCGCTTGAAAAATTGAAAGAAAAATTTTGCTTGGCCTTCAAAAAGTGCTCTCCGACATTACATTCGCAAAGAGTCCTATTGCCATCACTGGTCGTGGCGCTAATTATTCGCCACATGCAACGTTTGTAAGCGTATGATCAACATTAAATGGTAATAAAATTAAAAGTCACTCATACGCCGCGTTTAACCAAATTTAATGCTGAACATATTACAACATTAAGCACTGTCTTCTAAATTATTACTTCACATAAGCTCAGCGCTAAAAACGTGAACTTTGTTATCGACACATAGATCTACAATTTGTATATAAAACCTGATTAATTTCAGTTTATCGTTTATTGTTGCTCAAATGTAATAACCAAATAAATTGCGTTTCAATCTTCACTTCCACCTTTTAACCTGCTTGAAATATGACTGGCAGTTGGTGACTACTAACTTCTGGTTGCTTTTTAAGGCGCTACACTGCGCTTATCTTGATTTTGTGTTTCATTTTTTCGATTAAAACCGCAAGTGTTGGTAACCTTGGCAAAAGGAAAAATAAAACTGCAAAGCACACCAACCGCACACAGAGTGAGCGCCGCGCGCACATTAACGACTGCAAGCAATTTGTAATTTAAGCGTTGTTTGTTGTTATTGTACAACAACATCATATGACGACAATAACAACAGCGACAAAAACAGCAACAACACCAACAACAACAAAACTCATCTACCGTGAATGAACTTCGTTAAAAGTTCAGCTGCAAGCGCCACTAAAAAATTTGTGGTCCAAAGTGTAGTGATATTAGTGATAGCGTGGTGTGTGGGTGTTAGTGCTTGATACAAACAATGAAGGTACCCACTACTTTGTATGCGTGGGTCTCATGGTGCTGCTGTTACTGCGGATAAAGATGAGCGCAAATTGCCGCCGGGGTGTCAATTTACGCGTTCCATGCTTAGCACAGCAGTAGCATTTATTTGATTTTGTTCTCACGATAAGGATAAGAGGAGAAATCCCTGCAACCTCAATTTAGCGTAGCTATATGAAAAAGGAGCGCTACGAGCATAACGATGATGGGGGGTGCAGGAAGCAGTTTAAGTTTATTAATTGGCATCATTGACAAGTGCGCTTGGTAGGAATGTGAAGTCAATGCAGTTTAACAAGAACTACGATTATAATTTGAAATGTCTTTGACTTTGCGGTTTTGCTACCGGATTACTAAGTTTTATATATGAAGAATTTAAAAAAATTGTAAGCTGTGCAAATATTTTCATTTTATTTTATTTTTTTATTTTAACGTTATATACGAGTATTATTTTTTCTTTCGTTTTAAAAAAAAATTTTGTTAGTACATGCAGGCGGAATAGTTTTGTTAAATTGATGAGGCCTAAAATATGTTTATTCAATTCGAAAGTTTCGAATGGACGTTTCGCGCCTATTTGCTGCATTAATTCGCACAGTTAATTGTTCCGGGCTTCCATAGGAAAAAAGAATTTCTCCAATAGATTAATAGACATTGCTTATGTTTGGTGTCATATCTAAGTATGTATTAATTTCGACGTTCTAGTGCACGTTCAAAAATGTATTCGTAGATACTCGAAGACACAGTCTTAGGTTAGCTACAGTATAAATTATTCTAAGACTTTGTAACCACTCCGATCTAAAATTTGAAACTTTGTGAACATATTTTAAACACTACTTGGAGCTAAATAATTTTTGTAAATTTCCAAAATGAAATAAGATATTAGGAAACGGGGAACACTTGTTTCGAAATGTGCACTTTCGATCATGCAGTGTATGAACCCAATTTGGCAATTTTGCGTCAGCATCTTCCCATAGGGTGATGACTTTTGCATCAGCTTGATTATTGAACCTATAATTTTACATACTCTAAAAGGAAAGAAGTATGAAATTTGAAATTGGAAATTTTAATTATAATCATTATTATAGAGTGATTTTTAGTTATTTTTTTTTTTTATTTTCCATGCAAAGCATTCGGTATTTTCTGAACGCTTCAAACATCATCAGCATTTTCACAAGATGCTGAAAGTCTTGGTGCGTATATACAAGCTTGCGTGCATATAGCTCAGGTTTGGCTTATTGACTTATTTTGCTTTAAAGATTACCGTTGTTGATAAAAAACTGATTTCTGAGCTTTGAATCGAATTCCATGATAATATTTTGTGTAGCTCAGAAGTAAATAGTTTTTGATGCACCAATCTCTTTCAAATGGAACGATTTTTATTTTAAATTTTGGAAAATTTAAAATTAAAATATTATTTTGAAACGTAATTTACAAATTAATTAGGCAAAACTCTTTCTAAAAAAATTTGGGATCAATGAAGCTTTTAAGATACATGCATTTAATTGATGAATGAAAAGACCTAACTCAAACATGGTATGAAAAACTGATGATATAAACAAAAATAAAAGATTATATGTCAAGAAAATACTTCGAATAACCACGATTTTTGTACTCGCAATTAAAGAGTTTTTCCACATCATTTTCCAAGTGTTGAATTTTGGCTGGAATACTGCCTAACTTAAATGATTTCAAATTTGTCTCGAAAGTGGCCCCATACAAAAGTAGTATGGTGCCGTCAAATCAGATAAATACCCAATCAAGTGGCTTACTAAATGCACTGCTGATTATCTTGGGGTATCAAAGCTTAGAGAGAGCACGAAATAAATCCGATCAAAATACACCTTAATGACAATACACACAATGAAAGAATGGCCATAAAATATGAAATAAGCCCAAAGTTGAAACAACGGAATACCCATATGGAAATGTGTGGAAATTTCTGAATGTTTTTTATCTCTATTTTTCCAGCTTTTTTTGCTGGAGGCTATTTTGTAGTGCTAAGCTAAGGCCTATCTATTTTGTTTTTAAATAGCGGCGCTCTGGAGATTTGAATTCCAGCAGATAAAGTTTACAGAACATTTTCACAGACAGCTTCCACTAACTACTTCAGTGAGCACAGTGCGCCTAGTACCACTGTCGGGAAGATCGCTGACTATTTCACTTTTTTTAAATGGGTCCTATATTAAGTTTAAGAGAGCCCTTAGTTGCAAAGCAGAAATATTTGAGTAAAGACTCAATTCATTAGAAATATTCTTCATCAGTTTGCTAGCACAGTTTGATTTCGTGTGAGCTATATTTTTGTGCTTGCCATATGACTCCACGTCACTAACTTACTAAAGAAATTTACGATTCTTTTACTTAATTAGTTAGAACTGCCAGTATTGGAAAAACGTGCAAAGATTTTAAACTTTTCAATTTTTTTTTACTTTATTTGTTTTTAATTCTACGTTTCTCTTTTTGTATCTATATTAATTTTTTTGTTCTTCTTAGCTGCGCTTATCTTTATTGGACTTTGGTAAGTTGCCGCTTCTGCACGCTCATCTAATACTTAAAAAGTTTTCGCATAATTTATAAAAGCGGATGTAATCAAACATCTCATGATGGAATTAATGTCAAAAGCCATGGTGTCGTTTAAGCTTGCAGCTAATAAATGACCTTAAAGTGAAGTACAACACTGATGGTACTTTAAGAAGCAAAGCATTCGAAATTTTCTTAGCATCATCATCAGAAATGTCACGCCAAACTTGCGTTAAATGTGAG
The DNA here is from genome assembly GCA_963680825.1 of Meiosimyza decipiens. NCBI lineage: Eukaryota > Metazoa > Arthropoda > Insecta > Diptera > Lauxaniidae > Meiosimyza > Meiosimyza decipiens. Next base: position 25,514,202 of record OY804260.1, read on the forward strand.
CTTGCGGCAATTTACTTTTGCGCATTGTCGACAAATCTATGTTTTGGACAAGACGTCAAAACTAAAATGTTTGTACAAAAATCAAATCCTTAAGGCAATGCGCGGATATTAAGGACATAAGCATTTGGTAGATATGAAAATGAATAGTTTCAATACTTTTAACCGAAAACTACTTCTGAGTTTGCATTATTTTATCATATTTTTTATGTATAAATTTTGTGCTCTACCAGTTATTTCGTTAAATTAGAAAAATGTGGCCAAATATGGCATGACACGCAATAAATTGCAAAATAATTTAAAAGTTACCGAAACAATCAGCGATGTACATTCATAAATTGTTAGTCAGCTAAAAATAAATTAAAATGAGCATTCAATGCAACACCATATATGGAATGTGCAGCCAATTATGGAACATTCAATTCGATTTGCATATTTGTTTCACACATAATGAGATCTTTCTGATTTGGGATCGGTAAGCTTTATATTTTATGCTACCAATTGTAAAAGGTTTTGAATCCAAACAATTTCTTTATTTGAGTTTTGTTTTGCTCTTTGAGAAAGTTTTAAGAGAAGGTTTTTAAATAAATATGCAAAAATTCGCTAAAATTTTCAAAAAAAAAACTCTAAGTTGCTTCGGGTTTTGTAGCTTGGTTATGAAAGCAGTCACTCAAGAAAATCGCTGTAACTCAGATCGCTCTAAGTATATACTTTTTATTCTATAACAGGTACATCAAATGCTCTATTTGCAGAAACAAAAGTCACTTTAATATATTCTGAAATTTTTCCAGAGTTAAAACTTGAATTGCATCAACTGTTGATTTTATGCTCAGATATGATATAAAATACATTAAGTAAGGTCATATCTATGAAAGTCTAAACTACTCACTTCTTATTATGCTTTTGCAAAATTTACAATTTTTAAATTGAAACAGCAACAATATGTAACAAAAAATAAAAAAAAAATTTTAATTAATACAATGCATCATAATTAAAAAGGGTAAGGAAACTTAAGCTTACAAAAAAATATGAAAAATAGCAGACTGTTACTTTTCCCCCAAGTTGCTCATTTTTAAAACAGCAACGGCATAAAAAATGCATTCAACACAAAGCAATAAAATATCAGGTAAAGCCACGCAAATCACTCAGGATTGCAACGGTTGGTCTTTTATGCACCAAAGTATTCAAACGCTGCGAACGCTAACTAGGACGGCGTATTAAAAAAACATTCAAAGGATGCGAATTCAACCCCATCATCAGCATCACCATCAACATTATACCCATTACAATGAATAAATAATTGCAAAAGTTTCCAAAATATGCTGCTGCTTAAAATATATAAACTTTTTTTTTTTTGATACTAAAACTATAGCCAACAGGATAAAACTAGGACATGCAACGTCAATGAGCCGCACGAGCCACTTTTTGCCACATGGCGACAGCACAAGTTGTGCCAAAAAAGGTGGCAGTTTTTTCGCTATGTAGCTGCTTTTGTTAAAGCGCCTTGTTGGATTTGTAAGGATATATTCATATAAACTCTCGTGTATATCTCAGCAAGGATATGAAAATGTAATGAATGGCTAATGTTTGTTTTGTCTTTTTATAAATTTTAATTTGCAGTATTTTTTCGTCCCATGATGTTGTTGTTGCTGCTTCTGCTTCTGCTGCTGTTGCTATGTTTGCATTAAAAATTACAACAAAATTAACATTGAGCAGGATACACAACTACAATGAACGCTGTGAAGTGATCTTTTTTTCTTGGACCGGTTTTTTGCTTAATAGCGTAGGTTGTCCTTTTGTAACAGTAGGTAGCAAAGTTTCACAATATTTTGCCAAATTTTTCTGGTTCAGCTGGCAGTTCTTGCATGGGGTTCTATGACTTATACGATTAGCATAGCCAATATATATGTAGTTGCGAATAGTGCGTTCTGTTAACGGTTCACCAGAATCTTCTTTGTTAATGATATAAGGCTGACAAGCCTAGTTGGAAGATGTCCCAACTGCTGAAGCCTTTTGTGATTATAAAATTCAATATTTTATTATGGCATTCCACTCATCATTTTAGAGTTTATGGCCTTTCCATATTGAATCAGACAATACAATGACAGTCCGCTTAAAGAGCCTTCGAGAACTATACACAAGAAAAAAGTGACATCATCTTTCAATCTTCGTAATCTTAAATTGTAAACGGCGCCCGAAAGAGAGCTTTGGTTTTCATAGGCCAGTGATGTCACTGCACAATTGTGAAAATTGTTAGTGGAATCGTGCTATGAAAAGAACACATGTACGAGAGACTGATTTTTAGTGCCTTCTGAGTATTTACAGTACAGTTCCAACACAGGGATTGAAAAATTATTGGTTGATTCAACCACACGAATGGGTCAGTAATGTTCAAATCAACAAAGACTTGGTTGACATTAATTCCACTCTTAAAGCATTGTCAAGTTAACCATAAGCATTGTTAAATTAATAACGTTTGTAGTTAATTTTGTTGCTTATGGCTTATGTCATTTTAATATGCAAACACAAACGAATTCTTCGAGCTTGACCATGATTTATTTATTGACCTATAAGAAAAGTTGTGTTTGGTTAATCTAATGTAGCATTTCCAGACAACTGGTCTTACAAGTGATCTGCACAATTTGTCAAAAAAGTTACTTTTAACAAATAATTGCACATATAAATAAATAGACATATGTGATAAGATAGTTTTTTAAAGCAAAGAGGAGTACTGCCTCAATTTATTCCTAAATACGATTTTTTTCGCTTGGTCCTATTTGTTAGATTTTGACTAATAATTAAATATTACCATCACTGTGTCCTTAACATTTGTAGAAAATATTTATTTTATAAAAACAGCTTTGCAGCAGAAATAATAAAATTCACTTCAATGACAAAATGGAAACTTCTTTCATTGTTATCAACAAATCATGTGTTACTTAGTGTTGTCATGCCTCCTGCGTTCTTTAGATCCTAGCTGTTGTTGTTGTTATTTCCTTAAGTTATTCTTGCCCAAAAGCATATTTTGTATTTAATTTTTTTAATATCCTTTTTATTGACGTCACGTTGGCGGCGTCACAGCAATGAAAGAATTACGCTGCAAAAATTTTTTAGTGAATTTTTAATGATTTTGTCAACATGGTCGTGCAACATCCAAGGATTTTCGCATAATTTTTTCTTCCTTTTTATATGAATCTCACTTGCTTACATAGCGCTATGTTAGTTAGCGTTATTTTAGTGCTAAAATTATGGTTACACCGCATTTTGTGTTGTTTTTTTTTTTTAAGCTATGATCCTTTTTTTATGTGCTTTCGTTATTTCGCTCATTTTATCCTCTCGACATTATGACAACAACAATTAATTCTCGCTTGCTTGTGTTCTTATTGCATTTTTTATGATTCTCAACGCAGTTAAGCCAACGAAATAGGCAATAATTGTTTATGTACCCTGCATATCCTGCTAACAAGCTCGCACAAGCTTCTCCACTTAAAGGATCAACTTGTGGTTTACTTATGAGACATTGTGATAAGCACTCCTATTGTAAGTAAAAAAGGAATCAATGTTTTCTATTATGCAAACTATAGCATTATGATTGCCTTATGAATTGAGTTAACTACTTGGATTTTAATAGCACAATCTTGAAAGTGTCGAGTGCCATAAGAAATCATTAAATAAAAAAGCAAAATAGTTTCAGATATTATTTTCAGTGACGTTCAGCTTTTTATGTATTGGTCATTTAAGTCACAAGGATTTCAGGAAAAAATGCCTTAAGTTCTCCAAATGCGGTGAAAATATTTTTCCTGCATCCCTTAACAAATTCAGTTGACACACATATCAGGATTTTGCTAAAAAAATGATTTTTTTTCGAAAATATCCACACATAAGTTTTCGATAATTGGCAGGATTTTGTCAAAACTACCCATACGTGAACTCTATTATCTTCAGATGTACTAATCCGATCAATGCCAGTTTTTTATATGATATTTTATAACGTTGGCTTTCGAAGTAACTTAAAAAAATAATTTGATAATGTCAACAAATAACAAATAACTTGTTTAAATAGTTCTAACATGCTGTTGCACCATTCTTTTATCTACAAAACACAATTTACAAAAAATGAAGCCTCTATTTAATCGGAAGTTATTAAATATTTTCGAGGTTAAGTCATGCAGCGCAGGAATCCAAGCGTGCAGTGTGCAACGAGCTAAAACAAAGCAAACGAGCGTCAGAGACCTTTATGTTGCCTTAAAAACGCAGATTTTCCATACCATCATATAGATATCAATATTTTTTTTCAAGTGAAACTCCACATTTTTACGCAAAAGTTTTTTTTGGTAAAATGGTTATAAGAAAACATCTTAAGTTTCTTAGATTTTAACTTATTTTTTAAGGATCCACAAGCACCTTAGGTTTTTGCAAAATCACACTTTCTTTACTTAAAGTTTACACACATAAAATATTTTAATTAAGAGTTTATAAAAAGTGCTCTTTCTTGTTGATAAGCTCAGAATTAGTTTTTTCGTGACACAGAAACATAAATACCATGGTCAACAATAAGTTTCTGTTAACAAATCTCTTTCTCAAAGGCAAAAATGGCAAAAGCATCGCCAAAAATTAAATGCTTTACACAAAATTTACAGCAGAACAGCGAACATAAATAAGTTTTTCCGCTGCAGCGCAGAAAATATGGAAAGGAAACCCCAAATTGTATTAATGGTGTGGCAAAAAAAAGGTCATCCTGTTTCGTTTCACAAGACTCCTATCCCACCTTAAACCTCTTACAAAGTAGTAGTAGCTTCTTGGAGGCCCCTTCGAGCTGAGGGCCTACGAGTATTGCCACATCTAGATCTAGACTTAATTTTGTCCACCGCTGTGGTACTGTGCTGTGCTGCAAGTAAGCCCATCCACTACTATTCGTTTAAGTAAATACACTATTTTTTACGGAACTAAAGTCTTGTAAAAATGAATTGCTTCTGGCTCATCAACCTTAGCACGCTCACTTTTTTCTAGTGACATATATATAATGTTTTCTAATGTGAACTTAAGTAGCTTCTCCAGTTGTACATACAGCAACGAAAATGCAGCTTTTATGTTTGTATAGGAGGTACCAGCCCCATTTCTCTAAGCTGGCATACTCTTTATCTAGTGCTCGCATGGTTCATCAAACGTTGCCTTAATTTAATCTAACTTGTGTAAAATTCGGCTGAACTTATTCAAATAGAGCGCTAAGTTTATGGTTTTAAGGAGTTGCCACGTTCCTTTAAAAAATAATAATTTAGTCACAGTTGCTATAAATTACACACGTAATCCAACGGCAGAAATATTTTGAAATTTTACTACATAGTTCTTTAGGTAACCTTGAACACATTATAGTAATCACAAGGTAGGTTTAGATTTCTGTCCAGCTCATGGTGCATTAAACTCTAAGAATTCATATTTCTCTTTTTGTTTTTTCGTGATCGTCATTTGCACGTTCAGACAGATAAGTATATTCATGACTCAAATGACACAGACGTTGGTGTTGAAAATCAATTTATAGCTTTCCATAAGTATTACGCCTTTTTCTATGCATTACAAACGGAAGAGCCAAATGAATGTACACTGTGTGCAGCGTATAGAAGAAAACCTGCTGATTAAGAAATTGTAAAACATTAATGGAATAACTGACTAAGCTAATTGTTGGTACATAATGTACGTGATTTACTGATGAAAAGACTTGGACAACCAAAAACCGACTAATTCTTCTTTTTTTCTTGAAAGAATTCATGTAATTAGATTTAATTAGAAGTAAAAACACAAACCAAAAAGGCCAACCTTAATTAGGCAACTAATTTGTGGCTGATTTTGAAGTGATTAAGGCACAGCACGTATTGCTCAAAGTGCTGCAATAAGTTTTAAAGTAAAAGTAAGAAAAAAGATCTACCGTAGATAAAATGATTTTTAGTCTAAAAAAAGTTAACATTTATTTATTAAAGAAAAATTTTTAATTCAAACTGTCAAGCCATGTGACAAAACTGATACGAAATTCTTTAAGGGATGTGAAGCTACGAAAAATGCTATGTATAATTTATCACGAAGTACCAAAAATGTAATTTTCGCCGTAGTTATCATAAACTCATATGATGCATGTCATTAATGTTGAAGCTTCTTTGACTTAATTCCATTAATAATGTCAGCTCAGTATGCAACATTGAATTAAAAATGACATTTTTTCAAGATAAAATTCAGTAAAGCATTTTATTTTCATTGAAATTTAATCAGTGTACAAGATTTTGAGACATTCCATAAGGATAACGAAAACCTTTTAGTTTTTTTAACATAACCGAAAACGTTCTTTTGCTACAGAATTAAGAGTACAAATATGTTGGAGCTAAGGTAGCAAGAATATTATCAAAAATGACTCGCATTCAGATTATTATTTGCTGACATGAAATCAGTATGACACGTTCTTGTTTTGCTCAAATCAAATTTATTAAGTTGTTTTTGGTAAAAGATGGTTCGAAAGCTTTTTTAATAAATAAATTTTATATAGCTCGCTGCAAGTAAAATAAGTTTTTTAAATTCAATATATTGTGAACTTAGTCATACATGTGTTCTAAAAGAAAAAATAACTGTAACCTCTGTATCTATAGTAAGTTTTCTGTGGGTTCCCAAGGAAAACAAAAGTTTAAAAAGGACACAAAGACCTAGATATACCGAAAAAGCCTAAGGGTGTAAAATAGCATCGAAAAATTTGAAAAAAGTTCAGAAGTCTTTGATAGAATTCCAAAATTATCGAATAGCTTACTCTCATCTGATTTTTGTAGTGCAGTGATATGCCTGAAAAGAATATTTGAAAACCGCCACGTAAATAACATATAAAAATACTATAAAATATAGAATTTGGGAGAATAGAAATGTATAGCAGAATTTTTAGTTTCGTATAATGCTTATGAAACATTTTGCATTAAATATGTTCTGTTGTATGAACGGCAATTAAATGACATCATATTTGATCCAATTTTAAATATATTTCTTTATTTATGATTTATAAATTTGTATTTACATTTTATTATGTGTTACGAGCATGACGAACATACAAACACCTCATCAATCGCATGCATCTTTTTTTTTATAACAAAAAAATAATAAAAGATTTGTATGTTCCTCACTTCTTTTACTTGCATTATCGTGAACTTGCTAACTTTTGTGTTTATCTTACGGTCTACTGGATTCATTTTTATTCACAGCTTTTTTCAGAACGTTTTATAGTTTAATGCCGTTCCAATTCCTGGCAGAATACAATTTTTCCCTAAGCTCATCATATGGACGCTGGCCAAGCACTGATTGAATTGACTTTTCTTTTTTATTTACTTGAGAGATTTTACATCATTCGCTTGTTGAAATCACCCGTCAGTCGTCTTCAGCGGAAAATCAGCCTGAACAGCTACAATAACAATAACAAATTTACTATCTTTTATTGTTGCACATCTTGCACATGTGATTGTGTTGCCAAGTTTTAAATTTTTTTTTTAAACTGTGAAGGTATAAAAATTAGAGAATAAACTCTTTGTGTTGAAAAACATTTGTATAAGAAATCATGGCACGCTTTTAGGTGCACAAACAAGTTAGTTTTGTTTAAATTAGTAACTTGTAAATATTTAATTCCATTGTAAATAGAAATTAAGAAGAAGTACAGTTGCAAGAAAAAGTTCTCTTCTCCATTAATACCTTGCGTTCTAACGCACCTTGGGATTAATGTATTCCAACATTAAGTATATGAAATTTATTAAAAGCACATTGTAGCTGTAAAAATGCCAATCTTGGGCTTTGTGGAAATAGCTACGTTATTTATTATGCTTGATAAAGATATATTCTCTTTATAAAATTATTTTTCTGCTATCAAAACCAACTAAATATTAAATGCGTTAGTAACTGCTCTCAACTTTTCCATCTCTTAGTAGCACATCATTTTTCATTACTTGAACTAAGTATTTCGGTATGCCATCGACTAGAAGATGAAACTTCACTTCATGCACCTCAAAAAAGTTTCAATTACAATTTTCAAGCCAAACAATTTTTATGCTTTGCTGAAGTTGTTAGTTGCATTTTATTATCCTGGAAAAGAAAACTCTCAGGATAATCAAAAGAAAATTGAAAAGCTCAACAAGAATGGTGGCGGCGCAGCAATATTAGAAGGCATAAGAAAAAGTTACAAAAATATATTTACTACTCGTATAATATAAAAATTATGCGGCGCTCTTACAAAAAACAAAAAAAATAGTTTCTTCTCCCATTTCGTATGAATCAGTTGAACGCAATAAAAAAATAATAAATATTATGGAATGGTAAAATTATTGCTTGTAAAGTTTAAGGAAGCTAAAAGTAAAATAAAAATGGAAGAACTTATATTCATTCAAGTCTTGGCTGGTTATGATCACAAATTTTTAAATTGACTGTAGATTGGAATAGCAAAGTTGAAAATCATATTATCTTACGAGCATCAGTCGATTGGCTATTTTGTCTACGCTGAGTAGAGCTTTAAGACATATGACATAGGCGGATGCACAACAAAACCTCTGACACTGTGCCAATGGCGGAAAATGCACCGATGTCACTTAGTCGGCAGTGATTGTCACCTTACGTCAAGACTTACGTCCGATTCTCAATGGCAGCATGGGAGCGAATCTCGAAAACTTCAAAAATATATGTACCGCGGTCTCTTTCTCGTTTCCACATCCAAATAAATCGCCAGAAATGAGATCAATGACCTTAATATATAGCACAACCGTTATAGTTTTGATGAGTCTGTCAAGATTTTGTTTCTTCTAACCATAGGCAAAACCAAACAAGTTTGCGAGCAGTTAAATAGAGATTACCATTGTGAGCAATGAAGCTCCACCATATTGACAATTTCTACCCATCAGTTACTCATCATCCATAAAACAGAGCAGGCACAGTCCCAGAAGAGAGATTTCGATATCAGTTAACGGACACCCCTACCGCCCATACAAATAACACATTTGAAACGCTTTATTGAAACGGTTGCTTGATATAATGCGACCAAATTTCTCAGAAATACTAAAAATAACTTGGAAAAGCTTTGTAAGAAAAATTAACAGATTTTGACAAGAAGGTGTGGCAAATCTTATACATACTGAAACTTCAATATGCTATACTGAGAAATTAATTAAGGTAATGGAACCAAATTTCAAGCAAATACCAGAAATGCTTCGTGGCGTGGCATCGTTGCAAAATCCAATATGGGTACGTTTAGTGAAATCAGCCAGCACGTAGCGAAGTAGAAGAGTTATTCTTTGAATATAACTTTTGTATATAAGCGTACTTTTACAGTTACCGCAATGTTTGGTATCGAAATTTGACGTAGCCTAGGATAACACTCTAACTATTTCTTTTTAATTTAACGAACACACTTTTTTAAATAAGATTTGAAAGAAAATCAGTACTGGAATGAATTGGTTGAAAGTAATGCCTGCCTCGTGATAGTTACATAAACTTCTAAGGTCTAATGGTCATTGACGCAAAAATTGTGCATCAAAATTCTACAAACTTTTGAGAAATTTTTTCTATTATTAGACTTTCAAAATGTTACTTCACGTCTTCAAAAAGTTTCACTTTTTAAACGTTTTTCAATATTTTAACATTTCTGAATATATATTTCAACTATTTGATTAATTTCCGACCCTTTCATAATTTTTCATCATTTCTCGCAGTTTTCGACGTTTTTGAATTTCCCAAAATTTTCCAACAGCTTTCGATTTTTGAGCATTTTATTGAGTTTTTCGATTTTACTCTCCATTTTTCAACTTTATTCAACTTTTCCGGTGCAATTCAACATTTCTCCACTTATTCGATGCTATTTGATATACTAGCGATATTCTTCAAAATCATTTCAAAATTCTCAACTGTTGTAGACTCTTTTAATATTTTTCGATACAAAATGATACTTTTCAAATTTAGTCGAGATTTTATCTACTTTTCAAAAATATTTACAATCTTTCGACAGTGTGCGATTTGTTCAATACAATTCTATATATTTTGGCATAACTTAAAACTCTTTAATATAACATCATTAAGTTCCAACATCACACCGCTAGTGCTTGCACTGACCAGCTTTTCCTTTATTTAATTTTTTGATTTGGAAAGGTGCTTTTTTGCATGTTACCTCTTTTATTGAAAAAGTACGAATTTTAACGAGCAAAATTAAATAATTCAACATTTCGTGTGCAATTGAATTGACCCACCAAAACAAAAAAGTGTTGGCTAAAAGCTTTTTGGTTTTAATCGCATCAAAGCTCATTGGCATACGGATATGTCAGTCACTCGCAGTTAGGGTATTTTTGTTGTTGTTAGTTTTTTTTGAAAATTTCCTTTGTTGTTGCTGTTGATGAGGTTGTTTGCTTGCTTTCTGCTTCGCTACTTTGCTGCTTTATATTGTTAAAAATCATTTGAGTGAATTTAATTTTCTGTCATTAGCAGAAATCCTGTTATTTGCTTTGTTGCTCCCATTTCTACGACTACTCGTACGACGAGCAGCTTTGCGCGCAGTCCGTTTTAATTAAAATCACCAGCTGAACTTGGATGGACAGTATGTGAGAGCCGAGGAAGACTCGTAAAGGATAAAAACAAGTGTCAACACTGATTTTAAATACAAAGTAAGGCTGCTGTCGCTTAGACCTCTAGAGATGGTCATTAAAAAGAAACTTTTTATAAAAAAAAATCATTCTGATATATATTAGCATTTAAACTGCTAAATAATTTCGGTTAATGTTACAGTTTAAGTTTTCAGGCTATAAAAACAGACTCATTAACTGTACTAGCTCTGGCGCCAGCTCTGCACATGTTTTTAACTTAGCACTTGCTTGGCTCTGAACGCCTTAATTGATGGTTACTCAACGTCATGAGTAATGATAATAATTTCAAGTTATAAAAATAAATGTAAAGCATTCAAATAACGAAATCTGACAAATACATTTTCAAACAAGCAAAGCAATGAGCTCTTAAAACAACAAATATATTGTGTAAAAAAAAGATCGGATATGGGCCCCACACATATAAGATATATATATGTATGGGGCCTCATACCCAAATAGTGTACGGTGTTCAAGAAAGCATCTCAAACAAAAGTTTGACACTTAAATTTCTTGCTAATGCAAATGATCACTAAAAGTCTTGGAATAATTTTCAAAATTTGCATTCATAATTATCGTTTATATTGGTGCTTATACGCATTTGACCCCATACATCTAAAAAACTGAACTTGATAGGTGGAACAAAAATTAATGTCAGGTTTGGCCCAAAATTGCATGGATGTAATAAATGTCCGTATTTCTTAAAGCATGGCGTTTTATTTTAAAGAGCCCCAATGATAGGATTTTATATTTTCCTGACCTTCGATCTGACCTTAACAATAAGAGTCTGTCACTGACATCAAAATAACGTGCTTTCTTTCTTCTTTCTCGTTTTTTTACCGCCTTTTAAAAATATCTTCACACTGGCATTATTTCGTTTTTGCAAACCAGTTATTGTTTGGGGTCTGCTGAGTACTCTAATTGCTTTGACTTAAAATTAGGCCACGCAGTAGTGTTAAAGAGATTTCGCAGAGCAAATTTGAAAGAACTTTTGAAATATTCTGTCAGTGTATGCTGTGAGTGCAGTTTTCCACTACTTTGACAAAAGTGGCTTAAAAGTTAAACAGCAAAAACGCCAATGTGAGCAATGAATGAGAGAGAGAAAGTTAACGCCGAATCATGTCATTTTCAATTAAACATTCATTTGCAGTTTTATAATACGCGTAACAACAACAATGGCAACAGCAACGAATACAAAAACAATAAAACCTCTATAACAATATATTTTAGGTTAATTTCGTTAACATACCAACACATGAGTATCTACGCCCACATGCTCAATAAGTCATTTACAGCTATTTAAAGTAGGTTCCCATCTGCGGAATAACAAAACATTATGTATCCAGAAAAGTTCCACCTAGTGTGCACGTTCCGAAAAATGTCGTAAAAAATTAATGTATTAACAAAAATTCCTAAGTTCGGACTGCATGCTATCGAAAAAGATTTTGAACACAAAAACTGTGCCTCGTTCACTCATCGAGCAAATATTTAAAAAAAAAAACATGTTCGGGCAATATTTTCGGCAATATTGATAAATACCATAAGTAAATTCTGATTTCTCACACTGGAAAAGTTTTCATGCAAGTGCATGAAAAAGAAATATAATGATTTTTTATGACATTGATCGTGAATTAAATTTTACAGAAAAATTGTACAGGATAAAAATTGTTTAAAAATTTTCTAGTGCTATTGCTATGGTAATTTTGGGAAATTCAAAAAAATTCTGGCTTTACACAAATTATGAGAGAAAAAATAGGAATCTTAAAAAAATTGTCCCAGCAAGGTTTTTGAAAACATTTTCTCAACGAACAAACGAGGTGCAAGCTTTATACTTTTTATTTTTCTCGATATCCTGTAGTGACAAAGCAAAAATTATTTTGACTATGGCAATACTAGTGAAAATATTGCATGAGCATTTTATTTGAAAAAGAAAAGTTTACCTAAATATATTTTCCGACATCAAATTTAAGATATATCGTCGTCGCCAGCTTACTTTATGTAACGCGCGAAGCACCATACCAGCAGGAACTGAATTTTGAAGTGCTCATGTTCTCGAACTTCCAAATCTTTCGTAAGTCTTCAGTGAACCAAAATAAGATAAAAAAAGGAGCGCTCAACAATAGAATTTTTCCGTCAGATGCTTCCATTGATCTGAATGAATTGGCGAAAATAAATTTCAAAATTGATTGGACGTGCTCTAAGTTTTCTAAGAACCTCATTTCCCAAAAAATATTTACTGCGCAATTCAAACCGAATACCTGGAAATTGAGCAACTAACCACACGGTCGCTTACAATAATATATATTGTTATAAGGACACGAAATCCCATAATTCGAGAGACCCTATATTGTTTGTTACATTAGCGCTACCGAGAAAGATAAGAGGTGTTATTGGTAATGTCGAAAATTTCATTATTTAGTGAATGGTTAATGCAATGTTTTTTAAGATTTTTCTTAAGAGATTCTCACTGCACCGCTGTTGATGGTTAACATTCTTTTAGACATTTTTGCGTCGATTGATGAAGAAAGGTCTATAAACTTACTCATAGTTTCTTCTTTTTTTCAAAAAGTAAACGAACAAGAAATAAATGAGAAAAAAACCAAGAGACGTTGAAGAAAGACATTACCTTACAACGCCTATTCACTGAATTCCATCATTTTGATGTTGGAATCGTACATAAAACGGAGAAGGAAAGTTGTTCGTAAAAAAATTTAATATATTTCGACTAACCGTTACAGTGGAAATTTGCTTTCGAATAAGGTAATACTATGTTTTATCAAAAAATATATTATATGTTCTCCTGTACTCAGGGCTTTGATACGAGCCATTTTCAATCACCATTCAGACAAAATTTTCATTGTTATTATTACTCAGTTTATAGAGCTTAAAAAGCTTTAGCAAAAAATTGTTAGTGACACTGACATGGCTTGTTTGATGTGATTTTGTGTTAATAAGTGCACGCTGAAAGTTATTTTTGAGAAAAATCGATAAATTTCATGAAAAATTATCATCGTAGGTATACTACTGAGAAGATTTAGCTCAATTTTTTTTTCAGTTTCTTTTTTCAGTAACATTGCATTTCCTACCGGAGCTAGTACATACGTATATGTTGCTACATGTTTGCTTATATTATTAAAACGCGTTTATATGTGCAAAAAAGTTCATTAAACGAAGTAAGTGCGGGCCATGGCTAAAACGTTGCGTATTTAGAAAATTTATTTTACCACCGTTTGTTTTGTTATTCTCATTTTGTTTTCCTACTTTTATTGGGTTGCATTATTTTATGCGGCTATCATTGTGTTTAACTCATGACCCCAACAACAAAAATGCGTTGTCGTTAACTCGGTCGTAATTGCGTTTACGCTGGCGGCCTAGATAAGGTTTTTTTGTTGTTTGGTCAAACGGAATTCGTGATGATGATGATGCATACAATTGTATTAATAAGAAAGGGTTCTTCGCAGTTGGTTGCTATGAACTTTCTACCTTTGTTAAGCAAACGACTTAAGGCGTTGAATCAGCTAATTTTTTTCAAAAACTTTTAAAAGATTGCAGGGATATAACGTGAATTGAATTCTTTATAACTTTTTTAATGTAGCAGTTAGATTGTTAATTTGAAGGCCAATAGTACACACTCAAATTTTGTCATTGTAGAATAGAAATCTTTAAAAAAAGGACGCAAGTACAAACTGAATGACATGTTAAGAAAAATTTCATAAAAATTTAAGAAAACTAATCTAATATCTCTTTATTTTTCATGCAATATAATGATTGATTATTTTTAAAGCTTCCTGCCCGCAAGTCTACATATACATGTAAGTGTTGCAAACTCAACTGAGGATATCAGCATACAAAAAATGATTCAAAATTCTGTAGATTAATACTCATACGAACGTCGTAGATATGTAGTTAAATATTTGTTTTAAGGTTTGACAGCTGCACGAAAAATTGATTGCGTGTAACACACATTCATCTTTTTGTTAGGTGACAGTTGATGTAAGAAAATTTCCTCATGCGTCCTTTATAAATATGCGAAAAATTCCTTTAATCCCATTGTCAATATTTATGTATAGTATTTTGTATTCTATTAGCAGAATATCTGTGTTGCTTGGCAATGGAAAAAATCAAAGAAAGAAACCACTTATTTGGCTTTCTCAGGAATTATGCATGCAAAGGCATAACAGACGCTTAAGTAAATGACAGCAACGGAGACAAAGTAAGCAACCAATGCGTATGTATTTTTACTAAGTCAGGGAATATAAAAAGTCCAGAAATGTCATGAATACTTTTGTGTCGCAAAGTCACATAGCACGTGCGCGGCATTTATAAACAGCAGTTCATCGAGAAATGGGGCAAGACTTAGTTGGAAATATTTTTCTATATTCCTCATAGCTTTCATTTTCAATTTTCACATATTAACACTTAAGTAAGCGTGGCATTAAAAGCTCTGTGAACTTTGAATAAATTGCTTTGATTTATATATTTAAATGAATGCATTTCTTATAAATAAAATTTGAAATATGTTACTTGTGTAATATTTGCAGAGTATACAATGTGCCCTATTGAATTTTCGATATGAAACACAGTGTAAGTATTTTCCAACACCATATATTTAAATGAAAGTTTTACTGCAGAAATGTTATTTCCGGTCTCGACAAAGGTGTCAAATACAGAAATCAATTTAATAACATGTGAACGGAAGTTCGTTATGAATGAAATTTTTATTGCGAATGGAAAACCTGAAATATTTTCATGTTAAATTGAAACACAAATTCGGACTTCTAGATTAACGTAAAAGTGTAAGACTTTACTAAGTTGATACAAATTTTCTAATGAAGCATTGAGACATTTCGAACTGAATTTGAATTGACTTTAATAGAATTCCTTTTAAGCTGCATAAAGTGCAGAAAAGTATTAGTTTCAGTTGAAAGAAATTGATTTTATGGGTATTGAAAAAACTTGGCAGTAAAAACTGTCGGCGACAAAAGCGTCGGGTAAACTGATTCAAAAAAAATATTGTTTTCATTTCATACATTATAAATTACCGATAAACTCGAAATGAAAAAATTTTCCATAACTTTTCATAAAAACAGAAAAATATTGTTCAAAATAAAATCTGCATTTTAAATTTGTTTTATATGAAAAAAAGTTCTTTAAGCAGAACAGAAGTCACCAGTAATGATATATGAGCTGAAAAATAGTTGAGTGGTGAAAAAATTTAATTGAATTGCAAAATATTAATTGAGGAACGAAAAGGTTTTGAAGTAACGACTGCTTAAATTATTTTTAAAATTTGCCAAAAACTTACCTAGTCGCTGTAGTAGTAGCAAAAATCTGAATATCTCTTGACTAATCTGGCAGCACTCTTTGTTGCTGTTGCATTTTTGCTGTTGTTGTCATTGCCAAATCTACACGTACTCAACCAGGTGCTCACACGTGATGTTGATGGATGTGTTTGTCAATAAACTCTCCATGTCTGTGAGCTGAGCAACGAATGAGTTCAACATTTTTTATGTGGCTGCACTTTTCAATCATTTAACTAAAACCTAAAAAAAACAACAAATTATTAACCAACAAATGAGTGAAAGCGTTAGTAAGTGAATGCAAAGTGAGTGAGTTAGATGGATGAGCTTCATCATTGAGTGCATCCGGTAGTGCATGTATTTGCTACAATTACAAAATTAGAAAGTAAGATATAAAATGTTTTTCTCTTAATATAAAAAAAATTAAAATATGAAAATTTTAGCAAAAACATCATCTATCAATTTCTTTTCAATTTCACCGTATTCTCACCGTTTCTCTCATACTTACAAATTGACAATGGTTGTTGCAGCAGGATGCAGTACAGCATTTTGTATGTTGTATGGCGGATTTTAATGTTGAATATGTACGATGGGCAGGTCTGTTGTTATAGTTTCCATTGTCGTTTTTGTTGTTGTTTGTCATTATCAATTTCAGCTGAAAGGAAGAAGTTTACATTAGTTGATTACAAAAAAATATTACATTTTAAGGTTAACTTTTTTGCGACTTTTGGAATGTTGAAAAATGAGAGCAAATGAGATAAAGTGTGATTAAAGTGCAATAAATTTTATGTAGAGTCTTAATCCAAAAAATCTCTGGAAGCATCACAAAGTTTATCTAAACAAATTGAAGAAATTTCAAAAAGGCTAAGGAAAACATGTTGATGTGTTTTTTTTATTAAAATAGTCCTTTTCCAATATGGAATCTCTTATAAAACTAAGTTTTTTTTTTGTATAGTTTGGTAATGTGCAAACTTTCACAAAGCTGTTAATACTTTTGAAAATTTGATCTTATAGGGCGAAAGAAAATAGAAAAAAAGTTCCTAAAAGGGGTCTTTATTATTTAAAAATAGAAAAAACAATAAGTAAATCTGGTAAGTCCAGACAACTACTAATTTTATTATGTGCATCTGACAGGAATTGCATCTAGACTACAAAGCAGCTGTCAAAAGGTGATGAAATTATGTGAGGAGATAATATTACATATGTAAGAAAATCAAAATAAACTAACAGGGATGTCGCTGATATTCAAGGTCGAAGGTCACAAAGAAAATTTTTTAGTTTTATTTCACTTCCTACCAACCAGATAGAAATTCAGTCTGAATAAAACGGAATTTTCGACGAGATTAATTTTTCATGATATTCAAGGTCAAAGTCTTAAAGGGTGTTTTTTTTTAAATACCTCGCTCCTTTTTATTAGATCACTGATTTATTTGACATAAAAAATAGATTATCAGATTTTCTACAAAAAGGCTGCGACAATATTTTATGTATAACCAGCATTTCTCATGATACAAGCCTTATAGTGAAAAAATATTGTAAAACACATTACGTTACATAGAAAAAATTTAGATAAAAAATTGAAAGACATAAAATATTTTTTTTTTTCGATGTGTATTTGGGCATAAAATTAATCAAACCTTATTGGCTTAAGTCACGAAGACGATGTTTCATTTATTTAAAACTATTATTAATTATTTTAAAGAATATATAATGGCCTAAGACTTAAGTGCGATGGATGTAACCGTCCGCACAATAGGAAGCGATGTGTGAACAATAAACCATTCTAACATTTTATCTTAAATGTCATGGTAATGCGTTGAAATTGCTTTATGACAAATCATCTAGTCTATAGCTTTTGCTGAGATTAAAATTCGTGTCCGTTTACTTGAATGTGAGTCAACTTCGAAAAAATTGTCATTTGTGATCTTTGACCTTGAATATTTTTGATAGGCATAGCGCTGTGCCAACATCAACACTTGCTGGTAGTTTGGATGCATATAAAACTATCTTTCATGAATGTTTCATTAATTTTTCTCATATATTATTATACCAAGCGAGACAAGCAGTTTTTGTTTTAGTCAATAAATATTCATTTCTATTTCAAATTGATAAAATTAAAATAAGTTTTAACTAAAAAACTGTCTTTCTAGTCCGTTATGTCATTACTCGAAGTACTATTAGCAAAATTTTTATTCAAAGTGCAGCCATATCAATTGCTTGATAATCAGTTTCATTGAAAAAGTAGCAGAGATTCAACAGAAATTGCTGAAAGAACGCATTAAAATATAATTTGTCAAAAATAGTTCATTGTTGAAAAGTTTTAATTAAAAAAGCGTAAAAGTTTTGTTTGGTATCAATTTAAGCTGCATCAAGCCCTGCTTCCTCTACTTCTTTTTTCGCAATAGCTAGCTGCCACAAACAGGTTTGAAATATAAACTTCAACTTCAACTTTACGTGGGAACTCGTTTGTTTTGATTGCATTTCGTGTGCATCATCAACTTTGCCACATAAACATGGTAATACACACATGCGCATGAATACACCCACATGCATATACATATATATTAGGATGTATGTTATTTCAAAGCCTGTGATTTAACTTTAAACTTGCCGATATGCATTTAACATTACAATATGGTAAGATTGCATCAAAATTGGCTTTAGTTACTCATACTTTAATATGTATTGCATAAATACATGGCATACCATTGAGCATGGTCTGCATCGGAGAAGACTGCTGCGGCAGTTCCAATATATTTGCCAGCATTGCTGCATTTGTAAGCGCTTATATAAAGCCTTCCCAAAATTAGATTTTCATGTAAATGAAAACGTATTCATGAAAATATTTTGTTACCAATTTGGAAAAAGCATTACTATGAAAGAATAGATTTAGACAATCAAGCAGTTGGAGAACGCACGATAATGCCTGCGCATAACAAAGTTTCTGTTTGTCTTTCCAACAGCAGACGTGAAATAATGCGTTTCTACAGCTGATATCAGAAGGCAAGCAAGAAGGACGCCATTTATTTTAAAGCATTTTAGCTATTTTTAAAATTTCATATATTGCAATATGTTGTGATTCGAGTACCGTGACGAAATAAAATCTTTCTCTTTTTCTTTCTACCAAGTACTTCTTCGAGTCTTTTATGACTAGCGATGTGGAAAGATGTGCTTAAAAAGCATTTCAACAAGACCTGCTCAGGAAGGCCTTTTTAACGAGTCATTTCAGATAAAAAAGAAGGTAAACAATTCAATTCAAATAATCTTTCTTAATAATTCTTTTATATTTAAATACATGATTAAGTTAACAAGTTAGGCACTTAGCTAATAAGCTATTACAACTAAGGTAAATATTTTTTAGTATTAACAGTTTTAATTTTAATTTTTTGGAATAAAACATATTCTTTAGAATAGATAGGCTTATAAGAAAAACTTACATTTCATATTTACAAAGAACAAAACTTTTATAGTCTAGAGATAAAGCGAGTACTTATATTTGAAAAATAATCGCTTAAACGCTCAATTTCAGTATCTCTGTGAGAAGCTTCAGTAGACGACCACCAGGCACGATTTAAACACATTTTAAGCATTTTGTTTTGTGCAATTTGCAGTTTTTTTATATGTGAATATTGGACATCCATAGCATAAAATTGGCCTAAATGCAACTTTGTACAACAGTATTTTATTTTTTTTACTTAAACTAGAATTGTTATTAATTAAACTATATAGCATTTTAATGGATTTGTTAATTTTTTCCAGTGTGTATTCTACATGGCTTTTGAAAGTAAGTTTTTTGTCAAAAACAATACACAGATATTTGACTTCAGTCTCCCAATTTATGAATATGCTGTTGATGCGAAGAGGCCTTTTAGGGATTTCAATAGTTTTTCGATGCGTAAAAAAATTGCTTTGGTCTTAGAGACATTTATTTTGATTTTCCATTTTAAATAATACCTCATGTAGGTAGACAATGTATTTCGAAGAGTATCAACAATTGGGACTCGAAAACTCGAAGTGGCAAAAAATGCTGTATCATCAGCAAAAAATGCTCGAAAGCCATTTGTAAGATGTGGTGCGTCTAAAATAAAAATGTTGTACAACATTGGGCTAAGTACAGCTCCTTGTGGAACTCTAAATGGAATATTGCGGCGTTGGTAAACGTGAAGGAGTTGTGAAGGCATGTTTCATCAGAAGTGAGGTCTTCTAGAAACGCTGCTTGCTCCTGCTCTTGTCTACTGGGTACAACAATTTCTATTTTTTCATGTCTCGACCATATTTTTCCTGTTGTAGTAAAATCACAAATTTTTTTGGTTAAATATACTATTTATCTAATTCTTCTGTTTTTAATGTTTTTGAAATTTTTTTTCTTATGTTATGTTAAACAATCACGGATAATTGCATCGTCAACGTTTTGACGCAAAGTTTATACAGCTTATACTGAAGAACTTAAATTCGTCAAGAGTCATAAGAAAAATACATAAAATTCAATGTATAGCGGACACCCTAATAAACATAAATGTGTGTGTGAAATGTCAGCAGCACAAATCAAAACGTTCAGAAAAAACACACGTAATGGTTCTGATTGTAACGAAAATAACGGATGTTTTGACCATTTTTACAAAATAAAAATATTACAAAATGAAAAAAAAACTAAAATTTTTAAAAATTTACTAAAATAGAAATTGAGAAAATTTCATATAAATATTTTTTCGTAAAACTTTTCGCACTTGTTCTTCTTCTGTGCCGTCAGTATAACAAAAGTTACGCAACCGGAAGTTGCAAAAATATTTTTATTTCATGATGTTGGGAAAAGTTTTCTATTTTGCAGAGATTATTTTTTCACCCTTCAGATATTCAATATATTTTTTCTATATTTTCCAAGTTTTTTTTTTTTGCAGTGCATTTTATTTCTTGCTATTTATTATTTTGATTGCAATTTTTCACGTAAAAGTTTCGCAGGTAGCTCCCGGAAATAACATATCGTAAAAATGCAAAGCTTTGCAAAAAAATTTATTAAGCGTAAATTATGCCATGATGTGGCGTCTAATGCAGCACAATGTGTTGCTGCGTATGAAGATGTTGTTGCATCAATCCCTCAAACCTCACACGCGCCACATTTCAGCTTTGCATTTTTTTCAATTTATGAATGTGTTGCAAAAGTTTTTTGGAAATGTTTTTAATTGAAAAAAAAAACTTCTGCATTTAAGAGTTTACGTTAAAGTTGGATATGAAAACAAAAAAATTTATGGTTTGTTTGGTCAGGAATAGCTACTGCAAGTTATCAAAATATCATAGAAAAGATTTGTAATGCTCTGCGGCTGAAAAATTGCGTATGGGAAAAATTCTAGGTATTAATAGTAAAAAGCAAAGTACATATCAAAGGGTAGAAGCAATAGGCAAAGCGAGAAGTTTGGATTCAGAAAAAGGGCAGTTATTCAGAAAAATACAAACATAGAGAAGATATTTCTATCATAATTTATATAAAATTTTTGGAAACTAAATCAATTTTTTTTTTTTCAAAAACACTGTTGAACCTTTTCGGACTACCAAAAAATTGTGCAACTTAGCAATCCACAACAATCCTGTTGTGAAAGTCTTTGATTTATCAAGAACTTTTCTTGTAGCCCACAAATTTATAGATACTGTGAAAAAGTCTTTACTAGAATTTAAAGAACTAAACCTTAATCAAACTTCCCTTAATTTGTGTGTTATTCATAATCTAAGTAAGTCATGTTATATAATTTTTGTTTTAAATATTAGATATATTGTACATAAATACATCAGTACAATTTTAATATTTTCATCTATTTTATAAACTTTAAGTTTGAAACTTAATTTCATTGGAATAGCACAAAATGAATTTGGACAGCAAAACTTGCGACAGATCAAGAAAGTATTATCCAGGAGCTTGCCACAAGCTTAATGCATTTTACAGCATTTCCACTTGAATAATTTTTCATAAGCAACAAAGTGAATTTTCAATGTGATTGAGTCAAAGGCAACTTAAAGGCTTAGGACTTCTTCACTCCACACTACTCATCTTCATTTTACGTATGCAGTGTTTGTTTACAGTTGTCTAGTTTGTGACACAAACACATACATACCTAGGATGATACGCATGTACACTCAAACATATGTATGCATACATACATAAACAATAATGTACAATACGCACTTGTGTTGAATTTGCTTAGTCTAATGTCTCTTAAACTCATATGGTATACAGCTGTCAGGATCATCTACATCCTGTTGTCATTTTCAGGAAAGCGAATTTGTAAGGTAGGCGCATTTGTAAGCTTTGTCAGTGAAATTAGATTTGCATGATGTTTTTTTACTGCAAAAGGATTAGATAAAAATGTGTGCTGTATATTTGACTACGGCTACTTGCGTTCTTCGTAATCAATCAAGAAGTTTAAGGTAACTTAAAGGACAACAAATTTCCAGCTGCTGCTTAACTTTGTCAACTGCTGTCACTGCTGTGACTGCTGCTCTGATTTGATTTTTGCTTTCACCTTAACAGGCTTAATGTCAATAGTTGTTCTCAGCTATAATATCGTTGTCGTTGGGTTGAAAGAAATAAGTCATTCAACACTGAATTCCAGTGCGATGGTTATTCGTTTTGTACGCTGTACACTTTGCGATAGAAATTTATAGGTTTTAAAGGTCGCCTGGTGGACTTTTATATGTTTATTTGAGGGTCTATTTGTTATCATTGAGTAAAATTTGAGTTCACTATAAAAGGTATAAGCAGAGACGAACAAAATCTTAGTCTAACGTATGCAGACAGAGGCAAGCTATGATGATCATCTGTTAATCCGTCTTTTTCATTCAGATGTTACATCTTTTGATTGTATCCAGTTTCAATTCGTTATGACAAACTCACGTTTCAAGCACCTGGGGTCACGTTGGTATTTTATAGCACTTGGAGGAGTGTTCCAAAGTTTGAAAGTTCCTAAGGTGATTTACTCCTAATTTTTTAATTTGTGCTAGCGATCATGCATATAGCAATTTTGCATACAGCCTTGATCCTTAAACTACTTTATAAGACTGCAATTGAGAAATAAGAAAACAAAGAAGAGGTTATATTTTCATAATAAGGGTCCGAATCTATTTTTTTGTCACTATATTTCCATATCTGCATTTTTTTGTCAAGTTTAGTTCGGAGCGCCACAAAATTCTGACTTGTTTCAATTAAGTTTGGATCTAACATCACAAAATCAATGATGTATCCGCGTATATTCAACTTAACAACATGTTATGGTATCCTCTATGACCGACCATAGTTCTCCTACTTTATATTTGTTTAAAATTTTTTATTTAATTTAGTTGATTTCCTTGATTCTCTCTACAGATCAATGCAAAATAAATTTGTCTAGCGTGAACTAACTGTGAATAGAGGATATCATTGGCAAAACAAGAAGAAGCAGAAGAAGAGTAAGTGTAGATAAAATAAGAAAAAAGTAAAAAAATCGTTAACTTTAAAAGCAGCATGTTGAGTTTTCTTTTGGCTAAAGGATGCATCACTTTTTTTCTCCATAGCCGTCGCTACATTTTCCTAATTTTATTTATGAATTATTCTGCAGCTCGCTGATTGAATTTTGCATTTCGTATCCTGTCGCAAGGATATCAAGTTGTTGCTATTGCTTGTTTTGTGGCTGTGATTTTTTCGTTTTTATTTAGGTTGCTGGAATTTTTTGTATTTTTCTAGGAAGAAAAAGTTCGTGTGCATTTGTGCTTGCAGTTGCTTTTATTGAAACGTCACTTGCTGAGTTAGCAAGTCAGTCAGTTGGTGCAACTGTCAGTGCATCACTGTGCTGCTGTCAATATAGAAAATGTTAGTTGAAGTCAAAGGCACGAAGTAAACGTAGTGTACATGTTGCAAAACATCCAAAAGGATAAGAAATCTTGCATAGTAAATATTTATGAAATAAATAAATATTGATATTGAAAACCACCAGTTGCAAGAAATGTTTAGTATCAAATTTTATTAAATGAATAGAAGAAAAATTAAGAACTCATTTTTTTAATAACAGAAAAGTTCTTTCTTCTATCATAAAAAATCTGTGTAAGAAAATCTTTTAATTGCATCTGGAATATATTGCGAAACACATTTATGTTTTCTTTACGAGTATTTAAAAAACTTAATTGGTCATTTTATTTTCATAATAAAAATAAAGTTTTATGTAAAAATTTTTGGATGGGTAATTTCACTGTACTAGATATGAAGCAATGCAATCCATAATTACTTACTTACAATATTTTTAATTTCTGTAGATGACAGTTTTTAATATAAAAACATGTTAATATATGACATTTAGAATATGCTCATATTCTTCACTTAGCTCCAGTAAATGGCTATGAGAGAACTTTGATTGACCGCTTAGTATCCAAACATTCGCGAAAAATCAAAAATGATAACATGACAACACTTTTCAATCAGAATCGGACCAGTTCAGTACTAAAGGAAAAAATAGTTGCGGCTATTTTCGCACCAAACATTACCAATAAGCTGAGGAACACATTTCAACAACACAATATGAAAATGGTGCACACGAGCACTGGAAAACTATCTTTTACATTGTGCTCAACTAAAGATCAGATACCATTAGCTGAAAAATGCGGAATTTATGAAATAAGCTGTAATGCTAAATATATAGGACAAACACGTAGAGGAGTAAAGAAGCGTTTCGACGAACATTGCAGATACATCAAGAATAAAGAAACAGGTAAAGCAATAGCTGCACATATGCATGACCCAAACAATACAGACATTAAGGTGCATAAATAATTTCTTTTGATGAAAACTTAAAATTATTAAAAAATATAAACAATCACTTAAAATTAGACGCTTATGAAACTTTTTACATATCCACTACTGACAATTTAATTAATTTAGATGAAGGCATTAGTAATTCACCTCTTTTTCAAATTATTAAATAATGTTAAATTGGTCATTACTAAATTTCAAATTGCATTTTTATGTTTTTCACGTTTTGTTTTGGATACCTTATTTGTTTTTAACATAATGCACACATTGTTTCTATGTAATGACTATGTAATAACTAAACGTATGTAATAACTAAACGTATATGTAATTTTACCACTATGCTGCTGTCATTGTCTCTCGTTAGTTAGTGTATTTTTTAGCGCCGGCTGATGATGGTCGCTTAATAAAGAGATTGAAATGCATTCAATAATTAAGAAAAAAATAACTTTGTTTTATTTCTAAAAAGTTTTGTGGTCAATAAGGAATTAATTTAAAAAATTTTATCTAATGACATTTGGATTTTATTCGCCACTCTCATGTAAAATAACCATTGCCATTGTCAAAGCCATCGTTAAACATTTTTGTCTCAGATCAATTAGAAGATTCCTCACTTTCTTTTCTTTAATAAAATTTCTAGCACTTCTAAGAAAAAAGTAGTACTACTAAAACTTTTTAATTCTTTTACAAAGAAGCATTTTATTTAAAAATTTTTTTAATATTTTCCTATTGATATTTTTTAATTTTTTTATGAAAAATATCATCGCCGGCAAATATGTTGCTGCTGCTGTAGTTGTTGTCGACAAATTCCTGAAATTTGTTGAGCTTGTTCATTAGTTCTCAGGAAAAAGATCACAAAAAGAGATTTCTTTATGTATTTATAAAAATACTTGTCAATAATATATTTTTCCAAAAAAATAGCGGTTTTTCTAAAAACAAAGTTAGAAAGTTTAAAATAATTGTCTTATTTCGAATCCTATGGTACAAGACGGTGCCACATGCCACACGGCACGCGATACCATGGACCTATTGAGAGGCGATTTTGAAGATTAATTTATCTCACGTTTTAGAGCAGTCCATTGGCCATCAAAATCATGCAATTTGACCCCACAAGACAATTTTTTGTGGGGGTAAGTGAAGTCTCTCCTATACAAGGACAAGCCAGCCACAATTGTAGCCCTGGAAGAGAACATTACAGCTGACATTGGTGAGATATGTTCAAAAAAGTAAGCCAAAATTGGAGCTTACGAATGAACCACCTGAAGCGTAGCCGCGGGCAACATCAACATGAAATAATTTAAAAAAAAGGAATTGATATATCGTAATAATTATATATTTCGTTCACTGCTGCAAGTTTTTTGTTCAAATCATTTTTGTTTTCTAATGTATTTTTCAATTAAATGTCTAAACTTTTTTTTAAATTTTGCCATGCAAGCTTTTGGAAGAAACTAAACATAGCCATACAGATTAATTTAATCGCTGCCACTATTTTAATTCAAACTCTTATTCACGTGCATTATTAATTGCCACAAGCTCGAAAAACTTTTCAAACCCCAAAATAACAAAATAAGCATAGCCACAAATTTATCACCTTAAACTCCAGTAGAATATTTAGCATTTGTTCATTAAACTAAATGCACTCACCCAAAATAACACCGAAAGTGAAATATTTAAAATGTTCCTCAATTATGCGCCAACAGGAAATGTGCTCACTTTGACACCGCTACCAACAACATCCGTTTCCTTCCACAACCACTTCCGTTGAGTTTCCATGGTCATTGTGCTGCGCTGCTATTAAAACAACCGCTAAATCGATGGCATCCGTTTGTGCGACAGCTGCTGTTGCTGCTTTAACTGCACGCCTGATGATAAAAATCTGCAAAGTTAGCGTTGAGTCTGTTACAATTCGTGGAGGTATGAGTAGCGTTATTGCATTTCCATAAGTGTGTGTATTATGTGTGTGGCTGTATGCCAGCCAAATGAAAATGTGACAATGCAAATAATTGCACTTCTGCTATTTTTGTGCCGCAAGACAAAAATTCGCGCGCACACAGCAACAGATTCACACACATAAATGTGATAAAAAGCAGTCGCAAAGTTTTCAATGATAAAAGTAGAAAACACAATTAGTTGATTTTCGAGATATTAAACAAATTAAGGAAATGAAAATATTTTTACTAATTGGTGTGCAGTTTTTACTCACAGAGTAATTTCTCTTTGCTATAAATTGAATGTGATATATATTGTATGATTTTGGTTGAAATTTTATGCCTGGGGGTGAAATTTCGTATACAGTACAACCTCGATTATCCGTCAGTTACGGGGATGACCGAAAAGACGGTTGAGTTTCAGATTTTATATCCGAAATTCTGAGGTGTTTTTTCGTTGTCGATATGTATGTATGTATACAAATACGTAAAAGAATGTCAGATTAAAATTGAATGCCAAACTAACAACAAGTAATTTTCGATATGTCCTCAAATCCAACAGTTGAACTCTTTAATTCTGATGAGTAATCTAGACATTGTGATGAAGGCGATGACAGTTATTTATCTTACCGTCTTTAAAACACATTGGGTGTAATAAATTTCTTGCAACCTATTTTTAAGAGCTGAGGCTGATTCATAAAAGCATATTTTTATCTTCCCTAAATATGAGCTAAGGCATCAATACCAAGAAATGTATCGCATTTTATTTGTTTTGATAAAACGACAAACAAATTAAAACTTGACATGAAATGGGCCGTGACGATTAACGGCGGTGACACATAATAATAATTCGGAAACATTTTAAAAATAGGTAAATGTCTTCAATAATAATTGTCGAAATTTAAGCTCTGCTTAGAAGCTTTAGAACCTAAGTTTCATATTCATGCCTCCAAGTTTCCAGATCAAAATTTTTATTATTATGGAATGTGATCGTGCCTTCGTTTTTAATTAGAACAATTTTTATTCTGATTTTCAATTTTATTAAACTAGTGTTCACCGAGTGATTAAAATTCAACCAAGTCATCGCTTCCAAAAATTAAAATCATAGCTTAATGCTGCGCTATCTCCATCGCTATCCCAATCTTTTATTTAGTGTCCAAGTTTCATCAAAATCGAAACATACGCGAAAACATATTCTCTGGTTAGTGACATAGCACCGAATTCAAAAATTAAATACCTTTACTCAAGTTTCAATATATTAACTTAGCAGTGAAAAGCATAGTCTAAGGGTGTGGTACCGTTCACTTAAAAATAAATATCTTTCCTCGGCACTAAATCTACCCCAGTACAATTTTTCATCAAAATCAGTAGTGCCACCTAAGTAAGCAAAATCAAAAATCAAAGGAAAATAAAACTTAAGGTTCTGATAGCGACTGCAAAGCAAAAGTCCGATGAGAAGCGGAAATATTGAGAATAATGATCTCTCGTTATGTCAGTGTGGAAAATGTTGAAAACTTCAAATAACATCAAAAATAGTCAAAAAGTCAAATAAAGTTAAAACCGTCAAAAATATTTCGAAATACATCGGAACATTCGATGAAAGATGAAATGTAACAACAGGCCGTGAGTTTTTCGCCATTTCGTTGCAGTACAGATTTTCTTGTATAAACGCTAATACAGATGTTCACTCAACAAAAATTGGGAGAACCAATTATATTTATACTTATCTATCTACATAAATCAATTTGCCTTTATCTTGTGAGGGCACAAAAAAGCTAGAGATGAAAAATTTCTGAAATGCTCAGATTTTGGAAAAGACGATTCAGCGGAAATTGAAACGTTATAGAATAGTTTCTTTGTCTTTGAAATTTATGTACTCCAGAGGTACTATATATGCTTTGATGTAAGTCATAACTCAGTATTGTGATACAATTTCGCAGCTACCCCCTGCTGTGCATACTATTTTCAAGCAAAAAGCTAAAATTTCTATAATTTTCGCATATACTTAAGTTGCAAGCACAATCCAGCTATGTACTTTGCACGTGTTCATTATCGAGTTGCATGTCTTTCCAGCCAAAGCCTTCAATTTTATCAAAATGTCCGTACCGTAAACTTTTTGTTGCACGTCCTTTTAAAATTTGCACCAGATTTAATTCACTTTTTTTGGTCTTTTCTCCACTTGCTGTCACTGCAACATGCTTTCAAGTAAAATCTCGTATGCAATTTTCAATATAATTTATTTAAAATTTTTATCAGCCGGCGTTGCACTGCGTCTTTCTTTGCAGCAGTGTGGTTTTTTTGTGCAATTGTTTTTGCTGTTGTTACAGCGAAATGCACAACGGATTTATTATTACATTCCAGCATGTTTACTCAGTTAATCTGTAGACACAAACACGAGGATAGGCGTGGAGATAAACAGAGGTTAATGTACCTGATAAATCTTACTTGATTGTGTGCAGTACAAGTGCCTTACTGTCATAAAGTCTTGAATTCTGAAGCTTTAGCTTAAGGTGACAATTCATAATTATAAGTAAATCAAATTTATAAGCACGTCTTTCACAAGTCCAGAAAAAAAATTTTGTAGTTGGAAGAGGTACCACACCGCTTGTTTTTTGGTGCAGTGTGAAAATGAGCTCTGAGTCGACATTGCATGTTTTCGAGACATCTTCAAAAATATGTATTTTAAAAGCAAATTCGCTGAGGTCTGATTGACGACTGACAACTGTTACCAGAAATCATGCCTTGGCTAAGAACAGCCACAACTGCGTAGATTTAACCAAAACGCTACACTCGTTAATGACTTAAAGTCAAGCGACTACTAAATGATGTAGCAGCCAAAATATCAAAACTGTAAGTCCAATGGGTAACATGAATTGTAAAGAAAGTGCATTGACTAACGACAGTAACAACAAGAGTTACAGCCACAAAAGCAAGAACAGCACAAGCAACAGCAGCATCAGCAATTACACATCCAAAACGTTACAATCGATGCGTTACCGCATACCAAGCCACCAGCAACAACAAATCGCACTCAAGTGTGCAACTTGTTGACACTGATTGTTATTACACAACTTGCTGTTCCAAGCCAAGTCAATTAACATTGTCTCAAATGTCACATGCTACAGAATGTGCACCATGTTACTACGTAGTCATCATTAACGAAGTTATGCAAATCGGCGTATCCTGTTCAAAGGATACCCCGCATTGTTATCAACTGCACTAGCGACGTTTGCAAATGCAATTCGTTCAGGTTGACGATGATAATCTATTCGTCAGATCAGTTCATACTTGAAACCTTGAACCACTATTAATTTATGCGACAGCTTCTTGTGTTGCTGGTCAGTGTTACCACATAATTTCAATTAGTGAATAAATTAATTGTGGTATATATTTAATACTCTGTTATGGTGCAGTCTTCAAGGTAAAACGATGCCACAATTGCGGTGCTGCGTATTCTATGAGTGAAGATAAAAAAAATCTACAAAAATCAGTTTTGTAAAAGAGTTTAATATTAAGGACTAAGCCCAAAGGCACCACGTACTAAAATTAAAATCTTCCAACATGATTGGTTTGGTTCGATACAACAAAGGATCTAGAATTCTGAACTCAAATCGCTCATTTGCTGGAAGACCGTCATAACTCAAAATACTTAAATTTGGAGAAAAACGCTTTTAAATTTTTCAAAAATTACTTTTTACCTGTAAAAAAATGTTGACATATACTCTTCTGATAAGGCAAGTTCATTAGACAACGTTATGATTTTTAACACAAAATAAAACACAAAATGAAGATTATTATTCAGTAATAATATCACCTTTACTCTTAAGCGGTTTACAATTGTTGCCATATTTTATTAAAATTTCCTTGTGTTCTTGTCACTAAAGTCTCCCAGTTGTTTTGGAAAAAATTTCAAGTGGCTTTGAAAAAGGTATGTATGTTATATGAAATTCTTGTGGCATGTTAGCTGCCGTGCTTTGCTTCAGAGCCACAAAGCGCTGATTGATTTCCTTATTTTCTGCATCGGCACTTTGAAAATTTTAAGGGTAAAATACAGAAAAATTTCATGTGGAAATAACAAGATGTATTTATTTTGAGAAAATTGTATGACAATCGTGTAAAAACAGGAAGGTTTCAACTTAAGTACGTGAAGACTTTTCTAAGATTGTTGAAGATTTATAAAAATATTTAGGAATAAAACTTTCAAATAACAGTTTTGACTTCGTTTCGATATTTTACTGTTTCTATATTCACCTCTTCCATCACAATATTCCTAGGGTGGTTAAAGTATTTGAATAGTTATCGAGAGTTTTCTTCTTTTTTTTTGGAATAACCAACGAAATACGCCGACTATGAAAGGAATGTAAATACATATAGCACTACAACATGTTCTTGTAATATACGCCTTCGTGTATCTTCGCTTCACTATCCACTATTTTAGAGAAACTTAAGAATATCAGATGCACGAAAACGACAACGTCCGCAGAGATTGCTGAAAATGCAGCAGCAGCAGTCTGTAATTTATTTAATTGTTGTCCATGTCCTACAATCGATAATGCTGAGAATGTTGTTGACGGGTGTAGGTATTGTTTGCTGTTGCTATCGGCACACATAATTAAAATATGGAAATAATGAGTTGCAGTGAATCTGAATCATAAAAAATAGAAAGGATAAAGCGTTGAAGTGAATTACTATTTGATGTTTTAGAATACAATGTTACCGTCAAGAATTGTAAGGAATATCAATTATTAAGGATCTGAGTGTGGATGTGAGTGATAACTTAATGAATTTATGTTGAATATACGATATTTTAAATATCACAACAGTTTATTTGGAGCATTCTGATTTATGTCAGAAATAAAATGTTTTCTACAAAAAATTGTAAGTACATTTGTAGTGGAGTTTTAAATAACACACAGAACGAAAAATTTGTTTAAATTGGTTGTATTATCTTTTTGAACTAATGTTTTTGAAAGCAGCATTCATATTCTTAACAATTTTTTGACTTGAGTCTAAAATTAGAAACAACTCAATTCATACGTTATACAAAACTCCAAAGACTCGACTATTTTTGTATGCAGTATGTAGAATCACAATCGGTTAGCTGTTGCTTGCTGCCAGTTGCCTACATTTGATATCAAGATGCCATAAATTTTCTACTTGCCTGCCGACAGATGGCGCTAGTGTTGTAATTAAATATTTCCGCTTCCGCAGTTATTACTTGCACACATCCTTGTAAGCACACGAGCAAACACTTTTACATACACTTGCACACATTAGAAGTCATAACAATCAAGCAAACAAACAAACAAACGAGCCAAATTGTGCAGTGCAACCAACTCCAAAAAAAAAATGCAAACAAAAACAGAAATTCTTGTTTTTGCTGTGTAAAAAGCACAATCTATGCAACGAGGTACATGTGTATGCATGCAAAATACACACACAAACGCACACAAGCTTGCTTAGGGTGGCGAAAATTACGTTTTGTGACGCAATTGAAGACACTTTTATGCGCTTCCGTTTCCTGTTATTGTTGCATGAGCATTCGAGCAATATTTTTTTTCTTAATGCGCTGTGTAGCATGCCTGAAGTAATAGCAACAAAAAAATGACTCGTAACAGTGGATAAGAAAGTGGCTGAGGAAGCAGAGTGCAAAACACACACACTTCTTGTGCAATGAAAACAGTTAATAAAGCAGCGACAACAGGATAACAGCAAAAGCTGCCAATGGTGGTAAAAGTTGAAAGTAAAAAAACTGCGCAAAACCAAGTCAATTAAAATTGAATTGCATTTTAAGATGTTTTGTGCCGAAAGAAATACAAGAAAACTTACCAAAAAAAAAAGCAATTTGAAAAACTCTTTAGAATTCCATGTGTTAATTGCTCTTGTGCCGATGCTTTCCTACAAATATGACTGCAGTACCGTCGTTTACTGAACCCAAAGCTGCAAAGGATTTTAAGCTTCACAATTTTCTTTATGTTTGTGATATTGCTAACAAAGCATGTGTTAACAGATTTATAATTATCTTTCTCTTAATATATGGCGTAAATGAAACAATATTCTGAAAACTATTTCTATTTTCTTTTAATTTTTTTCGAATTTGATCGTAGTTGATTTAAAAGAAGTCCATACCAACACAATAAATTCCTTACAAAATCTCAACCGACAGCAAATATTTCTAGCACAATGCTGCTGACAAAATATTTAGTGTCTTAAAAACAATCTCGGCATATTGTCCCAGGAGAGGCTGGGCTGACGACTTACAAAGTTCAGTAAGTGCTGGATCGCTGAAAAAAATTGCGAATCAAAAATATGCGCTCAAAAAGTGAGTAAATAATTTATGAGCAAATTTGAATATTGCGTAATGGATGAGGAAACTTGCGTACTTTCCAACTTTTGTCAGCTTCTTGGACAATAACTTAACTGCTGCTAACGCTTGCATGGAATCTTCGGAAAATTCTAAGAAATGATTAGGTATCTTCCATTTTTGATCTGATTGAGTGGTGCAAGCAAAATATCTTCATGTTCATCTCTAGGGATATGAACCTAACCAATTGCCCTGAACTTCAGCCAATCGAGAGACATAAGGATCTAGCAATTCAAGGCAGCAAAAGGGATATACAAAGACATAACAGACTGTAGACGCAAGTGGTGTGCTGTTAGTCAAAATGTTCATAAGGATATCATCAAAGAAACTTATTAGAGGTTTGCCAGAGAAAGTAAAATAAAGTTTCGATAATATTTTTGTTATATTATTTTCTAAATTTGAATTAAGTTTGCGTTACTGAAATATAACCTTTTTGAAAATTGAATCAAATGTAACAGATATATTAATTTTTCAAATCATTAATTTCTAATGACGCACTACTAAAGTTTAAGTTCTTAGTTACGAAACAAATTTGTATGACATTTTAAGCGCCGATACAAAATATTTACTATACATCCTTTGAAACTTTGACAATAACTCTTTTAAAAATCGGTAGCTGGCAACTCTCCCAAAAATTTGAACGGAATGACAAAAGTTTGGAAAACAAACTAAAAACATTTTATGTAATTTTTTATAGTTTGTTGTTTTTTTTAAAACAGCGTGCTTGTTATTTCTTAAAATACACTTTCTTATTTCAAAAACTAAGAAAATGCGTCATATAAGTAATTAATATTTATGATTTTTATTTGATTAAAGAAAAAAATCATTGAAAATAATTCATATTATCTGCTCTTGAAGGCAACACAAAAACATGTCCTTGAAATGTTCTCCCAATTGCAATATGCAAATTTACAAAAGAAAAGTAGAAAACAAATTTTCAACTTCAAAACAAAATTTTCAATAATTTCATAAATAAAATTTCTGAGCTCTTGATGCCTGCAGCAGAAAATTTTCCTATCAGTTGTTATTGTTGTTATCACACAATTTTGAAGATACCAAAAGGAATAAAAATAAAATACAAAAAACTAAAAGCACAAAAAAAGATGCATTTGAACTATTTTACTTTTCCTGCTGTTTATGCAAATTTTGCTGTCAACATGCAGCAGTAGCTGCCATATGCCAGCAACAATATCAACAAGCAAAACAAAAAAAAAAATTAAGAATAAACTGAGATAAACTTAAGCAGCCGCAAAAATCCTTGAACTCATCAATCAGAAATGAAAAATATTGTTGACAAACATTTGCCACCACTGTGCTCACTCATGCCCTCTTCAAAATTTTGTGAAGGGAAAGCCGACAAAGCGAAAGATGATGACGACATTTGCAACAACGGCGGAAAACAACCATCATGCTAAAAGGATGCACGAGATAATATAAAGCAAAAATGCAGTTAAAAAATTGAAAAATGCAAAAGTTAGGAAATAAATCTCAACGGAACGAACACACAGACAAACAGTCGAAGCACTGACAAACACATACCCGCAGTTGGAAATGTTACTATGTGTGCGTCTGAGGAAAGTTTTTGCAAAAAACTGAGACAGACTAAGGAACGCATATGAGTAGCTGCTGCCTGGTGCACGAAAAAAGAAACATAGTATTGCAAAATGCAGTGCGTTAAGCGTCAAGTGTTGCGAAGTGCGGTGGCAAAGCCAAGCGATGGCACCCACACACTGGAAACATTAAAAAGGGGCGTTTGTAAACAAAAGCGCCATTAAGTTACGTAAAACTCGACAAAGCTTAAAGCAGCGATACTCAGTTGGGAAGCTATACGTGAGTAGGTTTGACATAAGGGCACTAAGGATGTTTGCCACAAAAAATAGAGATATGAAAAAATGCCCAAAATATAAAGGGACTTGACCACTGTTAACTTTTCAAGAAATCGATTCATCGTTTTAGGTGTCCACTTGACGTAATCCCTCTCTATATAAACATCACAAAAAAAGAAGACCAAGTCCCCAATATATGAAAAATATAGTTCTATTATATTGTTTGAATTTTTTATAAATTTTTTTTATTTGCAATTCTTGTTATTTTTTTGTGAGATTTTGTGCAATTTTACTCATAATTAAATTGAATAATTCTTGAATACACGCAACACTTTTCCTGCTGGGTCCGCGTGTAACATATGTAAATATTCGCGGATATATGAGGAACTATTTTCGACGCAAAAACAAAATTCAAACTTAAACTTGAACAGCAACAACAGAAGCATCAGTAACAACGGTAGTGT
Source organism: Meiosimyza decipiens (assembly GCA_963680825.1). Taxonomy (NCBI): domain Eukaryota; kingdom Metazoa; phylum Arthropoda; class Insecta; order Diptera; family Lauxaniidae; genus Meiosimyza; species Meiosimyza decipiens. Next base: position 25,549,476 of record OY804260.1, read on the forward strand.
TGCCAACATGACAAATGGAAAAACTTTCAAAAAAACAAAAAATTTCAACCGAGCAACAAAGTCAAGACTTTTGCTTTCGCAGAATAACGTTGGGTGCGTTTTTTATTGTATTTCTTTCAACTCCTCTCCACTCGAGCTGTCATGAAATTTTCAACAAAAATAAAGGATATTTGTGCTTGCCAGTCTTGTTGTTGTTGTTATTGTTGTACATTACATACTTACTTTTGTTGTTGTAGCAACTGTTATCGCACAAAATGCTGAATATTTGGCATTTTATTCTTTTATTATTCAGCCGAAGAGTTTTGCAAAAATCAGCAACGTTTGGAAACTGTAAACAACCACAACAGCAATGCTACCAACTTTAACACAGGTAAAAGACGTGAAAGAGCTACAGAAAGAACGCACAGTGCAATCTTTACAAAACATTCACATGCACACACAAGTACACACGTAAATCAAAACCCACACACTTGCAGCATATAGATAAATCATATTTTTTTCTCAAGCGTTGCATTCGTCACTTTTGTATGTGTGTGTGTGTGTGTGTGTGGCGGTGTTTGCTTGCGTATGTAGAAGCTTTGTTTGTATGGGTGTCAATATGGCGCCAAAAAAATTGGCGTCAGTTTACTGCTGACGCTAACTCTAACTCTGCAGGTAAGTGGTAATGTGCGGAACAAAGGAAAGAAAGTATTTAAACGCCAAATGCCACAGGCAACAACAAATCGGTATTAGCTCAAGTGGCTGCAATTGGCTTCCATACCAAAGACTCACCTTATGCAAAGGTATTGAAAGAAAACCACAAAGAGCTCAAGGTATCTGAGGTAGCAATTAAATGTGCGATATTGCCAAATTTTGCCCGAAATTTTTTATTCCATTGGGTGTGGGTTAAAAAGTTATATAGGAGAACTTTAGTGTGCAGTTTTTTTGGAATAATGAGATAATGACAAAAGTTTTCAAGCAGACCAAGATAGTTTTTGTATTTTTGAAAGTTCTACTTCATAGCATGTAATTTAAATATGATATGAGCGTCTTATGACTCTGCTTGTGACTTAGTGCTCAATCTGAACCAAGTCAAAGTCAACTTTCTGTTCATGCAGTTTGTATGGAGCTGTTTCTCTAATTTTCTTCAGTAAAACTGAGCCCTTTGACTACCTATCAATAAATGGAAACAACCTTTTATTTGATTCGCTGAGGAATATCGCCGTCATAGAACTACGAGTCTTATGTATCTCCTTACCACGAGCCACCAATTTAAGCCGAAATGCTGCTGCATAGTTTCAGCTCTGATGAATGTTTTACCATACAGCTTTGAAGTCAGCGTCTTATGCTCTGCAGTCTTTTAAAACTTCGTCCAAATCGCATTTGCATTCTCAATGCCTCTGATGTTATGCACTTTGAAATTATTAATGAATATCGCGATTGTAGTCATCATCTTTTTGTTCCTCTTGGCGAACACAGCTGCCTGCTGAGAATTAGCTTCCCAAAGCCCTTGTTTTATTAGCGCAGAAGTATATGGAACCTTCGCATCCATGACTGTTGATTCTTTATTATGTTACCTTCATTGAGACATCCTATTGTTGCTTTAATAGCTTGGTATGTAGGCACACTAGACAAGAAACAAAAATTTTTTTTGCCACTTTTATTAAATAAACTACAAAACTTTCATATATGGGCCATAATTTGTCAAACGTCCCAGGTTAAAAAAAAAGTTGTCCGATTGGACTAAAAATTAAGCCAAATATTTTCGTTAAAGATGGTTTTTCTCACACAAAAAATAAATATTTATTTTAACAAATATTGACTGTGGTGGAGAAAGTACAATTTTTTAAATTTTCTTGTAAAGGCTTACTTTCAAACGTTTTTTTTTTCTTTTGCCCCAGATCTTTTCAACATGGTTTTCTACTAAGTTTGAGAAAATTATAACCATTTACAAAAAAACTTGATGTCCAATTTTTCAAAATTCCATACTTTTTTTAATAATTTTAAAAGAAAGGTGAACAATTTTTCCATAAGACAACCAATTTCATTTAAGTTTGAACAAATCTGAGCTATAAACCAAAATGCTAACCGTCAATCAACACCAGTTTTTTTTTGAGAAGATTTTTGCACAATCATCGATATTTAATAAGCAATTGAAGCACTTAATCTTCTGTTTTAACATTTTATAGGTGGATAACAGTGCTGTGACAATGTAAAATAAAATGTAAGCATTCGGTAAGCTCAAATTGATAAACTCTGTAAGGAAATTAAGAGAAGGAAAGATATTTGGCTCTTATCTGCACAGTTCTGCAGTTTAGCACGACAGAATCTCTGTAATGCTGCTAACATCAAATCATAAATGTGCCAACATTCTGTTATTATTTACTATTATGTGTACATACATAAATGAGTCAGCATAACATAAATTTCTGATTAAGTTGCATATTTTTCTCCTTGCTCACCACTGTTTACAGACTTTTCACAGAAATCGTTGTCTTGTAAATAAATAATCGAAAAGCATTAAAAATGTGAGTAGCAATACAAACAAAATAATAAAATGGCAGTAAAATGTTTATTTTAAGTTCGATTTAAGACTGATAAGAAATTAAACACCAAAAAATAGTTAATTCAAAATAAATATTTGTGTAGCAAAATCAGCTGATAAATAAATCCAATTTAAAAATGCATGTGCCATTTTTGAGCAACTTTATTTTTTCAACTAAAAAACAGGCTTAAAACTTTCAGAAAGGTGAAGAAGGAAGCCTCTAAAAATTTGAGATCTTAATATTAACATTTAGAAGTGCCAGTTTCTAACTTTCCATTTTCCATATATGTAAATTACAAGGGAAAAAAATTATTTTTTTTCTTATTGTTGTGGCATTGTAGAAATGAACATTTTAGTAGGAAATTAAACGCTCTACAAAAAAAATAAAAATTATATTGTTTTATTATTTGATTAACTGTTAAACAAAAGTAATTATGCATTAGGTTCAGTAAAATTATTGACTAAAATTTTTTTTTTTTTGTAGAGCGTTCAATTTCCTACTAAACTAATGTTCATTTCTACAATGCTCTCATGTCAAGCTACAACAATAAGAAAAAAAAAATAATTTTTTTCCCTTGTAATTTACATATATGGAAAATGGAAAGTTAGAAACAGGCACCTCTAAATGTTAATATTAAGATCTCAAATTTTTAGAGGCTTCCTTCTTCACCTTTCTGAAAGTTTTAAGCCTGTTTTTTAGTTGAAAAAATAAAGTTGCTCAAAAATAACACACCCTACTATACATATATAAACAAGTTGCGAGTTTAGTGTTAACGATCTTATTAACTATTTATTAATATGTTAGGGATCCCACAAAATTTGTGATTATTTCAGGACTTAGTACATACAAATAAAGGTCACGATTTGTTCACCATTGGCATAAACTTGTTGATGGAATATATGTATTTTTGAGTACAATAACACCCAACGAAAAACGGAATCGCGTACAAAGTGTTTCGGATGTGCTTCATGCAAAGCAAGAAGCTGCTTCGAATGCACATCTTACTACATTTTTTTCAACACTGGATGTAATTGCGGGATACACATCTTTGGAAGCATTTAAAATACGCTTTAATTGATGTTGAATAGACATCACATTTTTGGACATAAAAAATGCGCGAGATATATTCAAGGAAGCTAAAAACTGAAATTAATTTTAGATACATAGCGTTTTGAATCATTAAAGAAAATTTAATTAACTTCTTACCTTTCACCGATCAGAATTAAAAAAAAGGCCTTCTGCGTTATTTCAGTGTTCTGAGATGGGTGCATCTTAACCAACTATGCTTCCCTAATTAATAATTTCGGTGCGACTAAAACTACGTAACTTTTCTGTCACATGATAATTCATAGAAAGCCAGCCAAAAAATAACAATACACTTGGCTGATGCCACTGGACTGAGAGTGTAACAACGCAGAACGTTCAGCTTTAAGTCCCAGTGGATGCGGAATAAAAGTTTCCTTTTTTTTAATCAAAAATAATTTCAATTAAAATGCATCCGAAGAAGCACATCTGAGGTGCTCACCTTGGAAGCTGCTTGCATATTTCTCGTTGGGTAGTTACAAAAGCACTAATGTAGTAAATCGTGGAGGGATCTTTCCACAATTCGTCGAAAAAATATTTTGGGGTAAATATTACTTATTTTCCTAAAAAATTTTGTACTCTAGATTTTGCTGTCACTTAAGTTGATATTTGAGCCCGTGTATTGCATCTCAATTGCAGGCTCTAACATGCATTTTCATTACTTAGTGCTGCAGTTGCAGCTGTCATAGTTGTTGCTGTTCTGTTGTTGCCACTGCTGCTGCTGTTTCAGCTGAAATTAATAATTTCATAAATGAAATTTCCATATTTCCATGTGAGTTACTCTTGTTGTTGTTGATGTGTGTGTGCGTGTGTATTCGACTGGCTGCCAGTGTATTTATTGTTATTCTTGCTGGTTGATATCCTTGTTGTTGTTTTTGCCATGGATCATCAGCAACATGCGTTGTATGCATTTTTGTTGGTGTGTCTGTTTATTTGCTTGAGCTTTATTTTCTTTATTGTTGTTGTTATTGTTTATACTGTACCCTTTGCGTGTGTTGGGCAGCAAATGAAGTGGAAGCAGTTGAACTGCGTGAAACAAAATTAGTTGTTTACCTTTTGTTTGTTGTTGTTATATTTGGCATTTGCATATACGAAAATTTCACTGTTACAAAAGCAAACATGTGTTAGGGTGGCAGTTCGAAACTTGGTCGTTTTTTTAATTTATTTATTTATTGGTGGAGTTTTTAGCACTCTCTCTTATCTCTTTACGGTGATTCCACTTGAGTCACACTTTTTTTGAGAAATGAACATTCTTTGTTTTTTGTTACATAGTTTTATTAAAAGTTCATATTTTCAATAACTATCGCAGCAGTTAATAAATTTCGAGATTAATTTTTTTTAATTTTCTGTGCTCCTTTAATTTTTTATGTTTTTTGCGGAGTCTACGTTTTTAAATCATTTCGATTTAAATTCGTTGTCTACATAACCACCCTTGCTGCTCTTCCTGATCTTTCCAAATTACTAGAATTGTACTTGCGTGAAGTTAGCGCTGGGCGAAGAACCGAATTTAACATTTTTTGCAGCGAATATGTTAACTTAACAGAACGTTTACATTAAATTTTATTTTTAAATGCATTTATGTTAATATAAGAAAGCAATATAAACACGTTCTGACAGCTTGACACCATAATTAACTGCGCATGTTTTCAATGTGTCTGTAGCATAGTGGGGAAGCCACTGGTATTTCAAACAAAAAGTTAGAGGGTTCAATACCGACAGGAAACTCTTTTTTTGTTTATGTTTCATATTGAACAGCAATTATTTAAGTGAATAGTTTTTTCATTAGATAAGTAGCTGGAGTAATTTTTTTCTTTTTATGAGGAGCATTTTTTAACCTTTATATGGGGAAATGGCGAAATTGCGTCTCATTCAAATGTAATTATAAATAATGTGCGCTTATATTTTCAGATATTTTTTGTTTTCTCTGGCTTTCACATGTGTTCAGCTACATGCTTACAACAAAAAAATATTAAAAAAAGTGTGCCCAATAAAAAAAAATCCTTCTGTTTTCTTTAAATTTGTGTTCTATTCCGAAGAAACACAGCCTACAAAAATTGTTGTTTTCTGATCTGGCAGTCAGACCAACTAAATATTATATTTAGTATTGCTGAAACTGATTCTAAGCTCAGATTTGCTCCATCACGTCAGGTTTTTGAGATATTTTGAGTAAATTGCATTCTAGTCTGATTTGTTATCGAAAGTATGAAGCACAAGAATGTGCATGATTCAAAGCCAATAACTCGTACAAAGTTCAGTTACATTTGAAAACCCTTAAGTTGCATACAGAGAATACCCCCCTTAAAGCTCTGAACATAAAATTAAAAAAATCAAACTATTGAGCTTTGAATAAATTGCATTCTAATCTGCTCTGTTATCAAAAGTTTGAAGTATAAGAATGTGCATGATTCAAAGCCAATACCTCGTACAATGTTCAGTTACATTTGAAAACCCTTAAGTTGCATACAGAGAATACCCCCCTTAAAGCTCTGAACATAAAATTAAAAAAATCAAACTATTTAGCTTTGAATAAATTGCATTCTAATCTGCTCTGTTATCAAAAGTTTGAAGTATAAGAATGTGCATGACTCAAAGCCAATAACTCGTACAAAGCTCAGTTACATTTGAAAACCCTTTTTTACCGGAAAACAAAAAATATCATTCAATGAATTCTTATGGAAAAAATGTATTTGTGGACAAAAACAAGAAAAATCCAACAACAACAACAACTATTATTATTATTATTATTATTATAAGGCTATTATCATTGTAAAACTTAAAAATTTTTCCACTAAGGCGTTCTTTTCTTTTATTACAACCTTCAATTTAAAATATTTATTAGTTCATGAAACAAAATAATCATTATAACATTTAAAAATTTTGGCCGCCCACGTGTTGGATATATTATAGACTGATGGCCACCGCGAAGCCGGTGTTGGATTTTGGGAGTTTTAAATTCTGAGCTGCGGCCGCAGGCCGCCCACTTACCCCTACTGTTAAATAACATAACTGTGGCTAGCTAAGCCGGTTTTTGAGATGCTCTAAGATATAAATGATTGAAATATGCTAAAAAGATTACAGGAAAAGTTTTTTAAAAAAAAATTGGTCAAAATTTCAGAAAAGTCGTTATATCTCCAAAATTAAAGGTTAAATTTCAAAACTATACTCACCATTGTTGCTGTTGTTGTTTTTGTGGTTGGATTTTTATTGCTTTTGTCCATAAATACATACTTTTCATGAGAATTCATTTAATAAAATTTTTTGTTTTCCGGTAAAAAAGGGAGTAAATAATAAAAAATTTACAACGAACTATAAACCATTTTAAAGGGAACGGACCAGGCTCTCTTAATATGCTAAAAAACTCATAGGTCATTAAGACATTTTTAGGGAAAAAAAGGTTTTTTTAAAAAAAAGTTGGTCCAAATTTCAGAAAAGTCGTCATATCTCCAAAATTGTAGGTTAAATTTCAAAACTTTACTCACCATTACTGAAGGCCATTAAATTATCTTTTTTATGACACCAAAATTTTTGATATTCATGCAGGGATTCCCAACTTATGATCATTTTTACAAAAGCTATATCCGGAACTTCCGATGGCTATATCTTCGAAACTAGATCCGAACGGACCGTTTTTTTTCATGATTTTTATTTATTTTTGACCCGCTTTTACCCCTAAAAAAACAAAAATTGGAGAATGTCAGCTAAAGTAAACCTGTCCAATTTTGACTCTAAAGGAGTCCGAATGGTTGATGGGCTAAAAGCTGAATTATAAAAAAAAGCGGTGTAAAAAAATTAATTTTTTTTGCGGTGTTGGAACAGATTATACTACCCGCCCATTCTTGTTATTTTATGCATATTGCGCTTGTAAAAGAGGTAGTCAAGTCAAAAAAAATACAAGGGATAAGAGTTTACATACAAAACAAAAAATTATTTGGGATTTCATTGGAAAGTCCGCTACTTTTAAGACCCAAGCTAGCAACAAAAGGCTTTAAATAAGTGTTTGTGCAGCATATTATCGAAAAAAATATGTGTCCTACACAAAAAAAATACCTGATGCATATGCATACCTTAATCTCTCTGATTATAACCAATGTTTTTAGTTTAAATATGTTTTTTTACTGTTTGATCATATTTGTTTGAAGGTAGAAAAGTTTTCTTTAACATTTTTCCGACATTAAATACCCAATTTTTTGTGATAAATTTTTCATAAAATGCAATTAAATTTTTTATAATGTTGGTTCGAGTAAAATCATATATAAAAAGCTCTACACGTTCGGTAGAAATGTGTGGCGAATCTTCTGGCAACACTGATGTTAAGTCAAACACGCTACTTCTGACTAACGAGTAGACTCGTTAGTTCGTACACCATTTTGAATTCACCGCAAAAAATACTATGTTGAGTTTTCGCCGCGCTCTGTAAAGAAAATGTTAATAACATTTTCATTCGGCGCTAACTTCACATCGGTAATTTCATGTGTAAATTATTAACAATTTAAATACGGACACAACAGCAAATACACATCAAAAGCATAAGTGTATTCGTTGTAAATAAAAATAATTTCATTTGATCATGTTTAGTTTTTTAAAAACTAAAAACTTTCAAATAAAACTTGAAAAATAATTCTCATAATTTTTTTTGTTTTCGTAACATTTGACAATGGAAGGAAATCCAAGCGGACAATTGCGCGATTGGATTGTAGTTTCCCAAAGAAATCATATGATTTTTGGATTTGGATTTCGTTCTTTTTGCTTCATTCCAAAGAAATTGCAAAAAGTGTTGTTTCAGCTGTTCACTTCCTCTCCAAAAAGAGTTTTTATCAAAGAAATCTTTTAGCTTTAAATTGTCCGGTATAAAGCAGCGATTAGGACGAAAAAATTAAAACTTCAATAATTTGAGGAATCTTAATAATAAGCTTGAAATGCTATAAAATTAATATGAGTCATTTCAAATGAAAGCTTTTGATCGGTACACCCAACATATTTTAGAATTCGCTCAAATTTTGTGAGAATCTTCTTTGGGGTTCCAAGGTGAAAGTCCCACGGTGTTTAATTTTCGGATACGTCAGTTGCCACCTACCCGAACTGAAGCATTTGAAAAATCAAATTTTTATGATTTAATATGTTTAGCTGCAATGCAATGCAGCTAACACCAAACTCTACGGCTCTTCTTATCATGGGAGCAAAGATATAGCGTTATACGTGTTTTCTCGTATGGAAAGTGACACGCCCCGTTGCGTATTCCCGTCCATATTTCATGAGGTGCTAAACATAACATAACTTAACATAACATAACATAATAAGCATCCTGACACCAAATTTCAAAACTATTGCCATAGGAGCCAGGATATAGCGTTTAAAGTGTTTTCGTTGCATGGAAAGTGCCCCGTATTTTTATCAAAATAATATATAATAATATAGCTTATGTTACTCAGGGATAGTGTAGCTTTCTTCTAGTAGAAGAATTTTTCGAATCGGAGCAGTAGATAAAGAGATTACCCTCTACATAAAAAAAAAGCCAAACTTTACCTCATTATATAATGGTATGGCTTGGAATAAAAATTTTGTACGTGTCGATGTGCTGTTTTAATGTAAGCCAAAAAATTATGAATGAAATAATTTTTCTCAGTTTGAACTCCGAATTTGTCCTTGTCACAAACTCAGTTTTGTCACAAAGGCTCGTAAGTTTACGACGTTTACAACCTATAGTCGTATAAGACGCGCGACGTTTGTGACATGCCAACACTGGGAATAAACGCTGAAACATATACTTTGCTACTGATCAGCGCTAGCCAGGCGCAAATTGGCTACCTTTGAAATCGTTTATCTCGTTCTTCACCAAGATCGTCAAAGTTTTCTATAAGGAGCTTTTGCATTACCAAGAAAGTTTTGTGGAACTAGCAAAATATGAGATCAAGTGGAGTTTTTCAAGCCGCCCATTGCTTTTACAAGTCGGGATCCTTTATTAGTTTGCCTTACCTGTGGCCCATCAAAAATACCTACGCTTCAGTACTTAGCCTTTTCGGAACTTCTCCTTTCCTTTTGACTTTAAGAATCAGTATTTTAAGTTTTCTTGCTCTTAAGGCCAATTTAAACAATAATTGAAACAAATTTAAAAAAAAATTTGTTTTAAATGTGATTTTTCAGAGCTATGCCATATGGCATAAAATGTACTGAAAGGTATCAAAAGTACCAAAATATAAAATTATATTTTTAATAGAATTCCGATGATTTTGTGCTAAAATATATAAGCTTCCCAGATTTTTTGATAAAAAAGAATTCAAAGGGGTGTAATGTCATACTATGGATAAAGCCCGAATAAGAAATGCCCTTCACAAATCGTTGAAAATAAACAACTTTGATTTTTTCTATAATTTTGTTTATTTTAAACTTGAAAAGGTAGAAAAGAAAAATTTTGTTGCTTAAAATAATTCACAAAACATTAAAAAAATATATATATAAAGAATATTAGTTCGACGCCAATTCCTGTTCCATTTATAAGGTCCTGTAAATTTGTATCTGGCTCTGAAAATAAAAAGGAAAAATAATATGAAAACCAATTTAAGTATAAATTTATATATATATAACTTACCTTTATTTTTCATGATATACTTTGAAGCAATTCCTTGTACCATTTGGGATGCATAAATGAACCTTGCACTTCGAACACAGAAATCTGGAATATCCTGGGCATCCTTGAACCTTGCAAATGCGCTTTGCAATGGTATGCTCCGGCCAGTGTTCAAAGCTATCAAAACGAACTGAAACCGAAGGAGCTCTTTCGTATATTAACTTCGACCTTGAAGTAGTTGGGCTGCAAGACAGATCTTCATCTGCTGTTTGCCTGGGTCGTCCACGCTTTCTGGAAGGATTTTGTATTGATGAAGATGCTAATAATCCGTCAATTATATCGTTCCGAAATGCCAATAAGTCCAATCGATCTTTCTTTTTTATGTTATTGCTATCACAATCCATGCGATATTCCAGCCAACTATTACATACTGCTAGGTCAATAAAATGTTCGGTACAACGATAGTAAAAAATCTAATTTATCAACCCCACCCATACATTTGTTATAAATGCCTACAACGTTAGGTTGTGGTATAACAATTTTCTTTTTTTGTTCAGCACAAAATCTTGTGACAGTGTTTGTTTCTTCATTACCATAAATGGACGAAGCCAGTTGAACACAGCCCCCATCCAACAATTTTAAAATAAATATATTTTTATTTCTTTCTATACAGAAGTCATAGCTACCTCTTCCTAGCTTTTTCAATTCCTTTTCTGTTGCTAGTGGAGCGCTTCTAGTTCTATTTCCTCTTATTGTGCCGGTTGCCCATATGCCCTTTTCTTGCAAATATATTATCAAATTAACTGTCGTGAAATAATTATCAAAAAATAATTTAAAGTTTTTATTTTCTGGAATTGTCTTAGAAAAATGAATAACAATGGCAGAACAGAAACTTAATTTTGAATCCCCCACAATTGTATTTTTTCCTTGATATACTTCGAGATCGTAAAGAATTCCCTTTGAGCTACATAAACAAAACACATTTACTCCCCACTTTATAGGCTTTTTGGGCATATACTGCCGCAATTTAGTTTTCCCCTTAAATGGAATCATCATTCCGTCAACGCATAAATTTTCATCTTTGGGAATATCCAAAGTTCTTTTTGTGAACATATTCAAGAGTGAACGAATTTTAAAAAGCTTGTCATTCGATTTCTCTTCTAGTTTATTGCGTATTGAATGAAATCTATTTTTTGCCATATTTTGACGAAATGCTGGAATTGCAGTAGCACCAGTCCAATACATGTTTAACCGTGGATATCCTATCGTTCCAATTACGATTTCTAAACCTATTAATTTTAGAATGTCTTCCCTTGTGACGTTGATTGAAGTAACACTTTCTAAAAGTGAGGTTTGATTTGTTGCTTGAACAATTATATCAATAAAATCATTTGTGAAATATTTCAAAAAATATGAAACAGGAGTGTCTAAAGATTGTTTAGGGTAATGTTCAGAAAAATCTGAGCTTGGAACTTTCCATGGTTTCTTTATCCATCGGAATTTAAGGGTTTTTTGAAACGATGGTTGCGCAACTTCATCTAGATCCAATAAATTATCTTCTGGGTCCAATAAATTACCTTCTACATCTACGTTTTCCCCAAGTAAATCATTATTATTATCCGGATTTGTTAGCTCTTCGATTAAAAATGAGTTATTAACTTCCAGAGTTTCTAATAAGGTACCCAAAACATCAGTTTCTTCTTCTTCTTCATCAGATAAGTCTGAGTCATCAAAATTTTTTAAAATCTTTTCGATATCTTCCCCTTTCAGTTTTTTAAACATTGTAACTACCTTAACAATGAACCAAATTAATTAAAATAAAAGCGCCCAACCGCTGCAGCTCTTTTCAACCAAATGAAATATTTTAGCACCTTAGGAAAAAATTCATGCCATATGGCATAGCGCGACATAGAAAAAATCGCACAGCATTACTGAACTATATAAGAGGTCTAAATTTTTTTATAATTACTAAACTAACATTCAGCTTCTAAATGACATTCATCAAATTATCAAATAAAACTATTTTTTTAATTAAAAAATTAAATTATGAAGTGGAATTTTTTGCAACATACGGCAATGAATATTGATGTTCGCTCTTCTTAATCATACTTACTGCGTTCACCAATCAATACAATTTTTTTTTTAACTTGTGCACAAAACTTTCGAGAAAAATAAGAAAATAAAAAAAAGAATTAATATTGAAGTTTTTTTGACTTCAAACAGACGTTGGAAAACGACTATGCCATATGGCATAGAATAACCGAAAGGGTTATTGTAGTCAAAATGAGAAGCACCAGTCATTCTTGATTTATCTACTTTGCTAATGACATGAGATTAATGAATATCCCAAATTTGAGTGACTCACCCATTGCATCAGATCTGTTGGCATATTTAGCATATCGTGTTTGTAGCCCAATTTCTACGAATTTTATCATAATAATATAAATTGCCCTCTCGAAATCTTCAGAAATACGAGTTTGTACTACAATAGTTACTGTAAGTTCTACGTCGGAACACCATGTTGTTACATTGGATATATGTAATTGGTTTTCGCAGTTCCATATTACTCTGGTTATCTGTATAGAGTTGGACGCACAACAAAACTTATATGATTATAAAAATTCAATTAGATATATTTAAATATTGTAATGCACGAATTTATTATTATCATTTAACCTCATGCTCATGCCTTCTTTAAGAAATTTACGTGTTAACAACATTGTCCAATGCCTGGAAAGTACTGACCGGCAGTTTTGCATGCCATTTTTTTAACCTAGTGAGACTTAATACCTTATGCTGGCTTAAGTGGTCTTGAGTTTTTGTCTAGACGTAACTGGAAGAAAGAACTAGTTATACCGAGTGAGCATAGAGAACCACTGTGCTCAGCCCAATTTATCTAAAACATCGTCTTTCCTATTTAGTAGAAATTTTTCGTTTACTAACTTGTCATTTAATTTCTTAAGGTCAACAACTAGTCGCCATTTTTCGGTGTCGTCGGTAAGATAGAGATGCATGTTGGTGAAACTAACCAACCAGGTTAACCTTGCCAAAGTCCATCGCGATGTCCGAAAATGCAAGAATTTTGGCCAATTGTGTTAATTTTATTAAGTACACAAGATTATAGTTTGGAATGTATGCCAAATGATAGAGCTCGAAGATCCTAAATAAAATATATAGGGCTGTTTTGTCGAATCGTGTCTCAAATCTACCCATTTTTTGGGTCATGGGTGGCAAGGGACAAGATACGGCAAAGCAACCCTACCATTGGATCGCTTGTGTTACTATGTACATTATTGTTTCTCCCATTTTGGTTGTTATTTCTATTGAAATAATTGTAGTTACTATTTCTTTTATTAGAGTTATTATAAAGATTATTGTTGTTATTCGTATATCCGCGATTGTCTTGTTAATTGTTAGCGTTATTTGAATATCCTCGATTATTATTGAAATTTTTGTTATTGATTGGGTTTTCGCGATTGTTGTTAGTGTAATTGTTATTAGAGTAACATTATACCTATGATTACTTGTTTAATTGTTACTGTTGTTCTTTTCTAGTTCAAGTGATCTCTTGCGATTGTCATGGTAATTGGTAGCATTATTTGAACGTCTTGTAATTGATTGAGTTTTCGTGATTGTCAGAATTGCTATTGTTGTTTCCATTATAAATATGGTTACTTGTGCAATGGTTACTATTGTTCTTTTCTAGTTCAAGTGGTAAGTTTGTTGCTTCCGTCAATGTTTCGATTGTTAACGCGTAACTTTCATTCATTTTAAGGATGAAATTTCTCTGATTTTCATCGCCTGTCAATTTTAAAATTTGTAAATTGTTTAGTTTTGATACGAAGTTTAAATATCTATCCTTAAATTGTGTTACTGTGTTATTTCTTTGGGTTAACGTGGCTAATTTAGTGGTTAAATTACTTTTGTACGTATTTTGTAAAGCTGTTCTTGTATTGGGGAAAGTGTCAATATTTGCGGTGTACGTTTTTTTTTTTTTGTTGTCGTTTGAGTAAGTGTCGTGTAATAATTCTGTAAGTTTTAAAAATCTAACTAATCCAAGTGAAATTCTGTCATTTTGGGTTTTGTGTAATTTTCTGCTTGTTCTTTATTAAGATTTTCTTTGTTTTAAAAGTGATTTTTTCTACATTCTACAATATTCGGGCTTAGTACCTCTGGTTATCCAAATATGCTTCGAAAAGTTTTGGTCAAGAACAAGCTGATATTTTGAAAATGGGCGTGGCACCCCAAAAGCAAAAATATTTAAGACTATGTTCCGAGAGGAATAATACAAGGGCATGACAACGGCCATATATATAATATGTAGTTTTAAATTATCTTTCTTGTGAAATCCACATTCTTGATAGGAGTTGCGAACTTATAATGCTTTTAACAAAATCCTTAGTCGCAACTTTCAATGGTTATACCTCCGAAACTAGACCCTCACGACAATTATTTTTAATATTTTTTTTAGCATATAACTTCCTATTACGCCTATTACTAAAATATTGGACAATAGGAGACAAAGTAAACCTGTTCCCCAACACCGGTTTCGCTAACTTTTTATGGCTCAAAAAAAAAAAAAAGATACATTTTTACATAAGAAAAACTGAAACACTAAATATCAAATTTAACTCCAAAAATGATGTACCATAATTAAATTTAAGCAATCTACAAAAAAAATTAAAAGAAAAAATCACTGGATCAAAAGATATAGAGTTTTGGCCGATGGAAAACCATTCTGAAACATTGCGCGCTGCATGGCACATACATACATCAGATTGAAATCTATTGCCTTGAAACTTGACCAAAGGCCACCAACGAAGCTGTAGACTTTTATGGCAGCTAAAATAAATATGTAAATATGTAAAACACGCTTTTGAAAATGTTCATAATTGAAAATTGACAGGTCATGGAAAACAATGAAATCATCATCATATTTTGAAAAATATTGCCAATGTTTATGTTTCTTTTGTATTCACAGCAAATATTAAAATTTGATATCTGCTACATAAACATTTTCTTAGAAATAATCATCATTTATATTTTACATATATTTTATGCTAATATCTGTTTCCCCCCTTTTGATTTACAGTCAACTGCACCAATCAACGTTCGCAATGAATATTTCCTATGCACCCATTCTGCTGCTCGCTTTTTGCCTGTCATTTGCCTGCTGTGATCCCTATTATAAAAATGGCACAACTCAGCCTCATTACGACTTTGGTATGGGCAAACGCTCCGTACCATTGTTGAAAATTACATATTAATGTATTTTTTAAATAACACTAAAAGTTATAAAATTAATTTCATTTATGCAAATAAATAACTAAAGCTTGAAAAATAATTGTCATTATTTTATTGTTTCAGTAACATCTGACAATTCAATTTAGCTCTTAGTTAGCACTATTTTTTTCAAGTTATTATTATGAATTCATTGAAATCGCTACACTCGAATCAGAAGAGATCACAATTGCTGTGGCTTCGTACTAACTTTCAAAACAAATTCAAATTAGAGCTCAAAAATCAGAGAAACAAACAACAACTGATCGCTTCTTCTCCAAAAAATAGTTGGCAAGATTTAAACAAAGAATTTCTTTAGATTCAAATTGTTAATAGTCAAAAAAAAAACAGCGGACAAAAAAAAATATGAAAGTAAAGTAGCGAATAGGACAAAAAAAGAACAATTATTTAATCTTATTATTATTTATTAATTAGTTATTCAACTTTTTGTTTCAGAGCCGAGTTTTTTTTTTCATATCGTTATTTGTCATACAAAAACAATGCTAGATATAAAATAAGTAAAAATGAAACTGTGCTAACTACTTTCCCTAGGAGGGGAGATTTATGCTGACTGGAAATAAGCCGGTAGGGTGGTCGGAAATGACTTTAGAGTGTTTCTGCGGTGAGTTGGTTTTGGGTGATGTTCCGAAAATAAAGTGGGCATCACAGGTTGGGTGGGCGCATAGGGAGTGAAAGTTTGCTCCTTCCTTCGTGAAGTAGAGCAGCTATGCACTTTAAGCAAGGGTTGCCAAAGTGACTGGCTTTGACTCGGCTAATCCCGGAATTTCTTGTCGAAGCCGGTTGACATTTTGTTTTTTATTGTTTAACGCGGATTCGTGTTTTTTTAAAAATCACCCATTTACATGACTACTTAATGAAAACACTGATTTACTAATTGAAAATATTTTTAAGCTTACAGCAAATTTCAATAAATTAATCAACATACAATCCTTTTCTCAAACAAAAATGACAACAGATGGGTTAATTTAACCTGGTAATCGGTGGCATGTCCTAAGAGGAAAAATATAATTTCAAAGGCCTTATCCTTTACTCCGGTATTATGTACGGCGAAACAAGTGACTGATTTTCGTGTGGCTATATCTTGAAAGTGTAAGCCTTAATCGAAACTTTTATTTCTAATTATGATATTTAAGTTCAATTGAAAATTACAAACGGCTGGTACTTATTTCGCTTTACATAATACGGGTACACATTTTATTCAAATTAATCATAATGCAAACGGTTCTAAAATTCAATACATCTGCGCATATTCCGTGATTTTTAAGCATTACCAAAAAGAAATTATAAAGGTGCAATTTTTTATTTGTCTTAAATTGAGCAAAATTCAAGTAATTCCATATCTTACCAAGTCTTACGTTTTGATTCCATTTGAATTCCTTATAACAAAATTATTCATATGTTCTGAGGCTATTGGTGAAGAGGAAGAAGCACTTGATCTATTTCGTCATTGCCAACAATTTGAATATCATGTAGAATCTTCGTTGGGCTATGCACATTGCGTATGCCATATACTCACAAGTACATCACATTCACATGCCGAAAAAACATTAGTTTAAGCTGCACATTACGCGTGCGCGTTAGTGCAACTTGACTATTTCTAAAGAAAAATAGAAATAGTTTAATGGTTGGAATTAATACCATTAAGCATCACCAGACTAGTTAAAATGAACCATGGTAGATGGCAACATAGGCCATAGCGTATGCTATAGCACTTGCTACGCCTGTGAGTCATTCTGGATTACATCATCAACCTGTTTGCTGCAAGTGCGGTTTGTTGTTAATGCAATTGCGCTATCGCTTTCTGACATTTTTATTTTGTTGCCCACTGAATAAATAATCTTTTTATTTTCTTGGTTAAATTTGTCATTTAATGACTGAATCATTCGATCTAAAACAGGATAAAATACAAAAAGTCTTACTTCTTCTTTTTTATCCTGAGATGTAAATGAATTATCTGGATTATTATCCAATCTAGTATTTACAGTATTTTACAAAATTTATTATCTAACGAAAATTAATAACTAAACGACCGATGTGAAGTTAGCGCCGAATGAAAATGTTATTAACATTTTCTTTACAGAGCGCGGCGAAAACTCAACATAGTATTTTGCGGCGAATTCAAAATGGTGTACGAACTAACGAGTCTACTCGTTAGTCAGAAGTAGCGTGTTTGACTTAACATCAGTGTTGCCAGAAGATTCGCCACACATTTCTACCGAACATGTAGAGCTTTTTATATATGATTTTACTCAAACCAACATTATAAAAAATTTAATTGCATTTTATGAAAAATTTATCACAAAAAATTGGGTATTTAATGTCGGAAAAATGTTATAGAAAACTTTTTTACCTTCAAACAAATATGATCAAACAGTAAAAAAACATATTTAAACTAAAAACATTGGTTATAATCAAAGAGATTAAGGTATGCATATGCATCAGGTATTTTTTTTTTGTGTAGGATACATATTTTTTTCGATAATATGCTGCACAAACACTTATTTAAAGCCTTTTGTTGCTAGCTTGGGTCTTAAAAGTAGCGGACTTTCCAATGAAAACCCAAATAATTTTTTGTTTTGTATGTAAACTCTTATCCCTTGTATTTTTTTTGACTTGACTACCTCTTTTACAAGCGCAATATGCATAAAATAACAAGAATGGGCGGGTAGTATAATCTGTTCCAACACCGCAAAAAAAATAATAAATTTTTTTACTCCGTTTTTTTTTATAATTTAGCTTTGAGCCCATCAACCATTCGGACTCTTTTAGAGTCAAAATAGGACAGGTTTACTTTAGCTGACATTCTCCAATTTTTTTTTTTAGGGGTAAAAATAACATAACTGTGGCTAGCTAAGCCGGTTTTTGAGATGCTCTAAGATATAAATGATTGAAATATGCTAAAAAGATTACAGGAAAAGTTAAAAAAAAAAAATTGGTCAAAATTTCAAAAAAGTCGTCATATTTCCAAAATTAAAGGTTAAATTTCAAAACTATACTCACCATTGTTGCTGTTGTTGTTTTTGTGGTTGGATTTTTATTGCTTTTGTCCATAAATACATACTTTTCATGAGAACTCATTGAATAAAATTTTTTGTTTTCCGGTAAAAAAGGGAGTAAATAATAAAAAATTTACAACGAACTATAAACCATTTTAAAGGGAACGAACCAGACTCTCTTAATATGCTAAAAAACTCATAGGTCATTAGGACATTTTTAGGGAAAAAGAGGTTTTTTTAAAAAAAAGTTGGTCCAAATTTCAGAAAAGTCGTCATATCTCCAAAGATGTAGTTTAAATTTCAAAACTTTACTCACCATTACTGAAGGCCATTAAATTATCTTTTTTATGACACCAAAATTTTTGATATTCATGCAGTGATTATCAACTTATGATCATTTTTACAAAAGCTATATCCGGAACTTCCGATGGCTATATCTTCGAAACTAGATCCGATCGGACCGTTTTTTTCATGATTTTTATTTATTTTTAACCCGCTTTTACCCCTAAAAAAAAAAAATTGGAGAATGTCAGCTAAAGTAAACCTGTCCTATTTTGACTCTAAAAGAGTCCGAATGGTTGATGGGCTCAAAGCTAAATTATAAAAAAAAACGGAGTAAAAAAATTTATTATTTTTTTTGCGGTGTTGGAACAGATTATATAACCTGCCCATTCTTGTTATTTTATGCATATTGCGCTTGTAAAAGAGGTAGTCAAGTCAAAAAAAATACAAGGGATAACAGTTTACATACAAAACAAAAAATTATTTGGGATTTCATTGGAAAGTCCGCTACTTTTAAGACATAAGCTAGCAACAAAAGGCTTTAAATAAGTGTTTGTGCAGCATATTATCGAAAAAAATATGTGTCCTACACAAAAAAAATACCTGATGCATATGCATACCTTAATCTCTCTGATTATAACCAATGTTTTTAGTTTAAATATGTTTTTTTACTGTTTGATCATATTTGTTTGAAGGTAGAAAAGTTTTCTTTAACATTTTTCCGACATTAAATACCCATTTTTTTGTGATAAATTTTTCATAAAATGCAATTAAATTTTCTATAATGTTGGTTCGAGTAAAATCATATATAAAAAGCTCTACACGTTCGGTAGAAATGTGTGGCGAATCTTCTGGCAACACTGATGTTAAGTCAAACACGCTACTTCTGACTAACGAGTAGACTCGTTAGTTCGTACACCATTTTGAATTCACCGCAAAAAATACTATGTTGAGTTTTCGCCGCGCTCTGTAAAGAAAATGGTAATAACATTTTCATTCGGCGCTAACTTCACATCGGTAATTTCATGTGTAAATTATTAACAATTTAAATACGGACACAACAGCAAATACACATCAAAAGCATAAGTGTATTCGTTGTAAATAAAAATAATTTCATTTGATCATGTTTAGTTTTTTAAAAACTAAAAACTTTCAAATAAAACTTGAAAAATAATTCTCATAATTTTTTTTGTTTCCGTAACATTTGACAATGGAAGGAAATCCAAGCGGACAATTGCGCGATTGGATTGTAGTTTCCCAAAGAAATCATATGATTTTTGGATTTGGATTTCGTTCTTTTTGCTTCATTCCAAAGAAATTGCAAAAAGTGTTGTTTCAGCTGTTCACTTCCTCTCCAAAAAGAGTTTTTATCAAAGAAATCTTTTAGCTTTAAATTGTCCGGTATAAAGCAGCGATTAGGACGAAAAAATTAAAACTTCAATAATTTGAGGAATCTTAATAATAAGCTTGAAATGCTATAAAATTAATATGAGTCATTTCAAATGAAAGCTTTTGATCGGTACACCCAACATATTTTAGAATTCGCTCAAATTTTGTGAGAATCTTCTTTGGGGTTCCAAGGTGAAAGTCCCACGGTGTTTAATTTTCGGATACGTCAGTTGCCACCTACCCGAACTGAAGCATTTGAAAAATCAAATTTTTATGATTTAATATGTTTAGCTGCAATGCAATGCAGCTAACACCAAACTCTACGGCTCTTCTTATCATGGGAGCAAAGATATAGCGTTATACGTGTTTTCTCGTATGGAAAGTGACACGCCCCGTTGCGTATTCCCGTCCATATTTCATGAGGTGCTAAACATAACATAACTTAACATAACATAACATAATAAGCATCCTGACATCAAATTTCAAAACTATTGCCATAGGAGCCAGGATATAGCGTTTAAAGTGTTTTCGTTGCATGGAAAGTGCCCCGTATTTTTATCAAAATAATATATAATAATATAGCTTATGTTACTCAGGGATAGTGTAGCTTTCTTCTAGTAGAAGAATTTTTCGAATCGGAGCAGTAGATAAAGAGATTACCCTCTACATAAAAAAAAAGCCAAACTTTACCTCATTATATAATGGTATGGCTTGGAATAAAAATTTTGTACGTGTCGATGTGCTGTTTTAATGTAAGCCAAAAAATTATGAATGAAATAATTTTTCTCAGTTTGAACTCCGAATTTGTCCTTGTCACAAACTCAGTTTTGTCACAAAGGCTCGTAAGTTTACGACGTTTACAACCTATAGTCGTATAAGACGCGCGACGTTTGTGACATGCCAACACTGGGAATAAACGCTGAAACATATACTTTGCTACTGATCAGCGCTAGCCAGGCGCAAATTGGCTACCTTTGAAATCGTTTATCTCGTTCTTCACCAAGATCGTCAAAGTTTTCTATAAGGAGCTTTTGCATTACCAAGAAAGTTTTGTGGAACTAGCAAAATATGAGATCAAGTGGAGTTTTTCAAGCCGCCCATTGCTTTTACAAGTCGGGATCCTTTATTAGTTTGCCTTACCTGTGGCCCATCAAAAATACCTACGCTTCAGTACTTAGCCTTTTCGGAACTTCTCCTTTCCTTTTGACTTTAAGAATCAGTATTTTAAGTTTTCTTGCTCTTAAGGCCAATTTAAACAATAATTGAAACAAATTTAAAAAAAAATTTGTTTTAAATGTGATTTTTCAGAGCTATGCCATATGGCATAAAATGTACTGAAAGGTATCAAAAGTACCAAAATATAAAATTATATTTTTAATAGAATTCCGATGATTTTGTGCTAAAATATATAAGCTTCCCAGATTTTTTGATAAAAAAGAATTCAAAGGGGTGTAGTGTCATACTATGGATAAAGCCCGAATAAGAAATGCCCTTCACAAATCGTTGAAAATAAACAACTTTGATTTTTTCTATAATTTTGTTTATTTTAAACTTGAAAAGGTAGAAAAGAAAAATTTTGTTGCTTAAAATAATTCACAAAACATTAAAAAAATATATATATAAAGAATATTAGTTCGACGCCAATTCCTGTTCCATTTATAAGGTCCTGTAAATTTGTATCTGGCTCTGAAAATAAAAAGGAAAAATAATATGAAAACCAATTTAAGTATAAATTTATATATATATAACTTACCTTTATTTTTCATGATATACTTTGAAGCAATTCCTTGTACCATTTGGGATGCATAAATGAACCTTGCACTTCGAACACAGAAATCTGGAATATCCTGGGCATCCTTGAACCTTGCAAATGCGCTTTGCAATGGTATGCTCCGGCCAGTGTTCAAAGCTATCAAAACGAACTGAAACCGAAGGAGCTCTTTCGTATATTAACTTCGACCTTGAAGTAGTTGGGCTGCAAGACAGATCTTCATCTGCTGTTTGCCTGGGTCGTCCACGCTTTCTGGAAGGATTTTGTATTGATGAAGATGCTAATAATCCGTCAATTATATCGTTCCGAAATGCCAATAAGTCCAATCGATCTTTCTTTTTTATGTTATTGCTATCACAATCCATGCGATATTCCAGCCAACTATTACATACTGCTAGGTCAATAAAATGTTCGGTACAACGATAGTAAAAAATCTAATTTATCAACCCCACCCATACATTTGTTATAAATGCCTACAACGTTAGGTTGTGGTATAACAATTTTCTTTTTTTGTTCAGCACAAAATCTTGTGACAGTGTTTGTTTCTTCATTACCATAAATGGACGAAGCCAGTTGAACACAGCCCCCATCCAACAATTTTAAAATAAATATATTTTTATTTCTTTCTATACAGAAGTCATAGCTACCTCTTCCTAGCTTTTTCAATTCCTTTTCTGTTGCTAGTGGAGCGCTTCTAGTTCTATTTCCTCTTATTGTGCCGGTTGCCCATATGCCCTTTTCTTGCAAATATATTATCAAATTAACTGTCGTGAAATAATTATCAAAAAATAATTTAAAGTTTTTATTTTCTGGAATTGTCTTAGAAAAATGAATAACAATGGCAGAACAGAAACTTAATTTTGAATCCCCCACAATTGTATTTTTTCCTTGATATACTTCGAGATCGTAAAGAATTCCCTTTGAGCTACATAAACAAAACACATTTACTCCCCACTTTATAGGCTTTTTGGGCATATACTGCCGCAATTTAGTTTTCCCCTTAAATGGAATCATCATTCCGTCAACGCATAAATTTTCATCTTTGGGAATATCCAAAGTTCTTTTTGTGAACATATTCAAGAGTGAACGAATTTTAAAAAGCTTGTCATTCGATTTCTCTTCTAGTTTATTGCGTATTGAATGAAATCTATTTTTTGCCATATTTTGACGAAATGCTGGAATTGCAGTAGCACCAGTCCAATACATGTTTAACCGTGGATATCCTATCGTTCCAATTACGATTTCTAAACCTATTAATTTTAGAATGTCTTCCCTTGTGACGTTGATTGAAGTAACACTTTCTAAAAGTGAGGTTTGATTTGTTGCTTGAACAATTATATCAATAAAATCATTTGTGAAATATTTCAAAAAATATGAAACAGGAGTGTCTAAAGATTGTTTAGGGTAATGTTCAGAAAAATCTGAGCTTGGAACTTTCCATGGTTTCTTTATCCATCGGAATTTAAGGGTTTTTTGAAACGATGGTTGCGCAACTTCATCTAGATCCAATAAATTATCTTCTGGGTCCAATAAATTACCTTCTACATCTACGTTTTCCCCAAGTAAATCATTATTATTATCCGGATTTGTTAGCTCTTCGATTAAAAATGAGTTATTAACTTCCAGAGTTTCTAATAAGGTACCCAAAACATCAGTTTCTTCTTCTTCTTCATCAGATAAGTCTGAGTCATCAAAATTTTTTAAAATCTTTTCGATATCTTCCCCTTTCAGTTTTTTAAACATTGTAACTACCTTAACAATGAACCAAATTAATTAAAATAAAAGCGCCCAACCGCTGCAGCTCTTTTCAACCAAATGAAATATTTTAGCACCTTAGGAAAAAATTCATGCCATATGGCATAGCGCGACATAGAAAAAATCGCACAGCATTACTGAACTATATAAGAGGTCTAAATTTTTTTATAATTACTAAACTAACATTCAGCTTCTAAATGACATTCATCAAATTATCAAATAAAACTATTTTTTTAATTAAAAAATTAAATTATGAAGTGGAATTTTTTGCAACATACGGCAATGAATATTGATGTTCGCTCTTCTTAATCATACTTACTGCGTTCACCAATCAATACAATTTTTTTTTTAACTTGTGCACAAAACTTTCGAGAAAAATAAGAAAATAAAAAAAAGAATTAATATTGAAGTTTTTTTGACTTCAAACAGACGTTGGAAAACGACTATGCCATATGGCATAGAATAACCGAAAGGGTTATTGTAGTCAAAATGAGAAGCACCAGTCATTCTTGATTTATCTACTTTGCTAATGACATGAGATTAATGAATATCCCAAATTTGAGTGACTCACCCATTGCATCAGATCTGTTGGCATATTTAGCATATCGTGTTTGTAGCCCAATTTCTACGAATTTTATCATAATAATATAAATTGCCCTCTCGAAATCTTCAGAAATACGAGTTTGTACTACAATAGTTACTGTAAGTTCTACGTCGGAACACCATGTTGTTACATTGGATATATGTAATTGGTTTTCGCAGTTCCATATTACTCTGGTTATCTGTATAGAGTTGGACGCACAACAAAACTTATATGATTATAAAAATTCAATTAGATATATTTAAATATTGTAATGCACGAATTTATTATTATCATTTAACCTCATGCTCATGCCTTCTTTAAGAAATTTACGTGTTAACAACATTGTCCAATGCCTGGAAAGTACTGACCGGCAGTTTTGCATGCCATTTTTTTAACCTAGTGAGACTTAATACCTTATGCTGGCTTAAGTGGTCTTGAGTTTTTGTCTAGACGTAACTGGAAGAAAGAACAAGTTTACCGAGTTTACATAGAGAACTACTGTGCTCAGCCCAATTTATCTAAAACATCGTCTTTCCTATTTAGTAGAAATTTTTCGTTTACTAACTTGTCATTTAATTTCTTAAGGTCAACAACTAGTCGCCATTTTTCGGTGTCGTCGGTAAGATAGAGATGCATGTTGGTGAAACTAACCAACCAGGTTAACCTTGCCAAAGTCCATCGCGATGTCCGAAAATGCAAGAATTTTGGCCAATTGTGTTAATTTTATTAAGTACACAAGATTATAGTTTGGAATGTATGCCAAATGATAGAGCTCGAAGATCCTAAATAAAATATATAGGGCTGTTTTGTCGAATCGTGTCTCAAATCTACCCATTTTTTGGGTCATGGGTGGCAAGGGACAAGATACGGCAAAGCAACCCTACCATTGGATCGCTTGTGTTACTATGTACATTATTGTTTCTCCCATTTTGGTTGTTATTTCTATTGAAATAATTGTAGTTACTATTTCTTTTATTAGAGTTATTATAAAGATTATTGTTGTTATTCGTATATCCGCGATTGTCTTGTTAATTGTTAGCGTTATTTGAATATCCTCGATTATTATTGAAATTTTTGTTATTGATTGGGTTTTCGCGATTGTTGTTAGTGTAATTGTTATTAGAGTAACATTATACCTATGATTACTTGTTTAATTGTTACTGTTGTTCTTTTCTAGTTCAAGTGATCTCTTGCGATTGTCATGGTAATTGGTAGCATTATTTGAACGTCTTGTAATTGATTGAGTTTTCGTGATTGTCAGAATTGCTATTGTTGTTTCCATTATAAATATGGTTACTTGTGCAATGGTTACTATTGTTCTTTTCTAGTTCAAGTGGTAAGTTTGTTGCTTCCGTCAATGTTTCGATTGTTAACGCGTAACTTTCATTCATTTTAAGGATGAAATTTCTCTGATTTTCATCGCCTGTCAATTTTAAAATTTGTAAATTGTTTAGTTTTGATACGAAGTTTAAATGTCTATCCTTAAATTGTGTTACTGTGTTATTTCTTTGGGTTAACGTGGCTAATTTAGTGGTTAAATTACTTTTGTACGTATTTTGTAAAGCTGTTCTTGTATTGGGGAAAGTGTCAATATTTGCGGTGTACGTTTTTTTTTTTTTGTTGTCGTTTGAGTAAGTGTCGTGTAATAATTCTGTAAGTTTTAAAAATCTAACTAATCCAAGTGAAATTCTGTCATTTTGGGTTTTGTGTAATTTTCTGCTTGTTCTTTATTAAGATTTTCTTTGTTTTAAAAGTGATTTTTTCTACATTCTACAATATTCGGGCTTAGTACCTCTGGTTATCCAAATATGCTTCGAAAAGTTTTGGTCAAGAACAAGCTGATATTTTGAAAATGGGCGTGGCACCCCAAAAGCAAAAATATTTAAGACTATGTTCCGAGAGGAATAATACAAGGGCATGACAACGGCCATATATATAATATGTAGTTTTAAATTATCTTTCTTGTGAAATCCACATTCTTGATAGGAGTTGCGAACTTATAATGCTTTTAACAAAATCCTTAGTCGCAACTTTCGATGGTTATACCTCCGAAACTAGACCCTCACGACAATTATTTTTAATTTTTTTTTTAGCATATAACTTCCTATTACGCCTATTACTAAAATATTGGACAATAGGAGACAAAGTAAACCTGTTCCCCAACACCGGTTTCGCTAACTTTTTATGGCTCAAAAAAAAAAAAAGATACATTTTTACATAAGAAAAACTGAAACACTAAATATCAAATTTAACTCCAAAAATGATGTACCATAATTAAATTTAAGCAATCTACAAAAAAAATTAAAAGAAAAAATCACTGGATCAAAAGATATAGAGTTTTGGCCGATGGAAAACCATTCTGAAACATTGCGCGCTGCATGGCACATACATACATCAGATTGAAATCTATTGCCTTGAAACTTGACCAAAGGCCACCAACGAAGCTGTAGACTTTTATGGCAGCTAAAATAAATATGTAAATATGTAAAACACGCTTTTGAAAATGTTCATAATTGAAAATTGACAGGTCATGGAAAACAATGAAATCATCATCATATTTTGAAAAATATTGCCAATGTTTATGTTTCTTTTGTATTCACAGCAAATATTAAAATTTGATATCTGCTACATAAACATTTTCTTAGAAATAATCATCATTTATATTTTACATATATTTTATGCTAATATCTGTTTCCCCCCTTTTGATTTACAGTCAACTGCACCAATCCACGTTCGCAATGAATATTTCCTATGCACCCATTCTGCTGCTCGCTTTTTGCCTGTCATTTGCCTGCTGTGATCCCTATTATAAAAATGGCACAACTCAGCCTCATTACGACTTTGGTATGGGCAAACGCTCCGTACCATTGTTGAAAATTACATATTAATGTATTTTTTAAATAACACTAAAAGTTATAAAATTAATTTCATTTATGCAAATAAATAACTAAAGCTTGAAAAATAATTGTCATTATTTTATTGTTTCAGTAACATCTGACAATTCAATTTAGCTCTTAGTTAGCACTATTTTTTTCAAGTTATTATTATGAATTCATTGAAATCGCTACACTCGAATCAGAAGAGATCACAATTGCTGTGGCTTCGTACTAACTTTCAAAACAAATTCAAATTAGAGCTCAAAAATCAGAGAAACAAACAACAACTGATCGCTTCTTCTCCAAAAAATAGTTGGCAAGATTTAAACAAAGAATTTCTTTAGATTCAAATTGTTAATAATCAAAAAAAAAACAGCGGACAAAAAAAAATATGAAAGTAAAGTAGCGAATAGGACAAAAAAAGAACAATTATTTAATCTTATTATTATTTATTAATTAGTTATTCAACTTTTTGTTTCAGAGCCGAGTTTTTTTTTTCATATCGTTATTTGTCATACAAAAACAATGCTAGATATAAAATAAGTAAAAATGAAACTGTGCTAACTACTTTCCCTAGGAGGGGAGATTTATGCTGACTGGAAATAAGCCGGTAGGGTGGTCGGAAATGACTTTAGAGTGTTTCTGCGGTGAGTTGGTTTTGGGTGATGTTCCGAAAATAAAGTGGGCATCACAGGTTGGGTGGGCGCATAGGGAGTGAAAGTTTGCTCCTTCCTTCGTGAAGTAGAGCAGCTATGCACTTTAAGCAAGGGTTGCCAAAGTGACTGGCTTTGACTCGGCTAATCCCGGAATTTCTTGTCGAAGCCGGTTGACATTTTGTTTTTTATTGTTTAACGCGGATTCGTGTTTTTTTAAAAATCACCCATTTACATGACTACTTAATGAAAACACTGATTTACTAATTGAAAATATTTTTAAGCTTACAGCAAATTTCAATAAATTAATCAACATACAATCCTTTTCTCAAACAAAAATGACAACAGATGGGTTAATTTAACCTGGTAATCGGTGGCATGTCCTAAGAGGAAAAATATAATTTCAAAGGCCTTATCCTTTACTCCGGTATTATGTACGGCGAAACAAGTGACTGATTTTCGTGTGGCTATATCTTGAAAGTGTAAGCCTTAATCGAAACTTTTATTTCTAATTATGATATTTAAGTTCAATTGAAAATTACAAACGGCTGGTACTTATTTCGCTTTACATAATACGGGTACACATTTTATTCAAATTAATCATAATGCAAACGGTTCTAAAATTCAATACATCTGCGCATATTCCGTGATTTTTAAGCATTACCAAAAAGAAATTATAAAGGTGCAATTTTTTATTTGTCTTAAATTGAGCAAAATTCAAGTAATTCCATATCTTACCAAGTCTTACGTTTTGATTCCATTTGAATTCCTTATAACAAAATTATTCATATGTTCTGAGGCTATTGGTGAAGAGGAAGAAGCACTTGATCTATTTCGTCATTGCCAACAATTTGAATATCATGTAGAATCTTCGTTGGGCTATGCACATTGCGTATGCCATATACTCACAAGTACATCACATTCACATGCCGAAAAAACATTAGTTTAAGCTGCACATTACGCGTGCGCGTTAGTGCAACTTGACTATTTCTAAAGAAAAATATAAATAGTTTAATGGTTGGAATTAATAGCATTAAGCATCACCAGACTAGTTAAAATGAACCATGGTAGATGGCAACATAGGCCATAGCGTATGCTATAGCACTTGCTACGCCTGTGAGTCATTCTGGATTACATCATCAACCTGTTTGCTGCAAGTGCGGTTTGTTGTTAATGCAATTGCGCTATCGCTTTCTGACATTTTTATTTTGTTGCCCACTGAATAAATAATCTTTTTATTTTCTTGGTTAAATTTGTCATTTAATGACTGAATCATTCGATCTAAAACAGGATAAAATACAAAAAGTCTTACTTCTTCTTTTTTATCCTGAGATGTAAATGAATTATCTGGATTATTATCCAATCTAGTATTTACAGTATTTTACAAAATTTATTATCTAACGAAAATTAATAACTAAACGACCGATGTGAAGTTAGCGCCGAATGAAAATGTTATTAACATTTTCTTTACAGAGCGCGGCGAAAACTCAACATAGTATTTTGCGGCGAATTCAAAATGGTGTACGAACTAACGAGTCTACTCGTTAGTCAGAAGTAGCGTGTTTGACTTAACATCAGTGTTGCCAGAAGATTCGCCACACATTTCTACCGAACATGTAGAGCTTTTTATATATGATTTTACTCAAACCAACATTATAAAAAATTTAATTGCATTTTATGAAAAATTTATCACAAAAAATTGGGTATTTAATGTCGGAAAAATGTTATAGAAAACTTTTTTACCTTCAAACAAATATGATCAAACAGTAAAAAAACATATTTAAACTAAAAACATTGGTTATAATCAAAGAGATTAAGGTATGCATATGCATCAGGTATTTTTTTTTTTGTGTAGGATACATATTTTTTTCGATAATATGCTGCACAAACACTTATTTAAAGCCTTTTGTTGCTAGCTTGGGTCTTAAAAGTAGCGGACTTTCCAATGAAAACCCAAATAATTTTTTGTTTTGTATGTAAACTCTTATCCCTTGTATTTTTTTTGACTTGACTACCTCTTTTACAAGCGCAATATGCATAAAATAACAAGAATGGGCGGGTAGTATAATCTGTTCCAACACCGCAAAAAAAATAATAAATTTTTTTACTCCGTTTTTTTTTATAATTTAGCTTTGAGCCCATCAACCATTCGGACTCTTTTAGAGTCAAAATAGGACAGGTTTACTTTAGCTGACATTCTCCAATTTTTTTTTTTAGGGGTAAAAATAACATAACTGTGGCTAGCTAAGCCGGTTTTTGAGATGCTCTAAGATATAAATGATTGAAATATGCTAAAAAGATTACAGGAAAAGTTAAAAAAAAAAAATTGGTCAAAATTTCAAAAAAGTCGTCATATCTCCAAAATTAAAGGTTAAATTTCAAAACTATACTCACCATTGTTGCTGTTGTTGTTTTTGTGGTTGGATTTTTATTGCTTTTGTCCATAAATACATACTTTTCATGAGAACTCATTGAATAAAATTTTTTGTTTTCCGGTAAAAAAGGGAGTAAATAATAAAAAATTTACAACGAACTATAAACCATTTTAAAGGGAACGAACCAGACTCTCTTAATATGCTAAAAAACTCATAGGTCATTAGGACATTTTTAGGGAAAAAGAGGTTTTTTTAAAAAAAAGTTGGTCCAAATTTCAGAAAAGTCGTCATATCTCCAAAGTTGTAGGTTAAATTTCAAAACTTTACTCACCATTACTGAAATTATCTTTTTTATGACACCAAAATTTTTGATATTCATGCAGTGATTATCAACTTATGATCATTTTTACAAAAGCTATATCCGGAACTTCCGATGGCTATATCTTCGAAACTAGATCCGATCGGACCGTTTTTTTCATGATTTTTATTTATTTTTAACCCGCTTTTACCCCTAAAAAAAAAAAATTGGAGAATGTCAGCTAAAGTAAACCTGTCCTATTTTGACTCTAAAAGAGTCCGAATGGTTGATGGGCTCAAAGCTAAATTATAAAAAAAAAACGGAGTAAAAAAATTTATTATTTTTTTTGCGGTGTTGGAACAGATTATATAACCTGCCCATTCTTGTTATTTTATGCATATTGCGCTTGTAAAAGAGGTAGTCAAGTCAAAAAAAATACAAGGGATAAGAGTTTACATACAAAACAAAAAATTATTTGGGATTTCATTGGAAAGTCCGCTACTTTTAAGACATAAGCTAGCAACAAAAGGCTTTAAATAAGTGTTTGTGCAGCATATTATCGAAAAAAATATGTGTCCTACACAAAAAAAATACCTGATGCATATGCATACCTTAATCTCTCTGATTATAACCAATGTTTTTAGTTTAAATATGTTTTTTTACTGTTTGATCATATTTGTTTGAAGGTAGAAAAGTTTTCTTTAACATTTTTCCGACATTAAATACCCAATTTTTTGTGATAAATTTTTCATAAAATGCAATTAAATTTTTTATAATGTTGGTTCGAGTAAAATCATATATAAAAAGCTCTACACGTTCGGTAGAAATGTGTGGCGAATCTTCTGGCAACACTGATGTTAAGTCAAACACGCTACTTCTGACTAACGAGTAGACTCGTTAGTTCGTACACCATTTTGAATTCACCGCAAAAAATACTATGTTGAGTTTTCGCCGCGCTCTGTAAAGAAAATGTTAATAACATTTTCATTCGGCGCTAACTTCACATCGGTAATTTCATGTGTAAATTATTAACAATTTAAATACGGACACAACAGCAAATACACATCAAAAGCATAAGTGTATTCGTTGTAAATAAAAATAATTTCATTTGATCATGTTTAGTTTTTTAAAAACTAAAAACTTTCAAATAAAACTTGAAAAATAATTCTCATAATTTTTTTTGTTTCCGTAACATTTGACAATGGAAGGAAATCCAAGCGGACAATTGCGCGATTGGATTGTAGTTTCCCAAAGAAATCATATGATTTTTGGATTTGGATTTCGTTCTTTTTGCTTCATTCCAAAGAAATTGCAAAAAGTGTTGTTTCAGCTGTTCACTTCCTCTCCAAAAAGAGTTTTTATCAAAGAAATCTTTTAGCTTTAAATTGTCCGGTATAAAGCAGCGATTAGGACGAAAAAATTAAAACTTCAATAATTTGAGGAATCTTAATAATAAGCTTGAAATGCTATAAAATTAATATGAGTCATTTCAAATGAAAGCTTTTGATCGGTACACCCAACATATTTTGTGAGAATCTTCTTTGGGGTTCCAAGGTGAAAGTCCCACGGTGTTTAATTTTCGGATACGTCAGTTGCCACCTACCCGAACTGAAGCATTTGAAAAATCAAATTTTTATGATTTAATATGTTTAGCTGCAATGCAATGCAGCTAACACCAAACTCTACGGCTCTTCTTATCATGGGAGCAAAGATATAGCGTCATACGTGTTTTCTCGTATGGAAAGTGACACGCCCCGTTGCGTATTCCCGTCCATATTTCATGAGGTGCTAAACATAACATAACTTAACATAACATAACATAATAAGCATCCTGACACCAAATTTCAAAACTATTGCCATAGGAGCCAGGATATAGCGTTTAAAGTGTTTTCGTTGCATGGAAAGTGCCCCGTATTTTTATCAAAATAATATATAATAATATAGCTTATGTTACTCAGGGATAGTGTAGCTTTCTTCTAGTAGAAGAATTTTTCGAATCGGAGCAGTAGATAAAGAGATTACCCTCTACATAAAAAAAAAGCCAAACTTTACCTCATTATATAATGGTATGGCTTGGAATAAAAATTTTGTACGTGTCGATGTGCTGTTTTAATGTAAGCCAAAAAATTATGAATGAAATAATTTTTCTCAGTTTGAACTCCGAATTTGTCCTTGTCACAAACTCAGTTTTGTCACAAAGGCTCGTAAGTTTACGACGTTTACAACCTATAGTCGTATAAGACGCGCGACGTTTGTGACATGCCAACACTGGGAATAAACGCTGAAACATATACTTTGCTACTGATCAGCGCTAGCCAGGCGCAAATTGGCTACCTTTGAAATCGTTTATCTCGTTCTTCACCAAGATCGTCAAAGTTTTCTATAAGGAGCTTTTGCATTACCAAGAAAGTTTTGTGGAACTAGCAAAATATGAGATCAAGTGGAGTTTTTCAAGCCGCCCATTGCTTTTACAAGTCGGGATCCTTTATTAGTTTGCCTTACCTGTGGCCCATCAAAAATACCTACGCTTCAGTACTTAGCCTTTTCGGAACTTCTCCTTTCCTTTTGACTTTAAGAATCAGTATTTTAAGTTTTCTTGCTCTTAAGGCCAATTTAAACAATAATTGAAACAAATTTAAAAAAAAATTTGTTTTAAATGTGATTTTTCAGAGCTATGCCATATGGCATAAAATGTACTGAAAGGTATCAAAAGTACCAAAATATAAAATTATATTTTTAATAGAATTCCGATGATTTTGTGCTAAAATATATAAGCTTCCCAGATTTTTTGATAAAAAAGAATTCAAAGGGGTGTAATGTCATACTATGGATAAAGCCCGAATAAGAAATGCCCTTCACAAATCGTTGAAAATAAACAACTTTGATTTTTTCTATAATTTTGTTTATTTTAAACTTGAAAAGGTAGAAAAGAAAAATTTTGTTGCTTAAAATAATTCACAAAACATTAAAAAAATATATATATAAAGAATATTAGTTCGACGCCAATTCCTGTTCTATTTATAAGGTCCTGTAAATTTGTATCTGGCTCTGAAAATAAAAAGGAAAAATAATATGAAAACCAATTTAAGTATAAATTTATATATATATAACTTACCTTTATTTTTCATAATATACTTTGAAGCAATTCCTTGTACCATTTGGGATGCATAAATGAACCTTGCACTTCGAACACAGAAATCTGGAATATCCTGGGCATCCTTGAACCTTGCAAATGCGCTTTGCAATGGTATGCTCCGGCCAGTGTTCAAAGCTATCAAAACGAACTGAAACCGAAGGAGCTCTTTCGTATATTAACTTCGACCTTGAAGTAGTTGGGCTGCAAGACAGATCTTCATCTGCTGTTTGCCTGGGTCGTCCACGCTTTCTGGAAGGATTTTGTATTGATGAAGATGCTAATAATCCGTCAATTATATCGTTCCGAAATGCCAATAAGTCCAATCGATCTTTCTTTTTTATGTTATTGCTATCACAATCCATGCGATATTCCAGCCAACTATTACATACTGCTAGGTCAATAAAATGTTCGGTACAACGATAGTAAAAAATCTAATTTATCAACCCCACCCATACATTTGTTATAAATGCCTACAACGTTAGGTTGTGGTATAACAATTTTCTTTTTTTGTTCAGCACAAAATCTTGTGACAGTGTTTGTTTCTTCATTACCATAAATGGACGAAGCCAGTTGAACACAGCCCCCATCCAACAATTTTAAAATAAATATATTTTTATTTCTTTCTATACAGAAGTCATAGCTACCTCTTCCTAGCTTTTTCAATTCCTTTTCTGTTGCTAGTGGAGCGCTTCTAGTTCTATTTCCTCTTATTGTGCCGGTTGCCCATATGCCCTTTTCTTGCAAATATATTATCAAATTAACTGTCGTGAAATAATTATCAAAAAATAATTTAAAGTTTTTATTTTCTGGAATTGTCTTAGAAAAATGAATAACAATGGCAGAACAGAAACTTAATTTTGAATCCCCCACAATTGTATTTTTTCCTTGATATACTTCGAGATCG
Source organism: Meiosimyza decipiens (assembly GCA_963680825.1). Classification (NCBI taxonomy): domain Eukaryota; kingdom Metazoa; phylum Arthropoda; class Insecta; order Diptera; family Lauxaniidae; genus Meiosimyza; species Meiosimyza decipiens. Next base: position 25,583,968 of record OY804260.1, read on the forward strand.
TAAAGAATTCCCTTTGAGCTACATAAACAAAACACATTTACTCCCCACTTTATAGGCTTTTTGGGCATATACTGCCGCAATTTAGTTTTCCCCTTAAATGGAATCATCATTCCGTCAACGCATAAATTTTCATCTTTGGGAATATCCAAAGTTATTTTTGTGAACATATTCAAGAGTGAACAAATTTTAAAAAGCTTGTCATTCGATTTCTCTTCTAGTTTATTGCGTATTGAATGAAATCTATTTTTTGCCATATTTTGACGAAATGCTGGAATTGCAGTAGCACCAGTCCAATACATGTTTAACCGTGGATATCCTATCGTTCCAATTACGATTTCTAAACCTATTAATTTTAGAATGTCTTCCCTTGTGACGTTGATTGAAGTAACACTTTCTAAAAGTGAGGTTTGATTTGTTGCTTGAACAATTATATCAATAAAATCATTTGTGAAATATTTCAAAAAATATGAAACAGGAGTGTCTAAAGATTGTTTAGGGTAATGTTCAGAAAAATCTGAGCTTGGAACTTTCCATGGTTTCTTTATCCATCGGAATTTAAGGGTTTTTTGAAACGATGGTTGCGCAACTTCATCTAGATCCAATAAATTATCTTCTGGGTCCAATAAATTACCTTCTACATCTACGTTTTCCCCAAGTAAATCATTATTATTATCCGGATTTGTTAGCTCTTCGATTAAAAATGAGTTATTAACTTCCAGAGTTTCTAATAAGGTACCCAAAACATCAGTTTCTTCTTCTTCTTCATCAGATAAGTCTGAGTCATCAACATTTTTTAAAATCTTTTAGATATCTTCCCCTTTCAGTTTTTTAAACATTGTAACTACCTTAACAATGAACCAAATTAATTAAAATAAAAGCGCCCAACCGCTGCAGCTCTTTTCAACCAAATGAAATATTTTAGCACCTTAGGAAAAAATTCATGCCATATGGCATAGCGCGACATAGAAAAAATCGCACAGCATTACTGAACTATATAAGAGGTCTAAATTTTTTTATAATTACTAAACTAACATTCAGCTTCTAAATGACATTCATCAAATTATCAAATAAAACTATTTTTTTAATTAAAAAACTAAATTATGAAGTGGAATTTTTTGCAACATACGGCAATGAATATTGATGTTCGCTCTTCTTAATCATACTTACTGCGTTCACCAATCAATACAATTTTTTTTTTAACTTGTGCACAAAACTTTCGAGAAAAATAAGAAAATAAAAAAAAGAATTAATATTGAAGTTTTTTTGACTTCAAACAGACGTTGGAAAACGACTATGCCATATGGCATAGAATAACCGAAAGGGTTATTGTAGTCAAAATGAGAAGCACCAGTCATTCCTGATTTATCTACTTTGCTAATGACATGAGATTAATGAATATCCCAAATTTGAGTGACTCACCCATTGCATCAGATCTGTTGGCATATTTAGCATATCGTGTTTGTAGCCCAATTTCTACGAATTTTAACATAATAATATAAATTGCCCTCTCGAAATCTTCAGAAATACGAGTTTGTACTACAATAGTTACTGTAAGTTCTACGTAGGAACACCATGTTGTTACATTGGATATATGTAATTGGTTTTCGCAGTTCCATATTACTCTGGTTATCTGTATAGAGTTGGACGCACAACAAAACTTATATGATTATAAAAATTCAATTAGATATATTTAAATATTGTAATGCACGAATTTATTATTATCATTTAACCTCATGCTCATGCCTTCTTTAAGAAATTTACGTGTTAACAACATTGTCCAATGCCTGGAAAGTACTGACCGGCAGTTTTGCATGCCATTTTTTTAACCTAGTGAGACTTAATACCTTATGCTGGCTTAAGTGGTCTTGAGTTTTTGTCTAGACGTAACTGGAAGAAAGAACAAGTTTACCGAGTTTACATAGAGAACTACTGTGCTCAGCCCAATTTATCTAAAACATCGTCTTTCCTATTTAGTAGAAATTTTTCGTTTACTAACTTGTCATTTAATTTCTTAAGGTCAACAACTAGTCGCCATTTTTCGGTGTCGTCGGTAAGATAGAGATGCATGTTGGTGAAACTAACCAACCAGGTTAACCTTGCCAAAGTCCATCGCGATGTCCGAAAATGCAAGAATTTTGGCCAATTGTGTTAATTTTATTAAGTACACAAGATTATAGTTTGGAATGTATGCCAAATGATAGAGCTCGAAGATCCTAAATAAAATATATAGGGCTGTTTTGTCGAATCGTGTCTCAAATCTACCCATTTTTTGGGTCATGGGTGGCAAGGGACAAGATACGGCAAAGCAACCCTACCATTGGATCGCTTGTGTTACTATGTACATTATTGTTTCTCCCATTTTGGTTGTTATTTCTATTGAAATAATTGTAGTTACTATTTCTTTTATTAGAGTTATTATAAAGATTATTGTTGTTATTCGTATATCCGCGATTGTCTTGTTAATTGTTAGCGTTATTTGAATATCCTCGATTATTATTGAAATTTTTGTTATTGATTGGGTTTTCGCGATTGTTGTTAGTGTAATTGTTATTAGAGTAACATTATACCTATGATTACTTGTTTAATTGTTACTGTTGTTCTTTTCTAGTTCAAGTGATCTCTTGCGATTGTCATGGTAATTGGTAGCATTATTTGAACGTCTTGTAATTGATTGAGTTTTCGTGATTGTCAGAATTGCTATTGTTGTTTCCATTATAAATATGGTTACTTGTGCAATGGTTACTATTGTTCTTTTCTAGTTCAAGTGGTAAGTTTGTTGCTTCCGTCAATGTTTCGATTGTTAACGCGTAACTTTCATTCATTTTAAGGATGAAATTTCTCTGATTTTCATCGCCTGTCAATTTTAAAATTTGTAAATTGTTTAGTTTTGATACGAAGTTTAAATGTCTATCCTTAAATTGTGTTACTGTGTTATTTCTTTGGGTTAACGTGGCTAATTTAGTGGTTAAATTACTTTTGTACGTATTTTGTAAAGCTGTTCTTGTATTGGGGAAAGTGTCAATATTTGCGGTGTACGTTTTTTTTTTTTTGTTGTCGTTTGAGTAAGTGTCGTGTAATAATTCTGTAAGTTTTAAAAATCTAACTAATCCAAGTGAAATTCTGTCATTTTGGGTTTTGTGTAATTTTCTGTTTGTTCTTTATTAAGATTTTCTTTGTTTTAAAAGTGATTTTTTCTATATTCTACAATATTCGGGCTTAGTACCTCTGGTTATCCAAATATGCTTCGAAAAGTTTTGGTCAAGAACAAGCTGATATTTTGAAAATGGGCGTGGCACCCCAAAAGCAAAAATATTTAAGACTATGTTCCGAGAGGAATAATACAAGGGCATGACAACGGCCATATATATAATATGTAGTTTTAAATTATCTTTCTTGTGAAATCCACATTCTTGATAGGAGTTGCGAACTTATAATGCTTTTAACAAAATCCTTAGTCGCAACTTTCGATGGTTATACCTCCGAAACTAGACCCTCACGACAATTATTTTTAATTTTTTTTTTAGCATATAACTTCCTATTACGCCTATTACTAAAATATTGGACAATAGGAGACAAAGTAAACCTGTTCCCCAACACCGGTTTCGCTAACTTTTTATGGCTCAAAAAAAAAAAAAAGATACATTTTTACATAAGAAAAACTGAAACACTAAATATCAAATTTAACTCCAAAAATGATGTACCATAATTAAATTTAAGCAATCTACAAAAAAAATTAAAAGAAAAAATCACTGGATCAAAAGATATAGAGTTTTGGCCGATGGAAAACCATTCTGAAACATTGCGCGCTGCATGGCACATACATACATCAGATTGAAATCTATTGCCTTGAAACTTGACCAAAGGCCACCAACGAAGCTGTAGACTTTTATGGCAGCTAAAATAAATATGTAAATATGTAAAACACGCTTTTGAAAATGTTCATAATTGAAAATTGACAGGTCATGGAAAACAATGAAATCATCATCATATTTTGAAAAATATTGCCAATGTTTATGTTTCTTTTGTATTCACAGCAAATATTAAAATTTGATATCTGCTACATAAACATTTTCTTAGAAATAATCATCATTTATATTTTACATATATTTTATGCTAATATCTGTTTCCCCCCTTTTGATTTACAGTCAACTGCACCAATCCACGTTCGCAATGAATATTTCCTATGCACCCATTCTGCTGCTCGCTTTTTGCCTGTCATTTGCCTGCTGTGATCCCTATTATAAAAATGGCACAACTCAGCCTCATTACGACTTTGGTATGGGCAAACGCTCCGTACCATTGTTGAAAATTACATATTAATGTATTTTTTAAATAACACTAAAAGTTATAAAATTAATTTCATTTATGCAAATAAATAACTAAAGCTTGAAAAATAATTGTCATTATTTTATTGTTTCAGTAACATCTGACAATTCAATTTAGCTCTTAGTTAGCACTATTTTTTTCAAGTTATTATTATGAATTCATTGAAATCGCTACACTCGAATCAGAAGAGATCACAATTGCTGTGGCTTCGTACTAACTTTCAAAACAAATTCAAATTAGAGCTCAAAAATCAGAGAAACAAACAACAACTGATCGCTTCTTCTCCAAAAAATAGTTGGCAAGATTTAAACAAAGAATTTCTTTAGATTCAAATTGTTAATAGTCAAAAAAAAAAACAGCGGACAAAAAAAAATATGAAAGTAAAGCAGCGAATAGGACAAAAAAAGAACAATTATTTAATCTTATTATTATTTATTAATTAGTTATTCAACTTTTTGTTTCAGAGCCGAGTTTTTTTTTTCATATCGTTATTTGTCATACAAAAACAATGCTAGATATAAAATAAGTAAAAATGAAACTGTGCTAACTACTTTCCCTAGGAGGGGAGATTTATGCTGACTGGAAATAAGCCGGTAGGGTGGTCGGAAATGACTTTAGAGTGTTTCTGCGGTGAGTTGGTTTTGGGTGATGTTCCGAAAATAGAGTGGGCATCACAGGTTGGGTGGGCGCATAGGGAGTGAAAGTTTGCTCCTTCCTTCGTGAAGTAGAGCAGCTATGCACTTTAAGCAAGGGTTGCCAAAGTGACTGGCTTTGACTCGGCTAATCCCGGAATTTCTTGTCGAAGCCGGTTGACATTTTGTTTTTTATTGTTTAACGCGGATTCGTGTTTTTTTAAAAATCACCCATTTACATGACTACTTAATGAAAACACTGATTTACTAATTGAAAATATTTTTAAGCTTACAGCAAATTTCAATAAATTAATCAACATACAATTCTTTTCTCAAACAAAAATGACAACAGATGGGTGAATTTAACCTGGTAATCGGTGGCATGTCCTAAGAGGAAAAATATAATTTCAAAGGCCTTATCCTTTACCCCGGTATTATGTACGGCTTCGCGGTGGCCATCAGTCTATAACATATCCAACACCTAGTTTGCTAGCCACAGTAATTTTATATAAGAATAGGGGTAAAGGGCGGCCACGATTTTTCATGAAAATTTTTAAATGTTATAATGATTATTTTGTTTCATGAATTAATAAATATTTTAAATTGAAGGCTGTAATAAAAGAAAAGAGCGCCTTAGTTGAAAAATTTTTAAGTTTTATAATGATAATTGCCTTATAATAATAATAATAGTTGTTGTTGTTGTTGGATTTTTATTTTTTTATTTTGTCCACAAATACATTTTTTCCATAAGAATTCATTGAATGATATTTTTTGTTTTCCGGTAAAAAAGGGTTTTCAAATGTAACTGAACTTTGTACGAGTTATTGGCTTTGAATCATGCACATTCTTATACTTCAAACTTTTGATAACAGAGCAGATTAGAATGCAATTTATTCAAAGCTCAATAGTTTGATTTTTTTAATTTTATGTTCAGAGCTTTAAGGGGGGTATTCTCTGTATGCAACTTAAGGGTTTTCAAATGTAACTGAACATTGTACGAGTTATTGGCTTTGAATCATGCACATTCTTATACTTCAAACTTTTGATAACAGAGCAGATTAGAATACAATTTATTCAAAGCTCAATAGTTTGATTTTTTTAATTTTATGTTCAGAGCTTTAAAGGGGGTATTTTCTGTATGCAACTTAAGGGTTTTCAAATGTAACTGAACTTTGTACGAGTTATTGGCTTTGAATCATGCACATTCTTGTGCTTCATACTTTCGATAACAAAGCAGACTAGAATGCAATTTATTCAAAATATCTCAAAAACCTGACGTGATGTAGCAAATCTGAGCTTAGAATCAGTTTCAGCAATACTAAATATAATATTTAGTTGGTCCGACTGCCAGATCAGAAAACAACAATTTTTGTAGGCTGTGTTTCTTCGGAATAGAACACAAAAATTAAAGAAAACAGAAGGATTTTTTTTTACTGGGCACACTTTTTTTAATATTTTTTTGTTGTAAGCATGTAGCTGAACACATGTGAAAGCCAGAGAAAACAAAAAAAAACTGAAAATATAAGCGCACATTATTTATAATTACATTTGAATGAGACGCAATATCGCCATTTCCCCATACAAATGTTAAAAAATGCTCCTCATAAAAAGAAAAAAATTACTCCAGCTACTTATCTAATGAAAAAACTATTCACCTAAATAATTGCTGTTCAATATGAAACATAAACAAAAAAAGAGTTTCCTGTCGGTATTGAACCCTCTAACTTTTTGTTTGAAAGACCAGTGGCTTCCCCACTATGCTACAGACACATTGAAAACATGCGCAGTTAATTATTGTGTCAAGCTGTCAGAACGTGTTTATATTGCTTTCTTATATTAACATAAATGCATTTAAAAATAAAATTTAATGTACACGTTCTGTTAAGTTAACATATTCGCTGCAAAATTAACATTTTCGCTGCAAAAATGTTAAATTCACTTCTTCGCCCAGCGCTAGCTTCACGCAAGTTAGAATTGTCCACTTTGGATATATTTTGTCATTATATTCGTTCTCTCTGTTGTAGTTCTTATCATTATTGCTTATATGGTGTGTATTATCTTCGTTGCTTTTATTGTCAATATTGACTTAATAGTTCTCACTGTCTTCAAGGTACTTAGTGTCAGTATTATCTTTACAGCTTATATCGCTTATAGTTTCAATATTGACCATGTTGTCTATATTGTACTATGAAGCAAGTATTCGGAATTGTTACATTATGCGATACAAAATTATTCAGCAATCAAAAATTATTTTGTCGCAATGGACTTTCTTTTTCACTAGAGCTAAATGCAAGTGAGACTGAATTTTAGCTCACTAATCCCCACTCTAATTGGCACAAGCAGGTTAACTTGAACTTCAACATTTTTCCACTTATGCACATATTCACGCAGGCATACTACTTAATTTGGTGCTTAACATAGATTTCAACTGCAGTATATCAAATTACTTCAAGCATACTCATACTCGTACTCGCTCTTTTCGGAGTAATTTGGGATCTATGCAGTTTGTATTGTGATGAGCCTATGTAGCGTTGAGTGTAAGTTCTTAACCAAGTGCGTCTGTTTTTGACCTTCAAAGCTGTGTATTTTAGTTTTCAATTTTAGTTCCACACGAATGAGAGCAATAACATTTATTGAAATTCACTAAAGGTACAAGATTCGTGGTAATGTATTCAAAAAATTGTTAACAAAAACTATTACATTGAACTTGCAGTCATTTTGCAAAGACCAATATGATCGTAAAATTTTACTTAATTGATCAATGCTTTTTATTCAACAAACATGACAAAGATAACAAATGGAACAATTTAACCTGGTAATTGGTGACATATGTTTCGGCTATTACCACATATATACACATTCTCATATGTATATACATAGCCTCATCAGACCAGTTTTTGGTTAATGTTGTACATGGGATCGAACCCCTGACCGTTCTTGAATTGCAATGTTATTTTTGACGGTTGCTCTTAACACTTGAGCTGTTGGGGACATGACCTTGAAGTGTACAATGTGCGCTTATATATTTCAATCCACACACAATGTTCCATTTTTTGTTATCTATATACTTGTCACTTTCTCGCTTGTTTGCATAGCCGTTAAGCCATTGGCTTAAAGTCGTGCTATGATTTATTTTTCGAAATTGTGGCATTGCCAGCCATATATTTATTGAAAATTGGTTTGTTCTCCTTATGTTTAAGAATCCCATGTACAACATTAACCAAAAACTGGTCTGATGAGGCTATGTATATACATATGAGAATGTGTATATATGTGGTAATAGCCGAAACATATGTCACCAATTACCAGGTTAAATTGTTCCATTTGTTATCTTTGTCATGTTTGTTGAATAAAAAGCATTGATCAATTAAGTAAAATTTTACGATCATATTGGTCTTTGCAAAATGACTGCAAGTTCAATGTAATAATTCTTAATATAATAAATTATCAGTCGCTAAAAACTAATATTCGTTAACAAAAACTTTGAAAAGATGAAGGCTCAAGAATTTGACTTCATGATCCATAATTCAACCAGAAACATTTGGTATAAAATGCTATCCATTAATATTTGTGGCAGTATTGCTTGCATATAATTCGAGAGTTAATTATTTAATAAAAGCTTTATGGTGATTAAATCTTAGCTGCAAAGTATTGGAGAATCGCCCTCGCTTACGAGGACGAATCACTTTATTGAGTATTTTGCCAACGTGAGTAAGTGCTTGCAAAACATTTATGTACACTAAACTTTCCAGAGTAGTCAGAAAACCTATTAGATTAAACTTAAGCTTTAGCTAAATCATATAAATCCTCGCTTAGAGCACAGTTCCAAATAGTGGTCTGTTCTCTCTGTACCGCAACAAAAATTAAGAGGTCACTTTTTATATTTGTTTCAACAAAATTGAAAATCAAGTAAGAACTTAGGAAATATCACCCAAAACGGAAAATTGAACATTGATTTCTATTGAAAGAAGTTTTCTAAGCCTTTTAAAAAAAATTTCCAAAAAGGCGAATGTCACTCAAATTTCTCATACGACGAAAACATTTCACAAGAACAAAAAGAGATTTGCAGGTCTCCAGAGGTTCAACTTGCCAAAATATGTTCTGTAACGCCAAATTATTACATGAAGCAAACTTTGGTTCCTACAATTCTTCTCATTTTAAACAATTTTGCCAATTTAAATATCTTCAATTTCAAAACTTATGATTCATGTTCGGTACACCCATTGAAATAAGAGAGATGATTTTTGTTTGGCTTAGATAGTTTTTTGCAGCGTCGTGACTCCTGCTGACTTTGCGATTGGCATGCTAACGTAAGATGACACCTAATAATATGACTCCGCGCAAATATGTAAACATTTCGTCCTATTACTATTGATGTATACAAGACCCTTAAAATTGTTTAATTATTTGTAAATGAAGTAGTTTCTTTTAAACCACAAATCGAATCAGTTTAACTGTTTTATCGACAGTACATTAATTGAGATTTGAATGCTATCAAGGCAAGTATTTCCAAAACTTTCAAGATTTTAGTCGACAACAGCTATTTCCGATTTGTTTTAAATTTTGCGTGGATTTGCTTCAAAAGAAAAACAGAATCAAACAGTAGTACACTTCTGCTCTAAAGGTCTGAGTATCGCACATATTGACATAGTAAAATTGAAATAGGCGCTCATTATAAAATTTAAAAATCTCAGAAAGAGAATGATGAAAAATCATTTGATGCAGTAAGATGAAAGCCATCATATTAAAAAAATCAAGCGAGTGCACATATCTAAAAGTTAAAAATTGTTGAAAAAAATTAAAAAACATTGATAAATTCAAATAATGTTGAAAAATGTGAATGAAATAACATTGAAAATGTTGACAACTGTTGAAAAATGAATAAATGAAAAAATATTCCAAAAATGGAAAAAAAGTTATTTGCATATTTTAGTCGAAAAATATTTAAGAAGTCGATCAAATTGATAGTCCTATAGTTGAAAAAATTTTGATAACATCAAAATATGTTCGAAATTGAAAAAGTTAAATGGTCAGAAAGATTTCATAAGAGTTTGAGTAAATTAGACGGAAAGCTCCTAAAAAAATGTTGATAAGTTCAAAAATATTGAAAAATTCGAAAAATGTGAAATAGGTTCGAAAATTTTAGAGATTCGAAAAATCAGAGATTTGATGTGAAAGTCGAGACACTTAAAAAATGTTGAAATATGTTGAAAAAGTCGCAAAGTGTTGAAAAATTTTGGAAAAATGAAATGTGTGGAAAATATTGATAAATTCCAATGACGTCGATTTTATTAAACTCGAAAACGATTGTAAAATGTTTGAAAATTCGTAAGATTTTGAAAAAGTTGATATGTATCAAAGACTGGATAGAGCTCTAAAACTTAACAAAAAAGTTATTTGCTTGAGAGTTACTTTTACGTTAATTCACTTCTTTACTGAATATTGTTCATTGTCGCCTGTATAGATGTTTCTCCTCTCTCCGAGTTTTCGTTGAGTTTTTTCTTAAAGCAAAGCATGGAACTCAAATCTGAAACACTTAAATTTCCGCTGGCAAGTTTTTGAATTACTCATTAACTGACATCATATTGATCTAATTATCTAGGTTACGTGCAGCACAATAGCTGGAAATAAGAATAATATGATAATCCTGATCAAAATTTTGGTGTTCTTAATGTTGGCCAACTTCTTCAAAGAGAACGTGTTTTTATTTATATGCATTTTGGGTACATTTAGCAGTATTTACCCTTGCAATGTAATTTTCTTAATAATATTAATTATATATTTTAATATGAATTATTTTTTAGAACTTTTCAATTTGTAAATATCTTGCAACTGTTTTGAAAATATACATTCAAAAAATGTTTGTGATTTGAGGGAGCAGCAGAGTATCTAAAATTTAGGTAAAACGAATTTTCCCAGTCGATTGACAGTTGCAGTAACAAGTTTTTATAGATTGACAGCTAATGGAAAAAATTTCACAATCATTTTTGTCAGTTATGAAACTTTTTCTGAAACTCTGGAAGATTTTTTTAAAACAGTTGCAACATTTAGAAAAAATCAATAAATGTTACAAAGAAATTTATCGAAAAATAATACAATATATTTAGTAAAGAAAACCGCATAGTAAATAAGATTTTTTTTAAAGTGATAGTTATCCAGATGGCCTGCAAATATAATGCGTCTATACGCTATAACACCGCATTTTTTGGTTATTTATTCGTATGACTTTAATTTATGTGTTCTCCTAAATGTCGCTCGTTGACGCGTAAAAAAATTTTTTAAATATTATATACTTTTTTGTCATTTATTAAATGCACACCATGTTTTTTTTTGCTTTTATGAACAATTTTTTGAAATGAAATATCTCAAAAACTATGGGGAATGGAATACATAACATAAGCACACCAACGTTTTTGTATAAAAATGATTTAAAATATTGAAAAAAAAAATTGAAAACCAGAAATCATTCAAATTCAAAACGTTAACTTTTTTTACATATAAAAATGTTTGTGAAAATATGTTCGAATATTTTATCATATAATGCACCTGGTTTGAAACCTGGTTTCAAATCAAAGTCCCCGACATTAATTGAAAGTTAGAAAATATATTTAAAAAGTCGTAAGATCTAGAAGAAGTTATAAAATGTTGAAAAATTTTTGAAATATGGTATATTGTTGAGAAAACTGATATGTGTCGAAAACGTCGAAAAGCTTTGTAAGTGTCTACGTGTGTCAAAATATCGAATGTCGTTTAAATAATGAAAATGTTGAAAAATACGGAAAATCATGAAAAAGTCGGAATACATCAAAAAGGTCAAAAAAAAATGTTACATGAAATTGTAAGCGCATGAGCGTTACTTCTCCGTAAAGTCACTTCAGTGTAAATTTCCTTGCATAGCCGCCAGTAAAAATGTTTCTTTATATTCTTTTTCCGAAGCTTATCTGAACTCAATAAAAAAGTTGTATTTGTCAAAATTTCTGCTATTGCATGCAACTTAATCTTGCAACTATGCACAACTTAAAGCAAAACACAGAGTTCATATCCGAAAAAATTAAATTTATGCTAAAAAATTTTGGATTTCTGAATTTTATTTCAGTTCGATTTTTATTTAAAAAGCAAGTAAAAGCAGAGATATTTATCCAAATATCAGTTTCAGACACAGTGGACATGGGCACCTCGGTTGGAACTATGATTGACATATTGATAAACATTTTATTGTCCCTTATATTGGACATTCTTTTTGAGGGAAACGTGTTTTTATTTTTATGCTTTTTAGGTTCATGTAACAATAATTTCTATTGTTACTTATATTTTATAATGACAATAATATTTTTTGTTATTTAATTTTGATATTGATAAAAAAAATTTTTTAAAAAAAAATTCATTTAACTGGCCCGCAAATGATATGTATCTAGATCAGTGGCGTTTACTCTAAGGTGCGCAGGTGTTCTCCGCACACCCAACCAAAATCCGATGCATTTTTTTTAATCTCTATCATAGGTTTCCATATTTGTCAATAATTTGACACTGTTGCTGCTGGCACGCTGCAGCATACCATATCCATCATATCATAGTTCTCTCCCCTAAGCGTACAATATGTGTACGTCATACGACTACAATTGTTCTAGCTCATCGTAGCAAATCAAATATATGAAACGCAACATTATTTGACGATGTTGAATTTCATCCAACCGACTTGACTGTGCGCTGCTGATGTCGCACCAAGTCAAAGCAAAAACCTATAGTAAAAAAAAACTACTACATACACATTCTAATGAAATGCTCACCCACAAATTCAGTTATTAAAAATATCCAATACAATTTTCTCCTACGTTAGGGTTTTTTGAGCTATGATGGTCTTGCAGCGAACGAGCGAAACATATATGTATGTATATAGATTTTATGTCGAGAACTTAATTTGCATAATTGTCAATATTTATGTATCTGTATTTGATGATCTTTGTTAAGCTATGTTGGTGCTGTGTTTTTAATATCATAAGTTTAATAAATAAGCATTTCCACAATAGTGAATCCTCTGTGAATATATTAATTAAAAGAATCACGCTTTCCCTTTTATCTGTTTTATATTTGAAGAGTAAAACTGTTCAATGCAAGTAACTTTTATAATGACCACTTGAAGGAAAAAACATCCAAGTGGGTTCAAGTGGTGTATAACCCTTAATATGCTCAAAAAAATGCATCAGCAACGACACACACAACTAGTAGCAAATAAACTTTACAAAAAACAAAATGCAACAAAAAACATTTTGAATATTTGGAGTGTTGAGTAGCCGGTCTCTAAGGCAGCTCAACTTCATAGCTAACCACTTTCCACTACACTGTCTGGATAGATTTTTTCAAGAGAGCTGTCTACGTCGTCGCTAACAGATATTCGTAGCACAGGTTAAAAATAGAAAAATATCTCAACAAAACATTTCTCCTTCCTTTTTTTTTTTGGTTAATCTTATAACAAGCAAAAGTGTATTAAATTTCGTGGTTATTTCAGCTATTTTTTTTTTTAATATGCACTTTTGGTCGATGAATAGAAAATCTTTGCTTCGCTGGATATATCAGCTTAACAAGCATAAAAATAGTGACAAAAGTGAGCGAACTTTCTTTGCATTTATTTCCAACCATGTCAAGACAGTGAAACTAAAACTAAACCAAAGTAAAATGCAAAGAATTTGCAGCACTATTGAAGGTTTTAGTTTATGAACATATAGATACGAAAATTATGTTTGAGTTTTATTTGTTTCAGCTTGCGAAAACAAAGACACGAAATACAATGATTTTGATGAATTTTGTATGTATTTTAGGGATTACTACATACTACTGCCAATATCCTAAAACTCCATTGTAAGCGTAAGGACTCGACGGTTTTTTTTTAAATTAATTCTACTTAAATAATTTTTAATTTTGCTTAATTTTTGTTAAAAAATCTGTATTTATAAAAACTTGCTGCAGATATTTTTTTCTTTTTCGAAAAAAGTTTATTAATGAAACAAACATACGAGTATGCTATTTATTAATAATAAAATAGCTATATCAATGATACGATTTTTGAAAAGATATTTTCTACCATTCGTCGCCACGAAGGTTCGTCTACATATATTACCCTTGGGGACGCCTCCAAAAAAGTTTGCCTGGTATGTTTTCCAAACGTATGGCCTACATATTTCCAGCATATATTTTTTCTAGTTCAAAGTTAGTAGGTTATATCCAAATGAATCGAGGTAATGTAGGCCCAAAAGCCTCATAAGGTCAAAGTGATATTACAGCCAAACACATCGTTCGGTATAACTTTTTGAGTGTCTTCTGTGTCTCTCCCTAATGAATTTACCCTAACGTTGCTGTTTATTTTTCAGAAACAGTGCAGGGTATTATTTATTTCCACCTTTTATAGTCTTTTATTCATATCATGGCATTATTTTAAAAGATTTTTGTAAAAGACCCAAATATTTTAAGTTTGAATTTGCTCTACTGTTGTCGAGCATAATTTTGTTCACATCTGAAGTATCTCATCATGGACACATCGTTTTGTAAAAAAGGTATTCATCACACTTTGAGCAGCATTCACAGAAAATATAGCTCGAGCATACAGTACCAAATGCATAACAAACTGCCACACACAACTCTTTGTTTCAACATAAATAAATATATTTTCATATTAAGAAAAATATGTTACAGTAAAAAGAAAAGTAAGCTTCAAGAACAAATCCCAAGTTATCGTATAGAAAATAATTGAAAAAAAATTTATTTTATTAATTTTATTTCAAGATATTACCTAATTCTTTGCAACTTTCACGTTTCTTGATATAATAGATTTTTTTTTGTAGAAATGACACTTATTTATAAAGATAAGAAATATAATTTAAAAATTATTTTCATAAGTTTGGAAAAAACCAAGCGCAGCAAGGTTCAACATATGAAAGCCTAATGGTTCAACTTCTTTCGTTTTAGCAAAAGGTGCCGCACATATTTTTGATTATCGTCACCTCCTCAGACGACACAGCCCTGTCTCTCTCCCTATGTATTCTTCATAGAAATCACGATTAAGAAAAAACGAAACCTATTATTTTGAAGCAATTTCGTACACAGACTACGTTTTCAGTTATGTTTCGTAGAAAGCAAAATAGATGTACTTGGAATATTAGCACACCTAACGCCCACAAAAATCTAAGCCCATATGACATTAACTACATTACATTTAAAATATAAATATTTGATGACTTTAGCAAGCGTGCGTTTTTTTATGGTAACAATGCTTTAGCTAGTTATATCTTGATATTTCAGAGAGGCGCGTCACCTTCCATGCAAGCAGGAATTTTGATTCTCCTATGACAGATATATATGCAATATATTTCTTATAAATGCTATATGTAGGGTAGCTAACACATTTCAAAAAACATGCAAGTTCGAATTTTATAAAAATTATACTTATTTTCAATACAAGTTACCATCGATTATTTTGTGGCATAATATATAGCAAAAACTTCATGCAACTGAATTTTAACAAATACTTAAATTTTCATTTTCCGGTGCTAGATATTTAAAACAAAAATTATATAAGTTATGCAGATAAGTTACAGTTTATAATTGTTATTTAAACTTTGAAAGGAATAACAATCTTTTCTGTATTAAACTGACAACATATTACCAGTCAATCAATCAAACATCACCCACAGTTTGTGTTGAGTTAATTAACCGCTATTCAAGTTGTTATGAAGGCAAATTCAACATTTCTCGCGCAAATGCTTGTACATCAATGGAAAACAGTCGATAATGATGTGTTAATTGGTATACAGTCATTTACACAAATAATTAATTTATGTGAGAAAAAATACACAACACATGCACAAAAAAGAACAGAGTAGCGTTGGTTGTGTGTGTGTCGTCAGTCTGTCTATTTATGCTTGTGAATTAAACATGATTGCATTGCACCCCGGAGACCAACTTTTTCCGCACTTCGGCCTTCGATACTGCAATATGACAGACGACCTATCAACGTTGCTTCATTTTTTGCTTCTTCGTGTGCACTGTCATATCTTGATAGAGTACTGTACATATGCATGCATACTTACCCAGTATGCAAGGGCAGGAGCTTGCAGGCCTTCTAGCAGGCCTTCTAGCAGGCCCTCCTTGGTAAGATTAAGGCCTTGCCACCTCCTTTCAAACTTACTTTCTTTTTTATATGAAACGTCCCGATAAAACAGGCCTTCTTTAGCAGGCCTGATAGAAATACTCTTCGAGCAGGTCTTCCTACATCGCTTGCGTCAAGAGCCCTTCCAAGAGCACTTACCCTAGAAGGGGTCACAGAAGTACTTTGAAAAAATTAAATCTTAATACATCGTGAGACTCTTAGTTAAATGTTTTTTTTTATCTGCGTCAACCCCATTTTTAATGTTTATTTTAAGTGACGTTTTCTTAATTTATAAGTTTATTCACAACACTCTACCACTTTAACATAACAGGAAACAGAAGACCAGCCTAGCAACATGCACACCGTTCCTTACTTCTAACCATTTATCAACTTTTGATGTCGTATAAGTACAATCCAATGACAAAAAAGTAATGTTGAATCATAAAACATTGCAATGCATGAAATAAAAAAATACATGAAGTCCTTCTTCTTTGCCTTCTAATGTCAGGCTTTATAGCACTGCTGCTATGGGAAGGTCTTATTGCTGTGGGAAGGCATAATAGCACGCCTGCTGTGGTAAGGCATAGTAGCATTTCATGAGTATACACTCAATGCAGTGTAACTATTCTGCTACTTATAAAATTTACTTATTGTTAACATTGACAATAAAAACAAAAATCATAATAAAAAAAAAAATTTATGCTCTTACAATCGGAGCAGTGCTAGCAGGCCTTCTCCGGGGAAGGCCTTGCTCAATTGCCTGCTGGGTACATGTACGTAAATTTGTTTGTATTGAAATGAAACAACAGCATATGTACTCGTACATATGTATTTGTCAGTAAGCAAATATGTTAATATTTTTATAGCTTCATGCAATTGTGATATGTGCAGTGATGGGAATTTCAGTACAATTGTTCTTTTTCAGAGCATTCGCACTCTGAGAAATAGCAGACTTAAAGAATTTTTAGGTTTTTCGTTTTTTTCAAAAAAATAGTTTTTATTGACTTATCTTTGAAGAGATAACGTAAAAAAGTGTGAAATAAGAAAACCTAGAGATAATAGATAGATGTCAAGTATGAGATGATGAAGAAAATCCAGCAAATTATCGATAATTCCTGTGCGGATAAAAGATGACATTTTTGGTACGTTTGTACTTCTGCAGTACATTTGCGTTGTGAAAAATATGCGTCAGTAGATGTGACAAATTTTCAGCACATTCGGTACAATGGACGAATTTTCATTACATTTGGCGCATTTTCAGTTTTAGTGCGGTACATTTGGACTATTTTTAATTATTTTTTTTTTTTGTTTTTTTTTATATGCTTAGTAATCTTTAGATAATTATTTATATATTCTTTTGATAAACGTTGCCAAAACATGCCTCAAAAAAATCGAAAAAACCCAAATGACATTACTGAAGTGGATTAATCGAAAAAATAAAAAAATTTTTAGCGAAATCGAGAAATTTCTTTGGAGAAGTCAATGTTTTTTTTCCTGAAATCCGTGTGGTTTGTAAAAAAATGACCACTTAGTAAAAACAATGTCGTATTAATAATTTAATTTTTCATTTAAAGTATCAATATTAATCTTTTTTACAATTGCTCCCAATAAATTGAGAACGACTCCATTCCACCTCTAAGCTCAGTACATTCGAAAAAGGGCCAAATCACATCACTAGTTGGTTTGTCTGCCTGTTATTGCCGTTGTCATTGCTATGGTTTAAATGATTCCGTTATTGTCTCCTTGGTTTTGACTTTGCACCTGCTGGCATAAATGCAATAATTGTTGTTGTTGTTATTGTTTTCATTCATAATGACAGTTTATTATTCGATTGTGTTTGTACTTGAAGAATTTAATTTATACCAGATGGTACATGCAACACCAGTGCGATTTCAGACCCTCGAATTTGGGTAGTGTGCTTCGCACTGCAAGGCCAGTTCTTGTAAAATTGATGGGCAAAAAAATGGGTCTTACGAAAACAACTAACCGGATATATTTTCCTTTTTGATAAAATTTGTTGCGAACCCAAACAAAGCAAAAATCAAAACATATAAGGCTTAGATATTCTTACTCGTTGACTTGAAGGTCACTGATGATTCTATTAAATAATGTGTGAAACTAATATGACTAGCTTCAGCTCCGTTTCTTTTTTTGTTTATTGCTCTTGTAGTTTTTTAGTGTCACCCCACACATTACTACACTGTAAGCTCAGTAAAATAATGTGTATTTAGTTTGAAAATTACATATTTTCTGATTTCTTTCTTACAATGCATAAGATCAAAAAAATAAAAACACAGGCTGGCATTGCATGGCGAAATATATCCAATACCTTACTTCCTAAAGTTTGCGCATCTGATTTGAAACATAATTTTAGGTATAACTATTATCATCATTCGATGTCATAAATCGTTTGTTAAAGATCAAAACATGACCGAAATGGATTTTTTTACGTAATCGTAGGTGAACGCAAGCTACAAATTTATTTTTTGGGCAATAAGTTTGGGCAATGAGTTCCGAAACTACAACTTTCATTAATAAAACAATGCTATGATGCAACTTCGAAAGGCCCAACATTTCGAAATGTAATTACACAGGCCAGCTAAAAAAAAGTCTTTGGTAATCCAGAGATCAGAGCTGGTAGGTACAAAAGTGATGTGTGTGCTAAACAAAGACTTATTTCAGTTTTTTTACACGTCAATATTTTCAGAATTCCTTATTAAGAGTTTGAAAAGCTATATTTTCGGCATATTTGAAGGTATCTCATATTTATAAGAAGTTCTTTTAATAATTTTTTCTTATGGTGTGAGACAGTAATAACTTCCTCAGTAAGTTGCTTAATTTTCGAGACGTAACACATTTCAGAAAAATGTTTTGAATTAATTTTCTAAGCATGTGAGATATTTGAAAATGGGTTCAAAGTGCCTTAACTGAAAATGTGAACAGACTGCGATTTCTGTAAGAAAATAAAATGTATGATGTTTAAATAGCATTCAAATTAAGCGTGTTTTTCAAAATATTTTCAATAAATTTATTAACAAATTCCATCAACTCAAAAGATAACAAATTTTCAATACATTTTCAACACATGTTTCTCATCACACTTCACCAACTGGCGTACTTACGTTCTTTTGAATGCGAACGGTACGTTGTTATTTTTCGATTTTTTTTTTCAACCACATCTTAAATAAAACCCTTTTTAACGACGGCGTCATCTCACAAAAGCATTTGCAATAAAATAAAAATAAAAAATAATTTCACACAAAATCACATTATAACGATCACTAGCCACATTCCTTTAGCCGCATTCAAAATCAGATGCCAACGTCATGCAGCAATGGGGATGCTGCTTTGCTCTTACGACTACTTTGCCAGTATACACTGTACGTATTTGCAAGAAGAAAAAAATGGTGAAAAAAACTCTCAAATAAATTCGACATCAATTGCAAAAATTTTCTAAAAAACTTTACTTCAATAAAATGAATAAAACATTTACATTTGCAGTTGCTCTGCAATGCACAGTGGGGAGCTTGTGCGTTTTGAAATTATTTAAGTATTATATATTGAAAGAACAGTCAATAAAATATTTCAACCATAAATTGAATCATCTGTCACAGTCTTCATTGTGATATCTTGTATAGTATATATATAATCAAATGCTTTCAAATCTTCTTCATCATTTAATACCTTAGATACCCAATGTAAGCTTTGATCACTAATTAATTTGTGCTTTAAGACTTAAAATAATTATAATGCCGAGACTAAGAACTAATTTGATTATGGTGACAAATTTCAAAATAAAACGAGAACCTAAAGAATTATGTATTATTTATATGAATGACATAACTGAGCAAAAAGTAGATTAAAATACCACACTGTGCTGCGAGTAAAACCTGCAGTAGTCAGCCAATATTAACAAAATTACAAAAAAAGAAGGAAAACAAAAAAATTCTGCTAACATACGACATAAAAATGCTGATAGAAGAAGAAGTGGAATTTCTTATATCTCTGCAGCAACAACAAAGGAGATATGAAGAAAGTAGTTAACTTGAGTATTCGACCGAACAACTAACCTACCCACCACAAGGCTAGATGTCAGCAGGTAAGGACGTGGCACAGCCTTTTAGCCCACTAGTAAGTCAGTACCACTGAGTTAGTGTTACTGATGTTTGACCAAATGTACTGAGTCTTAGCTTACGCTGCTGCATTCTTTACATGATGAGGAATGTGTCGTGTTTCGCCGACATTGGAAATGCACAGTGAAGGAAATGCAAATGATCGTAGCTTAATAAAATAGAATGCAAAATGAAAAATATGACATGAAAATCAACGAATGTTAAAGGAATAGCCGACCGTTCACTTTGACAGCAACTGCTACCATGTTACAACGACAGCTGGCAGCTCATCGTGAACCGTTTCGGGTTTTGAACTTTATGCAGCAGACAGCAATAACTGACTACCGTCAGTAACAGCTTCTTAGCAAATTAAAACAGTGCACAAAGATCAACTGTAAGGTCGCGCAAAATCTAAATTTCAAATAAAAAACTCACTCCTTTCACAAGAAATAGCATAGTACTGTAAACATTTCAAGGACCTGTATGATACTTAATCTTTTCAGCGCACGCTTTTCAAATGAAGTATACAACGAAATATTAAGCTGTAGCGAATTCTATTGACTAACTGATCTTTGGACTGTTTTTCAAGCTGAGGTTTTCGAATTTAATCTATGTAAATTTAGCTGTCTTTTGATCGTAAACGGTCGTAAGTTGCATGTATCTAGACAAAATTTAAAGGTTCCGATGTTGATGGAACTGATTTACAATTCTTCAAATAATCTTAGGTAAATTTTAATTAAAAAAAAAAAAAAACTAGCGTAATATTGAAAATTCAATTTCATCCAAAATTTAGAATAACTTTTCCCAATTTTTTTCACATTTTCATGTTATTGTTAACGTCTTTTTTATTCAATTTTTATTTTTTCTTCACCATTTTTTCTTATTCTGTTCACCTTTTATTTTTATTTCTCACTATGATGCCTTTTCACTGCCACATAGTAAATTCTGTCACTGTTGCTTAATGTTAAGCACCAAACTTTTCAACAACATTCGCCATCACCTCTGCCATTCAAATGAAACACACACGCAAACATATGTATGTATGTGCTCTCAAGCAGCCAAATACACACACAACACAAATAAAAATAAAAGTCAAGAATCTAATAAAATTTTATATGAAAATTATTGAACAGAAGCCGCAAAGTAAGAACGTGTTTATGTGAGTACACGTTTGTCTGTGTATGTGTGTTAAATGTATAAGTGTGCATGTGTGTAATTTTTCGAGTATGTGTTTGTTTGCTCTCGCTGTGACAACTCATATTAAATACGAATTCTTTTGCTTTTTAGCCAATTGCGCTGCTACAAGGCCGCTTTTTGTAATTTCCGTTTCCTGTCGCAATGTTGCAAGATTAAGAGGAAAAAATGTTGCACTGACTATCTGAAATGTGTATTTAGCAATTTCTACGAGAAAAACTCTATTTATTTTTTACAATATTTTTATTTATTTTCATATTTATCTAAATGAAAATTGCGAAAATCGTGTCCTGCAGCGAGTTCAGTCCGCAATTTCATTTATTGCTTTTTAGGTTTTTTTTTGGGAAATTTGGCGTGGTTAGCATCGAAAGGCAACCACAGCCAAATTCCAAGTGTGTGGTCAGTTTTAAGCTAAGCTGGTATGGCATTTATGTATTAATTACATAATTTTTTTAACAAGTAAATTATGTCTACAAGCAGTCTTACACGTGTGCTGCACATAGTTCATAATTTATGAACATTGTATTTTTTATTTCGCATGATATGCTTTGATGCTTGACATAAAATGAGTATCATATAAGCTTTAAAACTTTTAAGTTTATGCTCTAGAAAACTTTTCGCTGCTTGTTATTTTACGAAAAGCGTAGCAAATTCCAGTCACATACTCTGTGGTCACTAACGAATGGCAGCAACAACATCTACATTGGCAATGTATATACCCAGTGGGAAAAATAAGAGCTACGTCTCAGATTTTCATATATATTTGCTAGGCAAAGAGAACATTTTTGACACACAAGAAAATTATTTTAGCTCAATTTGATTCAAATCTAGTAAGCTTAAACATCAGAAAGTGTTAATATATTTTCTGTGTACGTAAATCTTTTCTCAAAAGCTTTCGAAATAATAAACAAAAAGGCTGAAGTCGAGTCTTATGAAAAATTAAAAGTTGTTTGTATTTAACAAGAATATAAAAATACCAAGCTCATCGATTACCAAACATGCGAATTAAAATCCAGTCTACTGTATATGAACCCATGAAAGTAAAGAAGGAACTTTATTTAAAAAGAGTTCAGTAAGACAACAGAAACTGAATACGAACATGAAAGTTGTAATTTCGAAAAAAATTATATCTTATCGTTTGCCCATTATCCGACCAGACTTGAAAAAGCACTTTACATTTTATTTAAAAATGTTAGGCTGAACATGTTCAAAAAAATCAGATTTTTTAAGTTGATAGTTAATATATATATAGACACATATTAAATAAAACAATTTTTTCAAAAACATTTCTTTACGAACATCATTTATTTTGTTTGGAAAGCATTTTATTTCTGAATCGTTATCTTCCGAGCAAAAGTTTACGGATACTAAAACGTTGATAACCTAAAGAATCGTTGCACATGTCTTGGCCTTCTGCACCTGTGTCATTACCAAACAAGCTGACTTTTCTTTGCTTCTTTTCACTGTTTTGTAAATGTTGGACAATCCGCAGAGAGATTACGGTCTACACTACTCTCTTTTTGACCAGGCGGTCCACACTATTTATCTCATTTTTATAAATATTACCTGCAAGTTGTTAATTTTCTGGAACTCATCCCAACATAAGGCAGTTACAAGTATATTTTCAGCTCAACACGAAGTTTTGGGCAATCGTTATCTTGTCTTTAAATGTCAAGTACCACAATTACCGATAGTAGTATTCTCTTAAACGTATTTGAATGGTTATAGGAAGTGATTTTTGAAATTTATTTCAATCACGCCTGCTTTTTAATAATTACCTTAAAAATTTCGGTAGGTGACATTGTGTTGTAGGCTTTCAGTCTTGTAAGTGCAATATAGCCTATGCTATGATATGCTTCCATTTTTTCCTTAATTTGCAGAGGAATTATTTCAAAATAAAAACTAAAAATTAAAAAATTTTATTTCAAAAAATGTTCCAAAAAAGTTTTCAAGTTTTTTCAAAAATATAGTTTATTTATTCCAGAATAATAAAATCAAAAAATTACTATTTTTTATTAAAATATAAATAAAAATGTATATGAAAAGATTTCGATATTTTCGGTATTTCTCTCATGAACGTTGAATCAAGTGAATACAACATTTTGTGGCATTGTATTGTTAAGTTTATCACATGTTGGTGCAAATTGTTCATCGCTGGGTATGTCTGCTATCGTAATTACTTTTTGGCATTTTATAACAAAAGTTATTGCGCAACATTGAGCATCTCAATGTGATTTTGTACTTTTTCTTTTCTCCATTTTTTGATTTCTTAGTCTACATTAGCACGAATAATTTTTTTATTGCTAAAGTAAGCAGTTAGCTCAACAGCTCACCCCAAGCATTCACACGAAGCTACTATTGATTATTGGTTCGTTTGTTTCACATGAAATAGGTGACCAAAATTACGAAACACTACGAGCTTAGCATAAGAGTTGAAACAAAATTTGGCTTATAATGTTAAAATAAAATTTTTTAAAAAAGTATGGTGATATTTTAGAAGAAGTTGTAAAAATTTAAAAAAAAAAACGTATATTTTATTGGAAAATGATTTCTTTAAAGATAATTAAGCTCCTGTAGCTTAATCTATACAAGACCGAAAAATTTGCATGGCAACCGTGTGAGTCGTTCATGTCATCAAGATTAATAAACTTTATCTTCACTTGTTTTTATTAAAATTTCAAAATATTTACACAAACTGTCACATTTCAATTTCATTTATTTTCTTTTATTTATTTATATTCTTTTTTTCAATCTTTCAATTCTTCGAAATCAAAACAATCGCTAATAATTTTTGACAAATAAAAGAAAATACTTCTCAGATGAAATCAAAGAACTTAATGAAATTGAAATGCAACAACGAAGCAGTCAGCATATCGGACCTCAGCGAAGCGCAATACGGCAGTCACAACGCAGCAATCATCATATCCAAGCTCAGCAAAGCGCAATCCAGCCACAACAATATAGCTATCAAAATGTTCAATCTCAGCACAGCATTGATCGCAAGTCGCATACACAACAACAGCAACAGCAACAGCACAACTTAAAACTACCCAATGAAGTAAAGCGTAGCAAGAAAAGCTTACCTGAAATATTGAAAGTGGATGTATTGAAAGACTACAACACTCTGACACTTCACGCGATCTATGGTTGCTCTTTGGTTCTTATGATGATCACTTTTGGGTGTTTTATGTACTATCGTTTCACGATCGATTTGCATCCACATTATGCCAGTGACTATTCCCTAACATTCGCAATTTTTTATATCACCGGAAATTGTGTGTACCAATCGATTCTACTCCCTTAGTGTATTCGTTAAATATTTCAAAAATTAATTTCTTTTCAAGCCTTGGTGATCTTTCGCTTATTGGGCGTAATGTTCTTAACACAGGTTGCTCATGCTCTTATGCATGCAGTCGTAATTATTTTATTGATTTTAAGATACTTCGATGACCACACCGTTGGCGAAGATATAGATTTCGCTTTAGAATTTCACTTTTCGCAATATACAGTTATAGCTGTCTATAGTTTACAGGTAAGTGAATATATCATAAGCATTTATGGTAACGCTTATCCTTTTATTTCTTGCAGTTCATTTTTGCATTTCCACTTGTTGCTTTTATGCCCTCAACCATCCAATACTATAACCCAACTAATGTCTGGCTGCATGTCCATACTGGAGTGTTAGCATTTTTTGTTGTTTCGTGGAACTTTATGTTGCAAATGAGTATGCTTTGCGTTCGCCTTCGCCACGAGATAACATCGTTGGAACATAGCAGTATGCCATCAGTTATAATGGTGGTTAGTACTATGTATGTGCTATGTATCTTATTTATGCTTCTTATGCCGACTTTCAACTTCACCATTCGAAGCAAATTAGAGAGTTCTACAAAGGATCACAGACAAAGTATTCTCGAATCGCGGCATAAGTTGTCCACGACGTCATAGATGTTTTCAAATACAATAAATACATATACGTACGTACAACATAAAATAGTTTTTGTAATTATGTAGTTTTTGAAGATCTCGAAAAGCAATTTTTAGCTTGTCTGCGAGTAAGTTGTAGTGTTGTACGCATCGATTTCGATATCGAATAAATTAAATTCCACTATTATGGAATTGATGCATGAAGTTTAAGTGAAGTGAAGGCAAAAATGCATTATGCTAGTATAAGACTAATCGGTGACGCATTAAGGTAGAGATGACTAACTTACAAGTTGGCAGCAGCTAAGTTGCAAAAGTTGGATTCCAACTATGTAACTATTCCAGCGTAGCTGATTTTCTTTCACTTGGTGTCTTTCAATGTTATGGTGATGCCTTGAAAAGCTGGTGTAAAGCAGAGGTGTAGGGAAAAGCGTACGTCAAGAATATCTATAGAACATACATTTAAAAATGTACGCAAAAAAAAATTTGGCGAAATTTTTTTTAATTTTTTTTTAGGTTTTTTTCAATATTTTATTTGAATAATGGTGATAACACAATAAAAATATTTAGAGTTTGTTTCTTTGCTAAAAATGCCTTTATTCCACTCAAAAGCAAAAACCAAAAAATTTTTTTTCATTAGTTTCCAGAAATGAAAAATTTCAGAAAAAAAATACCTAAGACTCATAAAAAAGAAATGCCACTGAGACCCATTTGCTCCTCATTAAACTCACCGTCATATGAATTATGCAAATTCATGTTCAAAATACTGTGCAATTTGACTAAAGACTCAATTTATAACGTTAAACACTCAACAGAATTCAAAAACAAATTAAATGACTTTTATATATATGATGACGAAACAATGATATCAATTGATGTAATTTCCCTATTTTCCAGTGTACCAGTTGACTTAGCTTTGACGATTATTAAAAAAAAGTGGGACAACATTGAAACATACACAACAGCAACAAAAGGACTTTTTATGGAAATTATAAAGTTTTGTGTGAAGGAAAACAATTATTTTAACTTTAATGAAAAAACGTATAAGCAATTAAAAGGAATGCCAATGGGATCACCAGTCTCACCCATAATAGCGGATTTAGTGATGGAAGAATTACTTGACGACTTTATGACGCAAATAGACACAAAACCGCGATTACTGACAAAATACGTTGATGACATTTTTGCGGTTGTTAAAAGTGACAAAGTTGACGATAAATTAAACAAATTTAACAAAAATATACGGTTTACAAAAGAGGTAGAACAGAATAACAGATTAGCATACTTGGACACAATACCAAATAATATTAAATTGGTATCAGAAACACACAGCTTCGGGTAGAATCATAAATTTTTATTCTAAGCACCCAAAAATGACAATACTAAATACAGCACAAAATTTAATCACTAGAGCACTGACAATCAGCAACCAAGCGTTTCATAAGGACAACATTAATAGAATAAAGAAAATATTAGAGAAAAACAGTTTTCCAAAACTAACAATAAAAAGACTAATTGATAATTTTTATAAGGATAAGGGACCAAGATCGGAAAAGGGCACAATTAAATATAAGGCAATGACATATATTCCAGGGTTGACGGATAGATTCGCGAAATTAAGCGCATTTAAGTACATAAAAATTGTTAATAAAACATATAATAAAGTTGGACAATTTTATAGCAATACAAAATATAAAATATCAAAACTCGACAAATCCTGCCTTATTTACAAGATTCATTGTGACGGAGACGGTTACAATGTATGCCAGAAGGTATATGTTGGTACTACAAAAAATAAATTAAGGACAAGACTTTCAGGACATAGATCGGACCAAAAAAACAGAAATGGACAAGCCCCTAAGACAGCTCTCTCAGCCCACTGTGCTGAGCTTGGGCATTTCCCTAATTTTGAGCTGTGGAGATTTTACAAGAAGGAAGCGATCATGAGAAGAGATTCATATTAGAAATGCTCCACATTATTAACACCCCCACTGACAAAAGCATAAATTTCAAGAGTGACACAGAAAATTGTGCTCATATTTATAGACATTTAGTTGACAATTAGTTAGTTTAGTTTTAGTCTTTCTATTATTGTAACGTAAGTTTTGCTTGTTAATTTATTCAATTGTGTATTGTGCTAATTTATTTATTTTTTAATTGTTATTTATTAGTCACCCCTGAAGATGAGGAAGGATCTTCCTCGAAATATTGGGATTATGTTTTAAATAAATATTGACCTATAGCCAAAAAAAGTGTTTTAATATTGTAATAAAAAGGTCAAACAAAATTCTTTAAATGTATTCTAATTTTACGCTAAGGCATTGCTTTCCAACATTGCATGTAACGTTTCAGAAACAGTACGTAACGTACCAGAAATGTTTCATTTGAAATATTGCAACCGGAACATTACAGAAATCTTTTATTTGTATTCAATAGCAATGTATCGCATGTAATTTTTCTAAAGTATTTCTGAAAAGCTCCAGATTCAACGTTTCCTGAAACTTTCAAATGATATCTTTCTGACACGATATCTACAAAATCTATTACATGTAATCATTTGAATTGAAACTGTAAGGTTCCAGATTAAATGCTTACTAAGTTTATCTAATGAAATCTAATTCATGTTTTATGACTCTTTTGATGCTATGTTAAGTGTAGTTAATTGTCAATTATATATTATCATTGCATGTTGATTATCAACTCAAGTGATGATGCAAGTAAAATGAAATAATAGTACAGAATCCCGATGACGCAGATTAAAAAAAGAGTCTGATGACGCAATAAGATATCGGTAATGCTTCAAAAAAGTTTCAAAGTAAGTCAAAAGGCGGATATTGACACATTATAAAAAGCTTTCTGAAGTGGAAATGAAAGATTTCTGAAAGATAAGTAAAATTTTGCATGATTTCATGTGAAAGATTTCTGAAAGCTACACGAAACTGAATTCTATGCATTAAATTTTTTGAATTTATTTGTTCAACAGTTTGAAAATTTATTTTTGTAATTAAAGTTTTTCGGATTTAAAATGTTCGCAGAGGCAATGAATTTTTGCACAAAACACGGAGGCAGTCCTGAGTTGTGAAAGTGCCTAATTTAAACCTTTTTTTTGTGACTAAGCTCATAATTTCTGCAAATATTAATCCCCTCCTAGTGGATTTTAAAATCCATTTTCGAAGTTTCTTCATTGGTTGATGCGAAGTTTCTTAAATGAAATTGAGCTGAATATGGGCATTTTTGGGACTCGACACCGATCATGGAGTTATTCAAAAACTATTTTTGACATCTTCATGTACGAATTTAATAAAACTATTCCGAAATCAGGCACTTTGAGGATCTGACACAGCAATTTATGATGTTAATATCTAATTTTGACCTCTCTCCCGGATTGATCAGGAAATTAAGTTTACAATTTTTACAATGCAAGGTATTGATCAAAAATTAAAAGTTGGCCATGTCACTTGATGTTTCCACCAGTCATTCAAACTGTTTTTCTTGAGACTCACTAACAATGCATAAAATAGTTTAAATAAAAATCGAGTATTAATCTGAGCATCTATGAATCCATTGATTTCATAATTTTCAACTTGCCAACTCTCTACAGTTTATATCAAACAACTCACCCGAAATACTGTCAATTACAATTGGCAGCTTGATATTTAAAATTTTATTTGTCACATTGTAATTTGACTTTATTTTTCAGCTCTTTTTGTTTTTTCTTTCTAAACGTTGATACAAATAAAGGAAATTTCAATGCGAAATCTGGATATAGTGCCAAAGAAAAGCACTTTAAAATCAAA
Source organism: Meiosimyza decipiens (assembly GCA_963680825.1). NCBI lineage: Eukaryota > Metazoa > Arthropoda > Insecta > Diptera > Lauxaniidae > Meiosimyza > Meiosimyza decipiens. The sequence continues at coordinate 25,613,090 of OY804260.1, forward strand.
CGACGATATTAAACGAAAACAAAGCCTAAGTGAGATATCAGTGTCGAATTTCAACGCTTTTCAGCGTCAAAGCTCGCTGTTGTTCTATATCTCCTACAGCATTTTGTTCGTGGTGATATTGGTCTGCACTGCCAGTTTTTTATATTATCTGTATATAGTGAACGAGCATGAGGATTATCAATTGGATATATCTCTTTCATTTGCCACATTTTTTGGCTGTGGCAATGGTTTGTATCGAACAACAATAGTCCTGAATTACTTAATATTTTCTGTCTCTTTTTTCCAGCAATGTTGGTTTTTCGTTTATTTGGCATACAATTTTTGACTGAAGTATTACACTGCTTTATGCATGCGATTATATTTGGTATCTTGGTGATGTCCACATTTTTTCACTATCATCATCGTAGTGTCGGCGAAATTCTAGATTTCTATGAAGTTTTTTTATTTCCATCGTATGTTGTGCTAGCTATCTATATATTACAGGTAAGGAATGTAAATGAGCTCAGAAATCTTGTGCTGAAAATATCGATATCTGATATTTACGTTGCATACATTTCTCGTTAAAAGTAAAGTCGATCGAATTTATCAATTTCATTTTTAATTTTAGTGCGTTCTGTCAATTCCTTTAGCTGCTTTTCTTCCTGGAAGTATAAATTTGAACCTGCATAAGGGCAAACAGCATCATGCATGTGGAGGCTTATTAACATTTTGCGTAATTACCTGGAACTATATATTACATATTAGTATGATATGTACCAGCACGCATGAGACAAACATCACAAACACCAACGAATATTCGGACGCAATGAATGGTGCAATGCGCGTCCCATCAATCATAGTTATATCATCAGTCATATTTGCATTTTTTATCTTTTTTATTATGCTAAATCAAAGCTTTGATTACGAAATTAGACGAAGAATTCGTGATAAAATGCTAGGAAGAAAAAAAGTGAGCCTAGGTCCAAGGCTTTCAATGTAAAACTAATTCAAAGAACAAGATATGTATTCTTCCAAAGATATGTATATATAAAAAATACCTTATGTTTATAAAATCGTTACATACCATATACACCTATTAGAAAAATATGTGTGATCGTGTTGCTTCTGAGGTAGTCTTGTTGTTAGGAGTATCAATAATTCGATGATGATTATACTCTCCGACGACATCAAAAAATTGATTCCTACAGTTAACGTTGCATGGAACTTCCAATTGAAAGTGTGGAAAACATCCTCTGAAATCTCTGTTGGTGATAAAACTAAAAAATGCACTCATTTTATATGGAAAAACTTTGTCTCATTTATTATTTATAAGATATATGTCAGATGTTTTCCAGAGCTTCGTAGCTTAATATTAAAATGAAACACAAAACATTCTACAAACTTGCATTTTGGTTTTATTTGGTAGATAATTTCATGAAGTATTTCTGGCATAACTTTGCCATTACCGACCCGAATATACAGCAGTCTGGAGGTCCAATTGATTAGACTGAAATATCATGAGTTTTTTAAATTTTCAGGGCGTCAATTATTGGTGTATATTAACGTTCTGATTAAATGTTAAGTTGAGTTTTTAGTCACTTTGCATAGTTAAAAAGTGTTGTTGCGGTGCGAACTTTCCATAAGCGTAACAGATTTGATGAAATTTTTGATGTTTTATTTCTAGTGGAAAGAAAGTACGACACTTTAAAAAAACACCCTTTACACTTGCAACAGTTTGTAATTTTTGCAGAAATTTGTGAAACACACACAAGAAGTAAAATGTTGGAAATTTTGAGATTTATGTAAATTGACATATCGAAATTTAACTTTTTTGTGATCTCCATCTATTTGTCAATACTTGAAAAAACTCAAAGGAGCATAAACCAAAAATACAATATACCACATAAATTCGATACGGGCCAACATGTCAAACAAATCTGAAAAAGAAGATCCTGGAAGCACTCCAAAGCAGACTTTCTCAGCATCACAGCTTCACTCACTTGTCGGTATCATCCAATAACTATTTCCAACTTCATAGCTCATTGTTTTTCTATATCCTGTGGCATTTTAGTGCTGGTGATGATAGTGTGTATTATCTGTTTTCTACATGTATTACTTTTAGTGAAAGGACATGCGGAATATTCGGCTGTGGCAATGGTTTGTAGCAAACTACGTGAAATTTTTTATTTTTTTTTTACTAAATTAAAGTTTCTCCCAGCTTTGTTGGTTTACCGGATATTTGGCATAAAATTTGTGACCGAAATTATACATGGCGTCATGCATTTGATTATAGTTTCTTGTTTAATAGCAGCAACATTTTTTATTGCACATGAAGAAAGTATTATTCCTGACATTTATGGTAATTGGCTGTTCCCAACGTATTTTTTGTTTGCAGTCTATATAGTGCAGGTAAAACTGTCAGATTTTGAGATTTATTCCGCTTACAATTAAATTTCATTGCAAAGAAGAAGTGATGCTAAATAGTTTTTTGTTTTTAATTGCAGTGCTGTTCATCATTTCCCCTAATCACTTTTTCACCAGGAAATGCAAACATTAATGTCACAAATCGTGGTATATGCCATGCTTACGGTGGCATATTAACATTTTGCATTATAACATGGAAATTTACCTTCCACACTTCTATGATGTGCATCCACAGGCATGACTAAGCCCGTACAAATATTACAGCGGATAACATTTTAAGTGATCATATATATGAGCCAATCATCATCCTTTGGTTTTCTGCTGTATTCAGTTTCATAATTTTATTCATTCTACTGAATCCAGGCTTTGATTACAAGACAAGACATAGAATTCAAGAGAAAGTTGAAGGAAAAAAAGGCTAAGTTTTGGTCCAAGGATATTATCACAGTAATAGCAGTTCTTAGAGATATTTTAAAAATCAATAAGTATATTAAATACATACTAAAAATAAATAAATTTAAATGACATATTTATAAAGCCATTTCGAAATTTTTTGGTTTTCTGGGACTTCCAAATTAATTTTATAGATTACTCTCTAGAAAAAAACCATACGTTCAAAGACTGGCACAGCATATAGTATAGAAAAAATATTTTGTTGCTAGACGAAGATAAGGCAAATAATGATGTTCTACCTTCATAATTAAAGTGATAATTTCAATACTTTTTTCAAGGATTTATAAAACCTGGCTTTCTTAAGGGCAGAATGCTCAACAAAACCATTGAAATGAATTATTTTCAACGAGATATATAATGTGTTGCACACAAAATCTTTGCTTAAGATTATGAATAATAGATCTGTTTTAACCTTTAACGCAGGGAAACTCTTTAACTTTTTATTCAACATTGGTACCCGATTTTGCATAAGCAACTAAATACGCAACTCGATGTGCTTCTGATATGCTTTCTCTCCTCTAATTCTATTTCAAATCCGTCCAGGTTTAGGTCGAGCATCACATCCTCTGATGGTTCGAGTTTTGCCTCTGTGTTTCGCTGTCGTCAAGTCAGTCAATCAAAAACAGGAAACGGCTCTATTTTGCTTTTCTGATCTGAAAGGTACAATACCCCGTTAAGGCATGTACATATATCAAAAAAATCCTTCAACATAATGGTTTGATTGTTGTGAAATTTGGCAACAGTTTTTCGTAGGCGCTTTTTGGTTACTAGTTAGAAAAAATCGAAGCGGAAATTTCGATTTTTCAGAACAAGCCATCCACTTGGAGTAACTTTGAAAAAAAACTTCGATTTTTTGCTAACATCACAAAACAATAATTTGGTTCATAATGTTTCCGAATGAGCGGTTTGGTCTGTGTGTTGATTCTGAATCAGTCAGGACAAAACTCTTTTTAGAGATTTTTCAAGTGGAAATCCATAATATCAACAGATGTGAATACTATAAATGCATAGAAGAATACAACAGAGGAAAGCATAACTTCTGACCTTTGACCTCGGGTAGATTTTCAAGCACAACACTATTAATATTTCATTGAAAATAATTATATGAACCTCCACATCGGAATTATTCACAAGTATGGTAATATTTTTTTACCCAATTTGAACAGACTATAACATTACAAATTATTCCAAAAACTTCAATTGACAATTCATTTCACAATATATTTTTCTTTTATTTTCAAAAAATTAGAAAAACAATTAATTTTTTGATGTTCAATTTTTTAAAAAGTTTGTTGTTGTTTTTAAAGTCGGCTGACAAACGTCAGCACGGCACGAAGCAGCTTCCAGCATAAAAAAACAAAAAGTGGCCAACTTTCAATCGACACAATCCAACAACAAATATGCAACAACAACGAAGGAGCAGCAACCCAACGGTCAATAAATTTCAGCGGCACAGTACCGCCATACTCTTTGTGGTCTATATTTTATCTTTGTTGCTGCTTATTGCAAACATTGTCATATTATTTTTTTTCGGTGAACTAAGAAATTCACATCCGAATACTTTGAATGAAGTGATCGTGTCATATTTTTGTATTTTCGGCAGTTCTAATGGTTTGCCGTTCACGTTATTTGTCTCTATAAATCAATTGATCTTCTCTCTTTCTAGGAATGGTAGCTTATCGCTTGTTTGGCATCAACATTTTTACCGGATTTATTCATGCCATATTGCATCTGTTGATACCAGTCTTTATGTTACTATGCATGTTCCTTAATGGCTCCGATAGACGTGGATTATTTGGTCAATTTCCATTTGTAATATATTTCGTAGTGGCCGTTTTTATTTTGCATGTAAACACAACTGCGTTCGCTCGTTTTCACTTATTAATGCTTCGATTTTTTCCAGTGTATATTGGCCTTTCATTGCGTTGTCTTCCGTCCAGGATTAACGCGTAAGGAGAAAATTAGACGTTCTGGATGTCATGCATTTTTTGGATTCATTATGTATTTCCTTCTGATATTCAATCATTTCTTGCTTCTTGGAGTGCTTTGTGAAGATCTTGAGCCAACAATATTGATAGTTCTTTCCATGTGGTATATTTTGCTCATATTGTTCATTTTGCTGACGCCATTCTTTGAGTACGATCTCAGAGAAAAAGTAAAACAAAAAACCAGAAAGAAGAAGAAGAGATCATCAAAACAACGACATTCACAACAATCACAACCACAACGCCAAAAGGAAATACATTTATTTACATAACTCGACAAAAAATGCATATTATGTGTTTCACGATAATATATATGACGTCACATGTTATCTTATATCAAAAGAGTTCGAATGTATTTGATACCTATGCACTTAAATATACAAATGAAGATTCTTTTTTCATTTATGGAAACGTTTAATAACTGGAAAAAGTGAAATTTTTCTGATTTCTTGTTGGTTATACATATTCTAAAAATATATCTCCAAAGAAATTTTGGGTTAGAAACTAGAGGAAGGCAACTAAATATGAGAAATCCACTTGATTTAACTTGGGCTGAAATAAATGTCGGGTTAACTGCAAATAATGCTCTTAAAGGCAGTTCAAGAACTCAAAAAGAAATTTGGGCTAAATTTTGTCAAACTAAGAGCTATTGAAGTAACAAGACTAAGGAAATCAATTTTCATGTAATCACCATAAAATGTATTAGTGACCTTCCAAAGTTTTGTTTCCAATTAGCTTCTTATTATAATGGTTGCTAAAGGACAGCGTTCCTACGCACACATATTATTGTGTGATGCGAAAAGCCTTAACTTTCTAAAGCCTTAACTTGCTATAACATAATTTTAAGAAGAGCAACAAATTTCATCCTCTGTCACTTTTCGATTTGACTAAATTATTACACTGCCACACAGTTTCCACTCGATTTTAGCTCGAAATTCGCACTCGAGAGTGTGCCAGCAGCAATTTGTAAGGAAACGTGAAATTTCATGTGATTGAAAAATTTTAACCTGATTTTTTGCACTCCGGTATATAAAAGTTTATAACTTATGAGTTATAAGGGCTATGTGAAAATATATGCCATAAGACTTAGAAAGTCCAAGCTCTAAGCAGAAACGATGTTTCAATTTACACTGTTGGGTCAAAAATAGAATGTTAACCAAGAAGCACAAATTTTCTTGGAAACGCACAATATAGGAGAATCTTCCAGACCCTGTTTCTTATAAGCGATTTCCATGCTAAAATCTATACCGCTGACCCAACAGCAAATCTTAATGCTTCCACCAAGAAACATAATATTATTTTAAAATATTTCAGCAGCAAACAAAGTCAATGAACTCAGCATTCACCAAACCGAAGTGCATTACCGAGTGCAAAAAGTCACCACTCTTCTTATTAATATATGTAAGTTTTGCAAACCTTTTCCTAAGCCACAACCACAAGTTAAGTTATGCTTTTTTTTCTGGACATTTAGATATAGAATGACTCAAGAATACAGTTGTTGCTCTTAGATCATCACTGAAGTGCCTTAAAAAGTAATTTAAGTTGCTGTTTGACTGAAATATCCTAACTAAAAGATTGAATTATTTATCGGCTTAATGTCAGTTGGAGCTAATAACCCCTTTGATAAAAAAAGATTAAAATAACTGAAGCTGAAGGTAAAAAACGTGCACCAAAACTGTATATTACGTCTGCAAAATCAGTCAAACGATATGGAAATAATACACGCCATACACACGCATGCAAGTATTCTTTGTTTTTTTTTTTGATAAACATTAACATATTGCGATATGAAAGCAGATACATCCTTAGAATTGTTTATACAATACCATATAAAAAATCAAAGGTATTTTGGAAAGATTTGTTTTTTGTTTAAACAATTAAATTTTTGATTTTGTATTTTTTCCAAAAGACTAAAGCATTTTTAAACAAAATAAACGTCCTGGGTTTTTTTAATTTTATTTCCAATAGTTTTTGGGATATTTCTGTCAAAAAATGTTCAAAACCGTTAAAATTTTTTCATAAATTAAGTCAATTGAATGACAATTGACTGCAAAATATTTCCACAACAAGAAAAATTATCAAAAATTACAAGTATGAAAAAAAAATTTGTTTTATATTAAGAAAAAAAATGTTTTCTGTTTGCCAATGTTTGTTATGTCCTACTTCTTTTTACATCTAATATATATGCGTTACCCCACGTGAACCTTATTACAGGAACAACTAGGCATAAGTGTCCTAGCTAACTGCTCCATATGTTAAGCAGCAATGCTGCCAGCAAAACTTAAACTCATCAATCTCGAAGCCGTACGTAACGAATTGGAAAAACTTTTACAGCGTCAGCCACATTACCGCAACCACTGAACAAACGAAAATAAACCCAACTTATCATCTGTAGCAACATGCCAGCAGCATCAACTCGCTCGCAAGGTCAACACATCAAACGTCTAAAAAAATAAACGCTTCGACAGCATCAGATGACAGCTTGTCATATCATGAACAAACTTTCAACTGAGTACTGCAATCTATACTCCCTCTAATGCGCCCCAAGAAGTTGCATAAAATGTCAAACCCAAAAAAACTTTTTAACGTTTGTTTCGCGCGTCAATGACGGCAACATGCGGCATTGTCGGTCATAGGCACCGTAATTGAATTTGAACTTTGGTAAAACACTCAACATGGTAACGCTAAGACCGCCGCCACCTGTGCCACTATCATCAGTTTACAACAGCTAGTACAACATACTATGTTATGCACTGGACAACGGAGCGTATGAACAACGGAAATGAAATCGATTGCGTCAAATGGCAAAGACGGAAGTTTCTTGGTCAAAAGTTGTTGATGCTGCTACCGCTTCATGGAAAAACTTTATCGTTTGATTTCGCTTGACATAAGAACCTGAAAAAGAGGATACCAAATTCAGCAGTAAAAGAAGCGAGAGAACAAAGAAAAAATCATTGCTTGTAACAGCCATTGCATATTGATATCAATTTCATTTCACGATATAAAATTTAGCTCAACAGAATAATCAGAGATTGTACAGATTACAATAAATTACAAAATAGATTATCTTTGCAAATCTTTCATTTCATATCACATTTTAAGCGCAAAGAATTTTTTAGTTACATGCGACTATTTACTTCCATACGATATTTGTGTACGATTGTTTTTGTCCCATGACACTTTTTAAGTTAATATGATTTTAAAGCCACAAATTTTAGCTATTATTGCAATTTTTACTCACATCCTATTTTTTATAGTTTAGAAGTCTATAGCATTGGTTTTGAGAAACAAATTTGACCAATGCAATTCAATAGACCCTTTCTTTCATGTGCATTTTTTAGTCACAATGGTCTTATATTAAAAAATTACTTTGGGGTGCATAAACCTTTTAGTCTGATTCCAATTCATGTTCGAATAGTACTATTATGGTAAGTTGCGGCTTCTGAATGACTTTTGTTTTATTTAATTTTTTCATTTGACAATTTTCATGATATATTTTTGCGAATCTTTAATCATTTTAGATGTCGGTCAAGCGCAACCGATCTTGTCTAATTGAACCATATCGTTTCTTGAAATGAGTTTGTTCGCTATTTTATATTTCCTCACTGAATTGGATTTTTAGGTGCATAAGAATCTAATTTGTAAGCTTTTTTATCTCAAGCGACTTTTTATTTTAATACGGTTGTTCCACAGTTCTAAGCGACTGCTTAAACACATATGACTTCACAGTCACAAACTACTTCTAAGCCAATAGAATGCTTTACTCGCATGCAATTTTTTTGATCACGACCTTTTAGTCACAAAAAACATTCTTGCGGTTTCAATTTTAGAAAGGAATGCAAGCAAAAGTTATAAGGTGTTGGTTTTTTTATAAGATAATTTTAGTAAAAGTCTTTTCACGATACGAAAAACCTTTGATATAAAAATGTTAAGCAGCAAATATCGAAAAAGTATCAACTGTGTGAATGAAGAAAAACTTTTCTCTTACTTCACATGTTTAAAACTTAAGGATACAATACTGCAGCAGCAGCAGCAACAAAAACAAACAGTGCAACAACAAACCAAATGTTACTGAAGCAGGAAATTGCCTTTTTGACATTATTGTTGTTGCTGTTGTTGTTGCTATGCTTGCCATATACTTGTGTCATGTTGTCAGCAACATTTTGCACACAGCTGACGCGCAACTCTGCTTTGCGATCATTATTGATGATTATGACTTGCTGTTGTTCTTGTTGTTGTATTTGTACTTGCAGTTGATAGCCAATGGGTTTTTCGTTGTCATGTTGTAACAAGCAAAGAACGCCTTGGTTTTTGTTTTAATTTTTCCAATATAAATTAGTTTCTTATATTAAATCCTTTCTGTAATTAAAAAGCTTCGAGATGTTTTTTTTTGGATGCTTGATTTTAGAGTTTTTTGTTAAAAATTTTTCTTTTTTTTTCATTTTAGTTTTAATTGAAATGTTGATATGAAGAAGTTTATGTTCTTGATTTTAATTGATTTCTTAATCAGCAAAAATGTCAGAGCTTTTCCTTGAGAAGATGAAAAAATCTTTGGAAAAATTTTCTGTAATAGATATATAAAATTTAGATTTTTATAAAGAAACGACTAAAGAGTCCAAGACTTATTACTCTTTTGCCAATGAATTTTTTAAGATTTTTTTAATTTTTTTTTATAATTTTCCTTTTAATTCTGACAAAATTTTTTTTTCATTTTTAGAGAGATTTTCTGTTTTATTTAAGATAGTTTTTTTTCTTTCTTATTACTTTAAATATATTTTCCTTTTATTTTTTTTTCAACACTGACAAGCATCTTACACTTTCAACTCTTGAGTACCACACAAAATCATAAAGCATATGTAATTTAATAAAATAATTTCGTAATAAAAATAACTTTCAAAGGATCTTGAGAATTATTACACATGCACAAGAAACTATCCCCAAATATGCATACACTACTGTCAATACAAAACTCAGACGCTTTTGAAAGCAATTTGCAGAAAGAAAAAAGTTTCCTACATTCAAGTTGATTGAACCGAAGGCTCTTCAACAATTCACGCTTTTTTCAGTGAAACTGTGACGACTTCAATACACCACTACTCAATGCATACTTGGCTGCAAGTGAACAAGCGATTCACATGTGGTAAAAGTAAGAAACCACACAAAAAGCAGAAATATAAAGGATCAAGTACTAAATGCGAAAAAGGATCAAGCGCTAAGGATGTGCTGCATAACTAAGAGAATCATCAAGTTACTTTTACATTCATCTTGCACTGTTGTTACAAAGTTTGTTAAGCAAGGATTTTCATTTTATTCTTGGTTGCACGTCTCATTTTCTTTGCTGTTTCTTTACTAAAAATATTTATTTTTTGTTGTTATAACTTTTTTGTATTATTTCTTTATCTTCTATTTTCAAAACTTTATTTTTTATTGTCTATTTAAGGTCTTTCATCATTTTGCACAAAAAAGAGAGTATCCGAGTTTTTAGTCATCATACTTCATTGTATTAATTTGAATTCACTGTTTATGACATTTTACTTGAATTATGCATTTTTTCGATATTTTAATGGATCTATGGAAATAATTTTGCTCTTGAATATAAAATTTGCGATATGAAATCATATCAAAATAGATAAATGTCTCTTATCTTTCAACAGAAATTATAAAACTGGTTGAAACATAACACGCATGCTATCCCAGATACCACTACTCCCACAAATATGCAATTTTTTTCTAGACTTATTCTTTGTACTGCAACTGAAACTCTGTCGGATTAACATTAAGTATTTTGCTGCTGCTGCATGTGTGTTTATTTTGTTTCGCAGAAGTTTTGTTTTCTATTGTCTGTTTTTTGTTAAAGTTCCTGTTGTTTTATTTAAGTAGCCTTGCAGTTCTTTATTTGTGTCTGTGACTTTTTGCAAGTTTTTGTTTGGCTCTGCTATTCAAGTTGATTTTCTAATTTAATTAATGCGTTACTTATACGAAGCGCAAAACAACCATGCGTGTTAAATTTGTGTGGGTTTGGAAAGAACAATGCAGAGCAAGGATCAAGCAAAAAATTACAGTCCACAGCTTTGGAGATAACTAAATAAAAGAGTCTCGGATTTTCGTTGTACAGTATGTGGGATAAACCTTCATAAGCTTTTAGTTAATCTTGATTTAGCCTCCACTAGTTAACATTTGACGCTTTCTTTTAATGTTTTTAAGTACACTCGTATATTAATTTTATTTTAGTTCCACTTTTCAAAAGCTTACGCTGTTTAAAAAGGTATAGACAAAAGTAAATATTCTGCAGTCATTTAATTGGATATGGGTCTAGTCGCTAATCACAAAAATTAAGAATAATATTATTATTGTTGCGAAATTCCAGGATAGCAAATAAAAAATGTTGAAAAAAAAATGTTTATAGAAAAATCTATTTATTTTTGTGCCTTAGCGTGTGCAAAAAAGTAGTTTCATACGAACTCTTCAAATTTCGAATAAGTACCTTTTTATCAACAAAAGCAAACCCACTGAATTAACTCAAATACAATGTCTTCATAGATAACCCCATCAAACCAGTGCTCTTAAAAAACAAATAAAGAGTATGTTACACAGAGCATTAGAGTTTTTGCATGCAAGTGGATCTCCATTTACAAAAGTCTGCATTCAAACATAACACTCTTTTAACATACAATGCTGAAGCTTTTAAGTAGCTACAGTTTTCTCTTAAATATTTAATTTCCACATATTTCCCCTTTCTGCCTCTTCTGTTGGGGAAATAATGGTATATTTTTTTGCAGAGAAAATTAAATCAAAATCGCATTTACCCAACTCAGCAAAAAAAAGCTTTGAAGCTTTTTTCTACTTAAACTCTCACCAATCAGTCATATGTTTCTAAAGTCCTATACCTGTTAACCAATAAAAGTTCTTGTAGCTGATGTAGAAAGCACTTGAACAGCTTTTATGCATTTGCTTATTGGCTGCTTAGCTTTTCAGTATGCCTCGCTAGCTTTATAAAAGGTACAACATTTACCAATAAGACGATAGTGTGTGCTAAAAAGTTGGAGTGCGCAGTGCTAGGCTGAAGGAGTACGTGAAAGAATAAAATAAAGCGCTACTTTAAGTCCTGGAAAAAACTTTGTTTTTTGTATTTTAATATAGTGAAATAAGAATAATAAAGAAAATAAAAATGTTGTTGTTTCAATTGTTTTACTTTATAACTGTCAGAGAAATTACTAAAATATTTTCAAATGTACAGCATTTTTCAAGGAATTTTATGCGGATATAGCAAGTTTCAATGTAATATTATAAGCTCATAAAATAATATCTTTAGTAATCATCTTTGCTTATCATCTTTGCTTATCATCTTTGCTTATCATCTTATGTTAGCTTTGGCTGTTTTCGTTTTATGGGAGATTAAATTGTTGAACAGATAGCACGTTTCCTCAGTTGCCTTTAGCACAAACCAACCATATTAATACGGGTCCTACAAGTTGCAGTTGCAAGTTTTCATGCTAAGAGTTTTAGGGCTCACAAGTTTTAATGGATGCATTTCAGAACACTTTGATACTCATCCCACTATCGACCACAAGTTGTGGTTATGAAACTTGTGGTCAATAGCAAGTTGCTTGTAATGGTGTTAAATTGGTACAATTTATTGAGGTGAAGCTGAGAAGTGTGAATTAATAAGACAAACTTAATAGCAAGGAAGTATATTAAGAGATAGATTTTATTATTTGGAGGCGTAAGTTTCAAAACCTATGGAAGAAACAAAGTTTTGAAGCTTTGTTTTTCCGTATGCAATAGCTGATTGCACTAGCAAAAACGGTTTTTCATTACTTATGAAAGTCAATTTATTATTTTAAATTGCCATGAGTCTGAACTTGTTAACATTTTACTTTTTCCATTTCAATTTCTCTTTTAAAAGTTTATACTTAGTCTGCCTTTAAAAATGTTCGCAAATTAGTATAAATATATTCTGTCTTCGAAACTATAATCAAACTGGTAATTTTGAAAAGAAGTTATCTACAAAATGGATTGAAAAAAGACTTGTCAACAATCTAAACAGGTGTCCTAAATAAAAGTTTCATAGCCCATGGTATGCTACCCTAAATAAAAGTTTTGCCTTAGCTATACCCTTTTATATAAAGTCTAAGTGGCGTAAATGCGGTGTGAATCAATTAATCGGTCTTTGTGAAAATGATAATTCAAAAATATTTTTGTTTGAGGGCTACCCTAAATAAAAATAATATAGTCTAAGCTATGCCTCCAAACATAAAAGACACATGCTGTAAATTCCATATGAATCGGTGAAGTTGTTTTTGTGAAAAATCTATTTAAAAAATATTTTTTGAATGAAGGCCACCTTAAATTCAAATTTTGCCTTAGCTATACCTTTTAATATACACGCTAAGTGGTGTAAATTCGGTGGAAATCGATTAGCCGGGCTTTGTGAAAATTATATTTAAAACATATTTTTGTATGAAGGCCACCCTAATTATGCACCCTAAATAAAAGTATATATAAATATACAGTAAAGCCTATGACACCTGACTGATCGATACTAACATACAATAAAAATTTCATCCAAATTGGCTGAATAGTTTTCGCGTCCATATGCAACAGACAGACAGACAGACAGAGAGACAGACAAAAACTGAATTTTATATAGTAGATATTAAAATATTGAAAAAACAATGAGTTTAACAATATCGTCATGGCATATAACTTGTCAAGAAGTTCATCCCAGCATAAATATTATTTCATGTTTTTCTTTACGTACCAGTAAGAATATCCGAATAACAAAAAAGTACACTCGACCTTCAAAATGTGCATTCTAACACCAACTTCAGTACATTCGCGATACCTCCAAGTACCATCACTCTCATGTGCAAAACATTGCTTTGATGTTGCCCCATCGATTGATGCAGCTAAAGGTCTTAACATAAATGGGATGAGAATACAAAATCTACGTTCATTTTGAAAACGAGTTCTCCTCTCTAACGGGAGAATAGTTTTTAGCACTGCAGATGTTAGCTATCAAGTAAACTCTTATGTCATAAACAAGTAACCATGAACGTCAAAATGTGTCCACAGTGTCGTAAGTCACTGAATATGTCTTTTGTAGCAATGTATTATGTACTAAGAGGCCAATTCTTTCATTGGCTTAATTCAAACTTTCATAATATCTCCAAAATGGACATATGATATTCAACTAACCACTTGGTATCTCTAAAATTCTTAAAGATTGAATTTGGATATAGTTAAGGACTTCAGATAGTAAAATACATATATATTTTGGCCTATGGAACCTTTTAGATACCACTTATGTAGTCGGTGTGTGACTACCAAAAATAGTGCCAAAAATAGTTTATTGACGATATGCAACAAGTTCTCATCTTTGGAAATTTTATATAACTTCCATCACAGTTGTGTGCTTTTCTTGTAAAGGACTAACGTATGTGATTAATTGTTTAGTAAGATCTGTGCTTCTAAAAAAAACCTTTAAATAAGGTTCATCTCATGCATGTTTGATACACCCGTAGCATTTTTTTTTTTTTAATGATTGCCAAAATATTTCGACTGACTTGGAACTGTAGGATCTATAATAAAGTAAAGTAAAAGTTTAAATACTGAGTAACTATTTTGAATGGTCATTAATGACATATATCGACTTTCTTCTGAGAAAATAATTTTTGAATAAAGGATCTGTGGCGCTGTATAAAAGGTATTGTTTTTTGGCAAATTCATATTATTGAAGAGGACTGATACGAGACTGTTCATACTACGCTGCTTTTCGATATTTTTGACAGCTCCTTCTCAGTTTTTGACAGCAAAGTTATGAGGTTTAGTACTTTTGTGTTTTGGTAAACTTAAAATAATGCTTTGACTTAGGAGTACTTTGAAGAATCAATTTCATTACATACAAAATTATTTTCTAATGTGTAATAATTGTTGCTATGTTTTTTAACACTTCACATGAAATTTTACCAGACTTTCATACGGCCATTTATAAGAAACTATTTTGCTTTTATTCTTTTTTACATAAAAGTTTTCTTATTTATATGTTTAGTAATGATTAGCGTCAATTCTTTTAATTTTCAAATTTTCAGAACTTTTTCAAAAAGCATCTCCGTTAATTGAATACAATATCGCTATTACGCTTATGTTTTGAGGACTTTTTTATTTCTGCGTGTTCCTTTGAAAGATCCGTGAAGTGACAAAATGCCCACCCAATCTTTTGAGCCATTTTCAATCTTTATCAATTCAGGACATTTGTGCGACGTTGGGAGCCGAAATTTCCACAAATTATCTTTGTTTTTGTTCTTTTCTTCTTGGCGGCTCAATAAAATTTGTTTTTGCCATTATGTAGTTACTACCCATTTTAATACAAACTTTTTAGCCTGAATTCTCCTGATTTTCTGAAATATTTACTTCTGATTATATACCTGAGATATCAGTGCTTTTTATGCTCTTAGAAAAAATTTTTTTATAACACATGTTCTTTGAAATATTTTTTGGAATTCCCTTTTTCAAGTTCCTTTATTTGTGCGATTTTCTTCCAGCAACTTTCTTCTTTGCATTGCATTGCATTTAGCGCTAATTGCCTTCCGGCGCATTGATTTAGTTTTCATTAAGATTTAGGTCAATCGGTGCAACATTTATTTACTACAACTTTCACACACACTATGAGTTGCAGTTGTAGCAATTTGTTAGTGCTGCATGCTGTGGTATCCGCTCAACGTAATTCTCTGGTTGCGTATTTTATTACGCTGTAATTACGATGCGGTAATTACTAGTAATTAGAAAAAATGCCATGTAATTGAGTTGGAGCAGCGGTAATGCAGATTTTTTTTTTCTACTGTGAAAAAATTATGTGGCAACGTGATGTCGAGGTCAGCATTTAGCACTTTATTTTGGTCAAAATGGTGTACAACAAGAAAATTGAAATATCTTATGTGTTGGGCTTAAACGAAATTCAATTTGTTAAGTTTTTTCGAATACACCAAAAAAATTAATTAATTATGATGTATATAAAGTTGACTTTTAATTACAAATGAAACTGCCTTTATAATCACTCATTAAATTTGTATTTAAATCATTGCATTCCAATTAAATTTAAGCTGAAACGATTACATCCTTAAGAACACAAAATTGTTATGGTTCGTTAATACAGATTGTAATTTAGATGCAGATTTCATATTCAAAATTCTGAAGCTAATTGACATAAGCATGCTGGAAATATCGCACCCACTCCCCCTACACACATTTTGACACATAAAGAGACACTTTGAGTAGATTTGACCGCAGTAGTGTGGAAATGCACATCTGGCATTGGTTATTATGCAAATTTGTACATAGGTCAATATGTGTTGCTGAAACGCTGAAATATTTGCTTTACTTCAATGAACATCATTGATATAAAGAATTAATGACTGCAAACAGAACTAAAGTAAAGCAAGTTAACAATATGAAAATTAAAAAATTCGTTCAAACCAGAAGTTTTATGCAAAATATATAAAAATATACATTACTCCTTCTAATACATTTTCAAATTTTAAGTGGGTTCTCAAACAAATATGATAAAATTTAATTTTGGAAAAATGTTCGCATTGCTTGCGCAATATGACATTCGATCAATTTGAAAGAAAATTCACCAATTAAAAGCAAAAACGAGGATCTATTGAATTCTACAGACATTTAACTAATCCGTAGAGAATGATATTTTTCAAAGACCATTAACCGTTTAATTTTAGTAGTTGTAAAACGCCACACACAGCTTATGTCAATAATGATGATAACTTTGGCATCGTAAAAAAAACTTCTGTAGCCTGTTCTTATTCACATTTAGAAATAAAAATTTGTACCTGAAAACTAGCTAAAAGAAACATTGGCGAAAATCCTAAAAAAGAGCTTATCGCTATGCCTAGACTACGGTGGTATAATAATATTGTTAATCATCAAGGTACTTAACCAAAGTCGGAAAAAAAAATTGGGAGCCATTTATCAGGACACAACCGGCAAGTTTTTGCCGAGTGGACCACGTTTTGATTAAAATAATACCCCCTCGGTAACAGATTCATCAGGTTTCAGTAACGTTTTTGATAGTATCGCCCGTAATTTGAACTGCGACACACCGAACAGTTTAGGTACCCAAGATTATTAAAGATTACACTGGTCTGCAAATCATAATTTTCGGTCTGCTAATGGCTAGTAGGATTTCTTTAGATTCGGCTAAAATGAAATTTATGACTGAAAACGGCTATATTCTCTGTTCTCTCTCACTCGGAATAACGGCCACTAACACGACTGTGCTCAAAGGTGCACAAGCTTCAAGGTCAGATAATTGAGGTCGAAGGAAGACGTTACAAGCTACCGATTGAGGTATTTTAAAAGATTAAAGAACCTAAGGTTTAGCAACCAAGGCTATCCAAAAAAAAGTTTAAAACGGATAGTTTGCAGGGTCTTGAGCGCTATTTTTTCTAAGACTACGCATGATGATCAGCCTAGATTTGTGATCAGTGTGCAAAAGGTTTTTGAAAGCACCCAGGAGTACCTGAAGTCCCTTGTCACTTCCCATTAGCTCTATCCTTGTATACCACTGTTAATTGCCTCATCAAGGCTCAATACTTTCATAGCGTGGAACTTTTTGAGCCCGGTAGACCAAATTTGCTTTTGACTATACCAATCGTGGCGTTATTTAGTGAAATTTAAAAATAACTGATATATTTAAACATTGAAATATTTTCCAAACATTTCTAAAAGCCACCCTAACACATATTTAATATTTTAAATTAGCCACAGTTATTTTAAGAAATTTTACCAATTCCTATTGACTTTCGAACTTTCTGAATGACGCATTTGTATGCAGCTGCTGCTGCATTTTCCTTGTGTTTTGCAGAGCTATGTCAATTTTAACTCAAATTAAACATGGCCAACATGTACTGCCTATCAAAAACGTAGTCTGCTTTTGCTATCGCTTTAGTTTTGTTCGATTTTGCACTATTTAGACTTCTTCTTTCTTTGCATTCCTTTGATGTTTCCCTGCTGCAACATAATCGAAACTCCATTCTCATACTATGCTTGTTGTCCTCACAATCTTGCTGCAACAAAAACTGGCAGCATTAGCAACAATTTCATACCAGAAATTGCTCACGTCCGTTTATATTGCTAATCCCTGACTATTTTGGGTTTTGTTAGAAGTCATCACCGTAGTCGCATATCTTGTGGCTAGGATATTGCTGTAGCTATCGCTTTTAAGCATCCGGTCTTTTCAGCTTTTTTTGTCTGAGTGTGTGTATTGTGTCAAAGTGTGCAGTTTTGGTGTATGCTGCAAATTGCTTTATCTGCAGCATTGTAGCATGTTGGCACAACATAAAATTTCTCATAGGACTCCTCAGTTGCGCTTGCTGGTTGATTTTCACTGTTGTCTTTATGATTTTTGAGCAGCATCTTTGAGACGTGTTGCAACGTGATGCAATTTCAATATCAACTCTTGATAGCATAATTTCTTGTTGTTGTTGTGGTTTATTTCGTGGTTCCATTAATTGTGGCCGTTTTGAATGCGAGCCAACTTTGTTGTGTTTGTCTTGACAACAAATGCTGAATTGAAGATGGCAATTTTAAAAATGCTACGCTTTAGCTCTCGGCAACTTATACAAAAACTTGAGCTTATCACAACATATTTCGAAAGAATAGGTCGTTATTAAGACTATTTTTTAAATATTATTTCACGTAAGCAGCTCTTATTTTTAAAATTTATAGAAAATTTTAGTATTGTGAATTCTCCACCAGAATGAATTCCAATTCTATCGAATTCATTGCAAATGCAATGAAATCAAACCACCAGCAATTCCATTGCTGCTTTTATTTTATTGCCGCAATAAATCTGAAATTCATAAAGCGTGCTCATACAAAAATTTTATTTATCTTAAACGAAAGCAGCAAGGCAGCTACCATACTGCTTTGCCCCACAAATGGCATGTGATTTAAGTCAAGCAAATGCTAGCGTCAAATTGTCTTTATCGTTTCCGTCAGCCAGCTTACACATCAACATTTTTCAAAATTTCTAAACCATTTTATTGCACTTTGGCTTTGGCTGATTTCTTTCTTAAACTTAAATGCCAAACGAAATCATCAATAAAAAGTTACTTTCAATGTTATAACAGATGTCGTTGATTTCTTTTTTTTTTGCAATTTTTAAAAAGTTTGTCAATTTTTATGATTCTTTAAAAGTTTACTTTCTGCCACAAAATTCAATAAATCTCGCAAAAGTTTTTCTTAAAAAAAACCAAACCCAAAACAAAGTTACGCTAGCAAATTATTTATTAATAAGCAATTGTCGCGCCGCAAAGCAACCCAAGGTATAATGCGTTGGGGACAAAAATTAGCAGACTGGAAATGCTTAGCGGTATAAGCGGAAGTTGCTGAACATGGCAATTGCAAGGGCACTTGTATGATGCTTTTGAATTATTGTTTTTTTTTTTAACTAAAACGAATAATGGAAAAAATCAATTTATTATTTGTTGACTTTGCCGGCGCGTAAAAACGACGTAACTTTTTACAGAAAAAGTGTACGTTGTCAAGCGTCGTTGTACTTTTAAATTTAAATAGCCGCTGGCATGTTTTCTTAAAAAATAAAAACAGTAAAATAAAAATTGGAAAAATGTTACTTTGAGTTTGAATTTTCATTGTTCGTTTGTAGTTTGCTGACGTGTTGTTGTTTAAGTGAAAACTTACAAAATTAATAAGAATCTTAAAAAAAATATTTAATCATTTTGTGTTTTGTGATGCAAGTGGATAAGAAAGTGTTTTTAAATATTTTTGTAAATTTATTCTTATAGTTTAACCAACCATAAAAATTATTAATCCTGTACTATGAATTGTACCAACTAAAGCATTTCATACTATGGAACACATCAAAGAAAAAGCTATTAAGTTAACTGAATTTGCTTAAGCAACCAACTCATGTTTCCTTATTATCCCCAGTTTACTGTCAACTGCTTAAAAATAAGAATTAAAATATAAATTTTTAAACAACTAATCGCATTAATCGGGGATTCTATTTTTTGACGTCCGAAAAATCAGTTTTTTTTTTGTCATAAAGAAATACCATAGGCATTCCAGAATACGCACACAAAATTACAGAATCTTTTAAAAAGTATTTCGGCCAGAGTCGGGCATTTGCCGCGCCCACAGATCTTCTACTTCGAATTGAAAAGTTTTCCCATCGAAAACTTTCAAACGAATCTTTTTAAGTTTTAATCTATAGAATTTTACTGAATCGGCGGGCTGGATTGGAGAAGAGCTAAAAGACGTGTTAACAGCATCGCATTTTCTTATATTTGAACTAAACAGATTGTAGAAAAAGTATTCCTAAATGACTTTCATAACGATTTGAAATAATTTTTTTATTTCTGTAAAATCACGTTTTTTGAAACTTTCAAAAAGTTTAATTCTTCTGTTTTTGTTTTGGGTTTTTTTAGTTCACTAGAAAAAAAAAATTTTGAAAATTAAAATTTTTTTCAGATGTATTTTCCTGCTTATAACTTGGTACATAATAAATTTTTTCATGTTATACGATTTTATTTTAAGTCTAAAAACATTCCAAAGATTCATTAGTCTCTTAAGTCTTTTTTTTTCCTTCCAAAAACACCTAACAAAAACACATTTTTTCGTATCCCACAGAGCAGATCCCCCTTAATTGCTTTGGTTATTTTAGATTTAACTTGATATGACCTGAATCATTTTAAGATAATAGACAATGCACCAGTGCCTTCGTTCTTATTTTAGTATATATTCGGGGCAAAAAATAAATGATAATGTCAGCTTTTCAACATCAAAAGTCAGTCATAACGATTTAAGAAATCTGCATAAAGATATAGTACACAATTTCCTATTAATTAGGTTCCCTATTTGGCTACGCAGTTTTGTATAGAACTCCCATGCTGGTAAGAGTCGATCTGCATAGCCTGACACAGTGCTCGCGAATGTGATGTAGCGATATCCAGCAACTCATTTCGCTATTCAATTTGATACAAAAAGAGCCGTAGTTAGCACAAGACTGCTAAGAATAAATGGAGGGTGAGAGACTGCTAAAAGCAAGCAAATGACGATCTTTTCAACTGCACAAATATCTGCATAAAAGCAGTGGAATCGGATGGGTAGTTTCAGCATCAACAAGCTAGATATCCATTTTAACCTTTCGGTAAGGACTGAAATTTCGGCTACTAATGGTTACGTCAAAGATTTTTCCGAAAAACCTCACTTAAACATAATTTCAACAAAAGCGCAAGTTTCTTGTTAAGTAGACCACCTTTTTCTAAATTTTTCATTTAAATGCTCCATTTGGTTTCATTTAAAAGAACGCAAAACAATAGCACGCGCCGCCGTAGCATTTCATTGTAAGCCACTTATTTAACCACAAATCCGCTTTTATGTTTTCTCCTGTTGTTATCCTTGTGGTAATAGGAATACAGTAAATAGCATTTATTTTATTGTCGATTTACATCAAAACTCGACAATTTACAACAAAATACTGGAAGCAGTAAAAAAATAGAAATAAGGAAAAAGGCAAGAGGACGACTTACTGCAAGGAAACGAAGAAAAAAGCCATACACAAGAACATTGGAAAAAGAGTTGAAATGAAAGTTTATTTTCCTCTCCTCGGCATTTTGAATGCACATGGCTTTTATAAGCAAATGCTTAACTTCTTTCTATTTTTTTTTTTGTTGATGACACAAAATAAAGGATATACCTAAGCTGTAGATGCTTATCTGATTGTATACCATTTGAAAAGTGTACAGAACTTGACTTGGCTTTCAACAACAGCAGCAAAGTAATGCAACCAAGCAACTTAATAAGGAACCCAAAAGAAGCAGCAAGCTTTCAAGCAGGAAGTGTACAACTTTTCACAAATATCACGTTGCATGCTATGTTGTTGTTGTTATAGTTGGCGCATAGCAATAATTCAATTGGACTCCAAGCAGCACTCAACAGTCAGCTAATGTAAGTTGCACTGCAATCTGCATTGGCGATCTTTGATGTGCCACTAGAAGCAGTTCAATTTAGCATGCCAAGTAAGTATGCAGGCAGCACCTGCGGGGAGTTGAATTAAGAAGTAGCCAAGCGCTGTGCCATGTAAAACATCAGCTTAAATTGGTCACTAAGTGATGGCAAAATTAAAAATGTACATATGAGCGTAGTAAAAAATTTATGAAATTCAACATTTGCTACGCTGAACTGTTTACCGAAAATTGCCACTCAACTGTGTATTTTTCCATGTAAAATTTATTCGTTTTTTACTAAAAATTAAAATATTTTAGTAGAAAAAGCTCAACAATGGTATTCAACTTAAAGCAACATTTGACGAATGTCCTTTTTATATCTAATTTATGTATCGCAACATCTTGCCAAAAATAAAAGGAGAAATGAATGGTTTCCACGTTAGTTCTACACAAATGCCATTTGTGTGTTGTGACAACAATCACAACAATAGCAATGAGCAAATACATACACATAAAAATAGCTATCGACTGGGCCAAACAACAATCGTAAGGATCTCTTTTGTGAATTGAATAACAAATCGAGTGACCAGATGTTAGTGTTCGTGTTCGTACAAAAAATAAGAAATTCTAAAACGACAACAACAAATGGTCACAATGGCCATGGCCTGGGTCTGCTTGTATAGGTGTATGTGTATGTATGGTCAATACTTTGTTAAATGTGAAACATGTTGCACAAACGACAACGCTACTATTCTTAAGTGGCTTTGTTATCCTTTTACTGTTCGATTTTATAACTTGTTTGTGTGTGTGTATTTTTGTATACGTATTTGTACAAGCACATGGCATGATGAGTAGCAGCAGTATTGAGTTTAAATGGATGTTTTGAAAGTTGTTAGAGATATCAACGAAAATAAGTTTGTAAAATGTCACAAACGAAAAAGAATCGAAGGAAAATGTGTCTGATTTCTTACAGAAAGTGCATTTCAAATAGTCGATAAAGTAGTAGAATACTTCTTAAGAATTTAAAAAACAAAATTAAACCTTAAGTAAGCTAGAGATCTCTGCTTAAAGGCCAACACTGTGGTCTTGAATTGATTGATTTGACGGGTCAAAGTAAAAGGAAGTTGCATTATTTTTGTTTTGGGGTTTCGAATAAATAAAATATATATTTTTTTTTTATTCCAAAATGCGCAATTTTTAATAAGTAAATTGCTGGTTGGTGATGCAACAGTATTATTTTACAATGAGTCAACAAATCCTTTCGCTTACAATTTGGTCATTTCTGAAAGTAGCGGAATTAATTTTTAAAGTATTTTCATTTTTCAAAATATCAACTCTATTAATGGAATTGACAAGACATTAAACATTTTAAAAAAAATATCAATTGTTTTTTCTAGCAAGGTAAATGACTTATTTAAATGAAATTAAAACAGGCACAACTAAGTTTCAAATTTTTGATTTGAAAGAAGACTTACTATATGCGTCAAAAATATGGAGTAATTGCAAGTTATACGAGCATAGTTTCTATACAGTGCTAGCTTTAAAGTAAGTCGCACATGATCCAACATAACACTTCAATCACATACAACTAGAGAATCCTACAAAAGTCGCATAAAAGCCACACAAACTATTTGATGTCTTCATAAACGTGTATTAATGCGCATAAAATGTTACACAACAAAAAGCCAAAAGATTTCAATTTTAGCACCATTCAAAAACGCCACAAATTATGCTATAAAAATTTAACTAACCATAAACAAACTTGTGCGTCAATAAAAATAAAATTCCCTTATGGCAGCGACAACAGCAAAATGTCGTATCATAAAAAGTAAAAGCAAAGTCTTAGCAATTGTTGTACATAGGGATATTTGTTATGATATTTTAGTTGTTATTTGTTTTTTTATTTCAATTTTGTTGCATTATTTTGTTGCTTTTATTATAAGGTGTCCAAATTATAGGGAATTCACTATTTGACATAAGAATATAAACAAATTTTTTTTTGATGGGAAATTAATGCGCTTTAGGCAACTGCTCTGTTGTGAATCCAATATAATTTTATCCAGTAATTTTTATGCAATAGTGCCTTAAGTTCTGCATAAAATTTAAGCTTAAATGACTTACAAAACCAATACTGTTAACAACAATAAACTTGTGTATGTATGTATGTATATTAAAGGAAAACATCAAAGGATATCCGCACTGATTAGATTTGTTGTCTCTGCTACTAACACTACTACTGCTTACACTGCTATTATTATTGGTTTTGTTGTTGCTTATTTACACTTTACTCGCATATTTGTGAATGCTTCCAAGTGTAAGACTAAAAAAGAGAAAGAAAAACACAAAGATATCCTTTTTGTATTCTGCAGCAGCTAGCGTTTACACTGATGCTGATGAAAATAACATTAACACAATTTTCACACTTTGTAATTCTTTTCTTCTTTTTTTTTTTTTTCATACTACTCCCGTGCCTTTACTACTTTTCTTTAAAACACTGTCGACAAATGGATAGACAGTTGTACAGACAGTTGAATGTTGCAAAAAATCAAATAGACAGTAAGAGATACACACTTGCTTATATCTATGTATATATGTATATCCTGTAAGGATTTAAAACTGCACACTGGGCTATGTAAAACACAACCACGTGGCAGCACGTTAGACAGCTCCTGACACTTACGTCTGCAATGGCAAGGACTCTGCTGTATACTCAAATAGCTACCAAAGGATAATGCGTGTTGATAAAGTCAAATTTTATCTGCAGAAAAATTCACTATGCTTAGGGGCAAAAAAAAAGAAACTGAAAAATTAAATCCATTTTTTCCATTAGGCAATAATATGTGTAAGTGTGCTACATACTTACATACTATACTGTATGGTTGCAGTGAAGTTTCTCCCAAATCTACAAATCTACACGTTGCACTAATGTTCATAGGACATAAAATAGAATATTTTTGTTAAGGTTATGTGTATTCGTTGGAAACCGATAAGTGAAAACACTACGTGAGCTTATGATGTCAAGTTTTCAGGGGCGTCATGAGATTAGAATATTCCTGAATTCCCTACTTTGATGTTGCTCCAGATAAGGTTGTTTTCCTATACTGTTTTCAACGAATTATTCCAACTACCATTTCACACAAGAACCTTTTCGGCTGAATGAGGTTGAAAAAGTCGAAATATTGAAGAAGGTTGAAAAAAGAAAATGTTGAAAAGAATTGAAAGAGGTTGAAACTGTTGAAAAAATGCTAAAAAGTCGAAAGTGGCTGATTACGTCAATTAAACATGGAAATTGCTGAAAAATGTTGAAAAACGTTGAAAAGTTCGAAAAAAGTTGAAAGAAATTCAAAATATCGTCAAAAAATTTAAACTCATTGAAAAAAAGTTGTATTGGAATGTTGAAAAATCTTGGTAAAGACAATTAAGTTAAAAAAAAGTTGAAATAGTCAAAAATATTTTAAAAAAGGTGAAAAAATGCCACGCTAAGAACTTTTTGTTATCATGGGAGTTGTCACGCGTACGGACGCAATCCCGTCGAATTTCATTTAATATCAAAGTTTTTAAGTAACCGACACCTATATATAAAGTTCTATGACCTAATATAACATTTAACATTGCTTAGTTGTATGAGAGATGTCACGCCCACGTCCTGTCGAACTCCATTTAATTTCAAAGCCGACATCTCTACACCGAATTTTATTGGGTTGACACCTGTAGCGCACTAAATATAACATTTAATGTTTTTATTTATATAAGAGGTGCCAAGCCTACTTATTGAAGTGCGCCGAACTCCATTTGGTATCAAATTTTATCCGACAGCTGTCTGTATACCAAATTTTAAGGAGATTACTCTCATAGCACACTAAATATAACATTTGTAACATAGTCAATATAATCAATACCTTCTAGCTTGAAGTCAGACTGCCAATAACTAAATACTTCTGTACAAAATTTGGTGACTTCTCAACAAGGCAATCCGATGCTCTCAGAAGTCAATTTGTTTGTACGCATTGAAATATATTTTCCAAAACATTTTTGCAGAAAATCATTATTTTAAGTAGTAATAAATTATTCTTTCCGTGTGCAAATGACTGGATCCTAACACTTCATGTGCGTTTTTAAAGCGAAAACATTTTTTTTAATGCCGTACAAAATGTCTGTATGTCCTTTGCAGTGGCATTGCTGATATAAAGTATGCTTAAGCGTCCTTGCTGCAGTACTATCAGCAGACTCAAACCACTTTTCCAGATCTTTAAGCTACAGTTAATTCAAAAAGATTTTTTATTTAATTTTGATACGCTCAATTTAAATGAAAATTTTCTTAGCGTTGAAAAGTATGCAATAGTTTTGTATGAAACCACAGTAATAGTTGTCATCACTTTGAAGCACTCTTTTTTGCCAGGAATTTGACACTTTTTAACTACAACCGATCCTTATCTCACTGCTTATGCATTTGTCCTGCTATGCTCGTGCGCTGGTCCAGCGTTAGAGGTTTTTAAATTAAAAAATTCTGCTGCTACTCTTGTGGTTGCATTAAATGAAAAATTCAGAAAATACGTAATTTATTCGCAGCACTTAAGACAGCTGTCGTTGTTAATGTCGCTACTGTTGTTTTTTGTTGTGTTATTCTTTGTATTCTTTTGTGTTACAATTCTTGATATTTGGCATTTTCATGCTGCTGCTTTGTTTTTGTAGCTTGTAGAAAATAATTCTGGGAAATTTTTGCTTTTTTCTCCAGCATGTTGGTTTAATTTTCAATTATTACCTTTGATCCTGTTTTGTATTAAATTTTTCTATTTTTACTTTTCGAGTTGAAAGCACAACTGAGTATTTAGTTGGAAATTTATTTTAACTGATTTGCAGCACAAATCAAGTGGAAAATAAACCGTACACCACCATTGACAGCTTTATTATCTTTATTTGAAATTGGAAAACATATCAGTTTATTATCCTTTGTTTGTTTTTTCCAATTATAAGGAGAATGATTGCTGAAGCTTATTATATATTTCGAAATTCAAACAAAATGAATTGAAAACAAAGGAATCTATAAAATGGAAAAAACGCATTTTTTCATGATGTGGGTAACATCACTCTAGAAATAATCGTTTTTGCCAAAAAATATATAATTTAAAATTAAATATACAAAAATGTTCCTTAAGATGCCGTTTCCTTTTTTACTTTCTGAGTTTATATTTTATTCAGATTGCTTAACTTTTTTAAAAAAAAATAATGAAAAAGTTCGGCTGAAAGTTTTTTCAAATAGTGAAATTAAGTTTCTATGATTTTTCAGTCATTTATACCGACGATAAAGTTTTATT
The DNA here is from genome assembly GCA_963680825.1 of Meiosimyza decipiens. Taxonomy (NCBI): domain Eukaryota; kingdom Metazoa; phylum Arthropoda; class Insecta; order Diptera; family Lauxaniidae; genus Meiosimyza; species Meiosimyza decipiens. The sequence goes on from OY804260.1 coordinate 25,640,231, forward strand.
TTGAGATTTTTATTTTTACCCACAATTTTTAAGTTCTGAAATACACTTAATACTAATAATCTAAATTGTTTTAGTGAAATAAGTTTTCTTCCTAACTATTTTATTCTCATATAAAAGTACCGGCATCTGAAAAAATGTGAAATTGTAGCTGTTTGCAAATAACACAAAAGTAGAAGAAGTCTTGCGAAATGAGTTGCAAATAAAATTCAACATGAGCTGAAATGATTGACATAAATTTGAATTGCTTTAATGTGTAGGAAATACATATTCCCACATACACATACAAACACAAGCACATGCACTTGCCGTCTTCTGAAATGTAATAATGTTCTGGCATGTGATCCAATTTGTCAACGCGCTTCAGTTAAAGTCACAAGCAGGCGTCAGTTTCTCACAAATATTGTTACATCTTGAAGTTGTTGTTGTTGATATTTTTTTTGAAAGCATCCTGCTAACAAGCGCAATATGTTAGAAGTTCTATTCCTATGGTAGTTACAACAGTAACAGCGTACCCGTCTTACGGTATTATTTTATTGTTTGAATTTAGATTTGAATTTGATTATCCTTAGCTGAATTGAATAGGATATGAATATATGAAAAGGTTAAAATTATATCAACAAAAATAGCTGCAGACAGTCAGCTATCTTTTTTTAAGGAATGAGCTAGAAATTGATAACATGCAAAGCAACATGTATAAATTGGGGCAATGATCTCAAGAATAAAGTTCGATTCAGCAATCAAAAATCCATAAGAGCAACAAAGTCTAGTGCGTCTTTCTAGTGTGTCTTTAAATTTAAAGGAAAAATTACGATTTATCAAGTATTGCAAAACCTTTGTATTATTTCAGAAAAAATTATTCTTACTAGAGAATGAATGAAATGGCCAAGTTAGCTACATCACGAAACCCTTAGGAAACTTACATCTCTTACTTCCTCTTCCGCAGGGCCACATCAAAATGTGAGTAAAAGTTTACTGTGCCCATACTTATTTTCACACACAAGCGAATACACATACACAAGCTCAAGCAGACTGTCTGACAGTACTCGGAAAAGAAATGACAAAGAGTTTTTGCGTATAGTACTCGATGCATAAAAGAGCATTTTTACCAGACACTGAACATATAGAATTGCATGTAATTTCGGTGCACCTACATCAATGATTTCTTTAAATTTTTTGAGCTTCTTTTTTATCTTACGCTGGTGAAATCAGCGAGCGCGAAAAATTTATTTCATGTCTAGGCAAGTGGAAAATTATACTTTTATACGCTTGTTATATGGTGGATTACTAAACCAACAACAATATAAAATAGCGTCGCGTCGTCAGCGTCTATATGTCTAACAAAGTTTGTAGTCATTTTCTATCCGTCTGTCTGTATGTGAGCTGCCAAAAAATTGACTTAGGGAAAGCAGAAGAAAAAACTCGCTGACAGCACACTTTTGTGGTGGGTGTATGATTGCACACTTGAATGTCAGCAATATTTTTACATTATTTTTTCAAATTAAAATTTTTAATATGGGTTTTTTTCCGACTAAAAATCATGATTTTTTTTTCAACAGAAAGGTATAGAAAAGTGTAAAAACTATTATTATTCAGTCAAGTATATGGTTGTTCTCTTATTCAAGACCAAACACTGCAAAATTCGAAGCAAAGCACAAAACTCACATATGGCGGACACATATTTCTACACGAAACAGAATTTCTTTCAGTGCATAATTTGTCACCATTTAGCACAGCACTTCCTAAGGTAAAGATGTCAAAAAATGATTTATTATCACACAGTCACGCTAACTTTCAATATTTCTATCTCATTTTCACTTTATGCTTTGTGCCATGCTACCAACTTGCCTGCGGCAACCCTAATCTGTTTCTGCTGCTTCCTGTTTCCATTCTGCTTTTTGCTTTCTTTATTGCGTTTTACTTTCTATAAGTAATTGCGTAATCCGGCTTTTGCAGCGACATAATTAGGGATTACATCCTGCCAACGTTTTGTCAATAAAGCAGTTAATGCCTGCCTACTTTCAGGCGCTGATGAATTGGCATATTTCTTTTTTCACTTCATCTGTTTTTTTTCTTGTTACTTGTGGTACTTATGACTCAAAGAAGATGCGGGCTGCCGATGTAATCAAAATTTATTGAGTTTACTAAGATTTCTTACTTAATGAGTAGAAAAAATTAGAAAGCTATTTGCATGCCTCATGAGAGCATAATTTGATGAAATGCTAAAATTTCTAAAAATATGTTTGAAATAAATTTTTGGTCACATATGATTTTTTTATGACTTTTTTTTAAGTTAACATTTTACTGGGTTATTTCTGTACTAAAAGAGATTATACAATTTTTTAAGGCGAAAGTTCATTTACTTTGCTTTCTTTCAGTAATTTTACTGAACTATTTGAAATTTCATGAGTAACTATACCAGTTTAATTTTTTGTCTGTGAGGAAATGTGTCTCAAATCCCAGATGTAGAATAAAAAAAATATTCTCTGAATAAGCATCAAATTTTGGACGCCTTTTTTTTTTTATTAATGGCTTTATAAAGTTTTATAATGAAATTTACAAAAATAAAGAAATTAAACTAATTTCACCTTAAATTAAAATAGTAAAAAAACATAGTAACAATCAAGAGAATCACCCTAAAATTGTGGTAAAATTTACGTTAAGTCCCAGTTAATGACTAAACACACTAAATCATTTAATCACTTTAATTTTTTCAGCAATGCTCTGAAATAAAAATTAAAAATTTGAACCCTACGAATGCTCATATTAGTTAAAAAATTAATTTAACGCACAAAAGAGGTTACCTTAACTTATCAGATATTTCCTAAGAAAAAAACATCCCAACATTTGAGGCCCATTTTAGAGAAGTTTTTCTAAGCAAATTGTTCTACTTAACTTTGGACAGATTTCCTTAAATACAATATCCAAAATTGATTTACCTGAAGAATTACCTGACGGAGGAGTAAGATCACAAAGCAATATAGCTTAAGGAAAATTAAAACTTGATCAGAATACTTTTCTTCAAATCTACTACTTCTCTTACTACTTTTCCCTAAAACTAAATTGCATACTGCTCCAATACCTTGGATGCTATATGAATCATTCTTTTATGACTTGAAAAATGTCTCCAATATCTAAAACTTCTGTCAGTAGACATAAGACATAAATTGGAATCAAAAATTTATAAAAATTCTTTTAAGAAATCGATTTGATTAAAGTGTAAATGGTAAATATTTTCTTTTCAAATTAAGGACCGCTTTTCTTTGAGAATAGAAGCCAAAATTAGTTTTTCAAATAAATGAAAAAAAAAATGCACAAAATGTTATGCTGAAATGCTATTTATTTATTAAAGCAAAAGATTTTAGTTAAATCAAAAATATCGAGGTTTTTTAGTGATTTTCTCTTCTTTATCGATTAGCCGTTGGGCAATCGCACTCATACCAAAAGTTTTTCATAACTTTTTTACGGATTTGGATACCCCTCGTGTATCAACAATCAGCAGCTTGTTGACCACGACTTTATCACTGAACATTTATCACAACAGCTACTATGCCAACGTTTGACCACACCTCTTTGGGAACTTTCACTTCTCGAACATCAACTCTACGCTCAAAACACAAATCAACTCATTAACTTGCTGGCCATTCATTTGCCAATGAGCCTTTGCACGTTAAATCGTTTGTATCCTTCCACCGAAGACGTATTTAATCAAAACAAAACAAGGTCAATTCAAAGCCTGTGGCACGTTCTTTCTGCCTTGCTGCTGGTCAAAGATTTTCTAATAAATCTCTGGCAACTTTTGCACCTGTACAGCATTCATTTGTGTTGCTTTTTCTTTATCGGAAATTTTGACCTTTCATGGTATAATTTAGTGCTGATTAATAAATACCGATGTATCTTATTGCAGTTGTTGTATTTATTGTAGCTTTTATAATTGATGTTGTTTTTGTTGTTCTCGTAATGCGTGGGACTTATTTTGTTATGCGTGAGTTAGGCTGCTATAAGCTGCAAAAGATTAGATACTGTAGCATACTTTTGAGGGATTTGCGTTTTGCACAAAAACTTTGAATTGCAAATATTTGTTGTTGCTTTTATCGCTAATACAATGAACTCTTAACATAAAAGGTATTTAGAATTCCTATAAGTATATTCAAAAGTTATTGTGAGCAAAATCTTGCTACAAGTTATTATTCCTTTACTTTTGTGGGCAGCTGGTTTGCTGGGCTTTGCATATCAATGTCTTAAGTTAAGCAAAAGATTTGTTTAATATTGTTGCAGTTTTTTTTGGCAAAATTTTGTTCATTCACTTTTATAACTACCGAGTGAGAACGTACAACCTTTTGAAGTTTTCAATCTAAAATGGTTTCTCTGCAGTTTGCTAAGGGAAGGATTTTAGTGGCCGCAATTATTTTGCCTTTCAAAAATTTAGGTTCGACCTTTCCTGTCTTTTAGAAATTTGCTGAATTATATAATAAGCTAACTCAGTTTTTGAATATTAATATCATTATAGTGATAATAACCGCAGCAAAAGTATTCTTTCGGAGTCATAATAAAGATCAGATATATTTTTGTGCAATAAGATCATTATCAATAGACCATAAACAAAATGTTTTCACAAAAATATCGCCACTGAGTTTACTTTATTTTTCGAATATTCCAGCACCATTGTGGCAGTGAGTAAGTTATAACCAATTCTATTTTTTTGCATAGTTTGAAGGTCGCCATAACAAAGAACTTTTATCTCCATTTTTCTTTTAATCTGATAACTTCTCTGTGGTGATTTAATATTTGCAAATAAAGCTCATTTCTATGAGAGTATTTCAAAATTAAACCCAAAACTCTCTTAATCACTTCATAAAATTCATCAACCAAATGCCTATCTCTTGGTACTTACTTACTCAATATCCTTACAGGCGCAACCTTTTATAATTTATTCAGCATGAAAACTTCTTCAAAATTTGCTAATTGCGCTACTGCAAACGACAAACAGCTTAACCCAAAATATAGAAATAAGCACTCAAAGGACGAGGATGCTCGAAGGATGCTGCCGCTCAGCGAACTAAGTTAGAAATTTTATTAATTATGTTAATTGTTTTATACACCGATTAATAAGGATTGCTAATAATTTAGTAAACTGCGCAGTCTAACAATGATATGCTAATTAAGTACTTTTGGCTTTGTATGCGATGCTACCAAGGTAGCAAAGCATGGATGCCCTGAAGGAAGCTCCATTACAAATTAACAAGAGTATCAACAATGTGAACAATAACAACAACAGCGTAGGCCATAATAATGCCTTCAAACAAATTGAAATGACAAAAGTTTCCCCTAACAATAAAAATTATTTTATTATTTTTATGTTAATTTGCGCAGCCCCTGTAAGTATGAGCTTTAGTTTGGCTTTGTAGTGTAAAAAGGGAGGCGGGCATGTGGTGGTCAGAAAAAAAAGTAACAGCACTAGGAAAAATCTCGCTTGCGGCTGTCTTTAAATTTTTGACTGGCTTTTGACTTTTAACTTTTGAGTCAAATTGGCATCAATAGTACACTGCGAGTAATTGAAGACAAGAACGTTTATCAAAATAGAAAGCAAAGAAGGATCCTCTGAATAAATACTTTCAGGTGGCAAGTGAGGTCCTTTGTGTTTTTTAACTCGACTAAAGTCAAAATATAACTTTAAAAAAATTTTTTGAATATAAGAAAAATAGTTAATCAAAAAACTTGATAAAGATATTTAAAAAGTACAAAAAGAAAAATTTTTGTAAATGTATCGGGTCAAATTCCTGTCGATTTCGATAACTTTTTTCCGGAAAACTTGGAAAAATTTTTTGGCTTTATATAGATATTTAAGATTTTGAAAAATTTTAAAACTACATCTTGAGTTTGCATGTAACTATGAGCTTGGTTTTCAATAAAAATTTGTTTGTTCACTAGAAGACGATGATGATGACATCATCTCCATCCAGTTGCATATTCTGAAATCGCTACAGATTTTGATGTATTATATATAGCTTTTTAAAGCTGACTTAATTTTTTTCGAACTTATTCGTTTCCGGTACCAACTTTAAAACAAAGCTTTTTATTGAAAACTAAGCAACAAATCATACGATTTGATGTTAAACAAAAAGATTATCATTCAATTCATATTTTAACTTATGGGTCAGAAGTTTCGTACGGAATATTTCTTCATTTCCGAGGTGGATACTGGTGTCATGATTCAGCGAATCCTCTTGACAATTTTGACACTGGAAACTTCACGATAATCGTATTGCACATTTCTTTCTAAGCCAATAAAAAATATTTGGAGTTTGTCCGGAAAACTTTTGTCAATTTCTTAAATACTTTTATTTCATTTTATGATTCCACTAAAATTCAAGAATGTAATCTAAAAACGAAGTGTACGTTTTAAGCATTACTTCTTAAGCCCAAGGATTATTTGCAGTATAAATTGTTAGAAACATCTGTCTTTTAATATTTGGCTATGTAACTTTGTCTATGGTGTTTGAAAAATTTTATTATTTCTCTTAATTTTTTTATAAATTTGGATTTTTTTTACGAAATAATTTTATAATTTTTATTATTTTAAGCTGAGTATTTTTGGAGATAGTTTTAATTTTAAGATAATTTTGTCTCTACTTCTCATTTCATTCGATTTCTTATTTATATTGGAAAATTAAAGGTTAATCTTTGATTAATTTTCTGGTAAAAATTTTGCCTCAAATATTTTTAGCCTAAAATAATTTTTGGATTGATTTCTTTTTATGAAAATTTTTTTTTGAATACTTATTGATTATATTATTTGAGGCCCATTTTTTACCAACGTACGATTGTAGCTATTTGGAAATTTTTCCTTTTAGTCGCAACTTTTTTGGTTGATTTTTATTTGATATATCTTTATTTTGAGTAATAAAACCTTGGGTGACTTTTGTATTTTATCTGTTGATTTGAATTTTCTTCTTTATAAACGGAACCTCAAAAAACTTCCTTCCGGAAATTTTTTTTTTTGTGAAATTTTTTAATGGAAATCATTTTTTGTCCAACTTTTCTCTTTTTAGACTGAAAGAATTTAAATTTGTTCTTGTATGTTTGTTCATTACTTTTAAGCTTGCTTTTAACTTTCTTTATTTTTTAGTGAAATTTTCGATGCCTGATGAACCTCTTTACATTTTTACAAAAGCCTTAATTTTTCAAAGCCTGTTACCAAAATTTTACTTGCAGTTATTTCTTGGGTTATTGGGCGGTCTTACCTGCACCGTATCTTTGAAATATATATTTTTTGTTTAATTATTGTTGTTCTTGGAATGGATTTATTTTATTTTTATTTCTCAAGTCCCTAAATAACCAAATACTTCATTATTCAATATTAATAAGAGAAATAACATAACAGCTATTGTTTTTCAGTGTAATACCACAATGGCATTGTAGCAACACTTGACTAAAGTGTTTGGTTGGTTACGCTTGACTTGAGCTGTTATTTGTCGGATACCATTTAAGTGGCGTGAAGACTCACGAAAAAAACTTCATGTACAAAAAAAAGAAAGCTGGCAGCGAGATTTTAATCACTTGCTCGTTAACAAGAGAAAACACAAAAAAAAAAAAAAAACAACCAAAAACAATAGAATCCTAAATTTAAGTAAAAGTAAGGAAGCTATTTGTGTGTGAAAATATGTTATTTTCTTCATCTTTTAAGATTTTGTATTTTTTTATTTGACTTCTTGAGCACCTAAGAGCATGGCAACGTTATTTACATAATTTTCGTTGATGAATCTGTTTGGCGTAGAAAAGTTTTAAAATTTTTCCTTTACTTGCTGGTAATAATTTAGCCTCCAGGTTAGAGCAAGGTAACATTAAATTGGTAATTTAGCAACAACCAGGTAAAAGCTGCTAACGCCACTTAAAAATATGCAGTAAAAAATTTCCTAAGCCTCAACAACGTTAACAACACAACTAGCGGTATGCTGTAGCATAGAAGAGAAAACAACGCAAGGACGCAAAATGCGTCGAAGTAATTAAACAAAAGTAATTAAGATTAGCATAGACAAAAGAGAAATGAAGAAAGTTCAAAAATTGTGAGTTGTTACATGGAAGTAGAAAAAACCCTTTGGCTATTTTTTGAATTATTGTTTCTCTGCTATGAACTGTTGGCGAGGGTGAGTTTAGGGCTAAAGTTGATAAAGTTTTTGTAATATGGATGTACATAATAAAGATTTGACATTATTCAAAATAAGAAATTTAAGAAACAAATATATGTGGAGACTTACTTGAAGTTTCTAGTTCTTTTAATTAAAATTTACTTTAAAATTTATAAAAATGCTGATAGCATAGTTCGCCCAATTAAAATAATTGCAATGGTTAAAAAAATTTGGGAAAAATCAAAAGATTAAACTGAGCTCAGTTGAGAATGGCACGTTCCAAAGGAAATAGAAAATCTTGCTAAAATTAACGAAAATATTTTTCCAAGTTATGACTCTCTCTTTTCATGTAATTCCTTGAAAGCGTTTTTTTTTTTGTGATATGCTGAAACGATTTTTAAACAAACAATGCTTGAATTATACCACAAGTATATAAGTAGTCAGAAGTACTACAAAGATGAAACTGAAAAATTATCCAACCATATTTTGCAAACATACAGATATAACGAATGATGAAGAAATTCAAATCAAAACCTGAAAGGATGACTAGATACTTAGATGTTCTTCTCATGGTCATTTACAGTTTGCAGTTATCATCTACAAATTTACCTAAGACATATCATACAATCAACAGATTTTTGATCAATGTATTGGCAACTTTATAGAAGGACAACAACAAAATAAACAAAAAAATTGTTGTTTAAAGTATTGTAAAACTTAAACAAAACTACAAAAAATAATAAGCACTTGCTATTTTATCAACAGACTTCTTAAATACAGAACTCTGTTTTGAAATAAAGATATTACGAACAGATGTATCCCGACAGGAAAATAGAATATGTATTTGTTTTTACAGTTGAGTTAAAACCGGAATTCGTTCAACTGATAATAATGGAGTCATAAGACATAACAATTATGACTTTTCGTACACATTTTATTCGACTGCAATTGCTGGAAAAATAACATAGGGACTAAACATTCTAAATATTAAGCAGAGTACGTTTATAAAAAGTTTCGATCGACTGCACATATTTGCATACATTTTTGATGACGTTTTTGCACATGATCCTTAAAATTTTTGGTACGATACCCAAGAAGGTATATTTTTTCCCAAACCCTGTAAGTGTTTCACTGCTTTTCAGGAGAGCAAAATGAATAACGTAACACTAAGGAACATGCATTAACCTTTTGCAAAATCAACCTTCTCTCAAGCTTTAATGACAATTCAGTTTAAAGTTGTCATTTTGCTCTTAAAGACGTTAGCAATTATGAAATTCAAAGGCAAGTTGTGTCCACTAAAAAATATGGTCCATCGAATTTCATTTGGACTGGCTTTAATTAATTTTTCTTTGGGTTTAAAAAACGTGATATTAAACCGGATAAGCTCAAAGAAAGTATATTTTCGAAACTGCTTGAAAAATTGTGTTTATATAAAAAAATATCCTATTCACTTCCTTCTTGTTTAGATAGGTTTGGAGACTGCACTGCCGTTGACAACAGTTATGACTGAAACATTTAATTTGTTTTTCCTACTAGTAAGACACACAAAAGCAGCACGTTAAGGAAACTGTTAAATGCAGCTTGGACATTGAAGTCAATATTTTGGAAACGCATGCAAGCACTCCATATGCAAGAAAATTTTAATTTCTTTGTTTTTGTCATTTGTATTTGCAACACAATGAGACAAACTATGGTGAATTTAGATCTGCAAATGTTACGCATTTGATATTGTGTATAAATATTTGGACACTTTTATTTAACATAGAAAAATTACCTTCGTTTGATATTTTTTATGAACACAAATTTACATGGATTTGAAAACCAAACAAAGTTAAGGCTCATGACTTTACAGTGCTAGCGCGCGAATAAATAGTTATGAAAGATTAGATATGGGCAGTATAAGAACAGGCTTGAGCTAATTCTGCGTCCAATACTTTTTCGAATATTATGAAAAAAATTATTATATAACTAAAAAATCACTACAAAAGGGCATACAGTTGGCGTTATTATATGGCATTGGTACATGGTACTTTAAGGAAGCAAAGTTTTGTATATACATACATGCATGACTTAATGCATCGTTGTCAACAAGGTAATTTTAAAAACGTGCACAATAAAATTTATAAATTAAATTTATTTCTAAAAAAACTAGATACCTTTAAAAACGAATAACATTTCACTTCTAACGTCTGGTTAGATTTAATTTTTACACATTTTTGCAAAAAGATTTTTGGTTTTTAAATAATGTCAATATATCAAAAAAACAAAAATATAAAGAACGTACACAATAGTTAAACGGAGTAGATTTTTACAAAAAATTTCGCAAATAAAAAAGCTCAGTAGGTTTCTAAAATTTTTATACCAAGAATCATCTCACTGCTAACACAAGTTATATTTCTGGCCAATTTTTATACATCTTAATCATCTTAGCTCATGATTATATCTAGTTTTTTTAAATCAGAAGAACATAAAACAAAATTTCGTTAAAGATCAAAAAAAAATTCATCATACTCGTAACTTTGAAACAAATTGCAACGGACAGAATTATGTAGAAGATACACAAATTGAATTTCAAAAAACAGCATATTGTGACGTGCAACATAAAATAATCAGAAGCAAGAAACAAATTATGCATTAAAAAAAAACCATATAAAACATAAATTTATCAAAAATTTTAATGACTTCAAAATAAACATGACGTTCCCCAAATATATGCTCAAAAAAATGCTTACAACGTGTGAGACAAAGCAGCAGCTTATTATTTACATATTAATAGAAAAACAGGGTATGTCATCAACATCAAAATACAAACATAAAATTTACACGTACAACTTCCCCCGCGCTACTTACACACTACACAAACTAAATATCAAATTTCCCGTTTTGTCATTTTAACAAAATTGTAATTCATATTTTATATTTTGTATATAACAAAAACAATGAAACACTTACAAGTTTTGTTATTACCATTTTGTATTTGTTTTTTTCATTGCCTTTATTATATAGCTTGGCTTTCTCATACTACGACATGGTTCATATTTGTATTTTTCTTTTGTTTCTGTTCTTTAATATTTTTTTTTTTTTGAACTACAGCTTCGCTTAAAATGATTGGCTGCCAACCACGAAAGTCATAAGAAAAAAGTTTTATTTGGATGTTGCTTACTTACTGGTATTTGTCCTTCCTTATGCTTTGATGCTGCTCTTTTTCCAGGATTCGCATGAGTAACGAGCGATGGAGAGCTTTTAGTTTTTTCTTGATTCACTTTACGCACAAAAAGCTTCATTGTAATTTGTTAATTTTATGCTTATAATTTCGTTTAGTTTTATATGTTTTGTTTTGCCACAACATTCTCATGGAAAATTGTGCCACATAATTTTATCTGCCAAACGAATGTTCAATTCAAAGCATCATTTATTAAGTTTGAGGCTAGTCATTTATTATTATAGGTTGTTTAAGTACTGAATAACGTATTAAATTGCTGAAACTTTCTACAAAAATCATGATTCTGCCATGGAGAGTTATGGGAAACTACTGTCGAAAAATTCAAATCTGCAGGGAGTCTCGCGGTCAACACTGAATAACTTTGCATTTCATAAATTGTTACAGCGAATCTTTGAAAGTGATTTAGATAAATTTTTGTTATATATCCTTTTTTTTATTAACTTTAAGCATATGCAAAAAGGAGAACCAAAGTATTTTAATCTATTTTTGAATAGACAGGGAAAGAGAAAAAGTGCGAACTACAGTCTTTTCTCTGTTGGGCTCATGATAACATTCGCAACAGTCATTGCATATTACTGAAATTAAAGTTTTTAAAACAAATTTTCTTCTTAAGCATATAGGAATACACATTTCAACCAATTACGCTTTTTGTGGAAGTAAAATGCACTTGTCTACATTTTATAAAAGTCAGAAGAAGACCAATCTGGATCACTACTAATCATGGATCAGACACTTTCTTCAAACCCAAATTGATGATTGTGCCATTTTTTTTGTTTTTTTATAAATAACTATACGCATTTTCTATATTTTATTCTAATTTAAATAGCGTTATTTTTTAGAAATTTAATTTTTTTAGAAATTTTTTTTTTAGAAATTTAATTTTTTATGTGTAAAGGCTAAGATCGATCTTTTCCGATTTATTAAAATCGGGTTAAGACACAAGAAATTTAAATAATTTTTCCCTTGCAGCGCCGACGTTTCGAAGATTATATGTTCCCTTCTTCACGGCGTCAATTTATTAACTGAACATTAAAACATACAACATGGTTACAAGTAATAAAACAACAATAATAATAAATATTACATAAATTTATACGCATTTTACTCAAAAAACAATGTTTAATTTTTTATTTTCCAGCCCACAACTGGGTTTTCCATAGGACATACACATATGCATAATATTATGCAAGAAGTTAATAAAAAAAATGGCGTTTCCCAGAGTAAGAAATTTAACTTTATCTAATCAAATTTAAGCAATCAACATGGTACGATAAGTCCATACTTCCTCATTTTGTTTTAGTTTTGTCAAAAATGCAAAGACGCTCTCAATTAAAAATAAATGTCCACACAGTCATAAAACAATTTGTTAATTAGCAACACTCGCACAAACTAAGAAAAACCAACGAGAGCAACCACCAAAAATGCCGCAATAACCATTTTGGAAAACCAACAACAACAACCAGTTACAAATGTAAAAAGCTCTCTTCTACAACTAGCAGCACGCAACATGTTGCAAACAGCTGATTCATACTATATGATAAGCATTGCAACATTTTTGCTAACGCCACCCAATAAAAACCACATAACTTGAGTATGAACTTACACACCGTTATGTGGCAGTGCAGAGTGAAAGGAGGTAAACATTTTTGACGCGTGTTTGCGGCATGTCGTTGCGGTTCCAATAACAACATGAGATGTTGTCAACAAAAATTTCATACCAGCAACGAACGATTGAGTAGAACATCGCTGGTACTCGGCTGTTGACTAAGAGCTCGTTGTTTCCACTCGTTGTATTGCTGATAAAGATGCTGTGTGATGCTTCGTTTTTGCTCGTTATTTCATGTGGCTTGTGTGATTCGTTTGCGTTTATTAGCGTTATGTCGTGTGGGCAAGGATTCAGTTGCGCTAAGGATTCTGCACGGTTTGGTCATGCAGTACGGGTACTATAACGCGTAATTATATGATTTGTGTGTGAATAACGTACGGGAGTGTATGCGCAAGTTTATATTAAACCTGAATTAGTGCTTAGAAGAAAGGAAAAATAAAATGACGATAGCTTAATGTGAAATAGTGTTGCTGTAGTGAGAAACATTAAAATACATCTAAGACATTCAATATTTTATTAAAATGTTTGAAAAATACAACTATCACGATAAGCTCAAAATTCAACGGAAGTCTGTATATTTTTCACTTTTTTTATTTATATATTAACGTAGAAGCACAAAACCCGTGAACTTATTTTAATAAGCTTTCTATATTGCTCTGAGAATTGCCTTGGCAAAGTTTTTGCGTACTTATTAAAAATATATAAAGATCGAAATTTTAATGAATCCAGTTAAACGTGTCATAATATATAAAATGTTACTCACACGCCCTGTTAATTTCTTTTCATATCAAAATCTGTTCACTTGTGTTATAAACTTAAAACATATTTAAAATTCTTGACGTCGACATTTCAACGCACTAAATGCAAACAAATTGCATATATTTATTAAAAAACAAATAAAATAAATGTATTAAATAAATGGCTGCATGCTCTTAGGTGCCATTTATTTTCCTGCGTATCTATGTCAATGCTAAGTTAAAAAATGAAACGGAAAAGTAAAACATTTTAAGTTCATGCGAATGTTTCACATTTTTTTCGTAACATTGCCCTACATGTAAATGTGAAAGCATTCGCGTATTTGTCTGTGTAGGTGCATCTGTAAGCTTGGCTGTGTGTACGATTGGTAAAAATGCACTTACATCGATCTGCACTTCGACAACTTTGACACTGGCATTACGTTTATATGTGTGCTGCGTGAGTGTATGTAAATATGTTTGTATTGAAGTATTTGTTTGCACTTTTGTATACGCTTTTTCTTGTGTTTGTATGCATGCTCCATTCTTTTGTTTGTATTTGTTGCAAACAAACACAAAAGCGTCAGTTGGCTTGTTTGATTGTTAATTCATTTCCGTCATAGTCTTCTCTTCATGGTTGGGGTACTTGTATGTGTGCGCCATGTGTAGGTGTGTGCACTAATGTGCATTAACCAATTATTTATTTACTTATTTGTCCTCATGGCTTATAATTTCATATTTGGGCCAAATTAATTCATTATTCATATGTTTTTCTGTCAGGGTATCTTTGGGGATACAAGTGATCGTTTTATTATAAGTGCATTATTGGCAATGACCCCAAAGTGATTTTATCGATTTCTTTAAGACAAATAAATGTCGTTGCGGACAACAGCAATCTTTTGATATATGAAAAAAAAAAATTTCGAACGGGTTTTTCTTAGGTTCAAGCTCACGCTGCGGTATTTAATGGAAACGAACTCAATGCACTAGATACTGGATTCTTTGAAGGTGATATGCTCAAAAAAATTTTTATTTAGGAAATAAATAACAAATAAGTTGACACTCTTTGTGATTAATAATATACTTAGACACTGACTATTGTTTTCACTTTAGTCAAAATAATTGGCTTGACATTTTTTCTAGATGTTGTGGGAGAAATTTTTCATAAGAACATATTTCGAAAAAATGATTATGTGCTCAGACGATCTTCAAAACACATCGTATGAAATTTATTTGAGAAAATGTGTCATAAGAGACAAAAAACTGATAGCAAACAGCTTGTTCTTACTTTAAACAAACAGCATAATTTTTTTTTGAACGATTGGTTATGTTACAATTAACATAAGTAGTGTTTACAAGAACATCCGTAAAATTTGGATTGACTTCGACTGACATTTGTTTCATCTGATTATATTTAAAGTAAAAACTGATTGGCCCATGATTGCAATTAAGGTATATGTGTTCTATAATTTTTTTTGTTTTTAGCAAATATCTTTTCAAAATAATCACTTCATACTTTGATAAAGTCTTAACTAATAATTTCCTTAAATTTTTTTAAAAAAACCATATATTAAATTAACAGAAAGTTCTAATTTTTATTTAATATAGAGTCAAATCAAAAATTTTGTAATTCAAAAAAAAAATGCTATTGTTTTATCAAAGTTAACAGAAAGCCTAAAAATGAAAACCAAAACAAAACTTTAATGAAAAATTGTTTTGATGGTCTATCGCTACAATTTTTGAAAAATACTGAAGCTTGTCAACTATTGGAAATAAATTCTTCTTTGTCATTAAATTGGTAAACAAATTTGAAAAAAATTTTCTCAGAGTGGTGTGATAATCAAATCTAATATGAAATTGTGTGTAATCTCCGAATATAATCGTTTAAAATTTTCTCACTCTTAGTTTTCGAGATATTGTAACATTAATACTTAATCGATCATGAACTGTCGTATAACACTTTTAAATGATTTTAAGAACTTAATATAAAAATTACATAAAGTTTCGGTTCTTTTTTAAACAAAATTTTTATATCAACATGACAAAAGAGACTGTTCATAATGTACTTAAGTGCACTATTAAAAGAATACACCTAACTTTGCGAAAAACAAAATAATTTTATTTCGGATACTTACAGCATCTAACGAAATGGTCTAAAGTTTATGAATCTCGAGGGATAATTTACAATGCACCCCTTTAACATTTATCTCGTCAATATCGCAAAACTTTTAAAAGAACCTACGTAGAAATGGTAGAAACGGAATGTAGAAGTTAAGTTAATGTTCCTTAGAAAAGAAATATTAAGATTTATTATCCAGGAAATTGCATGTCAAGGTGAGAGGCCTGGTAGGAATCAAAACATTTCTGAAATAGCCGGGAATGTGACGATTTTTATGAAATGAACTTACAATTTTTGTTTAACGAACAAATGTGCTCTCAGTTACTTTAGGTAAAAATAACTTGTTTGTTGAGAATGTCGGGAACTGCTTCTGTACAACTTGATAACCCTGTTTTGGATTTTATAGTTTTTTTTCTCGTAGTATATATTTTTAATTCTAATAGAGACAAGAGATCGAAAAACATCTGGAAAAATTTTGGTTTCTGATCAAATTAGAGTATTCTGATATTTTTGATCTATTGTTAGTTTAGTTACTACAGCTTTAATATATTTTAAAGATTTTGCTATTTTTGGTTATTGATAAGCTGGCTCGAAGTCAATTTTGAATTAAAAAAAGACAATATTTCGGTTTGCATTGCAACTCATCCTCAGTGTGCTCAGGATAAATATAAAACAAAAACAAATATGAAGCACAAGATACATTAAATTTAAAACGAAACACTAATCTTACATTATAAATGCGTGCTTATTGCAGCACGGAGTAACTACAACTAATTTTTGCTATTGCTTATTTCCCCCTATGACTAACTAAATTACTGAAATCAAAGAGTCTTTAGCGATATGTAAGTTAATTTTCATATTTTTTTCGATGATTCGATGATAAGTGACATAAAACCTTGGTTTGGAAATGTTTTCTTTTTTTTTTTAATTTCAACATACTCCATTTCCTCTTTCTTTCCATTTTTTAAGGCATATGATTTTGAAACAAAATAAGAGACTGACCAATACAAATTCAATTCATAGTTTCTTAAAAAATTATTTCCCACAAAAAAAAAAACACAAATTATTAGCTATGCGATCAGTTACATCTATGGTTAAAAGAGTTCCATGAAGCACTGAGAGAAAAATATTTAGTTTGATGTGCAATTCTTTAAGAACAAATTAATTATAATTTGGTTTACATGCAAAAAGGCTGAACCGGTTTTCTTAAGTCCGAAAAATGGCATTGTAGCACAGTCTATCAAAAACTAACTGCAAGAAAACTTGTTTAGACAAAAAAAGATTTTTAAGAAAATACTAATATTTTTTCAAAAAAGAGAAACACTTTTTGTTTCATGTTATCCTTGATACCTTGCTAATATTTCTGCTTTAAAATTTTGTAAGCGTGACCCAAAAATTAACGCAAATCAAGTATAAGCATTTTTGATAAACTTTTGACTTAGAATAACATATCTTACTTTAGAACATATCCTATGAAAGTCTTTTAAAATTGAACAAATCAAAGTTTTTAGAAGCATTAAAGACAACCAGCGATCAGAACTAGAGTTTTTTAAGAAAATAACTTGTTGGAAATTTAATATGTATCTTCTAAATATTTTCTGTGCTCAGCTTTTAAATTTTTTTGTTCTTTTTCTGTCATTACTGCCTTGTTATAACATTGCATTAATACCTTAACTTAAAAAAAGTTTAATCTTCCAAACCAACTTTATATGATTTTCCTATCTTCTGTAACTAAATTCCAGCTTGTTGCAAATTTTAATGTTTATTCTTATTCCTCCGAGCAAAAGATTTTTTTGAGATGTATTTGCTTGCTTTGGAGCACAGATTCTCAAGCAATATTTTGAACCTGCTCTGAACACTTTTTTTTCAATTTTCTCGGTGTTTTAATTTTCGGGCCTCCAGTAGTTTTCAATTCGAAACAACAAAAAATTTTACTGGCACTGAAAGCTGAATTTATTATGTGACTTATATTTTAGTGGGATGTTTCTTATGTTCGAACACTGTGTCTGAATATTTATGTCAATTTCTTATAAATGTTATAACCTTCTAATAAAATGATATTCATACGATAGTATTTGAGTAATGTGATTAAATGCATTGGTTTTCAAATTTTGTGGAAAAATTAATATTTCAATATTTTAAAAATCAATTTTTTTTTTTTAAATATGTGCAACAGGAAAGGAAAGAAAGTATCTGCCGTAGCTAAAAATGAATAAATAAAAACTTTGAGATGTTTTAAAGTTTTTTTTGTTAGCAAGTTTAGTTTTATGGTCCTTAGAAATATACAGAACAGAATTAAATAAATTAAAATAAGTCCAATGTAGCTATATAAGACTATAAACATTTATAAGCATATATTTTACAAAATTTATGTTAATGAAAGCCAATGGATGCAAGATGTTTTTATTGTGCATTGAACAATTTTCTTTTTATCTCAGAAATTGCATTGAAATATCGAATCAAACTGAACAGACTTCGTCTCTAATTGAACATACTGAAGTTATTTCATTGTCAGTGCCAAAATTTTCAATGACTAAGGACAAACTGTAAAAGATGGAAAATATTTTTTTTAAAAGTTTCCAATTTTCCACATTAAATATTCCATGCACACAGAAATTCATGCATTTAGACATTCATTTATTCATTTCTATCTTACCACTGAAATATTTGTTCAGAGATTAAGAGCACAACTGAGAGGGACGGACTAAATTGCGACCACAGTGGTATGTAGGTTGGCCACAAATATCTGTTACTTGGTAAGCAGCATTGGCAGACCACGTGTCTCAAAGTTCTAATTAAAAGGATTTGTGTGTGTAGCATGAAATTAAATGTTATGGCTACGTTGGATGTGTTAGTATTCTTATGAACTACAAGAATTGTTTTGACTGCTTGTTGTCAGATTTGTTGGGCGTATGGTTTTCGTATTCATGACCACAAGGGGCGTATTGTTTCCGTTTGTAACGCTTCCTTTGATATCATTAGACACGCCTCTGTGATTTACTCCAGTCAAGTTTTGCTGAAATTAAATATTTGTTCAAGGGCTGCAAACTTTTTTCTTTTGTTAATTATGCATGCCGGAAGACTATGAAAACTTGTGAACGTGTTGTCCGAAGGAGATGTTGATCCCATAGTTTCATTCTGTGAAAAAATTTATGCAGATCAGTTTTATTGAGCGTTATTGTCATATCTAATATATGTCAATAATAAATAAGGTTTTGTTTATTGCCAAAGTATTTTGTTGTTTCGTCATGACAAGACATCATGCTCATTGCTTTCGAATACTTCTGCTTGGAATACTAATTAGCGTATGACTGCAAACAACATGAAGTTTGGAAGCTTCTCATGTTAACTAAGAAAATGTTCATTTGTTTGGATAGTGCGTCACATGATTAACTTTTATTTTGGGTGCCAAATCATTAAGAGTTACTCATAAGTCACGATTTACGAAAATGATATGGATTCTAGAATCCAGATTTGTAATTTTTAATACGAAATAAACAGATAAAAAATTCCATCAGTTCGCGTACTTTTAAAGACACCTGCTTTTATATAAAGGGACGAAATGGCAAAAAGCAGGCACATTGAATGTCTTCTCATGTTCTTAGACACTTAACTAGTTTTCTAGCAAGTTTAATAGTGATCCTTAGTTGAAATCTTTAATTTCTTTAAGCCATGGAAGTCTTCTAAAGATCCAGCAAAAAAACTTATTTCAAATCATACCAAGCCCAAGTTAGGAAATTACGCGATCGTTTTATCGATATACTTACATAACGATTTGCAGTTGAACTGCGCCATGACGCATCTGATGATGGCCAGTCCTACAAACAATATTTTCTTGAAAATGTATTTATCACAAATCAAATATTTTGCTTGTTATAATTCATTTTTGAACTTCACTTAAGACTCAAATCACCAAACATTGTTTAGTAAAAAATGCAGAAAAAGTTGATTAAATCTGGAATCAATTGCAGCAACATAACGTAACGTAACTAACTTTTTTTCTAGGTAATTCATGACACTTCCGGTGTAGTACATATAAACCCCTATGAGCACGTACCAACTGAAATGATCGCACTAAACGAAATGCGCATACAAACACAAGCAAAATCGAAAATCCCGCCCTTTTTAACGCAACGTATAATAAAAGCAAGTAATGTGCAACATATGTCGTCGCCATTTATCGTTTGTGATTTAAACTTCAGCTTTAATCTCAGCCGGTAGAAGGCAGCCACATAGCTCGTGCCAAAGCAATTCATAAAAATTTTCTTAACTCAACTTCGTATTAATTTGAATTATTTTTTATGTTTTAATCACGTTGTCACTGTTGTGTTCGCCTCCTGCTGGCGGTTTTTTTGTGGCGCTAGCTAATGCTGCGCAGCACGTGCGTTGCATATTTGAGATGCTTAGTACATTTGCTTTTTTGACTCTCTTTGCAACATTGCTGTCGTAGAAAATGAATTTCACAACCGCTATGCGGTACCACTTTATTGCTATCATAAAAATTGAAGCAAAATTTGAATTAAGCACATGCGGATCGAGGGTTTTAAAGCAAACAAACAAAAATAACATGTTAAAGTTTTGCAAAGAAAATTTGCGAAATCCTTAAGCGAAAAGTTTTAAGCAAACATAATAACTCATACAAATCACTTGTAAGAACGTATAAAATAGGTGAACATTATGATAGACTTTAATAAATTTATTTTAAGACATTTTAACATAAATACAATTTCTTATGAAGCCACATCATTAAGTTACCTTAACTTAATACAGCATTTAAATAAATTTACTTCAATAAAAAATTGTAGTCATAAAACAAGAATGGAAAATCTATTAAAAATGATTGAGAGCACAGCCATCACTTTGAATTGATAGTTCTTGGTGAGCTCATTATGACCATAGAAACTGCTAAGAAATACAGCTAAATAATTTTCATCATAACTTAGATAAAGTATTTAAATTCAAAATGCAAGCTTTCAAATAAAGCATGTCGTATGACTAACACTTAATTCAATGAGTTATTTAAGTTTTTTGACAAAATATTGACATAGAGTTATTAGAGTGAGTAAGATTTATTTGAACATAATTTCTTAAATTTAAAAATTTATCAAACTAAAATTGAAGTAAATAATTTTTCAATGCTTCAAGTGACTCAGAACCTTATCTCTTCTATTATGATATACTTGAGAGGGCAAGATTTTCAAAAGAATTTATTTTAATTACTTGATAACTCAGTTCCAGTGCAACATAGGGCTGACATTTTGCAGACTACTGCAAAATTATTCTTGCGACTCGCTGACGACAGTCGTATGAATAGAACTGAGCTACGCGCTGTAGTTTAAAAATATTTGTTTCTTACTTGGAACTTAAATTTAAGGTGTAAGCAACGTACATCTGTATACGAAAGATTTTAAGTTAATTCATAATTAAATGTATTTCTGCAGTTTGTACTTCCTGCTGCTTGTTATCTTTGAATTTCCTTAGCTGCACTTAGCTAAGTTTTCTATACTTCTTAATGTGCATATGAATTATTTGTTTTTCATGTAAATTATTAATTTTTGCTACGTAATATTCAAGTTTCTCTAAATGGTATTTCAGTCGCATTATGCAGTCTATATCAATTTTTCGTTTTTCTTTTAACTCAAAAGCAAAAATTTTGCACCTAAAAGTATGCAAAAATTTATTTGTTTGCAAATTTTCTTCTGGAATCCTGTAAGTTTTAGCAGAAACTTTATTGAATCGCAAACAGTCCCACTGGTCCATTGTTTTTTGTCAAAACTTATGCATGACTTTGCATTTGTATGCATTACTTTGTGTGAGAATTTTTGTATTTTCTTTTAGGTATTTGTGCCCTAGTGTGTCTTTACATTTGGCTGCATGGTTGCTTTCTATGTAGTGAATATAAAGTTTAACGAAGTCCTGTTGACAGAAAAGACTCCTTGGCGATTCTATTTAGTATGTAATGCAATTGAAGGTATTTGCAAATGATTTTTGTTTTTCTTGTTTATTGTTTTTGTTAGTTAATAGCCTGCTCTAGCGGAATATTTTTTTTTTATTTTTCGGAAACTGTTTTTTGGAGTAGATACAACTTTTGGCTAGAGAAAGTTATGTGATTTTTATTAAATTTTACTGGTTTTTCTGATCATTTCAGTCAAAAACTTCTGTACTTTCGGAAACACAAGTCCTTCACTGAAATATTTGAGCGATATCGTGTACTCTGTTCATGGTTATATCTTGAAAAAATCGTTTTTGCCATTTAGACAAAAATGTTCATAAATAAATTTTTTGCATAACATGGCGTATGAGTAACAATAAACTTAGCAGAATTTATATATATGCATGTTTTTTTTTTTTTCTTGCGAGAATGTAGTCAATGATAACTTAGTTCTGATGCATATTAAAACCATAGTTATGTGGAAACTACGGTATACTTAAGGGTGTATCTATCACAAAATATAAATGTTTCAAAGCTTTTCGCAAAAAAAAATTATGTTTTAACACAAAGTAAAATTTGCTCCTTGAGTATAGCATTTCAATTTTGTTGATTTACGCGCAAAATATGTTTTATTTCGAAATCATATTTCAAGTCTCAAACTGTAGAAGAGAAGAAAACCTTTTTAGATTAATTTACATTCTTATCAATTATCAACTTCGAAACTTTTAATGCACTGACATAGAGTACAACAGTGTAACATTATCCAATATTTGTATTTTTAATTTAAAATCGATGTTTTTTTATGTAATTGATTAAACTGTAAAACTCATTAATTTACATTTATCAGGAACAAAATCTTATATAAAAACATTCGACTAAGATTGGCTTTCAGCAATTTATTTAATTTCAGTCTGCAACGTTTTTTTTTGGGAATTAAAAGAATAAAAGCATATCGAATCTTGTATCATATTTTGCATGGATAAATATTTATTAAAATAAAAGCTATGCAACACTTACAGTTTCTTATTTAGTTAGTTTATTTTAGATCTCTGCTTATCACAAGACCTTAAGATTAATAGTTATTTAGTGATTCAAAAAATCAACACATTTCACCGGAGGTAAATTAGTGTTTACTGAAAATTCAGAAACTTTTCTTATAAGAATTAAACCACTCATAGCTAAGTTTCGATCTACAAAAACGTTCACTTTGAAAACAGGTTGATAAAAAATTGCACAAGCTTTAATGTAAAGTAAGACAAGCCCTACCCAAAGTGCTCAAAATGATTTTGTATTTAAGTTTGACTGTCTTTTTCTGAGATAAAACTAAGATTTTCTTAAATGTTAAATCAGCCAGATATCACACCAAGAGTTCCAAAAATTAACTGAAAACTGTAAACTATATGAAATACATTTCAAATTGACAAATTAAATTTTCACTGAAAAATATAATGCGCGAGTGTTGCACACAAAAATTACATCGT
The DNA here is from genome assembly GCA_963680825.1 of Meiosimyza decipiens. Taxonomy (NCBI): domain Eukaryota; kingdom Metazoa; phylum Arthropoda; class Insecta; order Diptera; family Lauxaniidae; genus Meiosimyza; species Meiosimyza decipiens. The sequence continues at coordinate 25,663,452 of OY804260.1, forward strand.
TGTTATTATCAAACAATCACTTGTTGTTGTTGGGTTTGTGACGCGCCACTTTTACGCAAAGTGTTAAGCTGATGGGCGCTTGGTGCCTAATTGGGGTCCTCCTAGTGCTCTCAGCAATAGCGGGAGACTCCACAAATAAAATCATAATACCACAAATAGGTGGCCACAATAGCATCAGTGACGGCAACGCGCTGAACGGCAACATTGGTGGCGTTGACGGAGCCACAGTAGTAAGCGGCAATGCAGTGGTCGTAGCTGGAGGCGTTGGCGGTGGCGGTGTACCATCATCGGCGTTAAACAGTAAGTTCTTTGTAGTGCATATGTTTTTAAATAGATTAAATTTTTTCCTCTACATTGCATAGCAGACATTTTTTCATTCACGTAAACATATTTATTTAAATCAAGGGATAACAGCTGCTCAAATTCAAATTTTCACTCTTTATGCTGTGAAGTTTTTTGCTGCACTTTTCCCTGACATTTTGTTCGCATTTTCCGGTTTTTGCGTTAAAGTACCATGAAGATTCATTTTTTTTATTTCTTGCATATTAATTTTTTCCGCTATGTTGACCCTTGTCTGTTATATGTTGCTTTTTTTGCTTATTTTTCGCATTGTTTTTATTTTGGTTTATTTTTGCAACGTTTTTTATTTTTTGTGCATTGCATATGATTTTCGCATTAAGCGCGCAAAACGAGCGAAAAATTGACGCATAAAAGTATGCAACAAAAAAGTCGTATGAAAAAACTGCAAAACAAAGTAAAGCATGTTGGTACTGCTTTACACTGGCAAACACCGATAAATGATTTAAAAAAGGATCAAAGGACATGACCAACCATATTGCATGCAGCAGAGCAGCAAACAGTGTCAGATTCTACAAGTATACATTCCTACGCAAACACATATAGGTCTTTTTATATTTTTCACGTACAAAAGTGGTTTTAAAAAGCAGCAAAATTAATAAAGTTAACAGAAGTTGCAATATTTTTTAGTGATGACCTTTTGTGGTGTTCTGCAAACATAAGCTGTAAAAATGTGAAATATTTTGTAGAGTTTTGTTTAAGCTGTTAGCCATTATAAAACGAAGGTCTCATGACAACAATTTACTTACTGTAGCAATTACTTACGCACAATGTGAAAGTACTCGAATATAGCAATTTATTCTAGTAATACATATGTATCTTTATAGCTTGGTGTTTAACTCTTCATGATTAAAAATTCCTGATATATGTATACATATTTTTTATTTTGAAATTTATTTTTATTATGGAACTTATTTTTTTTTTCAACATTTTCTTAGCCTCAGCAGCTCAGGAAGTACTAAGAATAATTTAATTCAGGTTTAAATAAAAAAAGTCAAAAAAGTTTCAAAAGTGCATTTATCAGGTGGCATATTTTCTATTCCTAGGGAATAACTGGTTTTACCTAACCTAGAAAAGCTAAAGAAGAATCTGCAGCTTAATTCTTGTGTCCAACTCTTTCCGATTGAACAATTTAGTTTACACGCAAAAGCGTTTTATTCATCATTGTCGCCATTCATCTCTTAAATTGATTTTTGAGATATTCATTTTAATCCGTTCAAATTTAATCCGATCTAGTTCTCTTTAACCCTTGCAATCAAATCTTGTTCGATTCAAATTACCAACAAATAAGCTTTAATCTTTGCAATGTTTTCTAGCTCTTCATAATCTTCAGAGTGCAATGATGTTATTAACTCGATAACAATGGCTTAGGGGATCGCTGTCTATATGAACTCGCCCACTCTCTATGAGCTTCAATTTACAATCTTTCGATGGAAGTTAGTGAAACTTTATGCTCTTAAGATCTCAAAGGAATAAAGCTCGCCGCTATGTATTTTATAAATTGGTCGAACATGGCATGTAGCAACCAAAACAATATCATTAGGCCTCAACATTTACCGTTGAGGATATGCAATTCGTTTAAGTCGTGTTCGAATGCTTTACATTAGCAATTATAAAAACAAAAAAAAATTCAAGAGTTCAAACACCTTTAACAAAGAGTGGTTACGAGGTGATAGTAAACTTTTACCAAAAGTTTTTGCCTTCATTTCCAAATATCTCTAGCAACGCTTTTTATAAATAAATTGCAAATCCCGATTTCGAGGTCGTTCGATCTTTTGAAATCGTTATGTGGGACTATGGATATATGGCTGGCATGTAAAAGCAATACACACGATTTTATTATTTTCTTAAAATAAACTTAGGAAAAACTTAAATTTATACAAACATAAAAATACAATACATATACATATACAAATTTAAAAATACTTACAAAAACAAATACATACAAAGTAAAAGCTCTTAGCTGTGTGGCTTTATTGATACATACGCAATCTTTTATCGAAATTGTGCACGACCGTTTTGCATAAATGTGGTTGAGTTCCATTGATACAGCGCTCAATTTCCTTCTGCAAACCATGGGTGTGGCTGCGGTATTTTTGTCATATTTTGAGACTTCAAAGAATGTTCAAGGAATAAAGCCCAACTGCGCTATATCGCATGACCTGAGCAGCCAATTCTGATCACCAAAACGGAAAACTTTTCGACCAGGAAATTTCTCATGCAGTTGAAGAACGAAAATTGTATTATCAGGTCACGACACCGAGCACTATGTGCTGCTATTGCCTGACTAGCCGCATTTTCGACGAAAAAACCTATCCGAAAAAACCGTCCGATGATGCCTAAAGTCCAAAATCCACACCAACCAGTGATACGTTGTGGATACTCTTGCTCCTCAAAGCAATAGATTTATTGTACTCAAATGTGAGCATTGCAGTAAGTAACGAAGGCATCTATGTAAAGAACCCTCATCGTTCAAGATTATTTTGTTCGAAAAATTAGCATGCATTTGGTGTTGTTCCATAATCCATGCACCGAATTCGCTTTGTTGTTCAAATGGATCAGTTTTTGATTCATTTGCTCTTTGTAGGCATGACAATGCAAATCTTTCGTGAGAATACGTTTTAAAAAAAATTTCAAAATTTTCAATTCTTGACGGCGCTGTCGAAATGATTTTCCTGAACTTTCATCAACACTCTCATGAGCTCCTTCGATGTTTACTACTAAATATCTTGCTGAAAGACAGCCAGATGATCTTAGATCACAATAAAAATTCCAATTATTAATGCGAAGAGGCCTTACAAGCGCTTCGGTAAAAAAAAAATATCAAACAGATCTCGATTCAAAAATACAACCAAAGTTTCCCTTTTCCTACTCGCAATTTCTGTTGCAAACTGTCAGCTGTTATTGCGTTAAATTTAGCTGCGCATCCATCCACAAGTTCCTTAGGGACGATGCGAATATCAATTGAAATTGTAATATTAATGAAAATATTATTGTTGCATACGTTTAGGCGAAATGCGCATTCAGCGTAAGCAACCGACACAACAACATCCATAATATTTGTGCAGCACAATATCAGAAGCAGCAGAAACAACAAACCAATAACAACAACTGCTGTAGATACACTAACGCACTCACACAAATGCACAACAGAGAAACAAAAAGGGACAACTGTGGCAGTGACTATACAAACTTTGTGTGTGTGCATGTGTGTTCATAGTAAGGATTTAGTATTTGAATGTGTGCATGTGCATCTGCATATGTGTGTGTTTGACCGTATTAGGCGCTTGCCTGCATTTTCAAGTGATTACTGTGACATTTTCATCAGTTTAATTGCCAAAACAATAATCCGTGATGCTGCTGCTGCTCGTTTCTGTTGCTGGTGGTGCTATTTTTCCTTAGCTGAAAATTTGCAGTAGGAATAACGGAAACACATACACACAATGCATCATCGGCACACTGAAAGGATTATCTTACAAAAATATTATACAAATTAATATCATACATAAAACAAAAGTTTAGATACTGGCCAAAACAAAAAAAATATACCAAAGTGCTTGTCCAAACTAAATCATTCAGAAAATAGCACTAAGAAAGCCAGCATGGGTTACTAAATCCCAAAAAAAAATCTATACATTAAATTTGGCGGCATAAAAGCAACAGCACTTCTCAGTGTAATGAGAGCCACACACTTAGGTTTGCTGCACAAATTAGTCTAATTACTTTGGACTTGAGCAGCTCAAGGACATACCGAAGGATACTTGAAGGAGTTGTTTTGTATGTGTTTGTGTGTATATATGCATATCAATGCGAGTGTGTGTGCACAAATGTGCAGCTGTGGGATTTTGGCTGCAGGGAGACTTCAAATGTGCTCGCTTTCGCTTGCAGCTTGAAAGTTAATCTTTTGTCAGTTATACGGTCAGTTGAGCAGAGCTTCATAAATAATTTAGCGTTGCATACTTTCAAGTATACAAGACACAGACGCACTCACACATAAGTTGTTGTAATGTAATGTTTCAAAACTTTTGTTGATGCTGATAATTGTTAAATTTATTTTTGTTTATCAAATATTTAGCTAAAGTTTTGCGCAATATCGTGCAGCAAGCCTTTCAGGGACATTTAAAATTGACGTAAAAGTACACAAAGGCATTGAACACATTCAAATGAGGCTAGAAGCGAAAGTTAATTGAGAACAACTTATTCTGTGAAAGCGTCAGTAACATTTCGAACGAAAACAGAACAATTGAATGAAATTAATGAACAAGCAATCGCTATGATTGAAATTAAGAATTCTTTTTGAAAAAATCAATACATTACTACGAAATATTTTGTTTTTCGGGCAGAAATCAAAACATAAAAATGGAAAAATCTTAAGAGGGCTATAGAGGTACATAAACCATTATTACTAATACTCGGACCAGCAATAGCAATTTTTTTTCCTTAGCCATATCGCTCAAGCTTCTCTCGTTAGAAACAAAAATTCAAATATGATGCGGACCAAAAACTCGAATTAGATATCACCAGCTAATAGTTAAATTGTAAAATAATTGTAGGAGAAACTTCGCCCAGAAAATTCATTTGCTATAAAATTTTTAACACGACATACTTAACTGGATTTGTTTTGTCCTGATTCCAAATTACGCTCTTTACAAATATGAAACCGGTAATGACATCTAGCGGTCGATAGCCGTATATGTATGAGCTTCCGAACCGCACCAAATGTCTTAATTGTTCATTCTGTCATCTGTCTACAATATTCAGTTCACAATTTGTCAAGCTTCATACAACAACGCATTTTTTCCGCTCGTGAAGATGTCGAATTTTGTGCCTGAAAACTCTCATTTGCGGGAAGCATTGATTTTCTGTTTCCATTTGAAGAAAAACTCTTCTGAATCGCACGGTCGTACACAGTGCAATGAGTGGTTCAATAAATTTAAAAGTGGTGATTTTGATGTGATAAATGAGGAGCGCGGCCGACCACCGAAAAAGTTTGAAGACACCGAATTGCAAACATTATTGGACGAAGATGATGGTCAAACGCAACAACAGCTCGCTGAACAACTTAATGTGACACAACAAACCGTTTCCTTGAGTTTGAAGGACATGGGAAAGATTTTAAAGGTCGGTAGATGGGTGCCACATGAACTGACCGACAGGCAGCAAGAAAACCGAAAAACCACTTGTGAATTGCTGCTCCCCAGGCAAAACAGAAAAGGTTTTCTCCATCGAATCATCACTGGCGATGAAAAGTGGATTTATTTCAACAATCCCAAATGATAAAAATCATATTTGAGCCCCGCCCAACGACCCAAATCGACGCCAAGACCAAATCGCATCGGCCGAAAGACAATGCTGTGTATTTTCTGGGATCAGCGTGGTGTTATTTGGTATGAGCTACTAAAACCAGGTGAAACAGTTACTGGTGCACGCTACCATCAACAATTTATCGCTTTGAACCGTGCTATACGTCAGAAGAGGCCCGAATTTCAACTTCGCCATGACAAAATTGTATTCCAAGATGACAACGCATCGCCACATCAAGCAGCGGTCAATAAAAACTTGGTAGAATCGTACAACTGGGAGCCCCTGCCCCACCCGCCGTACTCACTGGACCGTGCGCCATCCGATTACTATTTGTTTTCATCGATGGGACACGCACTCAACGATTCGCACTTCAATTCTTACGAGGAAGTGCAAAAATGGCTCGATGAATGGATAGCCTCAAAAAACAAAGAATTTTTTTGGCGAGGAATCCATAAATTGCCTGAAAGATGGAAAAGATGTGTAGCTAGCGAGGGGAATTACTTTGAAGATTAAATTTGGAACTATTTTTGCAAAATGAACGTGATTTTTTGATTAAAAAATTACCGGTTTCATATTTGTACACCTAGTATAAGTTGGATGCAGCTTCAGAAACGATGAAAGATTGGTGGGTATTGATTTGATTTACATTAGTAAAAATATTCGATCCGTGATTTGATTTGTTGCATTCACTAAGCATCACAAACATTGTGATGGAGACCAATTTATAGCAGCTCGAAGCAATAAAGATAAAGAACTTTTAAGTAACATGCTTCAAGAATCCCTTTAATAAATCCTGACTTATGAATAGAGCATCATAAAATCAAAAAAAAAAATTAAACAAAAATAAAACCTAATTCATATAAATTCACCTTATCCATTCAAAACTGTAAGGAAAAGAATCTATTGAATCAAGTTGCTGCTAGATAGTGACTGATTTTCAAAGGATAAACAGAAATTATAACGAGCATAAAAAGAACAAAAATAAAAAAACATCCACTAGTGGACATAGCTTTACGTGAATCACTGAGAAAAAACAAATTTCTTATAAATTTTGTGCGCAGCAATCTATCAAAATTTTCATGATTCTTCTTAGCTTTTTTATAGTTTTGACTATTTCTTGCTTGAAAGAAGTAGTTTCTAGGGCTTGGTTTTGGTAGCTACTCTGCTTTGAAAAAAATCGATTATGTGAATATTTTTCTTCAATGTAAATTATATCAGTTCAAAAGTAAGCCACTGACTTCAAGGATAAAGCACCTGCTGTGTGATGCTTTTCAACTTTTTGATTTGAAATCTGAAGACGTCATGCTTAAACTATGATGACCAGTAAATATGTATGTATAATTTTTACTTTGTGTGTGTGTGTGCCCCACAGTCTTGATAACTGATGTGGGCGACCAAACGTTAAACGAGCTTTTGAGCAGCACGTGACAAGCGTGTAATAAGTGTCTTGGCTGGCTATATGCAATAGCATTCAAGTTGGTATCGAATGTCCTTTTATTGCTGCTATAAAGTGTGCGTCATTCCAAATATATATACATGTACTTACATATATTTAAGTTCGTTTGTCGTTGTATTCCGGTGATGTATTGCATGTAATGTTAGAACGTTGGAAGGACACAATGATTTATGAGGCGCAACAAATACGCGAAGGTGAATGGTCGCATAGACAGTGGTAAGAAAAATGTCTTTTGCGGATAAGAAACATAAGTAGGATGACTGGAAAAACGGCAATTCGGCTAAAGCAGACGTTTTTATCATTGGCAAAAATTAATTATCAGCAACATATAAAGTTATTTTTGGTTTTGTTTTACTAAAAGATTGAAAATACAAAAATTTTATTGAAGATGCTGTCCACTTCAATCGGCTATTTTTCTATTAACATTTAATAGGAGTTAGCAGCCAAAGTGAAGTAAAATTTCTATAGGCGAAAACTTTCGGCCAGAGTTGTAACCGCAAATGATGAAACGTTTGTACAGTGGTAAAGATGAATGTAAACAATGAGAGCTACCAGGCAACTAAACAACTGCACCGATTTAAGCAGATGCAGAGCCATTAATGTTGGATCGTTCAACAGATTATCATTGATATCTCTAAGGATAATAAGATTTTTAAAAATAAAAGATATGAAGAATTATTATATTGAACTTGCAGTCAATTCGCAAAGACCAATATGATCGTAAAATTTTACTTAATTGATCAATACTTTTTTATTCAACAAACATGACAAAGATAACAAATGGAACAATTTAACCTGGTAATTGGTGACATAGGTTTTGGCTATTATCACATATATACATATTCTCATATGTATATACATAGCCTATGTATTCGACTTCTATGAAATTCTTTCATTTCTTCAGATAAATTTCAACTTCTAATGGCTTCTTCAATGTATTCACATTATCAATAGCCTTTTCAATGTACATATTTCGATACATATCGATGTATTTCAATACTCTTTGACTTATGTATATCGATTTCATCGATGTTTTTAGATCATTTTTAACTTTTGACGACGAACTTTTCGATGTTATTTTTGTTATTCGACACTTTTCGACAGCTGTTGACATACTGGATAATCATAAATACCAGTCGATATTCTTCAATAGTTTTTGATCTTTTCGATATCATCCGATGTTTGGAAACTTTTCGATGCTGATTATACTTTTCCATACTAACGTAACAAAATATCACTGAGTTTATACATGAAATTGTAAGTAATTGCACTCTCCTTTTTTTTTGTCAAAAAGATATTCATTTGATAAGTTTTGACCAAATTATTATTCGTTGAAGCTTGTATCTCTTGATTATAAAGCCATCAATTTCAAAATACTATAGTTTGAAAATGAAAATCGGTATATTTTTCACCCCTGAGCACTTCACTTAAGCAATTTCGATTTCAGTTTTCAAGCTAACAATTAAAACTGCTATGCTGTCCTCTTAAAATAAACGACAACGCGAGCTGTGAACAGAGTTTGACTTTCTGGCACTAAATCAACAATCGGATATCATCTATCGAGTGGTCAAACTAAAATACTCTGCTATGACTCTGCTATTGAGAAATTGATAAAATAACAACATAGTACTTTTGGGTCAATTAACAACACTCAGCAAGCAAACATCCATAAGAAAAATCAAAACACAGACTTCTAAGCCTTAGGTCATCAAATTATGAAAGTCAAATATAACAAAGACAAAGTTGAATAAGAAAATAGCACAATTACAAAGACCGATTAGAGCACACAAACAAAACAACAGTTTGAAGCAATTGTACAACTAAATCATTTCAATTAAATCAAAATTAATATCACATAATAAAATGTATACAACTGTATTATGTCAAATAATTCCATAATTCTTGACAACAATGTTGTTGAAAATCATTTCAATCAAATTTCAATTATTGAAATAATAAATTAAGCTTACGACAAACATGAAAACATTCAAATACACACACACACACACGCATAAATATTTACACAATGGTACACCAATTAAGCCTGTAAATGTTCATTTTTCACTTTACTGCCCACAAGTGGATAACGCCCCAAACTCAAAATTGTTTTCGATGAAAAGAGCAAAATGAAAGTTGGAAGGGTGCAGTCTTTAGTGTACGTCAACAAGTTTGCAATGTTTTACTTACGAATATTATGTACATTGCATATGCCCAGCCATCATTCGAAAAACTAGAGAGTCTTTCGTTTTCTGGGCGATGAATTTATAGCACTTCCAGAAGTGTTAAATGGACAGCTTTGGTATCATTTAATTTTCATATATAACAAACATTCTCATTATCATACCGCCCATTCCAATGGAAAGTCGGCCTGGCACAACATGTATGCTTTGTTTTGTGGAATGATAGAAAAATACTAAATTTTTATGGTTACTTGTAAGTTTTTCCTACAAAATATTTGCAACTTCAATCATCAAACAACTTTTTTTTTGATAAAAATTAAATTTCTAAAAATAGCGCGATATGAACTAAAATAAAATAATTGAACAATATTTTGATTGAATTGTCAGTCTTAGCAGAAACCGATATTTTTGTGTGAAATTTCACAAATCGGTCAATGCTTTTTAACAAACATGACAGAGACTACAAATAGAACAATTTAACCTGGTAATTGGTGACATATGTTTCGGCTATTACCACGTATATACATAGTCACATACATATATACATAGCCTCATCAGACCAGTTTTGGTTAATTTGTACACGGATTTGAACCCCGACCATTCCATGAATTATGTTTGGACAGCCGCTCTTAACACTTGAGCCATGAAGGGAGTTCTCCAAGACGTGTACAAAGTGCAAATTTGTTTTTTAAGCACACAATGCGCCACATGCCATCTCTTGTCATTGTCTCATAAATATCGGTTTCTGCTAAGACTGTACAATTCAATCCAAATATTGTTCAATTAATTAATAATAACAGTCGACTAATAACTAATAAAATTTCTAAAATAAAATATATTACATTTTTTTTGTTTTATAAATTTGTCGTCATAGAAATTACAGAAAAAACTTTTTCTATATTTTGACCAATTAGATGGAAATGATGAAAATTTAGGCTAAAACTGGATTTACTAGTAACGCAAAAGCTAAATATAGTAGAGAAAAAAAATGCAACCTAACCAAAACATATCTAATTTTTTCCATCATATACAAATCTGGAATAAAAACTATGGGTTTGTGTATAAAAACCATAGTTGACCTGGTTTCAAGTTCAAATGTAAGGTCATTGATATTTCACCCTCTAGAAACCTTGTAACTTTTGTCTCAAATCTTATGTTTTGTTCTCGAGACATTGGCCTGGGTAAATTAAATAGGGGACCACTTTATATTATTTTATTAATAACAAAGATGCCAGGCTGGTTCATCATTCTTAATCATAAAATTTAAATCACCCCTAAAACAATGTTTGCTGGGTATAAAAATAAGATATATTTTATATATAGGTATGTGCTTTTTTGCTTTTGTAAATTCACGAAAAATTGTATGTTACATATTTCAAGGAAATACCATCAAAGTGTTGCAAAAATTTTCAAAATATTTCATACGCATGCACGTAAATTTCATCCCACAATAAGGTTAATCAAAGTGAATAAAATATATGAATTTCATTATGCAAAAGCCTCTTAATTACGTTTATATATAATGATTAAAGTTTTCCTGAAACTGCATCATAATCCAATTGAATTTAATGTTATGCTGTAATGGGTATTTTAATTTTCATAGAAATGCAAACTTAATTAGTTCATTCTCTATGTGTACACAATATAATAGAAAAATTTAATTATAATGATTTTATGTAACACGATAGTATTGCGCTTGTGCGATAAATATTTTGTGTTTTTGTTGTTGGTTTATTTGTCTTCATATTATGAGTATTTTGTGTCACACTATTCCGATAAATGATAGTATTGTATTACAATAATAACATGCTACTTGTATTAAAAAAGCAGCAAAACAATTTACCACAAATAAACATGGGCATGAATGACATTACCAAATAATAAAAATAATTGCTCTGACGTTGATAATCTTTAGAGTTAATCGGCCACATCATATTTTTAGGATTTTTAACCAATAAACTCAAAGTCCATACAGACAAAAAAGATAATTTTTGCTAAAAATGAGTTATATCTTTTTGAACACTGACGTGGCTGAGCAATTCTGCAGCTAGATCAGGCATCAGCACACGATAAACCATATATAAAAGGCAGTTTAAACTGTCGCGCATTTGTTTGTTGTTTAGCATGCTAGTGCCCCAATGTTTTGATATAATAGAGTGATATTAAACTTGTCGTTGAAAAATCTTTGAGAAACGGTATTTCTGTGCGCAAAAACGAATAACATCGATTGTTTGAGGCAATTTTATTACTCAAGCTTACAAAATAAATATGATTTGTATTAATGATTCAGACCTAGAGGTCAAAACCACATGTGGGAAGTTAGTTAGTATCACTTTACCAATTTTTTGTTGTTTTTTTTTGTAATTGAGTTTTGCAGATCATGGAAATTGCAAAATGCATTTCTGACATATAAGCGTCAATGTCAGAATGCCTCAAAATCTGAAACCAATGCGAAGAAACAACCTAGATTCTTTAATTCGTCGAATTAGAGACTTCATCACTTTATTGTGTTCTCCAGTGTAATCTTAGAGGTATTGTTTTAATAAAATAAATAGTTTAAAATCTTGCTAAAGCAGCTTTATTCTATTTCAAGATGTACAAATTAGAGTGATCTTTCAAACAGCAGTGCAGCATAGGTTTTAGACCCAGTAACGCCGCAGCATTTAATAAAATTTATACTCTATTTGCCGACATGGCTAGAATACACAAATTTGTTATATAATTATAACTTTTTCTTAGCTTTCTCGCATTTCTCAACATACCCAATTGTTAACATTGATACACATCATAACCCTTATGTCACAATTGATTCCAATGCCTTTGCTAGCATTTTGTTTGAAAGCCACAAATTGGACTAAAAAGTATGTTATGACATTTTTATTCTTGATTTGCCGCCAGAGAATAGTTTAGTCTATCACCCGATGAAGGAAGTATCAACACTATGACTCTTGCCAATGAGTTAAAATCATATCTTCAATCCACTTATCCTATTTTTCGCAAATGTTTGTATGACTTAATACTGATTTTTCTAATGCGGTGTAGTAGTCAGAAAATAATTTGTAATTATATTACTGAACTTTCTGTTCAAAGGAAATGGAATCATCAGTGACCTCGAATTTGATTAGTAAAAATTCAGAGCCTGATACGTTTCCCTTTATGTTTGCGTTTGTAACAAATAGGGAAACATATCAAGGTTAAAAGTTCTTATTAGTCAGTTTGAAGGTCAATGATAATTCCATTTAGCAATTGTTGAAACTAGAATGGCTAGATGTAACCATATTTTAGTAGGAGTAATCTTTGCTTGTTTTTTTTTTTGCATTTGAGACACGCTACACTGAACAGTGGGCTCACTAAAATAGTTATATTTTGTTAAAATTTACGAAATGATGACTTTTGAATGATAGCTTTTACGAAACATTATTCAATAATTTTACCTAACTAATTTTTTTCTTAAAAAGTAATTTTTAAATAGAATGTAAGGCTTCATCCCAACTTTCGTGTTTAAAAAAGTATTATCCACATGATCATGGGGCTTGATTGGCACACATTTTATATATGAAATAAAGTATTTGAACTGTTCGCCTAGAGAAGATTTGGAGTTTTTGCTCAAAATCAATTCAGTTGTAAAGTGTTTGCTTCTAATACTTTTGTCTTAAGACAATGGCAAATAAATATTTCAAATAATTTCGATATTTATCTGGTATTGACACCATTACTTCAGCAACTTCCATAACGCTAGAATATTGAGTGCATATTCCGATAAATTAACTCTGAGGATGAATTTTTATTTTGGCAGTGACTTAGACCAGTTGCAAAGTCTTTTATCTTCTAAATTTAATGTTCGTGGCATATCTCTTTTTGAGTAAAAATTGAAGTAAAGGAAAATACTTTTAAACTGATGTAAGTAAAAGGAGTAATATGGAAAACGTTTCACAATTCAATGGACTTAATGCACAGAATACCTCGAAAGCTGTGCGTTATCTTTATCAATTTAAGAAAAATCACTCGACAAAGCAATGACAAATAAAAATTTTTAGAGAAATATTTCGTATTAAGCGTTTTAAAAGACAACACTCTCAAGAAAAAGGTTTTAACTTTCTCCAATGAATCACGTTGCAGTTTTTGATTTAATATAATGTAAATTTTATGAAATTTTAATAATTTTGTTTTAAGCAAACTGAAAGTAAATTTAACGCAACCAAATTGCTTTGACATCAGCAACAACAACAATATTAAAAACACAACAATTGCCTGCAACGATTCTGCTATTTTGCATGTAATCGTGGGACTTTAAGCAGCTGCACTTTTACGCAATCAGCCACACCAACAAACAAATCTACACTTCCTCTAGGTTGCACTGTTGCACACATGCATCTAGCAGTGGAACCAACACAGAGAAGCACAATGGCTGTTTCCATAGAAAGTTTGGGGTAGGAGTAAATAGCGAGGCAATGTAAATTTCGGTTGCCTTGAGGCAGGACAAATATGACGCATGAATGATTTGCACGCATAAATTATGTAACAGAGAGGAAAAGTAATGTCCGTTCAAGCAGAAATTGTAGTAATTCATTTGATTAGTGATCAAAAATGCAGTATTCACAAATCTTTTACTCACTGAAATTCACTACATCAGCATAACCGTTAATAAATTTAAGCCAAAACACAATGAAGTCGTGCACAAGCTCCTGAAAGTCTGCAAAAATTTGTATCTTTTTTAGTCTTTAACTGCTAATATTTGCAAACATACAAGCATACATATATTTGAGCATGAACAAAAACCAATCAAACCACAAAAAAAAAGATTTCCAAAGAACCAAAACAGACTACAACTGACGTCTTCACAGCCCTGAATTGAATTATGCTTGAGTGCTTGACTACCATCTCCACTTTCAGCTGTCTGCGCGCAATTATTATTTTCAATTTTTTTCCATCCGCATTTGTTTTCAAAATCATATTTGCTGACCAAAAAACCAGTGCTGCAGGATTTTAGTCCTTTATTGCCGCCCGCACCCCCAGCTGCTTTATAGTCACACCTCAATTATGAATTGTGTTCTTTCATGTGTTTGAATCTCTGTACAGTATTGTGTCTCTATGTTTGTTAGCACTTTTCCATTTCGAAAATGTTTCAATTTCTTGTGCTACAGAATTTTTTGTTTCATTTTTTTGCTGCTTCACTATTCATTGGATTTTCTTCTCTGTCAATTTTGTTCCGAGTAGAGGAATTTTCTATTTTCTCTTTTTTTGAACGAAATCATTGATTTTGTCATAAGCTGCGAATTTCCTGTACTAGTGGATTGAGACTAAAACTTATACAGAAGTTGAGCACATACATATGTATGTATGTATGTATGTATAAAAAATATTTTAAGGTACCTAAACAACATAAGGGCAATTCCATGTAACTTTTTCTACAAAAATAATACTCAAAGTCAGCTATGAGCTTATACTTTAACATAAATGACTGTTTTCAAAAGGGACATCATTAAATTTTAGACAAAATACCCATAGTCGGCAACAGTGCAGTTCAAAAAAATTCAAAGTTTTCTAAATTTGGTTTTTAAGTTATTTTTGCTCACTATTACCGAATTTTTCCTATCCTATTCCACTTCTGAGACATCAATAAAAACTGATTTTCATATATGAACAAAAACTTAGAAAACTCAATTTTTTATCTTCGTCACAAAACATTATTCTCCAAAACTTTTAAATAGATGCTAAAGATATTCAAACAAAGCAGAAAACCAAAAAAAAATCTTACGTTTTGGAAAACAATAACATTTATAACTATACGCATATCTAAAAAGTTTCGAATTTGAAGCGAAAATTTCAAAGTATAATTGATGAAAGTTTCGTTTTAAGAATTTTAGTAAAAAATACAAGGTTTAGTTCTTAACATAAACATTTCAAAATATTTAACCAATATTTTAAGTTCAAATGTAGATATGTAGACATGCCTATTCATTAAGCTTGTTACAGTAGGTGTAGTGGAGTTGTTAGGTAAATATATAAAAAGCACTATGTTATAGTCTCAAACATACCTCCTTCTGAACGATATACTATGTAGTATGTACAGTTTTAGAACAAACGAAGGCTTCAATGCTAAACTGTTTCAACATCATGCAATTACTGACGTTGGGCATGATAATGCACGCATGTCATCACATGGCTTTTTCATGACAAATAAGTCAATCTCACGTAACCCTTTCAGACGACAAATGCGGTTTTGATATATCAATGATTCTGATAAGAATTGTACGGGTTGTGATGCCTATTACGGGTAGAACTTTATTTTTCTTCTCATTTTTTTATTTCATATTTTGAGCTTTTTTATAGAAACATCCCAATGTATATTCCTTAGGAACCTGATGCTATACTTCGCACATTTCGAATTTTTTTTTTTTGAATTTTTTCTACGAATTACGCTGTTAACTCAAATGTCGAATATTTTGTTGAAGCACGTGCTTTGAATTGATAAAAATCAAGTTCATGGCATTTTTTGTCGTGTTGTTGTTGTTGGCAATAATATTTATAGTTACAATGGATGAAACATATGTAATTTCGACATTTATTTCATTCAGTACAGCCAGCGCTTTTACACACTCCCTCATTTTATTTATAAAAATTGTAGCACACTCGTAGGCGCAAATGCTACATTGTGCCTTGTAGTTGTAGATACAATTCATGTGATTGCTGCAGTAAGAGTTTCGTACAAACACATACATATGTAGGTTTTTTTTGGAATTAGCACGTTAACGTGGTCAATAAAGTCTTCGTGAGCAAAGTAAAAAAAAAACCTAATAAATAAATTGACACTTAAATGAAATGATGGTGCAAAATAAATCCATGTAAGCTCAGACGTTGGACGCTTTAAGAACTTAAACCACATAAAGATGTTGGATCTAAGCTTAAGCAAAATTTTCAATTTAAATGCAAAAAGGCGCAAAGACTTTATTATTACAATTTATAGATTTTTGGAAATATTTTCTGTAAATTACTTGGACTTAATGGCGTTTTTCTATTTAAAAATATTACAAAAAATTGTTTTTATTTCTTTTGCAGCTATTGTCGAAGAACCCGAATTTACCGAATACATCGAAAATGTTACAGTACCTGCAGGACGAAATGTGAAATTAGGTTGCTCGGTGAAAAATCTAGGCTCCTATAAGGTAAGCAAAGTGCAATCAAAATATCTCATATTTTCAAATAGAGCAGCAATCACACTAAATCAATCCCAAATCAAGTAAATTAAATATGATCTCGATAACAATAACTACAATTATCATTACAACAATAACAGCAATGTTCATTATTGTCATTTAATGCTACAATGACACTTGAGCGACGTGCTGCTACAACAATGAGTTAAGTATCCTTAACAACAGGAATAATAACAACACTGTAACACAAAACACTTTGCATAAATTTGTTCATTAGGCTACCCATTGAAACAATTAACTGCTGGTTGCTAAATGGTTCTGGCACTAGGGGTAGCTTTAGAAAAGGTAAAGGGAATGTACATATGCTAAAAGCATAACGCTTGGTTACAATTAAACAAAAGATTGTGGCGCTTTTAATTGCTTGCCAAATGAGTAGCCAACAATGCAACCATAATCATCAAAATCAGTGTCATCATCAGCATTAAATGAACATTAGCAATAGAGAATAAAGAGAAAGTAAAGAAGAAAAACACATAGCCAATGTAAGCTGTGGCTTACTGTCGGTAAATAAAAGTTGGCTGGGATTTTTGGGTGAACTTATGTATATAAAAAATTTAGTGTAATGCTAAGAAGGGAATATGAAGCTGCTTTTTCGTAAATAATTCAAGACGATTCGTCCTTGCCGTGCATTCAGAGCAATTTTATTAGTGTGGGTTTTCGAAAGGACATAGCATTTTCAAACACTCAATAATATTTAGTCTGTTGTCTGAAATTTGATCAAAAGATGGTTGTAGTTTTCGATTTTAATTTTTTCGATCAAAAATAATCGTTATTTTGATTTTTATTTTTTTCGATCAAACAAAATTGTTATCATTGATTTTTATGGTTTTAGGTCAAAACTAATCAAAATTTAGGGTCAGAACTCAGTGAAAATATTTGATTGTCTTGTTTTTAAAGCAGTTCACTGCAAAATGTTCATTCGGATTGGTAGAGCTTTGGAGTGCTTCAACACTCAAAACCTAACCAAAGTCAGAACAAAAAAGTGATCGATTTCGGAGTCTTCACTTTTCTATGCGAATACCTCTCTCTAAGTCAAGCTGTCTTTTTTCAACAACTCTTCATAAAATTTTGTGTTTATTTTGGGACATCTTCTATTTTTGAGAAACTTTAAAATCATGAATTCATTTTTCTTTCCAAGCTAAAGTTAATATTATTAAAAATTGGACAGAACAGATTTTTTACTAAAATCTTGCGCCCAAAAAAAGTGAGTTTCTTTCACCAAATTTCATTTTGATACTTACGCTGCCTACATTTTATTATTTTTTATTCAATTTTGATTTTTAATTCTCAACTGTACTTCAAAGAAATCTGAATATTTTTTCTGTCAAACATACGGTATGTCACTTACGGGAATACATGACGGGGAATCAAATGTTAGCAACATTTATAAATGGTCTTTGTTTTTGTTGTTTGCAATACTTCCGTTTGTATTTCAAAATCACTGCAATATGGCGACAGTAGCGTTTCCGCTCAAACGTTTGCTACTTCAATTGTGATATTAATCACTTTGTGTTTTTTATTGTTTTTGTTATTGTTGTTGAGCACTTTATTTGCTTTTGTTGTTGCGAGTATTGTTGGGTTTTTATTGCCTCTATTGTTGGCTTAGTAATGAAATTGCAGTTACTGCTACAGCTTTTGCAGCGCAACAACTTAGTCAAATGACAACTAGAAAATATGGCCTTTCAACTTCTATGTCAAAGCGGTAAGCTACGAAAAAATAGTTTTTTGGTTTTTTTTTTTTGATTTGAAAGTGGCCACTAGGCAAACTAAATTAAAAAAGTCAAATAAAGGCCACATAGCGATGTTAGCCTTAGCAACTGAAACAAAACAATTAAGATAGGCTACGGAATGATATATATAGATAATTGAATTGAACATTAAAGCGTAAATCAGCAGCGAATAACAAGAGGTTGTACAAGGCCCCGCATTTAAGGTATGTCCGGCGGATCCTCCATTATTTAATGGCTTTCTCCAATTGAAATTTTAAATTGTTAATTTTCAAATCGCACACATTCTACTAAAAAGGCACAGCTCAAAATTTGTCATTTTCGAGTTTTCTTGTTAAAACTGTTCATCACACACACACTTACTAATGTATCTACCAGAACAAAAGAGATGAGTTAATCTTTTGCTGTACTTTGCTGTCAAAAAAGAGTAATATCTCCTTTGATGATGCAACAGAAATTAGGCTGCAATATGCAAAAGTTTCCAATTTTAAGTTGTGTTGGAGAGTGTAAGCTGTTGTAATCGCTACGATCAAGCCATATTCACGACTTCTAAAACAGTTTTTGCGTTTTCTGGAAATTTTTAAGCATTGAGTTGTGTCTCTTTAGTAGAGCAATATGTTCAGTATTTCTTGTATTGTTTAATCCTAAAGACAAATATTTAATCAAAAATCGTTGCTTGGAACCAGTTTCAGAGATAGAGCCATCTGTAAAATCAAATGTTAAAACGTCACAGTAAGAGATGTATTTTACTACATTTATTAAGATTTATTAGTAAAATAATAGCGATTTCTGCTAAATTTTTAGACTTTCCAGATTAAAAACCAAGAATAATGTTTGTCCATCGGGCCAAATGTTTCTGTCACTTAAACTTTATAATCGCTCCGAAATCTTACTAAAGAATGAGAGGTTTGAATCTGAAAAACTATAAACTGCGCTACCTGCTGAATAAATTACACAAACTTCTTGCTATCGGCACTGTAAACTTTTTGCCATCGGCACTGTAAAAACTACGGGCCTGAAATTTGTGAATAATTTTAATCAAAGAAGTTTCTTTGAAAATCAAGGCCAAATTACAACATGTTCGTCAAAATATTTAAGTGAAAGTGCACCAACGTGATTTATTCTTTTAAAAATGAAGTATTTTTTGCAAACAAGTTTTTAAAATTTTATGAGTTTGAAGTATAAAAACACAATTTGCTGAAAGCTAAAAGAAAATTCGGGTCTCGTATCTTCTATTTTAATAAGTTACACGTTACTCATACGATATGGAGAATAAACAGTGGAACTAAAAATAATATATTAGGTAAAATCATAAGCTTTCAATTGGGTCAAATAAACAGTGACTTCATACCAATTTTTAATGTCACTACGAGATCAACTAGGAATTTTTATGTAAAGATATTAAAGTCCTAAAGAAAAAATGTTTATACAAAACACAGTTGACCTCGAATGGACCTTGAAAATTTGTTTCAAGGCTAAGAGCAAGGTCTCTGATATTGGACCCTCTGTAGACCCCATAATATTTATCGCTATCCTATTTGGTTTTCGAGACATTGGCCTCTGGAGTACCCGTTTTATATCTTCAATCGCCACAAAACCAGAAAATCCAACTGCTATCTTTTTTCCAGCGCTTTAAATCTGTGACTTTTATCTTTTGCATGCCATTCGGAACTTTTTGTAAAAGTCCTTCGTAAAAAAAACGTTTAACGCAGCTTACACATAAAAATGACAAAAAGTAAAATGACAGACAGACAAAGCCAAGCCTTGCTATCATTCAACTGACATACTGGCTGACTGAGTGAGTGAGTGATACTTTGTAGAATGCGTCTTCCGCATTGTGTGTCGAAATTATTTGCGCGAATGCACAGCTGCAGTACTGAATTTCACCATAAAGGATTTCACCGGTTGCTCTTGCAGACATCACTGATTTGCGCGCTAAGCTACTGCTCAAGCACAATTGCGGCTCCAATGGTGGATGCATTAAAATTTATTTGTTGTGATGCTGTTTTTTATGTTGTTGAAATACTCTTGGGATGCTGTTTAGTATTGGTTTGATGGTTTGACTTAAAAAAAAATAGAAAAAAATCGGATTCATCTGCTTACATCAAATGAAAATCTGAATTGATGCCATTGCAATAAATCAGCGATTAAAAAACACCGGCTGCAATAAAATTCTTGAATCTTTAAAACTAAGTATTTATTGTAGTGATACCTATCAACCGCATTTAATGAGTTTTTCAATAAATCGAATTCTTTCTTTAAACTGTATATCCTAAGGATAGGATTTCAAATGAAATGACTATGAAAAAATTTCCCGAATTTTGTTTCATTACGTCTGTTTTAGTCTATAGGGAGTTTTTTTTTAAGTTATAAATCTTGTTCAATAATGCTTTGAGAATATTGGCGAAAAATTTAATAAAATGGGATTTTTCAATTAATGTTTATGTTTCTTCTAACATTTTTTACGTGTGTCCACTTTTCGTTAAAATATTTGAAGCAAAAAACTTGAAGTAAACTTCGTTACTCACAAAAAGAAGAAAAAGCGTATCTTAAGCGTATCGTAATCATTGATTCAAAAAATTTCTTTTTATATGAGACTATTTGAAATGCAAGCTTCTGTAATACTCCAAAATAAAAAGAGGTCAATTGTGAACTTTTGATGAAAACTGGACTATGGTACAGTTTTTCATTTTCTTCTACTTTTATACGACAAGTGGACTTTCTTGAGTAATTTTTGCTTAAAAATTGCTTGAGCTAAGTGTGGTAAAGGAATGTTATGGATCAACTTTTATGAACAATCGAATACAATAGAATAGTTTTACTTTGTATAATCTTGGAGAAAAAAGAAAGCAAAAATACCAGACAAACACGGACATTCACTAAAGGGTTTCAGGCAAAAACTGACACAATTTTTCTACACTTTTAGAGAGCGAACTAAGGCGTCTTAAAATTTTTCCTTTGGAAAACCTTTATGACTTTTGTAGTACATACTCTAACAGAAGGAAAATTAGGAAATATCTTTGGCAAAATTTGATTCAACACAATTTCAACAAGGACCTTTCACTTCATTTTTAAATAAAAATATTAGCCTATGTCTTTCACAACTCATTTTCAAGCTAATTCTTTTAACAAACTGCTAACTGCAGACCTAAAAAAAGATAAGAAACAATAAGAGACAGTGTCTGAAATACAGAACTCTTATCTTTAAATGTTGAACTTATAAGATATTTAATCTATTATTTTCGCACAGATGTACTGTTTGTAGAAAATCAAAAAATTTCCCAAAGGTTTTCATATAGAAAACAAATAGGCAAAATTTCTAATAACTTTAGAAGAAAGTTTTATAGTTTTTTTCCTTATTGAATTAGAAAATTTTCCTGGAAGCATCAGTATTAGAATTTCATGTATGACCTTTTTATGGTCAGTCTAAGCATACAAAATAAAGTTAAGCACTTTTCAAGGTACATAGTGAAATCAAGTTTCACCTAATATCTGAGTTGGATAGGTTTTGGTAAGTCTTTCATTTCATTGATAGATTATAAAATAATAAATAAATGCTTCTTGGATTTGACTGTCTATATCACTTACAATTTCGCTACCAAGCGTGAGTGCAGAAGTTTCCTATAATCTTAATTGAAGAAGAACATTGAAATAAAGTTAGATTTTCTCCATATAATTTATGCATTAAAGCATTAAACTATTTTTCGTTGAAGCAGAATTTTGCATTTAAAATTTTCCATTACGCTGTTTTTCATCGTTCAATTCTTACACGCCCCGTTCTACTGCTCCTAGTTTTCCTGCCGAAAATCTTGTTTCCACTTTCAATTGACAACAAAAACTTTACTGATTAAAATTTCAAACTGAGTGCAACGTTGACTGACGCGCTCTTACCGATTTCGATATTTTGGCGGCCCAAAAAAAAAACTTTTTCGTAAACAGCAAATAGCGTGGAAAACTATTTTGCAAGAACTTTTGTTTGCGCAATTTGAAGGCATTGTACAAAGTGCAGCGGTGATGGGGGGAAAAAAAATCATTAATTTTCAATACGACATACAGCTGCAAGATTTGTGCAATAATTTTGGCGGTGGAGGAAAAACACAGTATTGGGGAAAAAGAAATTTTTCTAACTCACAAACTTATTTTCAGAACAATTTTTTACTAAGAAAATCGTAAATATTAAAATTCCCATGTATAGAAATATTTTTGACACACTATTTATAACATAAAAGACTCATGTGATTTCTTTTACGCTGTCACTCAACTTTTATTTTATTGTTGGTGTCCTTGCTGTACGTTATCGCTGTACTCTGTGGAACTTAAGATGCTGTCAACATTTTTTGCATATTTCATGTAACAAATTTCAACTACAGCAAGAACAGCTTCAGTGACAAATGACAAATCAAATATGAGTAACAAGCAAAGATGCGCACTTTTGTCATCAATTCATACACACCCACACTTGCAAACACCGCACACTGATCCCTTGTGTGACAAACGTGTAAAACGACAAAAAATAAAAACAAAATGAAAAGTGAAAGAAACAAATAAATTTACATATTCATGTTTTCATATATTTTGACATGCAAGGAAAAATTCTAACCACAATGTAAGCCAGACTGCAGGTGGAGCGAAGGGGAGAAATAAACAAAGAAGTTAATACACTGAGGAAAAATGAGAGCTCTCAAAATTCAACAAGGTGATGTGAACCACAAAAAATTAACAACGTTTTTAAAAGGACTTCATTGGTATTAAAATAAAATTCCTACCAAAAATTACAATAAAATTTGGATGAAAAAAGTTTAACCAGAGAATTGGTGCGAACAGTGAGACAGTGCAAATATTTTGTCATTAGTTTCAAATTTAACTAATTAAAATAAGGGATATTTCATCTGCGTAGGAATGCAGCAACTAATTAGTTGACAGAAGTGAATATGAACGATTTTGCATTCATTTGGCATGAGAGAAATCTACATAGCCTACCACTGTCCATTTTGTGACGGTTGTCATAAGCCTTGCCTAATAGTTGTGATGCTTTTTCTGGCAAAGAAGGTAGCATGAAATAAGTTATATTTATTACTTTACTAACAAACATACTTAATGAATGAAGTAGGATATTTTTATTTCTTGAAATTGTTTTTATTACATTGTTACTTACTACACCCAACTCTTTTTTTACACGGTTTGTTTTACACGGATTTGAAGTTACACGGTTAAAAAAAAAATTGTTTGTAAAAAATTTTTAATCTAGTACGGTTTCAAAATCACTGTCTTGTAATTATGTTTGTTTTTACCACACTTGGCACCATTGCTGAAATGAACATACATAGTAGTAACTGGGAAATCCCCTTATTCGATAACTCTTACCTACACATTTTGTTCGCATGATATTTACATAAAATATTGCTTAATTAAAGTGTTTAAAATTTATTAGCTCGCAATATTTTATCAATTGTTCGTGCTATCAATTAGATTTGAACATTTCTGACCTTAATAAGTGAAAAAACGTATTTTATCTATAAATTTTTAGTTAAGCTTTAAAAATAAAATTTTTGCCCTTACTGCAGTTAACAAAAAGTTCAAAATTTCAAAGATTCGTAAAAGGCAAGCCATTTCTTTGGAAGCAAAATAAAAAATCTTGGACTGTCTGGCAAGAGGTGAAGGTTCAACATCTGTGGGCAATGATTTTGGCTTAAACGAAGCTACTATCAGGACCATTAGAAAAATGAGAATGAAATATGTAGTTATGTAGCTATGTAAATATTTTTTCTTTATTTCTATTCTAATTTTTCTGTTCTCAATTGCGGATTAACAGATTTCTTTTGTTTTTTGCTTGCTCTACCAATTTTTCACCTGTATGAACTATGTATTTTAAGTTTTAATGCTCAATAAAATGCCATATGAACATACAATTTGTATGCATATCTGAAATTTTATAGTTTTCAACATTTTTTACACGGTTTTTCGAAGTAAATATAGTTCTTTATTTCATCTTACACGGTTTTCAGATGACATGGAACGTATCCCCCATTTTACTATAGGAAACGCCTCTTTTTTTACACGGATTTTTTTACACGGATTTCTGAGGAACGTATCTACCGTGTAAAAAAAGAGTTGGGTGTACTTACCACTTGCCAAAAAAGATGCATTAGAAATTGTTCCCAGTGTTTTATACAAAACAGAAAGCACTGGTTGTGGGAATATTTATAAGAGTAGTCAACATATGCAAAGCTTATGAAGTGGCGTTAAAAATAGCAAAAAAAACATCATACATACGATACATGAGCTACTGACAATAATGTTGCTGCTCATGTTGATGATGATGGTGACAGCAATAACGATAATACTGATGATGAAGTCGATACTGCACTGGCTGATCACTAAGATGAGTAGCAAGAAAGAAGCATGGGGATAGCGGCAAACGACAAACATTAGGATTATAACGAAATGGCTCTAGGAGTCTTTTAATGTAAATAAACTCCAGCGTCATTCACTAATATTAAATTTCCGCAAATTTATTTTTTCTGTCTCTTTTGCACACAAAAAAAAAGCACTTCTCACGCTTGCATAATGTGTGCGTATAAATGGCAACACTTATGCGACAGCAAAAAAAAAAATGAAATTGAAGACGAACAGTGTTGCAAATGTTCCTTAAAGCATTTCATATTATTTTATCTTCTTCGCCTTTGTTTTTCATTGGCGTTCGCGCATAATTAATCAAAACAAATTTTATGCTTTTTCTGCGTGAGTTGTGAAAATTTTAATGTTTATTCTTTGTCGAAAATAAAAATTTAACGCATGACATGTTGAATAAAACTGACGTCGATATTTTTAAATTTTTCGGGATGAAGTTTAAAAGAAATTAATTTTGTAAAAAAATTTTCTGGTTTTTTTTATTATTACATACATTTTTTGGGTAAACACAAGATCTTCTAAGATGATATCACTAAAACTGACTGTGAATGAGCAGAAATTGCGACCAAAATTCACGAAATAGTTTCTTAAAAATCAAATCAGAAACACTAATGACATTTTAATTTTAATTATTCTTTTCTGAATTTTGAATTTTTAACCAATTTCTGACTGCTTCGAAAAAATTGGTACAGGTAGTTTTTTTAAAAATGTAATCCTATTTTCTTCAAGAAAAGCAAAAAGGAAACAAGCAAACTTAATACAAAGAAATCTCCTGGTAAAGGTCAGGCATTGTATTTGGGGTCAGCGAAGCAAGAAGAATTGGAAAGTTAGGAATATGATTCGAACGTTTGAAGTAGAGATCCTGCTTAACCACTTTTCAAGCTCAATCACAAAATGAGTAAATTATTGCACTCATGCTCTAACGCTCATAAGAAAGGTGCAGAAGCTGGTACTAATGAGAAACCGGATCCCCTTGAATGGATATTAGTCCGCAAGTTTTACTCATAAGGTGAAAATTGTTCTGTATAGCATTGTCTATAAAATATGATCAAAAGTCACTTATAGCTACGCTAGAGATAAAGTTCCAAGAACTTAATAATTTGTGGAAAAAACTCAAATTTAAATTTACAAAAAATTAATTTTTGGTGCAATAAGCCGAACATGTCACAAAGGAATGTCAACTGGAGAATAAATTAAAAAATAAAAAGAAAAGTTTCCTTTCTACATTTATTTTCCTACTAAAATTCAGCTGGAGAAATCAATGACAGCTCATAAAAGAAAGATGAAGCTGTTGACAAATCAAATCCCAGAGATAAAAAGCGTAAAGCCCACGGCTATTTTGTAGAGTTATGCTTAGAGTGATAAAAACTAAAAAATTATACTGACTTACAGCTCAAGATGAAGACGTTGTAGTGCAGCAACACTAGCAAATATTGCCGAAGCAGTGTCATTTATATCAGGATCTGAAATTGAAACCGGTAACACATTTTAAAAATATCATACAAATGAAGTTTACATATTGAAACATTTACTGTCTAAAAATTGTTTTGCTTATGTCTCATAATACTACACAGTAATAATTGCATTCGATTGGTAAAATTTTGACAAAATTTTTCAGGTTTTAATTTATAAATTTGGGCAGCATTTATTGTTGCGTTGGGTGTTATGGAAAAACATGGGCTTTGCCGCAGTTTCTCTTAGTTTGTGTTTATAAGAAAACTTTTGTTATCAACTAGCCTATACAATGGTGAGCCTCTGTAGCTACTAGTACTTCTTCAGCACTATACTAAATACCAACAATGGCTGGTTTCATAAGCACTTATTTTTACTTTTCCCTTGCACGAAACAGAATGAATTCTCTGACAAATCTTAATAATTTCTTTAATGGAACCCTCATAGCAAAGATATTTTAAAAATAAATTTCATAGAAAAATTATGATGATTTTTAATTTTTTTTGCTAGAGAGCTACGGCATTACTACAAAGGATCTTCGAAGTCTATGTGAGGCTATATCGTCTTAACCGATCCTAACAGTTTCAGACCAAAAAAAAAACAAACAAAATAGTGACCCAGAATTAATAGCAAAAAAATAATTCCTAACTATAAGCAGCAGAAAATTGTTTCTGCTATAAACTTATCAGAGTCTCAGACATTAACTAAAGCCAAGAAAGCAAAGCTTCCAACTCTTCGCTGCAAGGAATTAAAATTTCAAGCAAAAATATTCTCAGCACAAATGATGTTGGCAATTAACTTGCTTTCTCTTCCAATACTCATTTTGTAATTTTTCAAAAAAAAAAAAAAGAAAATCTTGAAAAGCTTATCTTCATCTTCATCACTATTATCATCATAATTCATGGCTAAGCATCATAATTTTTCGTTTATTTATCCACTTCTTAACACAAATTATCCAATCAAGTAGAAATCAACAGCTAACTAAAAAAAGGGAATATAAAGCAGGTTTTAACTTCACCACGCTACTCAATATTGGCAGCCCCACTTGAGAGCTTATTTTTCGTTTCATTTTCCACAAAAAGAAAAAAAAAACACACCAAAAAATTATAAAAATGAGCAAAAAATGCGCACTTCGTTAGGAAAGTGTAGTAAAGAAAAAAAAGGATCAACAATTAAGACCCGGCGCAGAAAAAAAAGCACAAAAAAAATTGACAACGTTGTTGCTGCTGCTGACGAGATGAGCCATCAGCACAGCGTGGCAACAATGAAATTACATGGTAGGATACTTCAACAAAGTCTGTGGAAAAAATCTTATCTTTTTAATAAATCAGCAGAAAACGGGGGAGCTAAATACTTAAAAAGTTGAAAAAAGATGGCTAAAAAAAGTAAGACCTATTTAGTGCAGTTGTGCGTTGAAGGTTGTTTTTCTACCAAAAAGGTAACTCATTCTGTTGGGGTCAAGTTAGTTGTAGGTGAGTGAGTAATTAAATGCTGCAGGACATAATTATCATTATAAAGCAAAATGAGCATTCAACTTTTTCATTATCATAACAAGTCAGTTATGTGTAGTGCACAGAGTTGCGCATTTAATTATGTTGATGTTGCGTTCAAATCACGAAGTTTTTCTTGTATGGTTTTATAGTAAGTCGCAAATATTTTAATTAAAGTTTTGCTTTTAAGGTCATTATAAAAAAAACTTATTAAATTGCAGATTTCTAAAAATTCATTCTTTTAATATTAAAAATTTGTAAGCAGTGATGTTTTTCCACTACGAACTTGTCTCCTATATGTTAACGTTGCCCAACATAACTTATTAGCCAATTATAATCTAATAGTTGCTTCATAGCTCAGTAAACTTCTGAGTACTCAAACGAAGTTAAGTTGCCACCAAAAACTCCTCTTTTCATAGCTTCATTTTAACATCTTCTCAAGTAATTAAATTTATGCATAAATAACCAATGAGCTGCTCAAGTGATTAAAGTGATATTGAACTAGCTAAATTTATGTTAGATTGAATAAACTGCAACTTGACTAATTCAGCCTATTCAGAAAACATAATTTTCCGACTAGATTTTTGATTCTCATGTTTAATAACGACAATCTTACCAACTAAAACGTTCCAGAAAAATGATTAAGGGGAAAAATAGGCTACGACTATCTGAAAGCCAATTTGCCACATAAATGTAATGAAAAATTGATGTAAATTAAATAACATTAAAAACCTGGCTGTCATAGGGTGAAAAGCATTAAATTCAGATTTATCTCAATCCAAAATTCATTGCAATTCGTAATTTAGATTAGAGAAAACAATTGATTTCTTTAACTTAACCGAAATTTATCAGAATCTGGTGTCCTTTTTGTCAATTCAAAATAAATATCCCTGAACGTCAAGACATGAAAGCTGCGCTCATTTTTGGAGCACTGTTATATTGAACGTATGTATTTTAAATAACTAAAGTGGTTACTTTGCTGACTCTCCGAAAAATATTTTTTTAAATTGTTTCAGATGTATAGGGTCACCCAAGAAGAGGTATTACTTTAAATCAATAGAAAAATGCAATCTTTTTGCGAAAAGAGGAGATATTTTTATTTTAATTCAAAGAACTCACTCACTCATAAGGTAAAAATATTGTGGAAACGTTTTGTGAAGTTCGTACTGCTTATGGCCGTCAATCAAGCGCCAACTTGCTGAGCTATTGTAAATTTAATCGATAAATTTGAATATATGAAACAAAGTAGTGATGGGAAGCATGTTCATCCGGTCAGTTTAGCATAAAATACTTGTATCGTCACTATAACTCCACTAATTTGCACCGCATTTTCATAAAGATCTTGACCTACATGCTTATAAATTTCAGTTGAGACAAGAATTGAAGCCAGCAAACCATGCACAACGCAATACTTTCGCTGATTGGGTGCTGGAAATGAACATACGAGATAATAATTTTTTTGACTCATTTCAATCTGTCTGGGTACGTTAATTAACAAAACAATCGCATCTGGAGCTCCAAAAACCCTAAAGTTATATTTGAGCAACCTCTTCTTCCACAACGAGTGACAGTTTGGTGCGGTTTTGAGCTGGCGGAGTCATTGAGACATTTTTATAATAAATTCCACGAACAGGAATTGGTGAGGCAGACATTTGGCAGATATTGGTTTTCATTACTACCCGCAGAGTTTTTAATTAAGATATAAATTAAAATCTGTTTTGATAATTGGGCTTTAGGTCGAAAATAATTAAAAAGAATGATCTTTTATAATTTTTTGTAATTTATTTTAATTTGTCCAATATTTCGACGTCCATTGGATGTCATCTTCAGGGACTCTAAAAAATAGTATGTAACTTATAGACGTAATTTCTTAACAAACACCATATATTTTTTTTTTTAATGAAGATGGCATCCAATGGACGTCGAAATATTGGACGAATTAAAATAGATCACAAAAAATTATAAAAGATCATTCTTTTTAATTATTTTGGACCTAAAGCCCAATTATCAAAACAGATTAATCAATATAAAGGTCACTAAATCCAACTTATTATAAATTAAAATATTACAACTTTTCAGCGATTATCTTTTGATTTAAGATGATACCTCTGCTTGGATGAATCTACATCTAATGTAATGATTTTAATAGAAAACAAAATATTGAAGATGAGATTTAAGTTTTGATGTTTAAACACACTGATTTTAAATATTCAGAACAACTTCTTCTTCGACATGAGCGTTTTTGTTCAAATTAAATACCAAGCAACAGGACCAATAACAAAACCTCCACTTTATTGCTCACTATATGCAAAACTATAAATACACGCTGGCATACACCGACTTCAACCTTCGCCCAGCAAATTCAGCCAAAACTCATTCGCATGCAAGCGTTGCCACTTTCTGCTGTCAATACGCGCTTAAATGCACTAAGGTGTTGCTGAAATTTAAGCTTTTTGCTTGGTGTTGAAGTCTTTTATTGAGAATAATTTATGTTAAGCCATACACTTGTTGAATTTTGATTGCATTATTTGCAGAAATTTGAATGGTAATAAGTCAGAAAATTATTTTTCTTATAAAAAAGACTATTGATTCACTGTTTCAACAGAATAATATTTTCGGACCACCTTTTTATAGATATGCATGTGGATATAACGGTGTATGCTTGTCTGTATATGAAACGTTATGAATATAAATTTCCCTTGGCGTGTACCCGCGTATCAAGTACTTTCACAATAATACATCCGTTGCGATGTCCTTCCGTCCTTCCTTCCTTCCTTCCATATACGCTACTTGGCATTCTGCCCCGTTTCTTTCCGCAAATCCTTCCGCTTTAGTAGCCAAACTTAAAACTCACAATAAACTACATAGAAAACGTTATGTTGTCACTCCTGTTGCTGCCTATGAACCACAACGTTGTGTCGCAAGATGGCGCTGCTGTTGACGTTGCATGCATTTCCTGTTAATAAAATTTCTAGCGATACTTTTTTCTTGATTGAAGCTACCAACGTTCTTAGTCTCACTAGACTTTTACGCGAAATTGATGCGAAACGTGCAAATAGATTGACAAAAAAAAACATTTTTAAGCCCAAAGTGCTATAAAATATTTAATCAAAAAAAAAAAAGAGAAAACATCAAGGTCGCTTTTGTTTTATGACAGACAATAAGCTCGCTTTGTTTGCTTCATATGTTGGTAAATGTTTCATTTAAACCACAATAGAATTTTTGGGTAACAGCTGCTGCGTACCTATTATGTGGAAATGCTGCATGTGGATTTGCTTTTCGACTTTTCTTTTTTTTGGCAACAGCTGCCAAACCATTTTTGGCGCACTTTTGTCTCATTTTGTTACTTGATGCCATTTTGGCATCATTTTTTCTGTCATTAGTTTATTTTCATTGTCATAAACTCAACTCATCTAATCTGGAAAATTGTCATCATTTTGTTGCTGTTGTTATTATGGTGACAGTTGTATGGAATGGTTTTAAATTTTCAAAAATTGCCATTGGTTATTTGAAAGCGCACGCTCAAATTGAGTGTAGGCAAAAACACTGAAATTTAAAATTACAATTTGATATAAAAAATAACTTAATCATTCTCAAGTAGTTTGACTATTTTTGAGTATTTTTATTTCGAAAAAAACAGCTCAATAATTAAAAACAAAGTCATAAGATTTTCCGTGATTTTCACTTAAATAAAAAAACCTCTGCAAACTGAGAACAAATAAATTGAAAATCGCCCAAATAACTAAAGTGCAATTTTCTAAACAGAAACGTGTTCCATTCAACAATAATGGGGTGAAATTGGTAGGTATTTAATAAAATCAATGACAATGTATCGTATCGGCTCAATTAGTTTAACTTTTTGATCAATACTGGCTGAATTTGATCTAAGCTCAAATTAAAACATTTATTAAAGAGATACAAGTTTTGCTGCAATAGCTTGCTGCATTCGAAAAGCATCGCAATTTTGTTCAATTATCTCTTCTTTTTGCAATTTTTGAGCATAATTATTTCAACAGCTCCAATTTTATTATGACGCCAATTTTTGTTGCATGATTAAATAAGCCTACTAGTGCCGCTGAATTCGAAACAGACTTACATATTGCTGGCTTATAAGATGATCAAGGCTATGTTCAGAATCGAAATTTTTACTAGCTTTTTGATTTGAATTGATGGATGACGAAATTTTAATATCATTGTAATATAAGCAACTTTTGCAAGTGCTTACATATGTCTAGGGTGAGCCAAAATAGATACTGCTTAGTAAAAATGCGAGTAGTTTATATGTATACCAAATAAGTATGAACTTTAACTTAACAAAGCTTTAAAAATCGAGTAGCAATTTTAATTTAACTTTTTATGTAAGAAAGTCTTTAAAACTCTCTAAACCTATTCTTTAATAACTCTGATGTGATGAATAAGTGAAAAAAGTCTCACAAACTATAAATCGCACTTATTTCTAGAATAATCCACGGTTTGTATACGACTTTAGCTGCGGTAAACGTCACCTCTGTTTAAAATGACATTTCTGAATACCCACAATGTGAGTTGAAAAATATAAATGACATTTATAACATCAAATGAATTTCATCTTAAATTGGGTACGTAAATGTCATATATGTAATACTTCTATTTATATTGCTACTAACCTACCTTCTCAGTGTGTTTGAAATCCGACATGATTGTTGACATATCTCAAAGCTATAGTTTGTTTTGCGCATGCGCAAATGTATGTGTATGTGTTGGTTCTTAGAAATATTTGTAAACAAAGATTCAATAAATTTGAAATATTTGTAAACAAAATGTATAAAATGTCAAACGAGTTCAGGGAATCTAATGAAGAAAATTAAATTTTTTTAATTAGAAAAAAGTTATAATAAAAAAAATTCAACCGCTACTGTTTTTCATTAAAATCAATTGTCAATTTTGAGTCATGCACAGTAGAGTTGATAGCATTGAGCATCTTAAATAATGGGTGAACAGAAATTGGTTATAGTAGCAATATAGAAGTATTACATATATGGTAAGTGTAGAAATTTCTGTTGTAAATCAAATTAGAATTTGATATTTGAATTTTTTAATACATATAGAAAAATATGGACAATCTCAAATTAATTTGACAGAAAAAACAAGTAACTAATGTATTATTGAAACTAGCCCTTAAACACCAACTCATTTATGAGCTCGTTCTTAAGCGAACCTTAAGTCTTGCGTTACGCTACCGACTTAACAGAGTGTCATTGAAGTCACTTTTAACATATCCGTAATGTGGAAATCCTGCGAACTATTTACACCTCAATTTCATTATATTTTTCAATCAATGCCAGCAGACATGCACACATATACATATCAGAAGATACCAATACATTTGCACACTTTTATATTCATTGCCATTTACGGTGCTATTTCTCTTCCTTACAGGTTTAAACATGGATTTCTTTTATTTTTATTTTATCACTTTTTTATGCATCCTTCCATTTTGTACGATGTGCCCTATCCTGTTCTCGATAATGTTGGGTTTTTTTTTGCTTCAGTTTAACAGCATGTGGCGTCGCATGCTGACTTAGCTGGGTGCTAACGCTGCTGTAGTCAATTTAGCACTTCCTTCCGCAGTGATGTGATGCATTACGTTTGTGTGGTGACTTTAATGATATTAAAGTTTTAAGAGGTATGTAAGGAGTATTAATCACATTTCATGTTATTATGAATACATTGAAAGAAATCGTTTGTTGGCAATTCATGCACATGAGGTAATTAAAGAAATATCAAACTTTCAATTTAATAATAAAAAACTCTAAATTGTATTCTAAATTTGAAAGTTGATATTTTCATTGTATGCTTCCAGCCATGCGCAGTTAGAAAAAAAAATTTTTTCTCTGCCTACACTTAAGTGCACTGACAACACACGCAAACATTTTTCAATTAGGCCTTTGAAGCCAGCATCAAATCCCAAATCCTCCGAGAATTCAAAGCGTTTATGACTACAAAATATTTGCCGGAAAAATAATTTCATTTTTGCCATTTCTTGCTGCCTCGCTCTATCTAGTTGTCGCTGACTCTTTCGTTACTTTGTGCAACAGACCTCAAAGGAAACTTTAACTCACGTATTTTTTCTTTTTGGTCCGATTTTTTTTGTTTCATAAGAAAAAACAGTTTTAACAGCAAGAAAGCAGAAATGAAAGCGCATCCTTTGCGCCTGTAACTATGCAACAAGGAATAATTTGATACGTACCAGCTGCGACGCTAAAGATGCCAATTGTGAATGCTGTGGTAAGAAATTAAAAAAGGACGAAAAAAGGAAATAGTACTACCCGACCACAACAAAAACAAAGAGTTCGGAAAAAACACTGTAGCGAGAACTTGCATTATGGGCGCAGTCTGGGTGCTGAAAGTGGAATTTGAGTATTGCCTGCGGCGCGGTTGTTTTCTATTTTTGTATCGCATAAAGGATTATAAATTTTTCTTTGTTGTTGCTCTGCTGCTGTGGTGTTTGGCTAGGTTGGCTGAGCGCACAAAAATGCGTGGTATGAGCTTGAAATATTTGCCATTGTTGGTTTTCGTACGGTGGAGGAAAATATTGGTAGAAATGCAATGTTCGGTATGCGGAATATTTTTTTTTTCACTGTGCCACTTATGAACTTTTTACATAGCACTTTTTAAGCAATGCCTCAAGGCTACTTAGTAAGGTGGAAAACTTTTAAAGTACGAACCTTAAATCCAAGCGTTTTTTGCTTAAAACTTGTAAAAGGGACATAAAATTAATTGAATTATAGAACTGCTTTTTGGAACTAAGTATATAATATGTAAAATGGTGGAAAAAATCCTCTGTTTATATAAAAGTACTAAATTTAAGTATTTTTTTTTTCATAAAATACACTTCAGAACAAACATCATTTCATAATATAATATATCATTTGAAAAAATAGTCAAGTGAAAATCATTGAATCTACTGATGTTCCTATCTATAGAAGTTTGGTTCTAACAAAATCTTTTTATCGATACTACTGAATTTTAATTAAAAAAATATGTGTGGGCAATTTCTTTTCAAGTGGACCACCCTATCATTATGACGTCATAAAAACAAAAAACAAACAATACTCTCTGAATATTATGATGAATTCTAAGAACTTTTTGCTCAGTGCAACTTTTTCTGAAAGTTTATAGCTTGAGGGAAAAATGTAAACAAATCGTGTAATGTTGACGAAATCTATTCGATTTTATCGCAAACGCAAAAGCTAAAAATTTTGCGAAAATCTTTAAAATTCTAAACCATCCAAATCATAAAAAATATTTTTTGATTTCGTTTTCAAATTTTTTTTCGTAATATTTTACAAAAACCTAATGTGATATTTTTTTAAGTTGTAGACGTCATCTTGAGCTGCCATTTCGAAATTTTAAAAAAATCCCACACCGCATTGTAAAGAAATCATTTTCAACATTTGAAGCCTGGTTAAGCTTTTTTAAGACTGATGGACGGGTGGAGTGGTCCACTTCACAAAGAATGAACCAAATATATAGGTATATGGCTTATATACTATATTAATAATTTAAGAGAACTAAAGATATCGAAATACATAGAAAATAACGACAAAAGTTCACCAATATAGAAACTGTCGAAAAATTTCGTTTTTAAACTAAAGTTTTGCATCGCCTATGAAATAAATGCCACTGGCAAAACTACTCCAAACTCCATAGAAAAGAATTTTCATCCAATTTTTCCGAAAAATATTCAATTGCAATTAATTCTTTGGAGACTTGGAAGTAGTCCAAATTGTGTATTGAGTATCTCTACCTCCTAATGAGATATTTTGAGCTTCTTATCTCAAATTTTTTGCACTCATTGAAATTTTGACAATGAATAATATCGACCGTTTCAATCACAACTGAATTTCTTTCAAATTTTATCACGATTTGGTGGTATCTCTTTCACTTCATTCTTTAGATTTGATTCATGAAACTATTCTTTGAAATAATTTAGAAACGACTTATAATACTAAGAAAATTATTGTTAAAATGTTTACTTTTAGATCTCGAAAAAAAAAACTTTTTTTTGTTATTTTGTTTTCTTTGTTTAGAAGATTAACCCTCCGTGGGAAACCTACATTTTCATTGCTTACTTGTGACATCTCTGACGAATTCGTTCTCGGAGTTTTATTCAAGTTAAGCGTGACCAATTGACCGCAAATAAATATTGATAGTTACTTCTTTTTGATTTTTCCAATAATAAGAACTAAAAAATTTTGCCATGGACTGATCAAGATTGAATGAACCGTGAGAAATGTCCAGTTTATTAAAACAACCTTATCTCAAAAATGAATTGCTAAAAATAAAATTAGAAATTGGATCTTGAACACATTCAGCGAAAAATTTTTATCTTGTTTCAAGAAAGTAGAATTCTTAAGGAAAATGAGTAAAAAATTACTTTTAAATAAACATTCGTCGAAAATAAACGCAGCCGATAAATCAGCAAAGTGTTCCTAGTACATACCAATTTAATTTTAAGCCATGAAGAAGGCAGATGGAATGAGATATCAAAAGAATAAAACTGTTATTTGACTTCGGAACGCAAAATGCTTTTATGATCATAGCTTTCAAAATAAGTTTAACCAAAAGGAAGGCACAAATAGAAATAGCTAACCGCATTCAACGCTCCAGGATAATAATTAGCCACGGACACATACACGCATCAAGAATAAATTGAAACAGCAAAGAATAACAAAGAAAGATGACAACCAAAAAAAAAAACAAAAACAAAAACAAAAATAAATTGAACCACACCATGCAGCTCTATGAGCATGACTTCCAGTCAAAAATGGATAACAAAGAGCAAAAGATGTCCTGTAGCATCTCGCATAAAAATACCAAGCAGGAGCAGCAGCAGCAACTTCTCTGGCTGTTTTGTATGCGTAGTCTGTTGTTTCACTATTTTATTGTGTAGTGCATTTTGCCTACGCTTGTTGTGATTATTTTTGTTGCTATTTGTGCACTCTTTTTGCTATTGTGCTGGTTAGCAAGTAAATTTGTGCAGCACAATTTGAACACCAAAAAACAGCAGCAAAAGAAACACGTTGTCATTGTGCTGCTACTGCACGTGCTTCTTCTTTCGCTGTGTTTTCTAGTTATCCTGCGCTGTCTTATCCTTTTGTTTTATTTTTGTCACTCGTTAGTGGTCACTCGTTGTTATTTGTACTTTTACGCTGTGCTGGGGGACGCATAATAAGCATATGATTCGCAAAAGCAATAATATAGTTGTTGCTGCTGTTAAAATTTTTTAATATTTTTTTGAGAAGGCGAGAATTAAAATAGCGTGTGGCACAATGGAACGTGATAGCAGTCAAAAAATGCAAGAATATTTTTTTTATTTTTTTTTTTCAAAAACTCAGTAGAAATGTGACAACGTCAATTCTATGACAGTAAATAAATTTAAATAAAAAACTTATAATGGGTGTTTTTTGGGAGGATTGTAATTTCCAATGGAGGTTAATCTTGAAAAACCTCATCAAATTTAGCAACGCTCAATAAACCTCCGCATAAACCTAAAATCACGGGCATTCGTACAATTTTCTTATGTTTCATTTTAATTAAAAAGTATCGCACCCTTAAAAAAACTACCAACTATATATTTAGATTCACACTCAAGCAGCTAATTTATTAATGCCTAATCTGTCAATAAAAACAAAATCATATTTATGGCCAGAAATGTACAAAATTGAGTTCAATTTACTTCCATGTTTTGGCCTAGCAATAAATTTTACTTCGAACATTTTACCTTTATTGAGGTGAAAATGCAAAAAACAAAAAAACACAAAGCAATCTACCACTGGCTGCCAAGTTAAGTCCTTGTGTGTCTTCTCTTCTTGTTGATGCCCTGCAGGAAGGCAGTCAGCCAACTCTCATACTTAAGTGTGCATCACTTTGACAAATTGGCAAATTACAAGCTTCCTAAGAAACATAAGCACACCTACAGCTACACCTATACCATCATACTTATATGCTGACATGATGTCAGCAACTACAACAACAATAAAAATATAGAAAAACAACAACAGCAACATCAAGTGGGTATAATTTGCATTTATGTTAAAACGTTTTTCCGTCATTGCTGTCAGACATCAGGCTGAACGGCGCATCATTTATCAAACTATAAAACCTTTCGTATAAAAAATGGCACTAGCAAAAATGTGGGTGGAGTGAGAAAAAAAATTGAACCGGGCACATTTTTCTTGCATATAATTTAACTCACCTTGACTTTTTGGGTTTGGGGTTATTTCATTGGTGAGGGTGTATTATGTTAAGCAGAAAATCTTTGATGGAGTTTAAAAAAAAAAATATTCTCCTGATACTTAAACAAAGAAAGCAGTAATCTGGGCAAAAAATTATATTAACAGACACATTGACACATTATTTGAACAGACTTGAAGTGTCTAATAAGGCTAACAAACAACGCATAAGCGAACGAACAATGTTCTGAAATAAATGTTTTATAGCTGGGAAACTTAAAAACTCAGCAATACAAGAAAATATTTTTCTTTTTTCAAGAATAAAGCCATAAAAAAGTTTACTGGGTGATTGAAAAAGAAAAGTTTTACTAACAATAATTTTACTTTTTGGTAAAAATGCCTTCACGAAAACTATGAATACACAAAAAAATAAATGTGATTTTGATAAAAAAAGTTAGAAAAACAAAAAACTATCTGAAAAATAAAGGAAAACGAGAAAAAACACATGGACGAATTATAAAATCATTTGGTCAGGCAACTGTTTAAGCTGTTAAATTATATATAATGATTGAGAAATATTTTGAGCACAAAAATTATTATATATTATGTATTGGACTGTTCTGAAAAAAATTTCAAGGTTTGTTTTGGTGAAAATGAAAGTCAATTTTCTTATAGGGTATATATATTTTATTGAAAATATATACGTATACTAGTAGATCTGGCAGACGTTGTTCTGCCCTTACAGGTAGATGGGACGATGTTTGTTAAGTTTAGTTTGTACCAAGTGTCATTCATCTGCATCGAATCGGTCCTGATATATGAAAATGCTCTTTTATTCTCTTATGCAAAGCGTCGACCACCCATTTTTCCATTGAAACTTTCTTTCGCCCGTACTTTTTATTTGTTCCCAGTCTAATTTATCTGCATCAGAAACTTTGATTTTTTCTGATATGGAAGGCGTAGCACTCCTCATTCTTTCTTTGAAACTTACTTTTGCCAATACTTTTTTATATTTGTGCAATGTCCCATTCATCCACGTCCAATAGCTGATGGTATATGATGAATTTGATTTTCCTCTTACGTGGTAGGCATGGTGTAGTGATCCTACTTATTCACTTTGACCCACTTTTACAATAACTTTTATTTGGGTCATACTACAATTAGTATTTTTGACCATAAATTCAGGTAAATTTTGTGTACAATATTTTCCATGTAAAATAAAATCCATAACTACATATCGTAATTATTGCACCAAAATTAGGTGAAGTTCAGCAAAATATTGGTAAAGTTTCAGCTAAGAAATACTGGTATTTTAAGTATATAACCTTAGGAAATTGTAAATAAAATTCAAATTTAAGTCAAAGCTAAAAGAACGGCTTTCAGCCAGTTTTAGTTGTTTTTCAATTACAAGTGCGGCATAACTGCCACTAAAACTACTTGACTAGCAGATTAAAAAAATTAGTCAACCGTAACTAATAGCATAAAAAAGGCAGGCCTTTTTCCACCACAATGACAACGCCCTTTTTTATAAACTGAACTATGCTAAAAACCTTCCATAAGCCATAAGAACCATTTGTACATTTGTTGTCCATATGCCTCAAACAGTTGCTGAAGCAAGAAAAAACTTTGGTTTT
This sequence comes from Meiosimyza decipiens, assembly GCA_963680825.1. Classification (NCBI taxonomy): domain Eukaryota; kingdom Metazoa; phylum Arthropoda; class Insecta; order Diptera; family Lauxaniidae; genus Meiosimyza; species Meiosimyza decipiens. The sequence continues at coordinate 25,702,897 of OY804260.1, forward strand.
TTCTGATACCTTAGGCGTGACACAACACATTTTTCAACAAAATTTATTTTGCTCATACCTTTAATGTATGAACCAAGTCTAATTCATCTTCATCAAATAGTTGATGAGATATGATAAATTTAATTTTGAAGGGCGTATCACCACCCATTTTTGTCAAACCAAACTTTGCAAAAAACCATCCATAGACCATAGAGTTATGAAATCTGTTAGCAGTAGTAGTAGTTCGCGAATTTATATCTAACTGAAAAACTGTTTTTTTTTTCTCGTATGGAAGGTGTGGCGCCGCTCAGTAGACATATAGTCGATGAAATATGATGAATTTGATTTCGTTCTTACATGGGGAGTGTGTTTTCGCCCATTTTTTCTAAACTAAACTATACCAAGAACCTTCCGCAGACCATATGAAACATTTAAATAAAAACATGACCTCAATCGGCGGAAAATGGTGCTTTTCATATTTGACTAAACGGAAACTATTGTGCAAATCAAGCAAACTTTTTCACGAACAACACTTGCAATATCAGCTGTCGGAATATATAGTGACCATAAGGCTTAAGTATGCAGTTGGCTGTGACAAAATGAAATTAATTCCTCTGTTGGGAAAAATTAAATTACTCTTCGAAGAATCCACTAAACATAAGAATAAAGTGTCTATGTAAACAAGAACACAATAAAATTTATTTTTCCAACACAAAATGTAATGAAAACCAAACGCATAAGTGAACTCCAAACTAGTAAAGGTGTTATCTTCGGCCCGGCCGAAACTCACATACCCTACACTACACTAAAAGTACTTTTTAAATAAATGTTAAAAAATGTTGAGGACGTTGAATAAGTCGAAAATAATGTAAAAAGGTTCAAAAATGTTGGAAAGTCTTGCAAAAAAATGAAAATGTCAAAAGAATATGGGAAATATTGAAAAAAATAGAATAGAAATGAAAAACACGAAATATGCCACGCCCACTCCTACAATTCCGCCCACTTTTGTTTCAATAAATGATATTCGTGATTAACATGATCAAACCAAATTTTAGCACAATAGCTTGTATAGTTTGCGATATGTGCCGTTATTATTCCTAAAATTTAGGGCGGTGACAGACCAACTGGTGCAATCCACTCCGATTTTGATCCAGAAATAGCTTTTTATAAAAAAACTTCTTACACCAAATATCAGTATGTTTGCTCATATATTTCGATAGTTATGCCACTTAAGGTATTTTAATTGTATGGGAGGTGCCACGCCCACTGTTTCTATTTCGCCAGCTTTTGATTCATATATACCTAATACCCAGTAAACCACTTACATCAAATTTCAGATCAATTGCTCCAATAGTTCACTTAAAGTAGCACTTACAACTTTATATGAATGAGGGAGGTGCTTCGCCCACTGATGCAATCTTGTCAAGTTGCATTTAATTCTGAAGCTTATAGTAACCGACACCTCTACACAAAACTTTATGAAGATTACTCTCATAGCACACTATCTATAGCATTAAACGTATTTCACTTATATGGGAGGTGCCACACCCACCGGCGCAATTATGCCAAAATTTTGCAAGTGTATCTGCCATATTAAATTTCATAACGATAGCGTTGTTAGTTCTCTTTTTATAACGTTTATAAATATTTTAGGCTATGCCACGCCCTTAAAATAAGTTTTTCAGTATACTGATGTATCTTGTATTGTTGACTACTTTCAGTGGTATCATCCTTAAAATTTTAATGAAAATCGTATGTGCCAATTTGGAGTTAAACGAAATCCAATTTTTTAATTGTTAAGAAATGTCACGCCCACTTTTACAATTCCGCCCACTTTATGCGCAATTCAAAATTCACAAGATCTGTATCCGTGTACCAAATTTCATCACAATATCTTGCACTGTTTACGAGCAATGGCGTCATAAAGCTTAAAGTTTAGGGCTGTGCCACGCCTCTTTAAGAGCCTTTGCAAACTTAAGACCTGCCCTAATCTTAATGTTGTTTTCATATTCATCAAATCACCAGTTTTGATCAAAATCGCAGCAACTTTTCAAAATGGACTTGGGTATATTTACATAGAGTATGGGCGGAAGGTGTGGCTGTGAACCGATTTCGCCCATTTTTATATGCTAGCAGTTTGCAAGAAGATGTGAGCTGTGTGTCAAATTTCATTGAATTAGCTTGCTTAGTTTTTACGTAAACCTGATTTCAACAGACAGACACACAAACAGACAGACAGACAGACGGACACAGCTATACCGACTCAGGTGGTGACGCTGATCAAGAATATATATACTTTTACATACCTGCCACGCCCCCTTCTATGCGTTACAAACGGAATGACAAAGTAAATATACCCTCTGTGTAGGGTATAAAAATAGTTGCAAATAAAAGGATAAATCATTTGGATAATCATTAGAACAAATAGGAGCTCACCGCCTTGCGAATCCCCTTCACAAGAAGGAGATGATAAGTCTTGCAAATTTCTCATCATAAGACTGTAGTCTTCAAGCAAAAAGTCCTAATTAGAACAAATATTCTTAAATTTCCTGTTATTTCGTGAAATATCCCCTTCAGACAAATTTTTTTTTAAAAAAATAATTCTTGATATCTGTGCGGTTGCAGCACGAAAAGTCACGGATGCTGCTTAAATTTTGATCAGAATAACAAAAAAAAAACCACCACAACATTTTGGCTTTTACAGCCAAGATTAATGACCAGCAGGTTCAGAGCGCTGAACCATTTGTTACACAGCATGTTTTTGGGGTATTTTAGTGGCACAGCTATTGTAATAGCAATAGTAGCAGTAGTTGTACGTAGCTGTACTACATAAGTGCTGTTGTTGTTTCACAAGCATATTGCGCTTGAATTATCCTTTGTGTTTGTCCCCTCAGCTCGTTAGAATGTAACAAACATTCACTTCACTGTAACTCCAAAGATGATTCATTTAGTGGCCGTTTCAACATGATGATGATGATGGGTACTTTATTGTCTACTCTTCTTGTTGTTGAATGCAGCATTCAAGTGGTGTGTAATTGTGTCATATGCCATGTAACAACAAGCCGTTTTGCCTTCAAGGCAAAACATTTATCGAACAATTAATGTTAGCGGAGGCAGCAGTAGTAGTACTTGAGCGGTGACTCTACCACATTCACTTGATGTTGCTGACACTGACTACTTAGACACACTGTATCTCCATTGCACTAGTAGCATGTTGCCTGTCGCTTCACTGTTGCAAGCTTTGCAGTAGGTTGTGCTGCATTACATGCTTGCAGCTAAAGTTGTATGGCAATTTGTTGAAACTAATTTCCATTTGCTGCTTATATCAGCTATTGTTGCAAGTGACCATAATTGTGTATCCTTTGTTATCGCAATAAATAAACGCTTGTTTTTAATTAGTAGCGACTAATTATAACAAGGCACTTCTCATTTTCTGATGCTGCATAAATAAATTCTTTGAGTAAATGTTCTCATTTATGCCTCCTTCTTAATGGCCATAAATAAAAGAGCTGACACAATTTAGCCAAACAAAAAAATTCAGCTCACTGACTCATTGGCTGCGCGTGCCATATCCTTTGTCTGGTAAAACCAAGTTAGCACCAACAACAGCAACAACTAATGTTGGCTTTCATGAAATTTGACATTCGAACATTGGACATGTCAGCCAGCTATGTGAACGTGCTTCAATAAACATTGCTGATATATGACTAAGTTTTTCATCATTTCCTTTTTGTTGTTGTCATTATTAGTGTTGTAGCAGGTGCACTAAATATATCGCTCATTCTATTCAATGAAATTGGGTCGTTGTTGCGGTCACTATTTAATTGTTTATTCTAACAAGCACTATTTTATGGTATAATTTTGCAATTTGTAAGGCTTAATACTATGCAAAGAACGCCTAAAAGTATGCAATGCAATGGGAATTTTTTTAACACGCTCACCAAAATAATAAATATTTAAAACTTACGTTTTGAACATAAAGATCGTCATAAAGGAAATAATACTTTTGTCCAAAATTGTGAAATAATCACCCAAAAAGCTTCTAGTGAAAAAAACTATCAGATTTTGGTGAAATTTTCTTTGAACTAACGGGTTATTTTTTTGCTATTTGTTTTTTCAGTGTAAATTTTTGACACTTTAGGCATGATAAGTAACATTAATCAAAGCCAAAAATGATTAGTGAGGTTTGCCATTTTGCCATAAATAGACTAACGTACAAACATCGCTCACAAATCATTGAAATTGATTATCAAAATGTGAAAATCCCATTTTTTATGGAACAATTTTCTTGAGCGACGAAGCTCATTTTTGGCTCAATGGGTAAGTCAACAAACAGATTTACCGAATTTGGTCCGAAGAGCAGCCAGGGGCAGTTCAAGAGCGGCCAATGCATCCTAAAAAATGTACTGTTTGGTGCGATGAGATCTGCCTTTTTTCCCCAAAATAAAAGAATTGGACTTGATTGGCACGAAGTTTCAACAAGACGGTGCCATATGCCGCACGGCACGCGATAGTTTGGACCAATTGAGAGGCGAGTGTAGCAGGCAATTAATCTCACGTTCTGGAGCAGTCCATTGGCTGCCAAGAGCATCCGATTTGACCCCATTTTTTGTGGGGCTATGTGAAGTCTCTTGTGTACAGGGACACGCCAGCCACTACATTTACATGAAATAATCTTTAAAAAGTAATTGGGTGGAGATTATGTATAGCTTTATTTACTTTTGCAAATTTTATATTCTATTCTCAATTTTCAAAAACCAAATGCTTAAAAAATCACCCGTTGCAAAGGCTTTTTATAAAAAATTTGAATAATCAGATTTTTAAATTGGATTCTGGTTCTATTTTCTTAAAGAAAGTGCCCAATAACATATGTATATAGTAATATATTGGCTTAAGCCGAAATTTTCTTAAGTACGTTTACTCAATTAAATTTTGAAAGTAACGAAAGAAATTATTCCAAAATAAATTTTTGTTTCTTTTTGGGAAATTGCTTGTTTGGATCTCACTGGCACGCTCGTAAATTATACTATTTAAAAGAGATCAGTATCACCAATAAAAAAAAATCATACTAACTTAGGAAACTCTCACCCATCTCAAAGGTCACTGATGATTTCACTTAGCAATGATTGCAACTGTTTTGACTAGCTTAAGTCAATTTATTGTATTTTTCTGATTAAAATATTTATAAATTATGGTAAGGTTTTTTGTTGACTCTTCTTTCCGCATTTACCTCAAAAATCATCATCGTATATGAAAATGGTAACACCGAAAATAAACAATAAACTTATCTATATGGAATTCTTTAATTTACAAGCAGAAAGTATGCAAACTTTCGGTAGCCAATGGTACAGGAGAAAAAGTAGTTATAGTTTGCACTCCCGTTTGTAGCTAACTCTTGAGTGAAATAGTTTATATTTTTTGAGTCTCTCTTAAAGTATTGAGCTTAGATTTAACTAAAACAGAGAAGAAAAAATACTTTTTTTTGGATTTTTATCAAAAATCTCTAGAAAAATTATTTTGAGACTATGGCAAAAAATTCTTGTAAAACATGACTATTCGAAAAATTGTATTAAGAAAAATTAAATATTTTGCATTTTCGTAACTTATCGTATTGTGCCTCACTTTAAAGGCCACATTTTGAGGTGAATTTCAGAAAATTTGGAAAACAATTTTAAGTATAACCGGTGGTGAGTATTGAACATTCAGCTATTGTGATATTTCTAAGTGAATTAGCTAACTAGAGCATAGGAACAATATTGCCATCTTGTGAAGATTACACACCTTTTAATATGGTACGTCTGAAATTTACATAAGCTCTAAATTTTTTTCTGTGGTTTGCATATATTAGGTGGATTTTTTGATAGCTAAAACCTTTTTTTCAATTCAGCAAAATCGTTCACAACTTTGTTTTTAATTTTGCAACTTTAAAGTTTCTGATATCTAAAAATTTGGCATTCAAAATTTTACACCTGTGATAGGAAGCACAATCTTCCTGTGAAGCTGATTAACTGACAGTGAATCATTTTGATGATGTTTTCGCATTCAAAACATGTTCGCCCGAAAATTCCTTACAAAGCCGTAGGGACTCACTGTGAATATTCCAGCAAACAAATACATGCATACACACATATATACACAAAAACAGTGACATGCCTTCATACATAGAAATGAATGTTGCATACCAAAAAGTGAAGTCACTATATGTACACATATTCACCTCATAGTTAGTGCAAACCCAAAAGAAAAGTGATGCTACAAAAAATAGATTGCAAAAAACTAAAACAAGGATATCAGCAGCTGCAGCTGCCACAAAGTATGCAAAATAATAAGGACAACTGCTGGCGGCAGCAATAGACATCAACTTTTTTACCTACTCGAGAGAGAGAATTTTCAAATCTTCATATGTCACGTGCTGTGGCAGTATCAACGCATCAGAAAGTGGAAGCGAAAAAAAAAATTATATGAAAAAGGGAAATTCAATACCGAGCGGGGAAAAAATATTTCAAAGCATAAAAATACTTTGCTGCTGTCACAGCGAGTAATTTTGCAGTTTGTGATTTCATCTTAAAGCATTTTTTAGTTTAGCTTAAAGGCTCTGATCTATCGCAACTACTGACGGCCACAGGTTAAAAATGCGCGAAATTAATCAAGTGATTGTGCAAAAGCAAATCGTAGTTGAAAAATAATATTTACTTTGTAAATTTATGCTTCTATCCCACAGTGCACCAAAATAAATTTCAGAAATATTTTGAAAAATTTGTCTCAAAGGTGCACACACGCAGTAATATCAAAATTGTGTATGTGTGCCCTTGCACATAGCGAGCACTTCCGTTTCCGTTTGGCAGTGACGATCCTTTGCTATGCAACCGACATCATGAAGTTCAAAAGTCTTTCAACTGCTGCTCCCATGAAATGTGATTTCTTATCGACTCACGCCGGATGTCCCTAAGGTGTCCTGTTTTTTCTGTACATATATATGCGGCTCACAGTTACGCTTCCTTAGACACACTTTTGCTGCACACACACACGCGTCTATGGCGCTACATATCATTGCACAAATTCAAATTATAGCAACTCAAATAGTGAAGTGCATGAGCAGCGAAGTAAAAACAAAAAACTAAAAACGGAACAAAAAAATGCAGCAAGAAAATATTCTGTATGAAAAACTTAATAAAAACTAAAATACAAACGCAAAATATTTTATTTTTGTCAAGAAAAACTTAAAATGTCGAAATATTTGAAATATCCTGTAAGGATCAACATACGAAGAAACGGTGTACGTGAATTTCCCTTGTTGACTTTTGGGCAAAACGTGCGCTGCTACTGTACTCACTACCAGTCAGCCAGCCAACCATATGTGCTTGTTTGCTCAGCATACTTTCAGGCGCATTACATATCCTTCACTGGCAATTTCTCATTTTTTCTATGATATCTAGTCTCATATTTATTTGCATACTTTTAGGTTTTTAACGTTTTGCCTGGGATTCTTTTTTACACATTCAATGTATTGAGTATATTATTTTGAGTACATTTGATGCAGCTCTTTGTGTTGGTGGTGTGTAAGTTTGCTTTTGGAGTAATTCCTATTGCACAAAATTATTTCCCATGAGAAATTCGTTATTCTTTTTTAAGTTTTAAATATATTCAGTGATGAAATGTATTGATGGATGTGCATGAATTTAAAATATTTGAAACGTGCCAGTGGCAGAGTACGCTATGGCTGTATTTATTTTGTGTATTAGCCAGAGCTGTGATAATATCATTGAAGATTCAATACAATTATTAACAATACAATGAGTAATGCAAGTAAAATGATTTGATTAAGCCAAAGAGTAACTTAAAACAAATGCATAACACAAGTCTGCGAGATTTGGTCAAACTTTTGGCTTTGAAACCCGAATACACTTTTTCGAAAGTTTCGTGTCAAAGTTTCTGTGATGGATCTGGTTTAAGAGACATTCTAACCTTAAGGTGCAACAATCCATTGTTCAAGGCCCGGGGTTTGAAAACAGCCGGGAATCTGATGACTTTTCTTTTAAACAAGCAAAAAAAAAGAACATCAAGAAACAGGTCGAGTGTTTTCGACACAAAAATTTTTGAATTTTGGAATTAAAAACAAAAACATTTTTTCTCAAAACAAAATTGCCATCTCAAGGAAAAATTATTTCATTTTGGGAAGGGCCAGAATTAATTCTACAGCAACTAGTAAAATATTTTTTCTTTAGTGACCCACTCGACATGTAATTTTTCGTAACCTTTTTAGAAATCTTTCACATGAAATCTTACAAAGCTTCAGTTGCATTTCAGAAATATTTCATTTTCGTTTCAGAACGATTTCTGCATTTCTAAACTTTGTCAATATCCGCCATTTGACTTCATTTGAAACGTTTCTGAAACGTTGCAGAAATATTCTGACATTAAGGTGATTTATTATTATGCAGACCGTCGGGTCTGAATTATTGCTTCATTTTACCCTCGACCTTGCGATGATACTTAGTGAACAGATATTTTCGGTGACGTTGCTTAATTTATAATGTACAATAAACTATATATAATAAAGCATCAAACAGAAAATCATACAAAATTATTTAGATTTCTTTAGAAAAATTCAGTAAACTTTAAATATGGAACCTTTCAAAAACATTTCAGAATGATTATTTGCTAACGATTTCCTTAATAACGTGTCAGAAAGATTTCATTTGACAAGTTCAGGAAGCGATGAATCTAAAAGCTTTCAGAAGCAATTCAGAATAATTTCATGTGGAACCTTACATTTGATACATGTTAGAAAGGTCCAAAATTTATTTTCAATAATTTCTCATCAATTCCACAAAATTTTATTTACTAACGCATTCTTTTTTCTCAAAATCCGAGAGAAAATTGTCTTTTCAAGATATTTTTAAATGCTAAGCTACGGAGCTATTTAAAAAAATATTAGCACTCACGGTACGGAAACGTTGGAAGATAAATTGAAAATGTAATAAGATTATACCACCCAAGCAAAGGCGGGACGGGAAGGTAACATTGATTTAAATATTTTAAGAATCAACTCAGGACAGTCTATATTTTAAGCTTTGAATCAAAGTTATGAGTTTGTTGTAAAATGGGCAAGTTTTTAAGCGTAATAATACTAAAAGGATACTCGTATAAGTCTATGTTTTGAGTTCCACTAATCTTAACCTGACAGCCGTTGAAAACTAAGCGCGCCGCAAACATTTCCTTAGCATTTTTGTCCCTACTTATCCCTTAACTTTTTTCATTCCTGTCTTTATTCAACAAAGGCGCTTAAACTGCCAGCCTGTATTCCCCCTGAACGCCTGTTTGCCCTAAATTAGTTAATCAATGTCTAACATAAGTTTTCATTAGTCTCGTAGTTTCCACTCCACCTCTAATATTCAACAAACTCCCAAACTACCAACTCCCTAATGCCTTCCCTAAGGCAACGTAATCGTGGTATATTTTTTTTTCTCTCTCTTTCAATTCCACTTTCATACATCTAAAGTGTTAACTTTAGGGTTGCCCACATTTTATTGTTTGACTGGTAGTTTTTGTTATTGTTGCTGACTGCAATAGTTGTTGCTTTTGTTGGGTGTTAATGCTGCAAAATCCTCGTACGTGAAACAGTTAAGCAATAATAAAATCGCAAAGTCACGTTCTTCCGTTTTCGGTTGAATGTCCGTCAACAGTTTCCTTTTTGTTTGTCTGTCTGTCTTTCACTTTGTCTGTCTATTTGTTAGTAACTTTGTCTGCTTTATTATGACGCAGTGTTCCTTGTCAGTGTCTTGTGGGTTGCGGTTGAGGAAATAGTTTCTGATGTTCCTTGATGAGGGCAATAATTCAACATACGATACGGGGTAATTCTCGACGAGCAGCTAATGAGACTGAATGCTTTGTATTGTTTTGTGAAAAATAAAGTAGCAGAATTTTAATTTCTTCTAATGAACGCATTTCCTCACTAAAATCTGCAGCATCGAAATCCTTTAACAGCTCACATTATCCTTCAATAATTCTGTAACTCTTCAATATTAATGTGAAAATAAACTCATCAACTGTTTTGTTCTTTTAATACTGTCAATATTTAATTCTCTGATGATGCTTTTTGTTTCTCACTGCTTGCAGGTCGCCTGGATGCATTTCGAACAATCAGCAATATTGACGGTGCACAATCATGTGATAACACGTAATCCACGCATCAGCGTGACGCACGATAAACACGACCGTCATCGCACCTGGTATTTGCACATCAACAACGTGCACGAGGAGGACAAGGGACGCTACATGTGCCAGATTAACACAGTTACGGCGAAGACACAGTTTGGCTACTTAAATGTTGTAGGTAAGTAGAGAATTGTCGAAGAGCTAACAAAAATTAACAAAAATGAATGGCCAAGTAAATAGAGTTTTTGAGAAAATTATGGTTTCTGTTCTTCATATCCTACTTTAATGTTTCGAATAGAGTTAATTTATAATATCTGCAACTAGAATAAAGTTTACAAAAAATATCTCATTTTTCCCATTAAAAATTGATAGAAGATCGGAATCGGAGAGATTTTATACATGTGTTGGTGTATCGACATAGATTCCGGACTTAACATAATCGCAAATAAAATACGTACTCAAAAAGCGTCAAACCACACAAATTTGTAGGCCAATTCACGTTCCAACTTCATGAAAACATGTGAATTTTAAGTAAATTTAAAGTTGACATAATTGGGGGTTTAGTAAATTGCTAAATATAATTTAAAAACATTGCTCTGAAGTTTAATGTTCCATAACCCGTTATAAGCAAATGCAGTAACGGCGTTTACGAACAATTGTGGAACTCTTTGCTAAAAATTAAAGTACCTTGAGGCCTCTGATTTTTGCAGCAAAATCGGAGTCCTCAAAGTTCTTTTATATAATTCTGCGTCAGAGTGGTAATTACTGACTCAATAAACTTTAAGTTTTGATGCGATGCTGCAAACCTCAAAATTAAATTCGTATATTCATTAATTAATATAAATCATTTCAGAGATTATAATTTTATTTTGAAAATAAAATGAAAGCCTAATTCCCTTTGCAGGCACAGCGCCTGTTGCTATGCAACGAATAATACGCAAAATGAACAAGAAGTTTCTTTGGGCATCACAAAAATATATTGTGCGATAAAAAATACTTATCAATTCAATACACACACAATGGTATGGAAAAAAACAACAACAAAAATAACTAAACAAAGCTCTATATTTTCGATTTTAAAACAAAGGGTCTGTTTTAACAATTTTTAAACCTAACGTTTTCTCTATTTCGCTTAATTAGCAATGCATTTCATTCCACCAGACCCTGTATTTATTATTTTATTTATTGCTTTAATATTTTAGAAGAATTCAAATCTCTTTTTCAATATAATATGCATTATTAGTATAGGAAGCTTTTTTATCGCTGTTGTTATTTGATGATATATATCCGCCCAGTGGGCGAATTCAATATATACGCAGCTAAGTAGCCACGTTAAGGGTATTTGGACTTTTTGGTAAAATCAAAGCATTTTGTATCGCCATCAATTTTATATCTTGGTGTACTTTGTTTGTATCTGTTTGTCTATCTTGATTACTGTCTGACTGTGTTTTTCCAATTTTTCTTGTTCTTGTCACTCTTGTTGTTGTTGTTGTTGTTGTTGTTGTTGTTGTTGTTGTTGTTGTTGTTGTTGTTGGTAGTAGTGTTTGTCTGGCCTAGGGTTACGTTGTATCGTTGTTTGGTCGCTCAGTTACATTTTTCACAGCTGCCTGGGATTTGTGTTTATTTTGAGTTGATAAAAAATCGTTTTGACATCGCTGCACTATGCGAAGTTTGACTCATAAAAATGGATTTGGTAGAAATACCAAATTGTGGAAATAAAAAATTAAGCCAAGATAATATAAAAAAATTTAATTTTTCTTACAAGAAACCGTGCAAAGTATGAGTTTTCCCAAAGATTTAGCTGTAAAGAAATCAGCCCAAAGTCTTAGTTCAAAAAAAGTGGAACTTATTAAAAAAAAATCTTACAAATTTGATTCGTGATTGATAGATTCTTCTACGCGGTATACTTGATTCACTGAAACATAACGCAGCACCCCAGTAAGGCTTATGTTTTTGATCCCACTCCAAAAAATCCTGAGTACTTCTCAAAACTTCAAAGGAAGGAATGTAAGGTTCATGGTTTGGTTCTTTTTCTTATACGAATCTAAGTTAAGACTTAGCCGACAAAAATTTTGTATTAAAAATTACTTTTGATTTTTTGAAAGTTTTTGTTAACTTTAAGCAAATATTATTTTTTTGTTAATGGATAACTTTTTTTCGCAATATTTGATTTTAGTGAATAAGAATGTTTTACTTATGGACGATTGCTTTTCGGGCGATTATTTTTACAATGATCCCAGTCAGTTTAATTGAAGTCAGAGTCAAATTTTTTCAAATAAATGGTAAGTTAAGAATTTAGTCAAAATTCAAGTCAAAAGCCAAATCAGATGTAAAGTTAAGTCAAAAGTTCAAAATTGAGTCAAATGTCAAGTCGATTTTCAACTCGAAATTAAAGTTATAATTAAGTTAATTAATTAAGTCCAAATTAACGTCAAAAATAAGTTAAAAGTTAGTCAAAAATTAAATCAAAACTCAAAGTCAAGTTAAACATCAAATCAAAGGTCACTGAAATTCTTCAGTCAACCCATAAGGCAGGTAAATCTTTCGCCCACCATTTCTTAATAAAAATACTACATTGTGCGCTGCAGTCACAATCGTCGTCATACACAATAATTCATCATCGCATATTTTAAAGCAAAAAAAAATTAAAGTTGATTATCCTTTACTAGCGCTGCTGCCAAGGACATGGCCTAATCGCACGACTGAATGTTAGACTGCTGCGTACGTTAGCATTATTTTATCAAATTTGTTATTTTCAGCATCATCATCATCGTTGTCGTCCTTATTGTCCTTGCCTATAGAAACGAGACTTTAAAAGCAATTTATGTTTGCATTCCTTTTATTGCTACCGCTGCGATACTTCCATCCATCTCGAACTGCCACTGAATGCTGCGTAGCTTTTGCTGTGCGCTGTTTGCTCACGTTTGTTTGACGCTGTTCAGTGATCCGCGCTATTTTTGCTGCTGTGCGCGCTGGCAAGAATAAATTATTGTATTTTTAATTTATTTATTTGCACAGGATTGCTTTTTGCCATTGCCTCTGCTTTCTTTTTGTTTGATTTTGATATTTTGTTTTGTTTTATTTGTCATCTCACTGCGGTAACGTTGCTGGAAATTAGATTTCTTAGTGTGTGCAGGTCTTGCTGCAAACAGCGAAAGTAAACAAAAACAATAGAAAGCTGGCAATAGAATTTCAAACTCGTTCAAGGCTTTCTCTTGATTCATATGACCTTCTTGGTAATTCGATTAACTGTTGGAATAAATCTAGATAATAAGATTTTAAGGTCATAAATGAGACTTTTTTACTTTACAACCGCATGCTGCTTAAATTTCACAAAAGCATAATTTTGATTCTATCAACATAATGCATATAATATATATAATAATGCAAATTTTTTGCTTTAAAACAGCCCCGAGCACAAAATCGTCCCACTGATAACCTGACCGCAAAAACAAAATTAACTTGCCATCAATTTTTAAATTCATACCTGCGGCATAATTGAAAATTTCCTGTTTGCACAATAATAATAACAACAACAACAACTATTATAACAGCAATAATCAACGTTTCTAGGTCACTACTTTCAAAAGTTTTTTGTTCGACAATATACCTCAACAACCAACCGCTTGCCACCCACTGTTTGTTGCATTCTCATTTCATAATAAATTGAAAATAATCCTACAAACGAAATAGTATAATAGGGAGCAACTCCCCTTCTTCCTCTTGTCATACAACGCGTGAAGTGTAAATTCACAAAATTCTTGTATACATTAAAGCGAATTATGATTGCAATTATTTTGTCATTAAAATGAAAACCAGACAAGTAATAACAACAAGCAAATGAGAATTGTAAAAGTTTTCAACTAAAAAAACCACTTTAAAAGATGTTGAATCGGGAAAGGGGGCGTCCGACAGCTAAAGAAGCTTTAAGGGCGTGTTGTTATGAAGTTGAATGCTACGCCATTACCACAACTTCGTTATTCATGTCAACCACTCAGTTTATGCCTCGGTGACTTAAGACAAATTCAAAGTAGTCGGTGAGAAACAACATTTACGGACAGCAGTACACTGCGAAAAATACTTGCTGGCTATTTGGGAATAATTTTTGCTTAACATTATTTGATCACAAAGCTACCCTTTAGCTCAGCAAGGCACCGTTAGCAAAATGCAATGTAGACAATGCCATAATTTAGTGCCTATTAATTGCTAAATTAGTGGTGAAAGGAAAAATTTAGTGCTGCACGAATTCATGAAAATATCGATGTTTTTGCTAGCTGAATGAGAACCTAGCAAAGCACACATGAAAATTTTTAGTAAAATGAAATTAAACCTATACCATACTTTAGGGCCTATTTTTTCACAACACTAAATTAGCACTTAATAAGCACTAAATTATGGCATTGGCTACGTTGCATTTTGCTAACTTTGCTTTGCTGAGTTAAAGGGTCTCTTTAAAGTTGCTTTTGTTTTGGAAGATTCGAAGCCATTTGATTTCTTTGTGGGTATTATAAACATTTCCATTCAACCCTTTTGGATTATTTTTTTTTTAATTTTTGGACTGGCAATGCTGTAACGTGACGATGGTAATATAAGCACCATGGCTGAGCGAAATAATTTAGATTTGATGTATTCCAGTATCATTACACTGTTGAAATTCTCACTGTGTAACACTGTGTAAAAGTAGTAAAAATATTGCTTATTCAATTTAAAAGTGTCGTCTTTGTACTAGTCAACAACTTTTTCTGTCAACTACCAGGCTTCACTTTTCTTCGTCATCAACTTCTTTGCACGATGCTCTTTGATTCGCTGACTCTCCATGGGAATTAAGATAGCGTTTCGTTGTGGCATATCCACAACAAAATAGAAAGCTACTCTTGAAGTAACAGCAAAAGTCAAGAACTCATTTAGCTTCTTGGCCAAATAAATACACAAGTGTTTGTTTTTTGCTTTTGTTACTGGTGTTGTATTTGTATACGGTGGATGTTGCTGTAAGCTTATACATTTGTGGCAGCTCATCAGGAGTAGCATGAATATAACAACAACAAGTGTATTATGAGTAAATTTTATAGACGTGCAATATTTCAATTACCAATTTATTTCTAAAGATAATTCAGGCTGTTTGAGTTTGTGGGCCAGGATAAAAAAAAAATTCAATAGCAAAGCGTCTTTGAGTTTCAGGAGACTCATATATTCGTTTCAAATGTTCAGAGAGACAGTGCTTGGAAGGAATAGAAAGGAAAATTAAAGAACCTTTTTGGATTTTCTAGGTAAAAATTGATTTCTTACTAAGTTTTGGTAGATATTTCAAGTAAAATTTAACTGAAAATATATGTAATAACATATTTATAATATTTCCTAAGGGAATTGTTTCCGTAGAGTAATCCTTCAAAGTCTCTTCCCTATACCACACATTCTGAGGAATATCCCTTACAGTTATTTGTCGGGGAAATCAAGTCTTAAATTTTGATCAAAAAGTACCTTCCAACATCTTTGGAAAGTATATATATAAATTTTTTGTTACCACAATAAGTTGATCTTTTTATACAGTACAAACCAAATTTTTTTTTAAACATTTTTTTACAGCACTTTCTCTAATAATTTATATTTTTGCAGTGCCACCCAACATAGATGATTCCCTCAGTTCCAGCGATGTTATCGTGCGTGAAGGCTCAAATATATCGCTACGCTGTCGTGCATCTGGCAGTCCGCGGCCAGTCATCAAATGGAAACGGGATGACAATTCACGTATAACAATTAACAAAAATCACATTGGTTGGTCAACAGCTCAAAAAGTTAATAAGGGACATGAGTCAATGTTTGCACTTTTCCATTCCTTAAAATCAACGCGTACTGGCTATAATTATTTATTGAATGTCTATAGCCACGTACTTAAATGAAGTACATCAGATTTATTCAAATCGATTCACATTTAATAGTAACACAAGACGCAATTTCTTAAAGACCTTAGCTTATCTGAGCTTACGTTACGTTACGTTACCTTACGTTACGTTATTTTACGTTGCGTTATGTTATGTTATGTTACGTTACGTTACGTTACGTTACGTTACGTTACGTTGTTACGCTAAGTTACGTGAAATGACGTGACGTAACGATGCGTTACGATACGATACGATACAACACGTTACGTTACGTCATTTCACGCATTGCATTACGTTACATTAACTTGCCTTGTTTTACCGATTTGAAGTTAATTTAATAATTCTTGCGTTACTATTGCGAGGAGCGGAAAATGAAATGAAATTGACCATCGTCCTTTTTACTCAAACAAAAATTTACGCTTTCTATTTTAACTCTTCGTGATATTCAACACGCAGTCAATGAATGGGAAGGTGACACACTGGAGATAACACGTATATCACGCCTTGATATGGGCGCCTACCTCTGCATCGCATCAAATGGTGTACCGCCGACGGTGTCGAAGCGAATCAAAGTTAGTGTTGACTGTAAGTAGAGACATGCGGGCGAATGTTTAACAAACCAAATGGGAACTACGGGTGAAAAAAGTCAGTTTTTCTAAAATGTTTGATGTAACGTACAGGATAATTTTACGTTCATTTTTTTTTCATTTCTTTTGCTTTGATTTTAAAATGAGCCCGTGTCAACTACGCTGACGCAAGCTTCAATGACAGCAGATGGTTTGGTCTGATGATGATAGGGTTGTTTTTTTAGGGTTGAAGTTGCGCCTGAGGTTCATGTCAGTGGACTCGACATGATTGAGTGTGTCTGGTATAGTAGCTGTCATCATAAATGTCCGCAATGTCGAGCGTGACGTCATTACTTTTATGTGGTTTTTTTTTTAAGCTAAATGACTTTTATCAATTTAAAGTTTTGAGGCAAACATTTTACTGTCTGATTTTTATGTGGAATTTAAGCAATTTCAGTTCTCTTGAATTTTCCATTATCAGGAAAATCATTTAAAATTCTGGTTAAAGAATGATCTTTAAGATAAATGATTAACTGCTAAACACTCTCAAGTTTTCGATAAGGAGGTCAATCAAAGGAGTTGCTCTGAAGTGTTAAAATATTATATTTTATTGCACTAAGAAACTTATGTGAATACAAGGAAAAATAGGTTTTTGTATCAGCACCATTTGAGTCGATATAAAAATTTTCTATATTGTAGGAAACCATAGATCTTCAAGCGACTAATAGATCTATGGAAAGGATTTGATTAATTTTTATGATCTTAGGTAAGACTGTCAAATACAGCGGTATTTTTATTGAAGTGTTTCAAAAAAAATGCTTAGAATTATACAAATTCTTAGCAATATATGAAGCATCGGTGTTGGCCATTTTGATATTAATGAACCTTGGATTAAAAAATGTATTGCTTTTGAAACATTATTTCTATAGTCATGAGTACCTTACTTTATCCTGCCAAATCTGCTGGAGGGCCTTGTGGTGCAGTGTTGGTGCTCTACATGCCAATGGTAGTAATTTCGTTACCCAGTTCAGAGATTCTAATACATCCTGATAACTATAATGATTAATTTTCAATACTTTCATGTTTTTTTCGAACAATATCTGATTTAGCTCTACATTACGCAAAACATTGAAAAATTTAAGTTCCAGATCAATCAAAAATCTTCAAAAAAAAAACACGTTGGTCTATAGTTCACATCAATTCTCACTCTTCTAACTCCTCTTTTGAAATACATGCCAATTCTCTTCTTAATCAACCAAATTTTTCGATCGTAGAAACTTTGTCCAAAAAACTTGCTATTGTAAAATAGCTAAAAGCAAAAATTTTTATAAAAAATAAAAACCCAAAGCAACTTAATTTGAAAAACAAAAAAATAAAAAATTAACACTACCCTATACAACAAAAGGCGACGATGCGTTCATAAGACACAAGCACTATACACAAAAAAGAATTAAAAGGACAACAACACGGCGCTATGTGAATCAGTCTAGTGTAAGCTCGCTCATCACAACCGCAAGGGAGAGACTGTAACACTGATGATTTTGCAAATAAATTCACACGAAATGCATTGCATTGGATCCCTTTTTTTCCTATAGTAGCCAACAATATTTGCAATGCTTATATTGAATGTCCTGCGGTAAGACGGCTTCAAAAACAACTAACATAAAACATGTTGCAAAAGCGTAAAAAAATATGGAAAACCCACCTAATGCATCCAAGCGTTCAAAATTATGGCTTTTATCTGTGCTTTTATTTTTAGAGTTAGAAATGCTTTGCAGCGTTCGATTGTTAAAGCCACTTTTTCTATATAAAGAATTTTCTAGTTCTGGGAATTTGTTCCTACAAATTGGGAACTAATGTAGGCAGCGTTTTTTTCTGTATATATACCGTACTTGGTTATTTCATTTCAAAGCTGCGAGTGATTTCAAAGCTAAAAACAACTTTCAAATTCTCTGGAAATCTGCACAATTTTAAAACCAAAACCTTCAGGGTTAGTTTTTTTTTGGAAAATGCATATGTCAAATATGACAGCTGCTGTCATGAAACCCAGTGAATTTTAAGCAACAGAAACTCCAAAAAGAAACTGCATTTCATTCGGCCTCTTGTTTTGCTTAAGATGATACTTTATCACAGAATGATACTTTTCAATACGATATTTAAACAAACTATATCGGCAGTTGCAGCTGAAATTGCATTGCATAATTTCAATAGTACTATTTGGAAAATATATGACTTGAAAGAAAGCTTTTTGATATATTATATAGTAAGAATTGTAAATACTTCACATCGAAACACAGGTTAGTCAAGAAGTTTCAAAACACCATCAAAAATTGCGCATATTTCCATTTGAATTTCAACTCTCTATGGTACCGATATTTTATCGAATATTTCCATGCTCTTTGACTATGCCATTTTAACTTCACGCAGTACACCCATCAGCTGAAGTGTCGCTGCTGGCAAGACGTCACATCACATGTAGCTGTTGCGCTTTCAGCGACAACACAGAAGGAGCAATAGCAGTAGTTCAACATACGTTACGCTCGTTTTTCGTTTGTTAAGTTATTAACATAAATATTCAGCACACACACAAATATACACAGCACAGCATACTGTCAAACAGGACAATAAAAGGACATTCGTCAAGTTGCAGACGGACGTCTGTTGCTGTTGTGTTGTTTTTTTTCCTTTTGTCAATTTATTTATGTTTATTATTCACTGATAATGTGAATTCCTTACATGCAAGCAACTGTCACAGCTTGCATGTCCTTCTTTGTCGTCGCAAGAATCGTGCACATTTTTCAAATATTTTTTTTTATTTTTTGCTGATATGTAACGTAGTAGCTGCTTTTACTTTAAGTAAAAATTTAAAAGGTTTTTGCTTTTTTTTTGCTTTTAACAAATTTTCCTTGTTCCTTGGGACTGAGATGTCCTTTTTTTGTTTGTAGGGATATATACTTGCCTGCGTACACATGTCGCTTGTAGTTTTGTCTATGTTTATGTTAGTTCATGATGCTTGCGGAATACTGATTTGTTGTTTTTCCATTTGTTGCAACAAATCGCACAACATGTGTCGTCTTTCCACAAAAGTCCAGCTGTTCGCTTCCCTACTGCACTTTTATATATTTCGCATACAGTTGGCATTGAAGACTTTTAGTAGCTATAAGCATAAGCTCTGTGTAACATGAAAAGAAACAACTGATATTTTTTCCTCCGTGGAAATTTTTAAGTATTTTTTTAAGTTACATTTTAAACATCCTTGAAATTCTCAAATATAGCAGCGCAATGCAAAAAACTCTTGAGTAAACGCAAATATCCTGCTTACCTTAATCAGTCAATTAGCGCCAATCAATAGCACAAAAGCATCATCCACACAGAGACAAACTTAATTTAATCCTTTCAATTTCTTTTTTCTCTTTATTATCTGCGCCTTCATAGCTTGTTTTATTTACATCCTTATTAACTGCTGATGCGCCACTTCAGTTTCAGCTTCATTAAACCTTTTGCAGCAAATTACTTGAAATAACAAAAAAAAAATCGAGAAAGGAAAAGAAATGAAAATAACAACAGTAATAGCAGCTCCTTTTCGCCTGAATTTGCTGCTAATTCACACAATGGCGTCCACTAAGTGCCACCAACGAAATGGCACCCAAATAAAGTGAATTCCACTCCAACTGTGACACTCATCAGTGTCAATTGCTATTGTCAACAGCAGCGGAGCAGCACAGCAGCAACAAGGACACGCAGCAGGACACTTGTTTAAAATCATTGTTGACTTAAATCTGTGCAATGAAAATCATTTGGGCGGAAAATTTTTATATTATTTTCTCACACTACTTGGAAGCATTTTATTGTTAGTTTAATTTATGTCATGGCTGAAATAGCACTCTGTTATTATACTTTATCCTTGCATTCTTGAATTGAGCAAGAAATAAAGTAAACTGCAAATATTTAATTCCTTAACATCTTGTTAGTCAAAGTCTTTTCTTGTTTTTTATTTGACAATAGGGGAGCATGGAAAACGAACAAGAAAACAAGCCATTGTCTGGTCAACTGTATGAGATGTACAATTCAATTTCAAGTGTTTGAGTTTGTACACTGAAAGAATTTTTTATGCCGCATTGTTCTCATTGCTCTTAAAAACATCAAACTGAGCATTACCAAATCATGCATGAAGGTGGCGTAATTTTTGTAGCGGCCAAAACGAATTTTTATAATGAATTTAAATACAAGAAAAGAGTAAAAATTGCTGTCTTAGCCATATCGTGTCTCAGATATTAAAGTTTAAAATTGTAATTTCTTAATAAAATCTTAATAATTTATGATTAAAAGTTACTCATACGCCACGCTAGGCGGAATAAAGTCGCTGAAATTGACATATTTTTCTTAACTTTTGTCTAAAAGTGACCTCTAGTCACAGAGAGATTCTCTGGCTGTATTTGAAATAAATATCAAAGAATGCATAAGAAATTATTATTTTTATATTGATCAAGGAGAAGACCTACAAATCCAAGACACGAGTGTTAATGTTGGCAATGATGATTTACATATCTCATAATCCTAACGTGATGGTTGAATTTTGCTGCTAGATTTAGATTTAGCAAATCAGAAACGATAAGGAAGACTGTCTATGTTACGACGCTACAAAGTATTTTTATGTTTTGCGCATTGAGTTTTTATTGACCTACAAATTTTCTTCAATTTTCACTAAAATATTTCATATTGAAAGCGCAATTAAAAATTCTGCACAAAGAAGACTCCTTCCAGAGGCCAAAATATAATGACTTTGTTCTTATAGAGCACAAGAGATACTACGTAATCCGATATGACAAATTTATTGCTAAAAAAAACTAAAGTCAAATGATGATTTCATGTTACTCATGCGTTACAGTGAAACGCATAAATTGCTTCAAACTACTTTATCAAAATTTCAAGAATAGTTTCTCCCAGTGTATTAAAGTGCAATTATTGTAGTTTGTATTTAATAGCTATATTTCCGCATTCAATGCATCCAAAGTGCATGTCATGAATAAAGTTAACAATGCAAACAATTTGACACTGTGCATAGAATGTAGAGAGTACTCGTACAAGAAATCATTGATGCTGCGAATGGAGCAATATATTCTAATGATGTACTCTGACATGTTGTGATAATGTGTTGACATGCTCTTATATGTATTTACAAGTTCAGCACAAATTTGAGGAATCAATGCACAGTGAAATATTATAGGGTGTGTGAGCGAAATATATCATGACATTAAATGATATATAAGAGAAACTTAAGTGTTAAAAAACAAGTAGGTTAGATAAATGACGATTATTTCAAGGTTCTAAATTTAATTTCATATATTTACAA
Source organism: Meiosimyza decipiens (assembly GCA_963680825.1). Lineage (NCBI taxonomy): Eukaryota > Metazoa > Arthropoda > Insecta > Diptera > Lauxaniidae > Meiosimyza > Meiosimyza decipiens. The sequence goes on from OY804260.1 coordinate 25,724,832, forward strand.
TTTGCAAGGAAAGAAATCGTAACATTGGGTATAAATAACTGCCTCATAGCATCGAGTCTCAACTAAAGCAGTTTGAAAAAGAGTAAAAATTGTCCTGCCTTTTCACTGAATTCATAATTGCTGATCGTGGTGATGTTTGAGTTACCTCTCTATTCTTCAAACCTAATATTCATATATTTTAAAATTTAATTTTATCCCATAATATTTTTCTTTAAATTATTAATATTTTCATAACAATGCCTTGTGGCTACTAAAGTCAATTGAGCTATATATTTTTAATAATATATTGTTTATTCTAATGAAATCAATAACAAAATATAAATTGATTTGAACTTTAAATGTGCACTCACTACCAGGACACACCCTGTGGCAGAAGGAATAGCAAAACTTCTTCTGATGATGCATTTTGCGAAGTAAGCAACACTACAACTGGTCATGGTACTACTTGCCTGTCCAGCTTCCTCTATTGCTCTTGTTCGTATGTACAGCATAAGTAAAAGCAAAACATTTTGTTGTACAACAAATCGAATTCATTCAAGCAAAATGATAGCAAAACGAATACTAAGCACTAAAATACTTACAAGCAACAACAACAGCTCAATAAGACAACAAAACAAACCGAAACAGCAAACAACAAACTGAAGCAACTGTTGACTGAGTGTGGAGTAGAATAAAATATCAACTAGAACAACAACAACTACAACAAAATTACCGAGAGGAAAAGGAAAATCGACTACTTATGTAATTCTTTAGTTTGTGTGGCTCTCAGTGTTTGTTTTTTGTACCCTATGCTTTCATTGGCAGGGCACTTAGATTTCTTTGCAAACGTAAAAATATTTTGGAAATCATTTTCAAGTAAAAATAAAACTTCAAAATGTACTCTAAAATCTTTTCGTATTTTGCTCATTAGTAAATTATTATATTATGGGTATTGGAATTCGGATGATAATTGTTAGACAAGTGACTGCTCATAAAATCCTCAGGATAAGGAAAAGTTAAGGTAAATGTAAAGCCTTCTGCCATATGCAAAATGGAAAGAATGACTAACACTAACTGAGCTCATCTGACAAAATGCAATTTGTCAATACAACTCTGATCCCAAAATTTCAACAAGCCCTTCAGGACACTAATATCCCTCACAAGACTCAGAGCGTCGTCAAATAATGCAGTACCAATTTTCCTGTATGATTGAGAGTATTAATTTTAATTTCTGCAAAGCTATAACGATTCGATCGAGGATAAAAGTGTCGCAGATTTCCTTTGCTGTTGCCCTTCACTTGCTAGTTAATTTTTCATCTTGGTTCGTTTCTCCTAGATGAATTTCATGGTCTTTCGTAAACAAGCATAGTTAAGTTCTTTTCTTACGTTGGAAAATATGGCCGGTTGTATTAGAGATAATTGATAAACTACACCACGGTATATCACAAAATGTTGGTGTGGTCTAAAAGAGTCGGTTTTAAGACAGAGCATATTTATTGCCTAGATTTTTTAAATATCAACTTCTATACATTTTTTTATAAAATAATCTTTGGAAATCTTGTTTAATTTACAAATGTTGTTGCTGTGTAGGTTCTTTCATGATGATATTGCAAACTTTAATGAGTAAAAATGACAACAGCGTCTCCAAATCTAATAATCTTTTCGACGTTTGATCCCTGTTGTAATATAATGACGCTATTAAAAAATACTCTCTACATAATTTAAAAACAGTTCTATCTGAAATCGTTTAATCGAATACTTTTTTGATAAACAAAGTTTATATAGCAGTGGTTTCTAGAATTTTCTTAATATGCAAAGCAATATCTGAGTGGCTTCTTTTGAACATTAACTCGTTCTTATATTAAAACTTAATGGTTATAACAAAAACAATGCTTCACAGAAACTCGGACACTGGTAGAAAATTTCCTCTTACACTTCCCTTTTGATAGATCCGATCACTAGTCAAACTAAAGATTATCAGCAGATGCGATCTATAACACTTGACAACTTCATTTCGCTAACAGGAAACATCTCTGGCGATATCAGAAGATGTAAAAGACATACTATGAGGCATTTTCTTGCTTTTAGAAATTTTTTTATTGTTAAGTTTATATTGTACGGAGGCAAGAAAATTTTCATAATTTTTAAAAAAAAAACTAAAGTTCAAATGAAAAAAAAGATATTATTTTATTATTTCTTATGAATAAAAACACAACGAAAAATTATTGAGACACAAAATAACAGTCGTATTTTTAAAAATTAATCAAATGTTTTTATTTTTTATGAGGTAATGTCAGCTAAGCTTAAATATTAGGAAACACTCAAATTTCGATATTTTGAACTTCTTAAAAATGTTCAACACTTGCACAAAAAACAGCAAGAATTGTGTGTATGCAAATTCAAATGAGATCACGATACCTATAATTTTTCTGAAATTTTGAATATTTTTAAGGACAACTAAAAATAATCCATAATACCAAATTTCAGTTTAAGTTTCTTTTCAAAATTGCACAGTATATCATTTACTGTATAGAATAAAAAAAAAAAAAAAGCTTATTCTTAAAAAGCAACATTTTCCAAAAAAAATAGGACAAATATTTCTTAGATAATTTTGTTTTTTTTTTTTTTTTGTGAATACCATGTTTTGCAATTATTTTGATATAAAGGGTGTTTTTTTTTAGAGGTATAGAGCTTCGAATTGAAATAAAACACAAGAAAATCGTTTTAATGTCCATCGATTTGGCTTTATTGGAAGGATAATTTTATGCCATTAATGTATAAATATGATTTCGGGCATGTGGCCGCCGCGGCTGGCTCGCATAAAGCCAATTCTACAGGTCCAATTTTGAACCACTTTTTCGAGCATATGGGGCCGTATGTCGGCAATAACGCCACGAATGTTGGCTTCCAAGTCCCCTAACGTTTCTGGTTTGTTGGCGTAGACGAGCGACTTCACATATCCCCAAAGAAAATAATCCAATGGTGTCACATCACACGATCTTGGTGGCCAATTGACAGGTCCATTCCGCGAAATTATGAGCTCATCGAATGTTTCCTTCAATAAATCGATTGTGACGTGCGCTGTGTGGCATGTAGCGCCGTCTTGTTGGAACCACAACTCATCCACATTCATGCCATCCAATTCGGGAACAAAATAGTCGGTTATCATGGCTCTATACCGGTCTCCATTAACGGTAACTGACTCTCCAGCATTATTTCGGAAGAAGTATGGCCCAATGACTCCACCAGCCCATAGAGCACAACAAACAGTCAGTTTTTGTGGATGTAATGGCGTCTCAAGGGTCTCATGTGGATTCTCTTCACTCCAAATGCGGCAATTTTGCTTGTTGACGTAGCCATTCAACCAAAAATGAGCCTCATCACTGAACAAAATTCTGCGATGAAAATCAGCATCGAGATCAATCTCATTTTCGGCCCATACACCAAAATCACGACGCATTGCATGGTCTCGCGGCTTTAATTCTTGCACAAGTTGGATCTTGTAAGGTCGCAAGCCAAGATCTTTGCGCAAAATCTTCCATAAAGTTCATGGACAAAGCTCCAATTGCTGTGCACGGTGGCGAATCGATTCATTCGGGTCCTCTTCAACATTTTGCTCTACAGCGGCAATTGTTTCTTCGGTGCGCACTGTTCGACGTCTCTGCGGATGCGTATTATCACATAGAGTAAACGTAGTGCGAAAACGATCCATGGTTAACCGAATTAATTGCTCTGATGGACGATTATGTCGACCATATAATGGACGGAGCTTGCGGTAAACTTCGCGAACTGAACCATTATTTTCGAAATAAATTTGCACGATTTGCAAGCGTTGTTCTTTTGTCAACCTGTTCATGATGAAATGGCAAACCAAACTGAACATAAATGACATTAGAGTTGCCAAATTTGACTATAAAATGCCAGTTTCATCTCTATTCAAAAAACAAACCTCTAAAAAAAACACCCTGTACAACATAATTTGATATTCTTTAAAAAAAGGATTTTTTTATTTATTTAGAAATTTTTTCTTAGAGATATCTTCCAAAAACCAGAATGAAATTATGACAAAGCTCCATAAATAGCTGAAGTCTGACAATTGCTTACAGAATTTTGTTTATTAAACATTTCGTAATATTTTAAATTGTAGGTTACTATCCAACGCAGAATGACCGACAAAAACTATATATTTTTTATCTCATCCTGATTTTTTTTTCTCTTTTTTGTTCTGCTATCAGTAATAAGAATAATATTTTTTTTCCACAGTCAAAACTCTACCAAAGCAACATCAGACATTCACTTAAAGTACCAAAAAAATCTTCCAGAAAATAACCAAGTGTTTGACTTAAAAATTATCCTGCTCTTGAAAAGTGCTTGACTTGTCGTTCATGGCGTTCTTACGAGCACTGCTTGATGCCTTAGCCGTCCGTCCGTTTGTCGGTCTGTCTGTCCAACTGTTCATTCTTCCTTCCACCTCCGACGTTCGTTTGCAAGTCGATTCACTGTCAGTTTGATTTTTGTTTGTTTATCTTCTGAAGTTATTGTTGTTTTTGTTGTAAGTAGTCACTCAGTGCTGTGATTTCCTTGCGAGCGGCGAACATATTTTACTGGACAAGTAATTTGCAAATTCAAGTGCGAGCTGTAGAGTTGGGAGTTTTTCGATGACGTTGGGAATGTGAACGTTTTGTTTATTCAATTTTTATGGTCATAAAATCATGTTTCATAGACAGCAATACAAATAGCCATTGTTGTTGTTTTGAATTTTGTTGTTCTTTTTGTTGGTAGCTTAACAACCGCATGTCAAACCATAATTTGATTTCCATACCATCATTCAGTACACTTGCTCTATTGCATGTGGGTGTGGCACTTTCAACGCCTACTGCAATTTGTGTTGCCAACTGCCGCTGTTTTTGCTGCTGCTGATGATGCGACATCATTTATATCCCGCATGTTTTTCTATGCGATGCTCCTTTGTGTCAGTTTTAATTTTAATTCAAATTCATGTAAATTTGAATGTCTATCCCCCCCCCTCCTGACGCAAAACACTTTACGACATTTCTGCTTGAGAGTGATGATACAAAAATAAATTAAATTTGCATTTGTGTCGTCATTTCAGGTTTTTCCCAGCTTTCGCTTAATGTTGTTCGCGCGTCAAAAGGTGTTTAAAAATGTGCCTTTGCCGCGTTTATTATAAATATTTCCATTTTTTCCTTGTGGTCAACATAAATGAGTTACTCAAAAAGCAAAAAGGTAAACTGCTGCGGGGCTATTAGAAAGAAATTTGAAAAATGTTGAGTCACAATGACACACAATGACAAAATGAATTCTGCTTTAGCGCAGCTTTCAAATTCAGCTACAAGATTTTCTGCTTAACTCTTTAAGTCTCCTCTAACACTGAATATATGAGCTAAAAAAAGTGTCAAAATGTGATCGAAAATTTTAATTAAATAACAAAAAAATCAGTACTTACAAAAAGATTAAGCTAACCATGAAACATGAGTGATATTCTGAAAGAAAACTAATATAGTTTTGATAAGCCAGCACTTATATACATATTTAAGAAATAAAAATAAGTCAATTGTAAGTCAACACTTTGACTTTAATGAAGCGTTAGTGACGAAAAAATCAGATGCCCTTTAACCACTCAAAAGATGTCTTTTATCAAGATTCTTTTCATTTTATTCAATTAGCGATCGCCGTTAAAGTCTATAAAAATGCTTTTACATTTCTAAAGTTTTATTCCAATCATATGCAAAATGGAACAAAAAAAGTTTCCTCATACATATCGTCAATTTGGCGAAAACGTTCATCTTCGAACTTTACAGTCTTTTTCAATTTATATTAATTCTAAACATTTGAATCAATGTTTTCACTTGAATGAAATGCGAGTGACGCATAAAAAGTGTAATGCATATGTCATAAGAATTACGCCTGATCACTCTCTTTAATGATAACATTTCGAATGAAACAAAACGCAAGTGACACATGATACAGTTGAGTTTGTTAACTTAAAACTCTTTCAAGCCAGCTCAGAAAATATATTATGAAAGATTTCCAAGAAAAATTTCTAGTAAAAATTTATATTTTCAGAAAACCGAAACGTAAGTGACGTTTAGTTCATAATTTCGTTTTGATTATGGTTTTACTCACATCAATTTTTTATTAGATTTCAAGAAAATAAAAGATCTTCTCATTTTCATATTAAACTATGCTCACTATCAAATGAATCATGAGTGACTTACAAATCGCATTATGTAATTTATATTATCGTGCGACTTGAGTGACGCGGCAAAAAACTTAGATGATAGCTATGTTTATAAAAACTAACGCCAATATTTTCCTTAAATATAGAAGCCACTTACTGGTAGGTCGACATTTTAAATGGATTGAAATAGGAGTGACGCAAATTTTAGGAATTTCTTTTCGAAAGAAATTCAGTGTTGTCAAAATTTCACTCTTTCCTTCGCAAATCTTTCTTAAGTATCATTTAAAAAATCTTAATGTGCATTTACTTTACAGCACACTGTAACGCTAGTGACCTATAGTTCTAACCACACTACACCTCTTATAGAATATATAAAAACTAGAGAATTTCCCAAGAAAATCTTTTGCTGATTTTGTAAATTTTACTACATTGGCTCTTTGCAAGCAATTTTCTTTTCTACAATCTACCGCTCAATTTGACTTTGGCACAAGACTTCACTATATTGTGTAAGCATCATCCCCATGCAGTGCACAGAAAAAGTGCCATTAAAAAATCACAAGCAACTCATTTCATATTTTCATAATTAATGCTAATTTGACGCTGACGTTCAACTCATCTTAAATGCAATTGATGCGCGCTGCTACGCGAGAAGATCCTTTTTCCGGCGCACCAACAACAAAAACAGTAGCAAATACTTTGTGCAGCGCATTTTTTTCACTTTTCAAGCACTTTTTGTTGAGTCCACACCAATCTGCTTAATTATAAGCAAAGCTACCTTTGTCAGCGTGTAGCAAAAGCAGCAAAAAAGGACAAGCCGCGGCTATTTTGTATTGTTTATACGAAAAGTTGTAGAAAAAATGGTAGTATGCCCTAAAAATATTACACCATACTGCTAAGCTCAGGTACCCTTAAGATACTCTAAACGACTCTATGAAGATGATAATGATGTTGGACTTAAGTAGCTACAGCGGGTGAGGCCTCATTCATAATGAAGATAATGGAAAAAAATTTTAAAACCGTTCTTCTGTAAACATTTTTTTTTTCCTACGACGTTGTTTTTAGTTCTTTACAGTGATAATGTTGAGTATCTTGGATTTTTAATTTTAATTAAAATTTATTGTTGCAAATTATAGGGGTGTCACTTAAAAATTTGTGCATTTTCAAGAGGCTTCAAGTTTTCAAAAGTTTTATTTTAATTAAAATATTGTGAGAGCTAATATTGGCAGTTGAAAAGTGTTAGCACTAGAAACCGTGCCGTACAGTGGCTAAGTTCTTCATTAGTAGTTTACATCAATAATGAGGTTGTTTTTATATACACGAGTACATAATTAAAATAAATAAGTTTTGGTTGAAAGACAAATTGACAAAGGCTTTATTCTTTAAAATAAACGAAAAATTTCTCGAGGAAATTTTCTGAAAAAGTGATTTTTTTGAAATATCCTAGGAAATATTTCTACATAATCACATCGTATTTAAATTTTTCTACACATTAAACAAAGAAATCATTGTATCAAGGTATTAATACACTTTAACTTGAATTAGCCTTTGCAGAAATTTCCTAATGATGAAATTTGCTTCATAGTTTACATTGACCAAACTAGGAAAAACTTATTTTCCATCTCGAATTTTTTCACAAGTGGGATTTTACTCAACATCGTAGCTTCTTTTCTTGATTTTTTTTTATTAACTTTAGAACTATTCAAAAGCTTGTCATAGTTTTTACACCTGAAGTTGTCTTTTACTCCATGATTTTCATTTCATCTACCCTTTTTATATTTTTAGCATCTAAGGAAAATTTCCACTATAGGTAACGACGTCTTGTGGCATTCTTTGAATTACTTTTGTTTTGTGTGGTCGCCACACCAACTGCCTACTGTGAAATTTTAATGTAGATTGTAAAAGTTTTCTCCACATCTCTTCTGTTGCCCTTCAAAGCTTCGCAGAGATTTTCCACACATAACTTTTCCAAGTAGTGTTCTTAGTAATGCTTTGTTGCTGTTGCGGCTTACGCTTGGATTTTCTTTCTTTATAATGAGCTGCGTTGTCGCATTCTTGCATTCTTTTCAAGAGATTTCTGCTTTTACTGGAGCAACATTTCTCATTATCGTAATTGAATTAATTTATTATGTGGTAAGATATAGTCAAATGCATGTGCCGTTATGTGTTTGGGTTTGTCTTTCCAAACCTCATATTTGACGAAAATAACAAAAATTTTGTCAAGTACAACCACAGATAATTTTTGACTTAACTCCATAATCCACTCTCACTTGTGGTTCAACTCATTTTATGTCACCACAACCACAGTCTGTTATGTCATTGTGACAGCTCTTGCATAAAATTAAAATTTCGTTATTTTAGTTTCAATTTAATTAATTAGTTAATTAAGTTACTATGGGTTGATTGTTTTTTTATGAACTTTTATGATTTTGCTTTTGTTTCTTTTTAAATTCAATTTTACATATTAAAATGTTTTAAAGTTTAAAATGGAACATCTATAAATGTAAGCGTTGGCGTTACTTTTCAGACAAGTCAATGCTGCAAAGGCTTTCTTTCTAACTCTTGTGTGAACTTTTAAGTTTTTTCTTTTCTATTTAAAAGAATTTGCTGTGGAATTATTAATAAATTGAACTCGGTATTCAAATACAACTTTTTTTGATATGATTCTTAAACACAATTTTATTCCATTAGTCACTCCCATGTTGCTAATTCCACATCAGTTGGTTGGTGCTCCAGAAGGTTTCAACGTTACAATCGAATGTTTCACTGAAGCTCATCCAACATCGTTGAATTATTGGACACGAGGCGAGGGACCAATCATACATGACTCGCATAAATACAGGTGAATACAAGCTACAAGTGTGAAATGTCCGCGGTCCTATTAAAATCCAAACGTTTCATAAAACTTTTCACTAAACACATTAACGAAAATCCACTGTTTGTATTGCAGTATATATTTTTTCGAAAGTTTTTTCACCATAATTGTCTTTGCGCATGCTTTACCATGTTGTCTTTATTTTCAAAATTGCTTATTTTATTTTCCTTATCCATTCTTTTTTGAAATAGAGTTGAATCCACCATTGGAGTGCCCGTGTATAAGACGCACATGAAGCTGACCATCTTCAATGTGAGCAGCAACGATGAAGGCACCTACAATTGTGTGGCAAAAAATCCACGCGGCGAAACGGATGGTGTCATACGACTCTATGGTAAGTGCCAACTAAAATAAATTGATGATATTTTCATAGACTCTGTTGGTTTTGTTCCAAACACATGTTTTACATACTGTACATTCGTTTTAATATTAATATTTTTGTTAAATTTTCTGCTGCTATTGTTGTTATGTTGATAGTATTTTGTTATTGCAACAGCATATTGTTATTTGTACGTACCACCCTACTGCTATAATAACAGAGAGGAAAAACGGTTTACATAAAGTGCAATTAAAACCATCGCTTAAATATAACAAAAACTACAATAACAACATATGAGAATATGACAACGTGCAAAAATATTCCATTGCAAAGTGTTGACTAACTATTTAGCATACAAAAGCAGAGTTGCCATTGCATGCCAAAAATAATATCAGTAAGGTTGAACAATTAAATATAGAATAAAAGGTTCACAGTAAAAAAACTTACTGAATTTTTACAAATCACCTTCATTGTTTGTTGCAAATAAGATCTTTCTTTTAATTTTTCATCATTTCGTTTGAAAAAAATTTTATCTGTCATTGGACTTGCTTACACGGTGGAAATTTGTAATTTGCTCTCAATCAAATTGGATTAAATTTAATTATGCTACTTCTGTAACATTTCTCAAAAATAACTTTTCATAGAAGCAAGATTTTGCTACTGCTAGCCTTTTTTTGAACCTTAGTGTCCCTTTTTTCCTGTGTAACCAAATGTTCCCATACAAATTTTGATTAAGTTTCTAGAATTGTATCCCCTGCATAGTGTTTCATAAGTTTCGTTTATGTGGGGTTACATCGCCCAACTGTAAAAAGCTATCAACTCTTTGATCAGTGTTTGCTTGCTTCTATCACCAAGCGTTGCCATCTCACTCAGCACGCCTCTACATTTTATTTAATATGTCTCATAGCACTAAGAGCTCTATAAGTTGTTTAATCATCAAAAACTCTGGGAAATCGATCTTTCGAAGAAAATAGAAACACACAAACTCATTTTCTATCATTATTTTATATGATAGTACCCATAGCTAGGTAACTGAGTTCTTACTCCATATTCAAGATCTGGGGTTCAATTAAAAAGGTACTAACGTTTACTTAGAACTTTGCGCTACAGAGTATTCAAAATTTTTTTTTTACGAAATTTCAGCTTTCAAAATTATCGAGTTTGCTTTTCCAGAGCTCGACATCTATTTTATGATGGCATGACATCACATTTTTTCAATTCAAAATGAATTCCTCTGTAACTTAATTGCACATTTTTTTTACCAATGAAGACTTGCTTCGTTTTAAAGACAGAGTTTACAACCGGCAGAAGTGGTCGGTAAAAAAAGTTAGTCCAAGTATTTTTTTTTTTTTGACAATTAAATTTAAATTTAAATTATAATAAATTTCTTTTTTTTTCATCTAAAAACATTTTCTTCAAATTGAAGAACCATTACTTGGGGAAGAAAGTTTTCCATTTTGACACAACGCAGTAAATAACAGAGCTTTTAAGTACTCAACAGTCGTTTTTTCACAAATGACGTTGGTGCTGTTGGAACGCTCTTGTTCGGATGTTGCAACATATCTATGGACAACTACCCGTTGCTCTGTTGTGTATGTGTAAAATTTTCAGCTTTTCAATTTTTACTCAGCTGAAATCTTAGCTAAATCGAGCACAGGCCAATTAACCTTTTTCTTTTTTGGAATCGGCGAACAATCATGCTTTCACTAGCAAATTTTTATACAGTGATTTCTGAAATTTTTCTCGATTTAATGGATTTTTCTCAGTGCACAACAAAGAAATGGAAAAAATTATTATGGCGAGAAATTGAACAACAAGCTAACATTATGAGAGTAAAAGGAGAATAATAAATTTAAATAAACTCAAATGACATAGCTATCTGATAGTGTAGCCTATTTGCTAATTTAATACATGTGGTGGCAACACTATTTGTGTTGCATCATGAAACTATTAAAATTTAGAATTTCAATCTACACTGCGTTTTTTGTATGTACGCAATATCGCACTCTGCAGTTTGGCGCTAGCAGGATTGTGCTCGAGGATGTGTGTTCAAAAATATTTCCAAAATCCGTTAAATTCATCAGCTTAGAAGAGGAATTATGGAATCAAGGAATAAGTAAGAAAAATTGTAATTTAATGCAATGACTAGCAGCCAAAAAAATAAGCAAATATATTTTAGCTGTTTTCCTTCGTGATGAAAAGATTATAATGGGTGTTTTTTTTAGAGGTATAGAGCTTCGAATTGAAATAAAACACAAGAAAATCGTTTTAATGTCCATCAATTTGGCTTTATTGGAAGGATAATTTTATGCCATTAATGTTTAAATATGATTTCGGGCATGTGGCCGCCGCGGCTGGCTCGCATAAAGCCAATTCTACAGGTCCAATTTTGAACCACTTTTTCGAGCATATGGGGCCGTATGTCGGCAATAACGCCACGAATGTTGGCTTCCAAGTCCCCTAACGTTTCTGGTTTGTTGGCGTAGACGAGCGACTTCACATATCCCCAAAGAAAATAATCCAATGGTGTCAAATCACAGGATCTTGGTGGCCAATTGACAGGTCCATTCCGCGAAATTATGCGCTCATCGAATGTTTCCTTCAATAAATCGATTGTGACGTGCGCTGTGTGGCATGTAGCGCCGTCTTGTTGGAACCACAACTCATCCACATTCATGCCATCCAATTCGGGAACAAAATAGTCGGTTATCATGGCTCTATACCGGTCTCCATTAACGGTAACTGACTCTCCAGCATTATTTCGGAAGAAGTATGGCCCAATGACTCCACCAGCCCATAGAGCACACCAAACATTCAGTTTTTGTGGATGTAATGGCGTCTCAAGGGTCTCATGTGGATTCTCTTCACTCCAAATGCGGCAATTTTGCTTGTTGACGTAGCCATTCAACCAAAAATGAGCCTCATCACTGAACAAAATTCTGCGATGAAAATCATCATCGAGATCAATCTCATTTTCGGCCCATACACCAAAATCACGACGTATTGCATGGTCTCGCGGCTTTAATTCTTGCACAAGCTGGATCTTGTAAGGTCGCAAGCCAAGATCTTTGCGCAAAATCTTCCATAAAGTTGATGGACAAAGCTCCAATTGCTGTGCACGGTGGCGAATCGATTCATTCGGGTCCTCTTCAACATTTTGCTCTACAGCGGCAATTGTTTCTTCGGTGCGCACTGTTCGACGTCTCTGCGGATGCGTATTATCACATAGAGTAAACGTAGTGCGAAAACGATCCATGGTTAACCGAATTAATTGCTCTGATGGACGATTATGTCGACCATAAAATGGACGGAGCTTGCGGTAAACTTCGCGAACTGAACCATTATTTTCGAAATAAATTTGCACGATTTGCAAGCGTTGTTCTTTTGTCTACCTGTTCATGATGAAATGGCAAACCAAACTGAACATAAATAACATTAGAGTTGCCAGATTTGACAAAAAAACGCCCTGTATTTACCAAATTAAGTGCTATAGTTGATTCTTAAAAAACTTTGAGTTTTGAAAATCTAAAATGAGAGACAAATTTTAAGAACTTTTTATTCATTTTGACGAAATTTAATACATCAAGTATTTTAGCACATTATGATAAGGCTTTTGAGATAAGGACGTGCAATGGAATCCAATGAACAGGATGATTTTTATATTTGAGCTTATGGTTAGCCAAAGAGATTCTACAATACCCAACACTCATGGAAATCAAAATTTATCTATGGCCGATATTCAATACTCATTTCAATAATCTCCCCCAACAATTTAGTCGTAAAAGTATTTACACTCTAAAAAGTCTTCACAACACACACAAAACACCGCACCGTGTTTCCTTGAAATGCTTTTACCGTTTGCCCATATAATGTACATCCTAGCTCAAGCTCATTCATAAGGCGCACTTGGCGCTTGATCTCGACGTATGTCCACGGGATAATTGCTGCAGTACCGATAAGTCTGTAGTAGGTTTCTTAACAGCCATACTTCCTGCCTAGCTGCAATAATGCCTATAGCATATTATGGGATTCAAATTTTATGTACTGTGTATAATTCAATCTTTCTAGAATTTTCTTTTATTAAACAAGACTTTTATTTTTTTATTTACTTCCTTACATTCTCTTGAATTATCACGTCCAAAACTTCTTAAAATTTTGGTGTTTTGTTATTTTTAATTTAGCTAAAATTCAGATTTAAAACTTTATTTTACGTTTTTTGGAAGCTCTTTGCGTAAAGTGAACGAACTTTGGATAACGTTACGTGACTGCTGTTGCACAAATCGTTGCATTCGAATAAACGAACACGTTGCTGAAAAACTTCTTCAACAATGAGTTTATCGAATTGTTCCCCTGTGCTGGCCAAAATTTTGAAGCTAAGCATGTTCGAGCGTTTGTCGTTATTGTGTTTATTCATTTCTTCTTACTCTTGATGCATCTTCTTCCGGACATTCGAGGGGTTATATGAACTACTCAATGCAAACAAATCAGTTTGCAGCGTATGCTGCGTAGCATTGTAATGCATTTGTGTTACTTATTGTTGTATTTACTTAGTTTAGTTTAGAAATTTTGTTACCTTTGTTGTTATTAGTTTCGCATTAAATGCCCCCAAGGTGAAAATATGTTTGGAACTGTGGCAGTTTTTTTACTTTTTATATTAAGTTTTCGAATTTCATAGTACGTATTGTCTTAACCTGTATATAACTCGCTTAATGACTTTTGTAACAGATGTTCTATGTATTTGAAGGAAGCAGATAACTACAAGCAACATTGTTAAATAGTATTGCGTACAAGTAAAAAGTATCAAAAAAGTCAAATAGTTCCTAATGTTTCGATTCAAAAACTACTGAAAAAGTTCATGACAGTCGAAAATTATCTTAATTCCGCCCGTAGCGCAAGGCTTGAAGGGGCGGCAAAATGGTAGTGAAATATATCTCAATTTGTTAGGGTTTTTTGAAAGTCAAAAATGAGGACCTTTTCTTTGAGTGAATGAAAGTAAATCGATGAAGTAAATTTGAATGTGTAGGTGGAAATATTCACAGTTTTAGTGAAATGTATTTCATTTTGCTAGAGTTTTTGAATGTGAAAAGTGAGGATCTTTCTTTTTTTGGTGAGGCAAATAAAATTTTTGTTAAAAAATAGGAGAATTTTTTTCGGTTTGTAGGGTCGCCAAACTGCAGGGTAGTTTTTCGTCGAAGGTTACCGCTGGCTTAGCTACTTACTGGTGAACGTTTCGAAAGCTACCTTATAGTTTTGTTGGGGTTAAAATAGCATCTTTTCATTCAATAAAGTCACAGGATTGATACAAATTGGCAGATAATCAGAGGTCAGAGCTATCACTGTATTAGCTCGGATATAGCAGGTGCCCTTGAATGTGCCATAAATTCGTTTTCACCCTTAACTCGAGTCTTCTGGGAAAGGCAAACCCATAACTCATTGAGATCGAACCTCCACAGTACAGATTAGATGAAAAGGTAGTGAAAGGTTTAATAGCAAGAATTCCTCCCATTGAATATTTTTCTCTCTACACCTTGTTAACAAAAGCATAACTGCAATGTAATGCAGTCACTTGCCTCCCTGACCAACCTCATTTACACTCGTAGCATAAGTTGGTCACGTAATTACAGCAGATTCGTGCCATTAACTTGAAAGTGCCTTAAGCAAGAGGGTCCACTAGAAGAACTTGCGTCGCCAGCGTTTGTCTGGGTCTTATTGCAATGTTGTCTCTTTTCAAATACTACCTTTCACTTGCACTCTCTGTGCAGAGATTTGGAAAATCTAAAGATTTATTTTTTTGCACAGATTTTGTTGAGAAATTGCTAAAGTTTTGTTCATTTCCTTGTATTGAAAGGAATTTCTGAACTTCCTCTTTAGTTGGATTTTTTCTTCTTTGACTTCTTTTTATTGCTATTGTTTTTCTATTGTTTAGCACGTGACTTTCTATTGTTTTTGTTTTTTCGTATTGTTGTAATTGCATTTGCTGTTGGGCATTGGAACATGATTAGGTAGTACTGGTGCTTGAATGGAACGAGTTTGTTAACAGTAAAGCTCAATTAAGCCTTTATCGATTTTCACAAGGGCGTCACTTAACAGCATACGAGTGTCTGAATATATCCACATTTGGAGTAGAAAGGAAAAGGCATTTAGTGTAAGCAGCAAGTAACAAAAAAACCAGTTAAGCTTCAAGTGAACATTTGTCATTTGGTCAAAACGATGCAGTGGTTAGCAAGCATGCGGTAACAGCTAATTAAAGTTGGAAGGATGTGGCAGAATATGAACTGATTGTGATAAATATGAAGTTCTAAAATCATGAAATCTTATAAGTCTTACGAATATAATAGCATATATTGATGACTTTGAGCGTTGTTTTTCGTAACTGAAGAAAACCAACAGTTTCTGTAGTTTTAAGTGGCCACAAACAAAGATTTTGTTTTCTCTAATGACTTTAATGGTTTAAAGATTAACAATTGCAAAAAATATCGTCAACTGCATCGACTTCGAGCAACAAAGCTCCTCGTATTTACTTTGATTTTCATACGAAGTAGCGCGTTTATAATCAAAGGTTAATCATACGTCATGTTCATCAATTAAATAAACACACTGAAGCTTGTCATTTTCTATTTTGTAACAGCTACCTATTACCTATTAAGCAACTTATTCAATTATATTATTTGGAAGGAACTTCTTCAGATTTCAAAAAAAAAAGGATGAAAATTCAACTAAGCGAGCGTTCTTCACTCTCAATGCATTAAAAAGTAATTGTAATTGCTATTAAAATCGCTCACAAACAAAAACCACTAATATGCACACAAACACATACGATCATAGCCAAATTTTGGCTCATGCGAAAATTACGCACCAACGCACACCGTTGGTGATGACGACGACGATGAAATGGCAGTGAAAATATTTTCCACTATAATGTGCAATAAAATTTCTTATGGTAGCACACAAACACACTCACACGGAATCACATACAAACACACTTGCGTGCCACAAACGTACACGAGCAACGCCAACACAAGCCACGTTTGTGGATTTTAATGAAATTCATGAAATTGTTGTCATAAATAATTAAATTGAGCAACCAGCTTACAGCACCCGGCAACGGGTATGTAGTACCCCCAGCATATGTGATGAATTAAAAGTCATTGTACAGGCTGCAGAAAAAGCATGAAATTTACGCATATTTGGTGGCGAAAATTTAAGCAAAATTGCAAATTAAGGACAATGAAAATTTTTGCAACAATCTGCATTACATGCAATACTCGTAAAGATCAAAATCAAGGCAAAATTATGGTAAGTGGAAAATTTGTATGGGAAAGTATTTGACCAGAGATTTGATTTTATCTCATTACAATCAGTGTGTGACAGTCAAAGAGCTGTTAACAAAAACGAGGATTCAGAGCTGAGAGGTAAATTTTTATATGCGAATTAAAGTTATTTTCAAAGGACTATGAAGATGTTTCCAGCATATCATACACCTCCGGCGAAGTGCACTTTAAAGCTATGGAAACCATTACATGATGTGCTTTGCGTATTGTCTATAATCAAATCTTTTGAAAGAAAATATTAATCTTCTTAAGTGATTGATTATTGAGCGCAGGAAGAATGTGTGATTATATTAACGAAAAGAGCCTCTCAAAAACTTTCTGGGCACCCCAGATAACTGTGTGCCCGGTTGGAAAATATACCATTCAACAATGCTTTAGTTTGTAATTTCTAATTTCTTTGACACAAAGTACAGAAAAAAAGTCTTTTAGCACTATTTTGTGAATCGCGGTGGTAGAATGCAACGCGGACGCAGCGAATCACATGGATTTAATATCGGTATTCTATAAATCACCACGTAATTGCGTAGCTTTAATACGTTGTAACGATGAGCTGCCAGCCAGCTACAGTTCAGCGTTGACAGATGTAAAATAATAGGATATTTTCTGTAAATTTGTGAAAAATTTAAGCATTAACAAATTTTTATAATCTGGTAGCGAGCTGTTCGCTTTGTTATTTTCTTATTTTTAATAATAATAATAATAATAGAGCATAGCTACTTCAGCTATTAGCCTTCTTAGCTATTAAGCTTGAAGCTTTAAATCAAGTAAAAAGCATATTCATTTAACAATGGAACTAAAAAAAAACTATCATGCACATTAATTTGATATTTTTTATAATTTTTTCTTAGCTTTTTCGCACTTTCTCATACTGATATTAAAATATTAAATGTATAAATTTACATGGTCCAAGGCATAGATGTAAGAAAAAGTTTACATTGCATCTGTGGGGCTCGGACAACGCATTTATGGAATTGTTGTCACTGATTCCCAATGTGCAAGGTAAAATAACAATAGAAACAGTTCAATTAAAAATAAAAAACAAGTTTTTTTCTAAGGCGACTGTGTTATCAAAAATTCGTTTCCTTTTTTTTAAACTTTTAATATTTCATTTGTTGCGTCGGCTTGCTTTTCAACAGCATCTGCAAGCCTAAAGGCAGCTCAAGAACAAGTAAAGAAATTGACAGTTCATGTGAACGAAATCGTAGCGTTGCGTTTACAAAATGCCACATTGCCGAGTTTAACTACCTTATTGCGTTACTTAACGCTCAGCGCAGGGTTGCGTTGTATTAATTGCAGATTTCAACAACGCAGCGCGAAGTGATGTGTAGTGATTTACAAAATGATGCCCTTTATCTTTCATTTTAAGGTGGCTTAAGTCAAATTTATGACGTAGGAACTATGATTCTGAATAAAACATACAAACATTCCTTTAAACGTTAACGTTATCGCGAATAAGTATTTTTTTATTAATTTTTATTCAACTCATTGTTGAATTTATATTGCAAATGAATGCCAAAAATGTTAAATTGCTTTTTGTTACAGACTAAATATGAAATCTAATGACTACGATTTAACAGCATTGAATTTTTGGTTGCACAACAACTTTCGCATCCACTTTAAAATCCGTTTAAAAAGTGATCCGTACTGTAGGGCATGACACTAAAAGCAACAACAATGAGTGGCATTACCACAATTTCACAACCATGAAGAATGTTGTTACTTCATAAGAGCTTTCAGAGGAGTTGAATTCGGTGTGTTGTACGTTGAAAACGCGTTGTATATGCAAAAGCTCGTCCAAATATAATCGCCTAAAATGCCGTTAGTGCCAAAACCAGTAACAACAGTCGCAGTGTATAGTACCAGCAACAACTAAAGCAAAAACAATGAATATAACTAACAACAATAACAATAGTAGCATTAACAACAACAAGAAAAGTTATTGCTTGATAACAGCAAAAATAGTGAACAGTGGTGCTGTATTGAGAATGGCATTGGTAAAACATTCCCAAAATCTCAACTTAGGTGGCTATTAAGTAGAAAAATAATTTTGCATTAAAAAATAATACTCAATTTCTACCGTGAAATTTACTCCATCATAATTCATGAATTGTTTTTAAACATGCTTAGCTTATTTTTCAGTTTCTTTTCTATCATCTCATTTGACTTGCTTTATAATGACCTCGTATTGTGCCAACAGAAGTCTCATTCGCAGATAAGGTGAAGAAAGGAGTGATTGAAAAATCTTCAAGATTTAAGGAAACAAAGTACTGTCGCGTCATTGTTACGTATTATCGTCAGCCAATTATCACCTACACTTTTGGTGATTAAAATAATATTTGTGGCTTCCTCACAAACAATCGCTAAAATAAATGTTTCTCTAGGAAGGTGTGCTAAGAACTTAGGACTTTTGCTAATGCTTTGAGGATATTAACAAATTTCTTGTGATAACAAAGCCTGTTACATTTATACATAATAAACATATTTCAGTCACACCAACCATCAATTAATCACACCACAATATGCTTAAGCGCAGATTTGATTCCAACAAGACCTACTTCTATTTGTGATGCAATACCACTGTGCAGCGGTAGCTCGAGATAATTTAGTTGAATGGTTTGGTCTGCTTTTGTTGTTTGCTGTTTTCTGGTTATTGTTAGTCTATCGTTGTTGTTCTATGCCATTTTGCATCGTGAGATGGCGCTGCTGCTGCTTCATTTCGTTTATTGACTGTAAATCACCTGATGTCCTACCGCAGAGTGGACCCGTGGTCAACCCCAAGTAGTTAACTTGTTTAAAATTATGTGCGAGCATCAAAAAGTGCTGCCGCATTTTAGGCGAGCGTGGGATCGAGGAAGGTTGAGATAATAGCATGTTCGTATGTGTGCAAAAATTTGTGTGACGGTTTGTGTGTGTTGAATTTTATGCAAAATTAAATTGCACTTTAACATGTTTTTGTTGCTGCTGTTATTATGTCTATCTATGTTGGTGTTAGTGCTTGTGCAAGCGTTAGAGCTGGCTATGTAGTGCAAAAGTTTGTTTTCCATTTTCAGCAGGCATATGTGTGGGTGAACATGAACTTTAAAATACACTTGAATGCATTTAAAACTAACAACGTTGTTGTTGTTGCTTAGTTTTCTTTCTTTTTATTTTTTGTTGCTGTTATTGTTGTTTCTGCTGCTAAATTAGTTAATGCCTTTATTCCTTCTACGCTGCGGAAAATTTTTAATTAAATTTTAATCGAGTTAAAATGTACGAGTGAGCTCATGTAAGAAAAAACGTTGCATCGTTAAAGGAAATGCAAAAGCATGTCGAAAATAAAATGAAACTTTTGTTCTCAGATTTGTATGAAATTTTGTTTGTGTTTTTTATTTCTGAATGTAATTTTAAAAATTATTGTGGTCACGTTTTCCAAAGTAACATTTTTTATTTAATATTGAAGTTTTTTATCACGTAAACGTCAAAGAGGGCGTTTAATCTATTTGGTCTTCTTTAACAAGACCTGAAATATTTGGTCTCTTTGATTTTATACTTCCAATGGTATGCTAAAACTGTTTTCCAGATTCTATCTACAGTTCTGAGGAATTTAATTGAGTATTTTTAGGCAGCCATTAATGAAATAATGCAATTTTAAGGAAGACTTATTGAAAGGTGAAAAATCCAATAAAAAGGCCTTATATTGCAACAAGCATTCACAGAAATTAAAGCATTTTCTGATCACTATTTCCACAAAAGCTTTAAGAAGTTGTTCCTATAACTGAAGCATAAGCCAAAACCTGCTTGTTCTACTATCCGATTTCTCAAGGTATGCGTAATACCCAAAATATAAGAATATGTAAAAGTTCAAAGAATAATTTTTGAAATAAATTTGTCATGATTTGAAGAGGCGTTAAATTGTATTGATTTGTCGTTAGAACTTGCACAAAGGTATACGAAAGATTGCATTTAAAGTTTTGTATAATGAAAAACATTTGTTTTTTTGTATCTCAATTAAATGTTACTCATACGCCATGTGTTATTTATTAAAAGTGACTGCATTAAAATTAACGCAGCTGTTAAATGATCAGATACCCTACAGTCTGTTTCACTGCTTAAGAAAATTAAGATAATTTCAATTCTACTGGAATTAATACACAATAATTCTTTTGAGAACGTAGCGCCCTTAGTGCACCTTTTTGAAAAAAAAAATTATAAGAATTGGACTCAATCTCAAAAACGTCATTGAAATATTTCTCCAATCGATATCGGCTCGCCCGTATCTTAAAGCAGGCTACTACAGTGCAATACTTTCACAGCAATTGTATTAAATGTTTTGCTATCTGCTGCTCATTTCGAAAGCTCATTGTCACATAATTACGATATGTCACAGTAAAACGTACAAACGAGCGTATGTCTGAATTTCCCTAAAGTACTCGCAGCGCAATATATTCAAAAATCGTTGCCAAGATAATTGCAGAAGGATATCAGAACGTAAACTGCTCCAAACCTTATAAAGTTTTCAACGAAAAACAGATAAAAAGCAATACTTTGCTATGTCATGCTGCTTATCTTAGCAGTTGTCTTTTTTCTTCAGCTGCCAAACGAGCAAAACCAATAAAATAAAATTTACTCAATGTGCGTGTGAGCCCTCGAGGGAAATTTTACAGGGAGTCAAAATATAAAAGTTGCGAAAAAAGCAGTAGCGCCTAAGAATCAGCTGCAATTTTTGACACTTTTTGCAAGACGAAAATTTTTAAATTCTTTGCTCTTTCGAAAATCAATACATTGCTGAAGGCGTTGTTTTGGAAACAAAAAAAAAAATCTTTTTCGAAAAAGCCTTAACTGAAAAAAAAGAAAATCACGCAGGCAATTTTTGATGCTTAACGTGAGATAAGCCTTGAAATTTAATAGCGATAAAAAGTCAAGAAAAGTAAAGGAAGCATAAAAAAACATAGCAGCCTTTGGGGCGCGTTGAATTTTGGGTTTTATTCGCTTGTATGCGGCGACAGCACCGACACGCAAACAGACAGTTCACGTCAGACAACCAACCATGTAGGCAGACATTACCGCTTCTATTGTTGTTGTATGTGACTAATGTACGGATAATAGCTTCCGATTGTTAGGCTACGCATGTGATTCGCATACAAAATTGCGAAAATTTAATTTAAAACTTTCATTTCGCACCAATGATGGGCGCAATAGTTTTAAAGTTTTTGCAAAAGAAAAACTTTATTGAACACTTTTGGCTTCTTGTAAATTAAAATTGGAAGGAAAAAAAGAGTAAGCTATTGATTTATTGGCAATTATTTGTGATAAATTTAACCTTAAGAATGAAACGTCCTTGTGTGCAGTATTCGTCGCTAACTCTCTCGCCCTTAAACTCTCAACAACTTAAGTGGCAAAAAGCACATTTAGTCCTTTATTTAGTCCTGCTGCTGAAAATTGCCAATTTATGTTGGTTGACTCCGTGTATGTTTGTGCGACAAAGTGTCGCAAACTTATATATGTTGCGTGTACATATTCTTTACTGGAGCACAAAACTTTTCGTACAGCATGCACTGTAAAATCAGCAACAACAGCAGTAACAAGAGCAGCGAATGCCAGCAATAAATTCTTTCTGAATTTCGAAGTATTTTGCACTTCAACATGATGTTTAACGGCATTTAATGTCACGCAAGGCGTTTAAATTGTGACTTTTGCAAGACATTTTAGTTTTAAGAGTTTTTTCTTATTTTAGAAACTTCATGGATTACGTTTTAAAGTTGAGTATAAGAAATTGAAAAGAAAATTATCTTTGTATTTTCCTTATAAGAAGTGCATTTGAAATGTATGCGATAGCTCGTTTATTTCTTAATGGCCATTTATTTAACACATATTTATTGTTAAGTAGTTAATTAATTAAAGACTGACAGTAACACAGTTTTGCATCGACACAAAATCTTAAGTTGTGACGCATAAATAAATTTTTTAATTCTGTTTGTTTAACTAAATGTTGCACATATTGTGAGGAATTGCCATTATTTTTAAGTGAGTATGCAAAATACTTTTTGGGAAAAGGTTTTTTTTTATAGTAAAAAAACTTGCAATTGAAAAATGAAAAATTATTACTTTGGCGAAACTTTATATCCCTTTAAGAACTTTAATGTAAGTTTCCTGGCAGATGTCTTTGAGCAATTTTTTTTGTATCATCATACAATTTTTTGATGAATTTTTTATTTAGTTTTGGACCATTTTTCTGTATATTTTCAGAAGTGATTTTAAAAAAGCATTTTACATAAGGACTGTCCCAGAAAACACTTGCGCTTTGGTTTTTAGTTATAAAAAAATACCCAGTAATTTTTTTGTTCTTTTTTCGTTTTTTATTAATAATGACTTGTGTTCAGAATATAAATAACTAAAACCTAAGTAACAATTTTTTTTTTATAAAAATTTCTTACTTTTTTCTTAAGGCCCTTCATTAAACTTTGTCCAGTCGTTTCACCGACAGTATGGTTCCACTTACGTCTGAAGTCTTGTGGATTTTTTGCAGTCTTACCACTCCTTCGAAAATCTTATTTCATTAGAGCCCAATATCTCTCAATTGGGCGGAGCTCTGGACAGTTGGGCAAATTTGCTAATTTTGGTACGAAATTGGTCTTTTTACTTTGATACCGTGCCATCGTAGCTTAAGAGCAGTGAGAGGTTAATAAATCGGGCCAGAACATCACGGTACAGTCATGTGCACGAATAAATGGTAAAAGACATTTTTCGAGGCACTCGTCTATATAAACTTTGGAATTGATTGTGCCTTGCGTAGCAAAAAATCTGCTTCTGAGACCACAGGCATATGGCCTGCCAAACCGTATATTGCTTCGGAAATTTCGAAATTTTTTTTTTTTTCTTTAAATATACTAGACACATGCCTCTTTTTTGGTACGAGTAATGCATAATATTCGTGCCCAGGTAGCTGCTTTAGCTTAAGTTCCATCGTTCATAACACAGCCATAAAATTTAGACAAGTACCTTTCACACAATTTGCGGGCTCGCATCTGAGCCATTAACTGCTTTTCATCAGAACGGTCTCGTACTTTTTGAACTCTATAAGCCTTTAGCTTACTTTTCTCTTTCATCCTTTTTACTGTAGATTTCGATGTAACAGCTCTAGCCGCCATATCTCGCACAGAGGTGTTGCGATTCTGTTTAAAAAGGCGCTTCACCTTCGCGTTACCTTTGGGTTAGACAATTCTGGTTTTCTGCCTAAAACTTTTTCGTGAAACAGGTAGACCTTTCTTATAATTAAAAATAACCGCAAAGACAGATTTTTCTGATGCACCAACTATTGCTATAGCTGAATATTTTAATTCTGAATTTTGCAGGTTCACATACCTCAGTTTTCGGACTTTTTGTTGCTTGTTAGATATCTTTATCGTTAAAAGTGCTATCTTCAAGTGTTATACATTATATTAAACGTCACTTTATATAGAACAAATATTGTGTCTTTTTATACCTATAAGATTACCAGGTAGAGTATAATACAAAATATAAAAAGCGCAATTTTTTTCTGGGACAGTCCTTATTTGGCAACTTCGATAAGCTAACTGAATGTTGTAAAAAGTTCTGGTGTTTTTATATAAAAACATTACGCATATCTTAGGTCCTACTTTTATTAATTTATTTCCTATCCGAAGGTTTCAAATGTCCGTTAAATAAAACAATTAGATACAATGAGCAAGCGCTACATGTAAGAAAAAAAAAATTCAATTAAAAAATAATGGACTACAACAGAAGAGCTTATGACCAAATGACATGAGTTCCCACACAGTCCAAAGCTTTTAAACAGAAAAAGGTATAAGCCACGAACTGTTGGTATGATATTAAGCAGCAGA
Source organism: Meiosimyza decipiens (assembly GCA_963680825.1). Classification (NCBI taxonomy): domain Eukaryota; kingdom Metazoa; phylum Arthropoda; class Insecta; order Diptera; family Lauxaniidae; genus Meiosimyza; species Meiosimyza decipiens. The sequence goes on from OY804260.1 coordinate 25,749,376, forward strand.
TATTATGACAATCAACAAATTTATTTCAAATATCAAGTTTTGCTACCCAAACATTAAATACATTGCTTTGGTATAACGTTGAATATAATATAATACTACTGCATTTAAAAAAACAAATAATTTTACTTTTTTAATTAGTAATTTGTCGTTAATTGTTTAGCTTCATCTTTCAGTAATTTATTTAAAAACTAATTAGATTAAATTGGCCCTTTTATCCTCTTTCCTTTAACGAGTCAAATGTATCGAATCGCAATAAGTACGAGTGTCTACTTGATGACATGATGTGGAAGCTTGTAAAAGTCCCTTTCGTCATAGTTTGTTCTTAAGTTTACAGTCACTGCATCCCCCACTACTTAAAAACTTCCCTTCAACACTCTCTTTTGCAAAATATCCTGCAGTGAAAATGATAAATCAATTGAGTAATTAATGTATGTTTCGTTAATTTATATTTGTATGCGCACACGTACACATGCATAAAATACGCATACCCAACGGGGAAATTGTTCTCTACGTGAAACATCTTAGAGCGCTCTACTTGTGCTCGACCTCCATATACATTTTCCACTGCCATAATCAAAGGTTTCGACCTCAATTATTTTTCGTTAAAATGTCGATATGAAATTCGTGTGTTCTATTATAACAACCATTAAAATCAATCCAACATTTTCCCATTGAGGCATTTGTTGGTGCAGTTGTGTCATAAAACCGCCGTTCCGGCAACACTTTACGCTGCAAAGCAACATAAACCGCATATTTCGCGGTCTTATCGCGTAGACAACTGTGCCACACGTGTTGCACGCATTACCACAATGAAATACCACTGAAAGTCACAGAAAATTTGCCATAATATGCGTGAATGTGGGTGCTTGGCACAAAAAAAATACACACGTGCGTTTGTGTGTCTATGATATGGCAGGCATTTTGCATCGGTTCAATTTTCGTTTGCAATCAATTTAACAACAAAATTGGAAAAAATAAGTATATGTATTTATTAAATTAAGCATCACTGATAGCGGCATTAAAAAACTATCACATGGGAAAAATATTTCACACGATCGTACTGTATGAAAACAATGAAACATAAATTGCTTCTTTTTTTTCGAAGTAAACCATAGTAACTCAATTGAGGTGAAATATTTCTTAACGATATCGGGAAATCAAATATGTATCAATAAAAAATATATTTCATATTAAAAAAAAAGTAAGTCTTCATTTATTTGCCATAAATAAATGCTCATATTCTGATATTTATGCAGATAAAAAATTGGTGAAAAATCACGTAAATTTTTTTTAAATTTCATCTGATGCCATTCCTAGTGAATCGTCTGCAGAATTAGACAATGTAAATTGCTATGTTTCCTTTTTCAAATAGCCATTTGCAAATGTTTTCTCAATTTGGAATCGTTGAGCCCTTTGTCTTAGATTTCAACGGGCCGTGAACATGCAAGCCGTCAATCTTATTGAAGCAAACTGTGTTGGTACACATACCCCGGAACAAATTTCTTACGACAGTGTTTGCCACCTCAAATTTATCATCGAAATTTGATTTTTATGAAGAAATAAATTAATGATGGAACTTCTTGCAAGTGCAAGATGTCAAAAATGGCTTTATGTTTTTCATTTGGTGTCCATGTGATCGAAATATTGCATTAATTGAAACATTAAACGATTTCATAATGCTCCGCATGCTGAATTTATATTTTATCAATAAAAAGCTGCTTGCTGTGGAGATATTTGACACAATCCCCCTGAAAGAAGTTTGTTGTTGTCTGACTGAGCTTTATATGTACGGGACTTCTAGCTTTTTTGTAATAAAGCCGCATAGCTATGTTTAATATACATAGATTTAAATATCATAAGCGTTGCCGTCAAACGCATTTTCGCTATTTTACTGCTCGGGAACTACAAGGCCAATTTGATTTCCATAACACAATTAATTTGCCGTTGCTAATATAATATTTTTAATCATTGTCGACTCTATTTTAAGTGACTTGAAGGTGATGTGGTGCAATCAACGAGCTCTCAATTTAAGAGTAAATAAATAAATCTGCTACTCGTAAGAGAATTTCTCGGATTAAATATGAATATCAAATTTTGAAATGCATTTAAATTGTACTGAACTCAACTATTTAATGTTTGTAAAATCTAAATCAATCACAAGTTTCATTTCCGAATATAAGCCTGTCTGTATTATGAAAAGGTCAAAGCAAATGTATAATTGCACAAATTAAATATTAATAATGAACATATTGATGGTATTAAATTTAATTTTTGGAAAATCAAATGCTTACCAACTTTTCAAAACAAACCACTAATGTTTATTAAGTTGTCAATTAAAATTAGCGAATACAAAAATCGAAAATATCAAAACATCAAAATTTGTGATATGCATCCATTCAAATATTTACTAATTACATTATAAACTAAAATTTTAGCTTCAAAAATGTGCAAAATTTAAAATTAATTCAAACTAGAACCACACGGTGTTCAAAAAGGGGTTAACACAAGTTGTTGGAGTATATTTTTTATGGGAATGGTAGCTTAAAGTGCGTGGAATATTTTTCAAGTGAATTGAAAACCAGTTTTTTTACAAAAAAAAACTAAGTTCGATAAATTTTGATAAAATCTATTAGTCAGGTCGTACAATGTCCACCGAGGCCACTAGACTCACTCACCACAATGTGAATTTTTCAAGATATTCGAATTTTTTGATGTTTTCCGTGGTTTTCGATTTATTATTCTTTTCTGACACATAACATTTTTTGAGTTTTTGAAAATTTTTGAACCTTTTAGCATAGGATGTTTTCTGTAGAAATCGACTGTTTCAATATTTTTTGAGCATTTGAACATAGTATGAATTTCAACTTTTTCCACGTTTTCGTTTTCTTCAATATTTTTTAACTTTTCCAGCATTTTATGTTCACGCATAACGCCGCGAGTGCTTGCACTAATCGCCACTTTTTTAAGTCACTCTTGTACACCGTGAACAATAAATTCAACAATGATTTTCCATGAAATTAAATGAAAATGTATCAATAATATCAATTATGCACACGTATGCATGCGTGTATGGACAGGTATAAGTGTTTGCTTTCATACGTGTGCGTTGATTTTTAATTTTTTTAATTAAAATGGCCACAAAATGTCAATAATCATTCAACGACAACAATAATAACGTAAAAAAAAATAAAAAGAACAACAAAAAATATTAAACACAACAACAGCAATAATAATTAAAATAACAACAATAAAAACACACAAATACAAATAAACCTAACAACAGCTACAGCAATGGCATTGGAATTGAGTAGCAATTTTTCAATTTCCTTTGCATTTCGTGTAAAGTTGGCAACACTATTCTCGCCTTTATGCTATTTGGTGGCACAATTTTCAACGCACGATTAACTGCAAACATGCGTGCCTGTGTTTGTGTGCACACACATGCATTGTTAAAACTGTGAAATAATTAGCATTTTAAATAGCAATAATCAAAATATAATTAGTTGCCACAGGAAATATTGGAACAAACATCAAAATGAGTGACAAGGACTATTGTATATACATAAGTATGTTGAAGTGAACAGATTGCATACAAAGTGAATTGTTACTATTACTGAATTTAATTTTATTTCATAATTTTTTATATTTTGTTTTAATTTTTTAATTCATGCAATTTATATTTAATTGTGCCATTTAAGGTCTTCTTTAGCGACTGACAATCTCTTTAATGTAATTTATTTTGGTTTTCCACTTGCAGTTTCATATCCACCAACTACTGCGCCATCTGGACTGTTAACAACCGATTCACGCTGGGATGGTCATTATGGGCCTAATGGCGGTGGTGATTCAACGCGTTCAATATATCCACAAGATAAAAGTAAGTTTGTATTTTCATATTTTTCGTTATTTTAAATGTTTCTTCAATAATATGACCATCGGCACAACTAAGAAAATTAAGCTCTAAGTAGCCGAATGAATTTTGTTCACGCTATTAAAATTTCTTACTTAAAATTGTCAGAGGAAAGCTAATGGAAAAGATTTTTTAAGTAATTAATACAAATTATCTGAATTCAATGTTTCTGTTTCTTTTAAATTTAAAATTAAACTTCATTCTAAATATTTTTATTTGCAATAAAGTCATCAACAAAATCCGCTAAGATATAATTCTGCCGCGATTTTTAAACATAAAATTTCTTCTTTGCCCGCGATGTGCTACAATATTTTATAAAAGTAATTACATTATATTGCCGAGCAACCACTATCGAAACCAATTGATTATTTTAGTAAAATAAACATATATCTACACAGTGTGACAATTTTCCTCCAGGATTTCCTCATAAGACTGAAGCAAACCAATATTTTTCAAAACACTTCATTTGTTACTCAAAGTACTCCCCTTCTGCATCTACACACTGTTGACAGCGCTCTAAAAGTGATTTAAGCGAATGGCATTTATCCTCACCCGGTACTGTATTCAGTTTTTGCGTCAAGTTTGAGAAACTTTTTGTTTAAAAGGCACAAGATATGTTTGAGTTTTTTCAAAAATGCGCAAGATTATTCTAGAAATATTTATAACATGGCTCTGTACTTGACAAAACTACAAAGGTTATAAGTCTTATCAAATGAAAACTGTAAAACTTTAATAAAAGAACGAAATGACTTAGTTTAAAGTGTATAAGAATCTATAAATATTTCAATCATTGCATACATTTCATACTCATATTATCACTCACTTTATATTTGCTCTATATCCCCTGTATTTTTCTCCTCTAACGCTCATCAATAACATTTCACAACATCAGATACACGCTATCAATCGAATCTCAATGAAATCGGTTTATCACAACAAAAATCCTTCGCAGATAAAACCAACGGCAATGGACGTGGTGGAACCTACAATGGTGAAGGCATGCCTGCGGAAGATGATGAACTGCAAGGATATAACGTAGCAACGACAACGTTGCTTTTTAGTTGTAGCAGTACGCATGCGCTGTTGCTTTTACGCTGGCTGCTATTGATGTTGCTGTAGTTAAGTAATTAAAGAGAAATAAAAACATTATGTTAATTATTTATTTAAATTCAAATATATAAGGCAAATAAAATTATGTAAAACATAGCATTAAGACACATACAGCATAAAATATCAACGAAACTCCGCCCCATACTTTCCTCAGTCCCTTCCTAACTACTACGAACCTAAAAGCATGCTACGCAAATGTAGCAAATTGAAAACATATCCATTAATTTAGAAAAATCCAATTACGCGTAATTAGATTTTAATAGAAATGTCAACAAAAATTAAAGAAAACTATATTAATTTAATTTGATGAAAAATTTAAACGCAGCTCCAAAATGTAACCACAATAATAACAAAAATATTTACACAAGCAAATCATAAATGTTATGAATTAAAAAAATACATAAATAGCTGCATATAAACACACATACATACACATATATAAAATATAAATCAGCATATAGATATATAGGAATATCGCGCGATAAAGTTGTTTTAAAGTGTCAAATTAATGATTGTAATTATGCAAAAAAAATTCATTAACTATAATGTTTTTGCGAAGTTTTTTGATTTAGTTTCAAAACATTTTTTATGTAATAGTTTCAATATCAATTTGTTTAAATAATTGCTCTTTAATTACTGCGTAAATGCTTTTGCATTCGTAAATGCGTATTTATGTAAGCTATGAAAAAAATTGTGTTAGGCTGTCAACTTTAATCCTTACTTACTCAAAATACTTTCAAGGGAATTCCATAAGTCTTTCCCATTCATTGCAGTTCTTGTATATTAATTATTAAATTGTGTCAAGTTGCATTGATTTTAGTAAATTAGTCAAAAAATTTAATACTACTCACACGCACCGTTTATGAGCACAGTGGGTCCTAGCGATATTAAACGTTAAAGTGTTTTAATTCATTTAAAAATATATGTTACTCAATTTCGATTTTTCTGATATCTTCATTGAAAATACAAATCAAAGGATTGCGTGGGAACCCAGGAAATCTTTGTACCAGCTCAAAATTAACTTCCACAGATAATATTCTTCATTACTGCCAAGCAAATTTTTTTTTAAATCGCTCTACGCTCTAATTACAGCAAATTTTTCTTACGCATAATGCACAAATCTTGTCACTTGGGATCTTATGGTCTTCTGAAATAACTTTCTTCATTTGCAAATATCAAGGAATCTGTGATTAATATATTTTTGGTATCAAAATATAGATTTGGCTTTTGGAATTTATAAATTTTCGAGTGTGTCGGCTTACCAAAAATAGTTTCTCTAGTTAACTCTAACTATGGCAAAAATTTGATGGCAAAATTTTATGCAATTGCTACTAAAAATAAACACATTTACGAATGCGTTGACTTTAATATTTAATATGCAAGCAAATACATATTGATATAACTAAAACAACAACAAAAACATGCAGGGTTCTAAAAAAAATAAAAAATTAGTAGAAATACTGAAAAGAAAATCACACAAGCAGATTTAATTGAATTTAATTAAATCAATCAGCATAAAAAACATGAAATTAATTAAAATGTTAAACATTTAAAAAAAATTATATTATATAACAAATAGCTATAAATATGTTTATATCAACTGATGAGTACATACATATATACATGCATATATACCAAATAAATAACACATAGATATACATATATATAAATAAAGTACATTATAGTGTAAAAAATCATTTTAAAAAAATGTAAGCATTTTTCTTCAAAATGTGCAACAAGCAAGGCGAAAAAAATGCATTTAAAAATAAAATAAATTAAAAATGTGGCAACACAATTTAAAAGAAACACTTTTTTAACTTATTTTTTAAATTTTATATTGAATTTTGTTTTACTTAAATTTATAGCTAAGAGTTGTAGAAGACGGTAAGTAATTTATTTTAATGCAAGTATGCGGGACGTATGAGTAACACAGTGTATTAATAAAGGTTGTTCATAACAGAGTGGGACATGGCCATTTGTCAATTTCATTAAATTATAGTATAAAGTATGGAAAAATGTTGCAGATTTTGCAACCATTTTACGTGTCGTATGATTAACTTTTCCATATGAAAAAAAAAAATTTCAAGAGAGTTAGAGTAAAGAAATTTATTTTATGCACATTTAATTTTTATAGCTTCTTGAAATAGTGTTCGTTTGGTCATTTTTAATCATTACAAAATATATTTGTGGAAATTATTTCTTTTTTTCAAAACTCTCCATCGTCATATTCTTCACTTTCTTCATAAACATTTCTATCTTCGTATTATTATTTTCAACTCTTTATTTCACATGCACCACATACGAGTATTTACTGAAGAAAATAACTCTGTTTTTTTAATTTGCAGATGTGCAAAATAATCACTTGAATTTCTACCATAACAACAATGAAAATAACAAAAGAGCCAAAATAACCCATTCAAGTGTACAATTTTAAATGGCGTTCTTTTTGTGCCTTCCATTCTGCTTGTGCTGTACTACTACTACCATTTTTTACCTCCTTTTCTACTACCATACTTTTTACTGCTGTAGAGTGGATTATTTGTGTTTCAATAACGTACAAGGAATTTGCTCTGCTCAAGCAGAACTACAACAACAACATTGACTTGCGTTAGAGCCAATAACAACAGCAACAACAATTGGATTAAACTTTCAATGTAGTCTATTCCCAAAAATTGAACAGAATAATAAACGACTTGCAAAACAAAGATTCTTCTATCCTGTGACTATGAATTGGTTTTGGTCTTCGCTTCTTTTTAGATCGATATTTTCATTAAAATAAACGATATTTAACTCAAATGTTTTATAACACTTTCGATCGTTCCATGCCAAAGGAAAAATCGACTCGACGTATTTAATTTGCATGATATTTTGCCACTTCCGATTTTCGGAATCAAAAGGCAATATAGCGAAATTGATTTTATTTTTTTTTTAATTATGAATAAGACTCAGTACAATTGGGTCGAATTTTTGAAATATCATTCCTAGCTTCATTTACAATTTAACGCGCTTTAAGTAAAGTAAGTAGAAATGTGACTAACGATATACATACATGACATAAAATAACCTAAAGTATCGATAAACGTACATGGCATAAAATTTATGTATCGATACATACATATATGATATAAAATTTAACTCTAATATTTCAGTAGATTTTCATTAATCTGCACATAAAGTTGTGAAAGGAAAAACTGAAGAAACTGAAAAGTTGGAGCTAGTGGGTAATCAACAAATTCAGTACATTAGTGATGATATTTGGCTTTTGATTTTTTTTTTTTTTTTTTCAATTTAAGGAAATACTCTATGAAAAAATAGAGAAAGTATCTTGAAAATATTGCAAACACCAGAAAAACTAAGAAACACCTCTCTGTCCTTGAAATCATTAGTGTAGAGTACGAAAAAAATGTGCTTAAGCATATTTGATAGTCTAGTGCTGATATATGTATATGCATATATGTACGCATATCCAGACCTTTACCAGTCACATTGAATTGATATTAACCTAATACATATATTTTGTGTATATTTGTGCTTTTTTCATTCCATTATTTCTTAAAAATTACCATTTTAAAATTCCATTTTTTAGTAAATTTACCACGGAATTGTTGAATTTTAGTAATTTTACTTAACTTCTTCATGTCATGTCAAAAAAAGACATCTAAATAGTACCTTTCAAGTCTTCATT